>JAPDVU010000003.1:182586348-183186348 GCA_026230045.1 Corynorhinus townsendii
CAAGTAACTCTACACCCTGGGAAAAATTGGTCTCCTAAATGCAATATGTTCTCCCTTATATAAAAGTACAAACAACTCAAGAGTTCAAATAAAACACTAGCAAGTGGCTGCTTTTGAAAAATGGAACAGAACAGGCATTGTGATATTCCAAGCTGGCAGTTAATATACGGTGCACTGCTAAAATTCAAAGTAATCCTTCCCCCAGCTATTTAAGGCATACTTAACCTTTACAGAAAATGCACAGAGAACCATCACACTCAATAAAATCAAGGTTGGGTAGCATGGGAAATGAACATATCAATAACTTAATCAAGATAATTTCAGAATAACTTAAGTTTATGAAGCAATTTCACATCATTTTTCATGAAAAGGAGCAGAAAAGTTATATGCCTAAAAACTCTAAGATTCAATATCCTGATACTTAACAGAAAAATATAAAAAATCTATATTAAAAATTCTCATTATAAAATATTCTAAGACTTTAGAAAAAAATCTGCTATCCTTTACTTTATCATTATAACAGTCAAGTATTTATAAGCAAGCACTGTTCATATAACTAGCACTCCTTGGTGTTAGGCATCTAGGTTTCCATACAGAGTTAAAGATCATCAATTCATTCTAGCTTCAGAAGCCAAGAATATAAGAGATGTGTATGTCTATGTTTAGTTTAGCATAGAAATCTTGAGAACTGTAAATATCTGTAGGAAAGGATGTTTGTAAATATATTCCATTTGGCCAAAACCATGTATACAAAGGGTAAGAAATAAAAGTTCTAAGAGTTTGAGAAGAGGGTATACACCTTGAATCATTATAGTTATAAATTATTTGGTGTTTGCATATAAATAAACCAAATTGCATTTTCTTCTTTTGACTTTTCAGGCTATTTTTCTTTTTATTTTTTATTTTTATTTTTATTTTTTTTCCATTTTTTCAAATTAAGGTATTATATGTGTACATATCTTACCATTGTCCCCCCCACAACCCCACTCCAATACATGCCGTCACCCCCCAACGTTTTGCATCTGTTGGTTATTCTTATATGCATGCATATAAGTCCTTCGGTTGATCTCTTATTTCCCCCACCTCTCCCTAATCTTCCCGTTGTAATTTGACAGTCTGTTTGCTGCTTTACTGTCAATGTATCTCTTTTTGTTCATCAGTTTATAATGTGTTTTTTATTATCCACAAATGAGTGAGATCATGTGGTATTTTTCTGTCATTGCCTGGCTTATTTCACTTAGCATAATGTTCTCCAATTCCATCCAGGTTGCTACAAATGGTAAAAATTTCTTCTTTTTTATGGCAGCATAGTATTCCATTGTGTAGATGTACCATAGTTTTCTGATCCAGTCATCTGCTGACGGACACCTAGGCTGTTTCCAAATCTTAGCTATTGTAAATTGTGCTGCTATGAACATAGGGGTGCATATTTCCTTTCTGATTGGTGTTTCTAGTTTCTTAGGATATATTCCTAGGAGTGGGATTACTGGGTCAAATGGGAGTTCCATTTTCAGTTTTTTGAGGAAACTCCATACTGTTCTCCACAGTGGCTGCACCAGTCTGCATTCCCACCAGCAGTGCACGAGGGTTCCTTTTTCTCCACATCCTCTCCAGCACTTGTCGTTTGTTGATTTGTTGATGATAGCCATTCTGACAGGTGTGAGATGGTACCGCATTGTCGTTTCGATTTGCATCTCTATGATAATTAGTGACTTTGAGCATGTTTTCATGTGTCTCTTGGCCTTCCTTCTATCTCCTTTCGAAAAGATTTAGGTCCGTAGCCCATTTTTTTTATTGGATCATTTATCTTCTTTTTATTAGGTTGTATAAGCTGCCTATAGATGTTGGAGATTAAACCTTTATCAGTGATAACATTTGCAAATATGTTCTCCCATACAGTGGGGTTTCTTGTTGTTTTATTGATGGTTTCTTTTGCTGTGAAAAAGCTTTTCATTTTGATGTAGTCCCATTTGTTTATTTTCTCTTTAGCTTCCATTGACCAAGGGGTAGTATCAGTGAAGAAGTTCTTTCAGCATATGTTTGAGATTTTGCTGCCTGTGGATTCCTCCAGTATTTTTATGGTTTCCTGTCTTATGTTTAAGTCTTGTATCCATTTTGAGTTTATTTTTGTGTATGGTGTATGTTGGTGATCTAGTTTCATTTTTTTGCATGTATCTGTCCAATTTTCCCAACACAATTTATTGAAGAGACTGTCTTGACTCCATTGTATGTTCATGCCTCCTTTGTCAAATATTAATTGAGCATAGTGGTTTGGGCTGATATCTGAATTCTCTATTCTATTTCATTGATCTATATGTCTATTCTTGTGCCAGTACCAGGCTGTTTTGAGAACAGTGGCTTTGTAATACAGCTTGAAATCTGGTATTGAGATACCACCTACTTTATTCTTCATTCTCAGGATTGCTGTGGCTATTTGGGGTATTTTTTTATTCCCAGATGAATTTTTGAAGAGTTCTTTCTAGGTCTGTGAAATATGCCTTTGGTATTTTAACAAAAACAAAAAAAATGAGAGGATAAGAAAGAGACTAAGAGAGAAAAGGGGAACAAACTATATATATGGGGAGAAAAATCCAATAGAGCAACCACTAATCCCAGCAAATGTCAGCCACAAGTACCTGGGGATTAATACAAACTACAACACCAACTAATATCAAGCAAGGCAAGGGAAAATAGAAGCAAAAAAAAAAAAACAAAAACAAAGAAACAAAAAAAAAAAACAGTAAGCAAAACAATCTCACAAAAAAGCATAAAAATTCGATATAATCAACATTCAAGCAAACAACAACTAAAGGACAGAGAGAAAAACAGTTTTTTGGGTAGTTAAGACAGCGAAGCGAGAGGTGTGTATGGACTTGGAGCAGGGGATTGGAAATTATATATATATATATATATGGTGAAATTTTAACAGGTGGTAAACAGAAAGAATAGGGAAAATCTAAAGCAGGAATGGGGTAAGATAAACAGGACACCAAAAGGGGAAAAGTTAGGAAGAGAGTGATGGCATAAAGGTAGAGTTGAGATAGAGTAAAACGATGCTAAATGAAAGATGAAAATAGAATATAGAACACTAGTCCCAAAGTAAAATAAAGAGAATAAAATTACACTTAAAAAAAAAAAGTTAAAATAGTAGTAAGTAATAATACTGATTAAAAATAAAAATGTAATAATTAAAAAGGTAAAATCAAGTGAGAAAAAAAAGAAAAAAATAGTTTAAGTAAAAGATGCAAAAAATGAAAATAAAAAAATATATAATGTGCAATAGTGAAGGTCATTCACTTCCTATATTGTCCTGTTTGGCACGCCTGTTTCTCAGTCCGGACAGTATTGCAGTTCCCTGCATTCTGCTGTTCTTCAGTGTTGTAAGCCAGTCCTGATTTTTAAGCAGGCAATGTCTTAATTTCTCGTATTCCTTTATTTTTGATTACACAAGAGTCAATTTGTGATTCAGCCCCTGGCAGTGTTTCTGGATTGACTTCCGGGTCTATTTATGGCCTCTCTAGCCTGTGTTTATCACTGTGGCACTCAATACCGGTTTGTGGGAGTGGGCTGCCTCAGAGATGGCTCTCTGATGGTTACTCCCAGCTTAGACCCCCAGGTTCCTGGGTGATCCTATGTATTGACCTTAGTTATCAGAAGCAAGGATTTGAAGAGGAAAAAGCCCAAGTGAGCGAACAATGGGTCTGCGCGCAAGTCTAAGCAGCTGGCACACGTTTGAAATTCTTAGGCTGTCCATGCACATCAGAGCAGAATGGGTTGCTTTTTAGGGATCCCTTCTGTTAACAGCTCTTAGGACCCCCTTCAACATTCATGGATCACGCCAGCCTCACCAGCCACGGATTTTTCTAGGCACAGACTTTCCTGGTCCTCCAGCTCCCACAAAACGCAGGTGCCAGGACCAGAGACCTTACCTGATCCGAGGCGAAATCTGAAGTTTCTGTGGTGGAATGAAGAGCTCCTTTGCGCCAGTTGGGCACTGGTGTTCTGGGGCTCACAGCTGTTTGGTGGTTGCTGCAGTTGAGGATTTTCAGGCTTCCAATAAGCTCCACTTTCCCTACCAAGATGGCACAGTCTTCGCGTCTGAGCAAGTGGCTCCGCGAGAGGACCCAGCCGCAGTGGGGGCTGCCTGGACAGGGGAACCCCGTCTAGCAGTCCCCCACCTTCTCCTGGAGTTTGGCTGCCCCTTAACTTGCCAACAAACACTCCTCGTGCGACCCTCAGCTGTTCTTTCTTTCTGCTCCGGGACAAGGCTCAGAATATGTCTGTCTATTCCACCGCCATTTTTTCACGACCCTTTTCAGGCTATTTTTCTAACTAATCACCATTTTTGCTAATCTGTCAATTGCCAAAATTCAATTATGTTTCAATACTTCTCCTATCTGCTATGATTTGAAAAAATGTATAAATCTCTTAAGATTAAACAACAAAAACATATGGAGCTTGATCTTAGAGAATATTTTATGCATTTGATCCCCAAAGGCAAAGGAAAGGAAGTAAAAGCAAAAATAAATGAGACTACATAAAACTAAAAAGCTTCTGCACAGCAAAATAAACTGCCAACAACAAAAAAAAAAAGGCAACCAACCAAATGGGAGAGGATATTTGCAAACAACACCTCTGAGTAGGGGTTAACATCCAAAATACATAAAGAACTCATACAACTCAACACCAAACAAACAATCCAATTAAAAAATAAGCAGAGGACCTGAACAGACACTTCACCCAAGGAGATATAAATGGCCACCAGTTATATGAAAAGACTAGAGGCCCGGTGCATGAGATTTGTGCACTGGGGAAGGGGTCCCTCAGCCCAGCCTATGCCCTCTTGCAGTCTGGGACCCCTCAGGGGATGTCCGACTGCCAACTTAGGCCCATTTCCCATGGGGAGTGGGCCTAATCCAGCAGTCTGACATTCCTCTAACAGTCCGGGACCCCTCGCTCCTTACCTCCTGCCTGCTGGCTGCTCCTTACCAACCGGCTAGCTGCTCCTTAGCGCTGCCACAGAGGCAGGAGAGGCTACCACCACTGCCACTGTGCTCGCCAGCCTTGAGCCCAGCTTCTGGCTGAGTGGTGCTCCCTCTGTGGGAGCACAATGACCACCAGGGGCAGCTCCTGCATCGAGCATCTGCCCCTTGGTGGTCAGTGCACGTCATAGTGACCAGTTGTTCCACCATTCGGTCTGTTTGCATATTAGGCTTTTATTTTATATAGGATGCTCAATTTCACTATCTATTAGGGAAATGTAAATCAAAACTACTATGAGATACCACCTCATACCTGTTAGATGGTTATAATTAACAAGAGAAGTAATAACAACTGTTGGAGAGGCGATGGAGAAAAAGGAACCCTCATTCACTGCTGGTGGGAATGTAAACTGGTAAAACTGCTGTGAAAAACAATATGGCAGTTCCTCAAAAAATTAAGAATAGAGCTACACTATGACCCAGCAACCTCTCTTCTGGTATCTACCCGAAAAATTTGAAAACATTTATTCTCAAAGATATATGCACCCTAATATTCATTAGGGTGCAGCATTATTCACAGTGGCCAAAACATGGAAACAAAGTGTTCTGAGATAGAGGACTGGATTAAGAAAATGTAGAACATATAAGGTTTCCCCTAAAAAATACATACACACTTTAAATGATTATAAAGTCATTGTTTAATAGTTTATTTTCAAAATTTGAAAGAATCTACAGAAATTAGTAATTTTGCCAATAATTTTTTTTTTTGTCAATGCCTATTTTCAATCCGATGACTGTTCTGGTCCAGGCACTGCTGATAACAGAAAGCAATGAAATGGCAAACATCAAGAATCATTTCATTTTGTATTTATGTGCCCTCAATACGTTAACTGTTGCCAGTTTTGTAAACTTTATCTTTTATGTATCCCCATAACAAAGTCTAGTGGATAAATTTTCTTTGTTTAAAGCTTAGTCTGGCTTCATCCATTATTTCTAATCAGTTAAATCTGAAAAAGAGTGAAAATTAAGTGAGTTATCAGCTGTTTAAATGTGTATACACACATGCTGGGTTGCGGGCTCGATCCCAATATGGGGCGAGCAGGAGGCAGCCAATCAATGATTTTCTCTCATCATTGATTTCTCTCTCTCCCCACCTTTCTGAAATCAATAAAAAAAAGTATATTTAAAAAATATGTATACATTTTTGGGACATTCTTTGAATAATTACTAAGGCAGATTTTGTACTTCAACTGCGTTTTCAACTTTCAATAGCATTTTAGAATGAACATCTTTTATTCAAAGCTTAGTCTGACTGAAAAGAAAAAAACATCAATTGAGTTATCAACTGCTAAAGTGTTTGTACATGTTTTTGGGACAACCTTGTATACACAATGGAATAATACACAGCAATAAGAAATGAAATACTGACATTAGCAACAACATGGATGGACCTTGAGAATATCATGCTAAGTGAAATAAGTCAATCCGAAAAAGCTAAGAACCATATATTCTCACTCATATGTGGGATATAAAACTGAAGTTCACAGACAACAGTATGTTGGTTATCAGAGGACATAGGGGTGGGGGATAGTAAAGGGAGCCTAATATATGTTAATGGAAGGTGATCTGACTTTGGGTGGTGGGCACACAATGCAATATACAGAACATTATCATAGAAATATATGCTTGAAGCCAACCTACTTATTAACCAATGCATCACAATAAATTTAATTTAAAAAGAGTCTAATTCAATTTTGAAACTAAACAAGTTGAGCCACAACAAAGAAAATATCTTGCAAGTGTAACTTCTTGATGAAATTAAAAACATTGTATAGAAAGAGTTTCAAAAGGGAAAGCGCTTTCTTTACAGAACTGATCTACCTTAAAGCAAACACCATATGTAAAAAAAAAAGAGAAGAAGGAAAAAAGGAAGAGGGAGGAGTTTGTTGTCAATGCCTTGATAAAAGAGTATGTATATAGTAGAACAAAAATGTTAACCAAAATATATGTTCAAATCTTATTTGTTTCAAATTAGATTTTTTTAATTAAGTAGACTCAAAGTAAGAAAATAAAAACAACATGTTGGACTTAATTTCTTGAGTACTTTTAACTCACTGTTATAGCAACATTAGCAAAAGTTCCAGCTTTGAACTTTAACAAAGTGTCAACTAATACTTCCTTTGGAAAATTCTACCCCAAAATTATGAGGATAAAAAAAAAAGTCATTTTAAGAAAGCGTCAGCATTTAAAAACAAACACTTACATACAATATGCAGGGGTGGGAAAAGGTAGTTTTGAAGTTGTAATATGATAATAAGTAAATAACAACACAAGAATAAACCGAGTATTTCATTTTTATGTACTCACAACTATAAACCTACTTTTGCCAAACTATGAATTAATCCAATTATGTATGGACATAATTCTCAAAAGAAAAACAAGAAGCAATATATTACATCTATTTTAGCAAACATGCTTGTATTTCTTTCCATATATGACTTTCTTTGATCATTCCTCTGTGCCATTATACCAATCCACCATTATAATTTTTTTCTTACTAGGATCATTTATCCCATATTAAAGAAAGGTGTAAGTTATATTTAAAAATCTTAGGTGGGGAGTGAATGAGTAGGTCGGAAGAGATCAACCAAAGAACTTTTATGCATATATGCATAACCTATGGATACAGACAGTAGTGTGCTGAAGGTCTGGGGCTGGGGGGCGGATGTGGGCTAGAAGGGGTCAATGTGGAAAAGAGGGGACATCTGTAATATTTTCAACAATAAAGATTTTTTTTTTAATTGTAATGCAGCCCGGCCAGTGTTGCTCAGTAGTTGAGCATCGACTTATAAACTAGGGAGTCATGGTTCGATTCCTGGTCAGGGCATATACCTGGATTGTGGGCTCAATCCCCAGTGTGGGGAATGCAGGAGGCAGCTATCTTATTATTGATGTTTTTATCTCTCTTTCCCTCTCCCTTCCTCTCTCTGAAATCAATAAAAATATATATTTTTTAATCTTTTTGCAAGACAAATTCTACTTTCTTAGTAAATTAAGTTCTGTTCGAATATTTCTCATTTTTCTTGTCTGGAAAAGTTTCCCAGTGATTTCAATGAGAAACTTAAATGTGTATGTGTGCATGCATCCAGTTACATGCACACACACACACAACCTTTACATGTTTGATATTAGATGATACAACTGGGAAAATATGACCACAAGGCAATATAGGCAGAATATATTCATAGACAAATAAATATGAAGGGGAATTACAATAATGGTTAACAAACCCTTGGAAGTAACAGAATGACTCCTAAAATTTTAAAGAAAATACAACCAGCTAGATCACTCCTACATCAACTGATTTAGAATTTTCAAAAAAGAAACCCGCCATAACATATGAATCTTTAAAAACAACAACAAGTAATTTCTTGTATACTGCAAAAGGTGAGTGAGAAGCAAGGGGTTAAAATATGCTTATCCATGACAACTGTTGAGGGAATATTAAACAAACAAGCATCTCACTAATACAACCAGTTACAATCCTTAAAAAATACTCACATCATGGATAGTAATCTTTAATAATGAAAACTACAGACATAAAGAACAGTGAAGTCTGATCCAGTGTACGTACTGGACAATGACACTTGCAAAAAAAACCACCCAATTAAACAAGTAAAGGAAAATTCTTATGTTACTTGTAATAAACAATCTTAGATGAGGCATGCTCCTATGGAAAGCCTTCCAAGATCTACATTTACTTTACTGTTGTTAATTATCAGGAAAAAGGATTTTAAAAAATCATGACATAAAAGAGAAAAAATAAATAAACAAAATTAAGTAAACATTATGGGACAAGTTGGCATACGTAGCACATTAGGTTAGTTTTAGCTTTGTTTTCTTCTATACTTTAACAGAATATCACATGTCCTTTTCATCATTGTTAAGCAAGCTATTTATTTTCTAAAAGAACAGAAGAATAATGGCTTTTTAAGGGGAGCTCAGGGCTAGGAAGGGAAGGGCCACAATTTCTTTCACCTAAGTGAATATTTTCAAAGATCGAAACAAGAATCCACATTGTATGAATGTAGTAAACAAATTATAAATCAGCTATAAGATAATGACAAGGCATTGAAATTGCGATGCTAGAAAATTGGTATGTTAAGTATAAAAAATGATAACTACTATAGCTAATACTTATTAACGGCATTATTATTAACCATGCAATATTCATTATTACTTGGATCCTCACAACACTCCTGTAAGTAGGTTATATGGTTTATTCTCTAATTTACATATAAGGAAACTAAAATTCATATATAAGAAACTGCCCAAGGTCACACTGTTAACAAGTACTTGATCCAGGTCTGTCTGACATCAAAATAATCATCTCTACTAATAAAAGTCCTTCATAGAATAAGGATTTATAAGTTATTGTATATCATTATTAAATGTAGAAAAAGGTAATAAATACTTAATGATAACACAAGAAACTTTGGCATTTAAAGTTGTTCAAATATGGGTTAGGTTGTAGATTTAAATATATATATATATATATATATATATATATATATATATATATTTTATTGAGAGGGAGAGAGAGATAGAAATATCAATGATGAAAGAGAATCAGTGATCAGCTACGTACTTCATGCCCTACACTGGGGATCAAGCTTGTGTGTATATGGAATATGTATTCCATTGGACCAAGGACTTGTCTATTTTGTTCAGTGTTTCATCTACAACTAGAGGCCCGGTGCACGAAATTGGTGCACAGGGGTGTGTGTCCCTTAGCCCATACTGCACCCTCTCCAATCTGGAACCCTTCAGGGGATGTCCGACTGCCCATTTAGACCCGATCCTACCAGTAGGATCCTAAACGGACAGTCGGAAATCCCTCTCACAATCCAGGACTGCTGGCTCCCAACTGCTCATCTGCCTGCCTTCCTGTTTGCCCCTAACTGCTTCTGCCTGCCAGCCTGATCACCCCCTAAATACTGCCCTGCCAGCCTGATTGATGCCTAACTGCTCCCCTGCCAGCCGGATTGCCCCTAACTGCCTTCCCCTGCTGGCCATCTTGTGTCCACATGGGGGCAGCCATCTTTGACCACATGGGGGCAGCCATCTTGTGTGTTGGAGTGATGGTCAATTTGCTTGATCGCCCCCAACTGCCCTCCCTTGCAGGCCTGGTCCCTCCAAACTGTCCTCCCCTGCTGGCCTGATCGCCCCCAACTGCCCTCCCATGCAGACCTGGTTCCTCCCAACTACCCTCCCTTGCTAGCCATCTGGTGTCCACATGGGGGCAGCCATCTTTGACCACATGGAGGCAGCCATCTTGTGTGTTGGAGTGATGGTCAATCTGCATATTACTCTTTTATTAGATAGGACAGAGGCCTGGTGCACAGGTGGGGCCAGCTGGTTTGCCCTGAAGGGTGTCATGGATCAGGGTGGGGGTTCCCTTGGGGCATGGGGTGACCTGGGCGAGGGGCCTGTGGTGGTTTGCAGGCTGGTCATGCCCCCCAGCAACCCAAGCAGAGGCCCTGGGATCTGGGATTTATTTATCTTCTACAATTGAAACTTTGTAACCTTGAGTGGAGCCAATCCTCCTGCAGCTCTGTGGCCACAGCCATTTTTGTTGGGATTTATTTCTCATCTATAATTGGAACTTTGTAGCCTTGAGTGGAGGCCTGAGCCGGCCAGGGTGTGTGGAAAGCTTGGCTTCCTCCATTACCAGGGAAACCCAAGCCTCCTGCTCACTCTATGGCCGCAGCCATCTTGATTGGGTTAATTTGCATACTCACTCCTGATTGGTTGGTGGGCGTGGCTTGTGGGTATAGCAGAGTGATGCTTAATTTGCATATCACTCTTTTATTAGATAGGATAGTCCCTGGCATAAAAACAATGCCAATAATATTTCCTGAACTAAGGAATGACATGCAAAGAGAATATGTACACTCCTGCTATTCTCATAGAAGGTATATTTTGGTTTGTTTATGAGTTACCTAATGATTAACGAATCATTTGTAAAAATGCTTATATATTTTAACAAAATAAAACTTCAAAATATATTAATTAAAAGTAAGTTGCTGTCTTCAAAAGAGAGAAGTATAATAAAATAATTACTACATGAATTTCTCATGCTTAGAATTGAAAAAAAACAACTATTTTTAGAATTGAAAAAAAAAAACAACTATTTTTCTTATTTTATAATGGGACATAAATCCACACTTAAATTATAGACATCTAATCTACCAGAAAAACATTACTTATATTTTAATTTGAATTACATTATTTTTTTCTCCATACTACTATTAAGTTGATGATCAGTGTGTTTTTAGATCACTGGGATTATAAAATTTTATGTGACAATTAACATATTAGATATTATTCCTCCTTAGAGTATTATAATATAATTAGTGCCCTGGTGCACGGATTCGTGCACATTGAAAGGAAATTGATTAGAAGGTGGCTAGCAGGGTGGGACTATGCAAGACAGGCCGGACATGCCTCACCTGGGGTGGTGCCGTGGCCCAAAGGACGTGTGCGGAGTGAACAGGGTTCCTCCGGCAGGTGGGGTCCCTCGGCCTGTCCTGCAGGGATCAGGCCAAAACTGGCTCTCAGACAACCCCCGAGGGGTCCCAAGTGCTAAAAGGCACTCTGCAAAGTTGCTGTGGTACAGGCTGTGGAACGCAAACGCAAGTGTGAAGTAAACCAGATTGGAGGCTGACAGTGCCCCAGCAACAACATAACCCACAGCTGAAGGTAGAACTGTACTCCCTCCTCTCTGGTTCTGGAGTGCGTCACCTGAGAACCACCGCTGCCAAGTCACCGCAGCTCAGCAGCTCCTGCATTGAGCATCTGCCCCCTGGTGGTCAGTATACAGCATACCACAGGCTGGTCAGACGGTTGCTTAGCTTTATATATGTATAGATAGATTGTGCCAAATGTAAAGCTTATCACTAAATCAATATGTAAAGCTATACAAAATGTACTTACACCAAAGTTCCTTGCTATAAAAGAATTCATCTATTTTGCATGTTAACTGACTGCAAGCATAATATGAGAAATAAAATATAACTTTGGAGGCTATCTGGTTTAATTCCTAATCTTTTTCAGTAGATCGTAATACATAATGCCTGATAGTTTTAAATCCTCTATTTTTAAATGATTGACAAATAATGATACTAGACAAACAAGAGATAAAATGAGTAGCTCACAACAAAATTTCTTCAAAGTACAATTTGCAAAATATATTTACAAAGTTTTAACATATGATTTTAAGCACATAAACTGGCAGTGTTGAAAGTAATACACAATAAAAATGTTTTCAACAAAGGAAATATATGAAGCAAGAACCAAAAAAGGATTTAATATATGTATTAAATACTGAGCTGTTCAGAAAACACACATATAAATACAATGTAAATACTTTCAAAACATTTAATTTAAAATTCATAAATAAAAAGTAAAATACAAATTAACCAAGAATATATCACTTCATACTCCAGGAGAATTTTGTAAATTCCAGTATTTTAATAATTCCCATTAGCCTTAGGGGGGGAAAAAGGTTTAAAACATAGATCCTATACTTCCCCCCAACTCAATAACTAAAGCTGGTTTATATTAGCAGAACCAAAAAGTCACATCATTACAAAAAAAAGCTAATAATCACCGCTGTAAAAACCAGACATTTTTTTAATGACCTCCTCAACAATGGTACCAGTTTCTATATTGAGCATAGGTGAAAAAAATGCTCGTTCATGTCCCAAGACCTATCTATCAGACTCCTTTAGGGAGAGGAAAGCTTTTCACTAAAAGTGATTTTAGATCTTCTTTTTCTACTTTTACCCAAATGACTTTTGGAATAAGTCATTTTGGAATCTTTTACACATTAAATTACCAATTAACTAAAATGACATTAACTTCTATCAAGTCTATGGATAAAGTTTAATCAACAAAATATTTCTATATTCCACATATAGTAAAAGGATTTTTAAAAAAACATTTGGTGTAAAACAAACCTAAATTCCTATCTATACAGGTATAGTTAAACCAATTATAATATCTATGTACTATGGAATACTACAGAACAGTGACAGAAATAAAGTAAGTATATATAAACTAACATGAAAAATATCTCTAAGTTATACTGAGTAAATATAGATAAAAAATCTCCAAAAAAAGATTGAGTAGAAAAATATTTTTGTAAAATTAAATCAAAATTACATAGTATAACATGGGTGTGTGTATGTGTGTGTATCTATACTAATAAAAGGATAATATGCTAATTAGACCGCGTCGACTGGACAGCTTCTGAACGTCCGACTTCCTTCCAGGCAAAGCCATGGTGGCGGGGGCTGAGGCAGAGGTGGTTAGGTGAGGTCAGGCCAGCAGGGGAGTAAGCAGTTAGGGGTGATCAGGCCAGCAGGGGAGGGCAGTTGGGGACAATCAGGCAGGCAGGTAGGCAGAGGCAGTTGGGGGTGAGCAGGCAGGCAGGCAGGTGAGCAGTTAGGAGCCAGCAGTCCTGGATTGTGAGAGGGATGTCCAACATCCCCTGAGGGGTCCTGGATTGGAGAGGGTGCAGGCTGGGCTGAGCTGAGGGACACCCCCCGCACTATGCACGAATTTCATGCACCGGGCCTCTAATACACATACACACACACACACATTAGAGGCCTGGTGAATGAATTTGTGCACAGGTGGGGTCCAGCCAGCCCACCCGATCAGGGCCGATCGAGCCGGGCTGGCTGGGGGGAGGGGCTGCAGGTGGTTGGCCAGCTGGCCCTGTCCCATGGTTGAATTCCAGGTGAAACTCCTGGTCGAACTCCCAGTCAAGGAGACAATTTGCATATTAGCCTTTTATTATATAGGAGAGAGATATATATGAGAGAGAGAGAGAGAAATCACCCCTCTAGAAGTATGCACATCAAACAACTAAGTGATTATCTCTGGGAGAATTATTTAAAAGTGATTTTAACAAGAATGTATTCCTCTTTTACTTATGGGAAAAAAGATCTGACATGAAATGTTAGAAAAAAATATTTTTGTCATTAAACACTCAATTTCCTTCAAATGATTAAGCTTATACAGACAAAAACAAAAGAATTAGACTGATGTTGAGATTTATCATAATTTCTATCATTACTTAAATGTATTGAAATTTATTTATTTAGGAAAAGAAAAATGTATAACAATATTTTTCAGGTTTATATTATATCTTCTTTTTCTATAAGAAGTGGAACCAAATGTATTCCAGTATTTCATTCTATAGTATTATTTTTGAACCTCCCTCTGCCAATCCTATCATCTCAAATATTCTGTAACTACTCAAACAACATCTGGTATTACCAAGTATGCTTTCAATGGACAATTCATTGATCCCTTGAAAGTAATTCTATACAAAATAAGACTATACTAGAATTCTATAATTTGTGTAGAATATGTCTATTATAAATTATTTTTTACTAAAATTTGCCAAAGTTTAAAAGAATAAAGAGCACTGGCCAGTTTCTCGATGGTTAGAGTGCAGGCCCGTAGACCGAAGTGTTGTGGGTCTGATTCCCAGTCAAGGACACATACCTGGGTTACAGATTTAATCCCCAGGCCCTGGTCCAGGCCTAGTGGGAGGCAAATAATCTCTGTCTCTCTCTCTCCTCCTTTTTTCCCCTTTCTTCACCTCCCTACCCCCCATCTTTCTTCCACCCTCTCTAAAAATCAATGGAAAAATATCCTCGGGTGAGGATTAACAAAAAATAGTAATAATTTGGAAAAGAAAAGAATAAATAAAATAGATTCTCAATCCTCTACCTTATATTCATCCACAATAATGCTGAGGGCTTCATGACCAGCTTTCCTCATGTCTTCCAATTCTTGTTTATGTTTTTCCTGAAGAAAAAAAAAGTAAGCCATGATAAGTTCTTTTGTTTACAAACAATAAAACCATTGACTTTTGCATCCATGAATAATTGAGTGGCTTGTGAAAATAAAATGTTGCAGGCGAAAAGCTATTTTTTTTTAAATTTTTTGTTTAAAAGCATTCAGATTTTCTTTTCTTGAGTATCTTAATTATATTATTTTTTGGTATGTTTTTAAAAGTCTGACATGGATCTAATTTTCTACATGATATTTAAGTTGATTATATAATTTATGTTCCTAATTGTGTTACTTTTGAGAGTAAAAGGGGTTAATTACACTGGGATAATTGACATAAATATTATTGAGTGTCCTGGGCAAATCAAATAGCAAAGTCATTGAATTTCTAGATTTCTGAGATGTTCTTTAAAGCCAATAGAATGTCTCATAATTGACTGCCTGGGTCTATTTTCCCAGGTACACATGTGCACTTCTAAATTATAAGGGTCTTAGCCATTTATTGAAAGTTTATTGAGTTTTTTGATATAGCTCTCCTTCACATCTTTGATTTTCTTTTTCAGGAACTACATTTATCTACATACTGGATCAGTTTTCCTTGTTTTGTTTTGTTTTTGTAATTATTCCTCTCAAATCCTTCCTCCATTATTTGATATTTTTCAGTTTCCTTTTGCCATCCTTTTTCTTTCTTTCTATAGTATTATATTCACTCTTTTGTTATTTCAAATTTAGTCCTCAGTTTAGAATTTTTTTATTTTATTTATTTTTGTGACTGTCAGCCATCTCCTTTTTAATTTATCTTTACTGTTGAAAGTATTATAGACATTCCCCTTTAACCCCCACTGACTCCCTCTGCCCCCTCCTAAAACTATCTCTTTTTATATAACTGTTATATTTTCTCTTTTCTGAACCCTTGTATTTCTAATTTGTTCTATTCTTCAAATGGTTCTACACAGTTGCACCACTATCCTTTTCTCTTACCCATGCCCCAGTCTACTCTTAGGACAAGGTTCCTGGATAAGAAGTGAAATGGGGCTGAACAACTTTCCTAGCATCAGAATTCTAGGGCTCCCTTTTCCGTTGTTAAAATAAGGTTTATTTATTTATTTATTTATTTATTTATTTATTTATTTATTTATTTAAAGTGTAACCCCTTTTATAATACTTTCTAATATCTGCTTTCTCTGAACCCCTCCCCTAACAGTACCTTCCTTCAGTGTCTTATTCTACTTCCTACCATCTCCCTTCACCATGCACCTCTGTACTTTAAGAGGGGCACTTTCTCAGGGTATTTGCAGGAGAAATTAGGGCTCAGAGGACTGTAAGCTATTGTCCTCAAGTCTGTCTTCCAAGTGTTCTACTCTGACTGGAAACTGTTCCTTTGGGTTGGCAATGCATGAATTCCTAAGCGTTTGGGACCAACCTAAATGGCCTTTATGTTCACCTCCATCATCCAGCACAGATGTGCTGGACATGCACATCTTGTTGCTATCAATAATTCAGTTCTATCGGCTTGTGTTCTACAATTCATATAAATGTCAACTATCTTTTTATTGAAGATGTTTATGTATTATTTCTTTAACTATCTTGGTCTAATTTTATATGAAATTCTGAGCACTTGTAATGAAATATATACATCTGATCAAAATTCCCAACTAGCTTCCATATATTACTGCAAATAAACTCTATAATCTTTCCTACAGGCCAAAGCTATACCACTCTCCTTCTAAGTCTCTCCATCTGTTGTCATTGTTTTTCGTCAAATCATTATAAGTACATTTTAAGTACATTCCTGTTCTAATGTTATTGAACTTGGTATCTGCTATGTTTGATATACACTTTGTTCCAGATATCACACTCATTTCCTTTAAATACTGCTCAAAAATCATAACAGAGAGAAGTTCCTGACCCACCCTACATAAAACAGGACACACCTGAGGATATTTTTCCATTGATTTTTAAAGAGGGAGGGGAGGAGGGAGACAGAGAGAGAGTAAGAGACAGAGAGAGATACATCGATATGAGACACATTGAGTGGTTTCCTCCTGCATGCACCCTGACTGGGCCAGGGATTGCAACTGCCACCCAGGTACTTGCCCCTGACCTGAAATCAAATCCATGACCCTTCAGTGTACAGGCCAATGCTCTAAACACTTAGCAACACCAGCCAGGGCCATGGTTTATGTTTATTCATAGCACCTATCACTACTTACTTATTGTCCATTACCTATCTTACCCAGCTATATTGGGAAAGACAATGATGGTAATCTCTAACACTATGGTACTTAAAAAAGTGAGGAAAAGACACACACTAGAGAAATTTCAAATTCTGACATTAAGTTCAATTAGGGAAGATGAAATTTTACTTCCATTAAATATATGTACCTTAAACGGTGCCTTGTATATAATGTCAGCTCAATAAAAAAGGACTGCATAAAAAAATGTGAGGCCAAAAATATTTGGGAAGTGAGAAAGGTATTTCATTCATTATCAAAGAGACAGTTATTTAACATCATAATAAAAATGTTCGAAGTGTATTAAAGACCTAGTCTTCAAAGAGAGGCTAGTTCACATTCACATTTGTTGAGTCAATAAGTGAGATTATGGTCAATGTACTCAATGTAATTTATATTAATCCATATAAATTAACAAATATTTTATACATTTTTAATCTGTTAAAAGAGGGAGTGAGCTTAAATCATTTAAAAAAAACCCTCCCAATGTTTCTAATGCTATTCTATGATATAGTATGCTAAACTAGAACAATTAATTCCCCTTTGCTTACTTCAAAATTACTGGTAGCACTCATATAACCACATTGTAACACACCAGACTGCCCAGTTACTCCCCCCCCCCAAAAAACACCCACAGGAATAACCAAATAATTATACGCAGCCTGAAATTTGTATTTCAAGAATATAGAACCATACATCTCAACCTATCTTCAAAGCAGTCAAAACGAAATTTGACCACAATGATAACTTTCTTTCAAAATGTCAAACCCAAAACTATCATTCGAAAAGGAAGATTCAGAAAATGTCCTCACCTTAAATAAAACAACATACTTTTTAAACAAGAAGAGACTTTAAAGGTAAGCTATTCCAACATATTTATTTTATAAATAAAGAAATTGACACCTAGAGAGGTCAAGAAGATTGTTCACCGAGTTCAATAGGGCCAGCGGAAGCCTGAGTCACATACCCTGATAACCCAATGTTTATTAAGAAATATCCAGTCAAAGGCTGAACTATTTGAGTATACTCCCAACTCCTCATCAACAGATCCATTTTCTATGTAAAATTCATTAATAGATAGAATCACATGTCATATCATATCTTCTGATGAAAATAAGATGCAAATTGGTCACTCTTGATTAAACTTGAAATAATCATTTATCAATTCATTACTGTCAACCAGAAGGTTTGGTCTGATAAAAATAATGTAAAATATGGTGCTTCTTAAAGATTATCAGAAGCACAATCCAACCAATTATCCACTACCCATAACCACTCCAATACCAATTCCTTGCCAAACTTACTAAACACACCCAGGTCTAATACCCTAATATGCCTAACATAATTA
Source organism: Corynorhinus townsendii (assembly GCA_026230045.1). Classification (NCBI taxonomy): domain Eukaryota; kingdom Metazoa; phylum Chordata; class Mammalia; order Chiroptera; family Vespertilionidae; genus Corynorhinus; species Corynorhinus townsendii. Next base: position 182,604,783 of record JAPDVU010000003.1, read on the forward strand.
ATATAAAAATATTTGTTAAATACATGTGTAAATAAGAACCATATAATTAACAAATATAGATCCTGTACAGAAAAAAATAAGAAATTAACAAAATTTTTAAAGTAGGCATCATTAGTATATTGGTGACTAAACTCCATTCAGATATTTAAATCAAGAATGATACACAAAAGTATTTTAAAGCCCGTTTATGACATAAACTGATAAATATTTCTCAGTTCACATTATATTATTGTTGGCCATTGCTAACAATAGAACCCAGACTAATTACTCCTAATAAATTAATCCATACATAGTAATAGGATCCTCTGCCACATAAATGTTAAAAGACAACATTTAATTTAGGTATTTGAAATTAATTACTACGGTACTTAAAACAGAAAAGAGAAGAAATGAAGGAGGGAGGAAGGAAGAGAAAGAGAGAGGAAGAGAGGGAGGGAGGGAATTCCAAACACTAATCAACCATTATATTCCACCTATTAGAAAGCAGTTACTTCTCACTTTCTAAATTCTTTGGCCAAGACACATCTTTAATTAAACTGAACATAATTAGAACATAATTAGTTACTATTGTCTGCTTGAGAAAGTTTTTCCACTATAGGCTTCACCACCACTCTCTCTAAAGTCACAAGATTATATCCCTTTCACAACAACTAATTAACTATATTGGATAAGACAGCCACAAACATCTCCAAAAGGAAAGTCGAAAGGCAAGAAATCAAAATAAAAATAGCAGGATAACATCTAACCAACACACTGAACGGTTCTAACTAAAAAATGGTATAAAATCCCCCCACCAAGATCTAAGGAATCAAATGCACCAAAGTGGCCTAATTGTACATGTCAGAAAAGCACACAATTAGATGATCCTATATGTACCTACTTTGTCAAAACAACAAAACACCACCTCTCCATCACATTTGACAGCTGCAACAAGCCTAGCTGGTTTATAAAAGAGCGTACCTATCATTGTCATGACAATTATGAAATAAGAAGTCTTTCTCACTGAATAAATGTTTCATCTCTACCTCCTAGTTCTATGTCATTTCTTAATCTCTCTGTACAATTGGTAACAAATAACACATGACAGAATCCTTCAAAATCTTCAAGTCAATTTCACAGATTAAGTCAAATATTTAAGCAAATATAAAATGAGAGAAAAAAGTGACACAAGCATGTAAAAATCAGTCTAAAGCAGTGGTTCTCAACCTTTCTAATGCCGCGACCCTTTAATACAGTTCCTCATGTTGTGGTGACCCCCAACCATAAAATTATTTTCGTTGCTACTTCATAACTGTAATTTTGCTACTGTTATGAATCATAACATAAATATCTGTGTTTTCCGATGGTCTTAGGAGACCCTGCTAGCACAGGTTGAGAACCGTTGCTGTAGAGCCTAAAACCATTGGAAAACACAGATATTTACATTACGATTCATTAACAGTAGCAAAATTAGTTATGAAGTAGTAACGAAAATAATTTTATGGTTGAGTGTCACCACAACATGAGGAACTGTATTAAAGGGTCGCGGCATTAGAAAGGTTGAGAACCACTGGAAAGGTATAAAGTAATATTGCATATGGAATTAAAGCATTTTTGCTATAGTAAGTATTGAAACAGATACCCATAATTAGTCTGCCCCTTCAGTTTAATATTTCCATCATCTTTCAAAGAATTAATTTTGGTCTCTGGCACTATTCCATTAATGGCTGCCTTAATACATTGCATGGATTTCATCAGCACACAGACTCCAAAAGCATCAGCTTTATTGAATCTTCTCAATCAAAAACAAGATAACCAAATAAACTCCTTCGGGATGTTTCCTAACAGATACAATCATGAAGGTATGGAGAGAACTCCCTGACTTGTTCACACCAGCAAAGAAGTAATTGATTTTGTTTCTATAAAAAAGCTCAGACATGACAATATCACATCTGTCTAAACTAAAACCTTATGGATATGAATTAGTAGTTAACAAATGAGAAACAAGTAAGCAGGTCACATGTAATTCATCACTCTGAAAATGAAAACAACTATTTAAGTAAAATTTACAAGATGACCTGCTTTACAACAGTGCCATTTTTTTGTAATTATCATTTCTCCATTAGCAAATTATCTCTTCTCCCAACTACAACCTGTTACAGAATGAAGGGCAATCCGGCACAGCCTGAGAATATGGCCTCTTCTGTAATCCTGACCAAAATCTTGGCTAATGTGTTGATTGGATTGGACCTGTTCCAAATGCTACTTCAGTGTCACCTTATTATTTGCTCCAATAGGAAAGGCAGACACTTCACTCTGGGCCAGATTTAAAAGATATTACTATGTATCTTCAACTTTGTTGAAGTCTTCAAAGGCCAATTGCCTTGAGAGGTAGATGCTCAAAACTAACTCAAGCCAAGTGGGGGAGTGGGGAGGGGGGAGAGGAGTAATGGAAAGGAGAAAAGGAGGGAAAAGTAAAGAAAAAAGGGAGGGAGGAAGAAAGGCGAACTGAGGATCAAGGAGAAAAGGAGAGAAGACCAGACAGTTTGCAATTATAAACAGGGCTGCAGTTATTTGTATCAGGATAATTAAAGTCATTCCTACCTTAAGGTTCACTACTTTGAGAGTATAAAGGAACATTTCCAGCCTGCTAATGATAACCAATAGACTTATGCCTTATAAGTACAATAAATGTATCTATCTCAATCAAAAAAGATGTATATCTCACAAAAATTCTAATAATTTCTTATGATTTTCCATTTTAAGCCTCTCTCCTAAGTTTGATTGTATTTTATCGCTGATAACAGAAAGGGATTTTCTAATAACATAGCTTCTTAAAACATTTAATACTTTGATCAAAAAGAGAAAAATGGCTTAATAATAAAAATCACCTTTTAGTTTTGGTCACTTGTCTTGTCGGTTGAATTGCAAGCCCCCCAAAAAGATTTGTTGAAATCCTAATCCCAGGTACCTAATCCCTAATCCTAATCCATGGTATCTATAAAAGTAATCTTATTTGGAAATATGGTCTTTTCATATATAATTATTACAAAATAAGATCATCTTAGATTAGAGTGACCCTCAGTTCTAAGATTAGTTTCCTCATACAAAAAGAAGAAATGAGCCCAGCCAGAGTCACTCAGTGGTTGAGCGTTGATGGAGTCAGGGCAAATGCCTGGGTTGTGGGCTCAATCCCCAGTAGGGGGGTGCAGGAGGCAGCCAATAGATTTCTCTTTTATTAATGTTTCTATCTCTACCTCCCCTTCCTCTCTCTCTAAAATCAATAAAAGCATTTTTAAAAATTCAGTATGAAATAAAAATGTGAAACCCTTGCTCAAAAATTAACAATTTCAAAATGGCAACAGTAGACTATTAAACCAAGCATTAGTCCCTATAATCACAGAGTCCTGTGCAAATGCACAAATTGTGTGCCCATGAAGCCAGGCCTGGCTTAAAGATACAGGTAATTAGAAAGTGTTGACAATCAACAATCTTATCAGAAAACCCTACAGTAAAGCCTACCCTACACCTTGCCCCACTTACCAGCAAAGCTTCCAATCAACCTTTTTTGCCCTACTACTAAAAAAGAAATAGCTATGGATAACCAGCCATTTAAACAAACCCTCTAAATGAAAAAGAAAGGACAGAATACAATACTAGAAAAGAAAAAGGCTTCTTGGAATAAGACCATTATATAAGGACTAGAGGCCTGGTGCACAAAATTTGTGCGTGGGAGGGGGGGGATACCTGTGGGATCGGGCCTAAACTGGCAGTTGGACATCCCTCTCAGAATCTGGGACCACTGGCTCCTAACCGCTGGACTGCCTGCCTGCCTCATCACCACTAACCACGCCGCCTGCCTGCCTGTTGCCCCTAACTGCTTGCCTGCCTGCCTGATTGCCCCTAATCACTACCCTGCATGCCTGACCACCCCTAATCACTCGCCTGCCTGCATAATCGCCCCTAATTGCCTCTGCCTGCCTGACTGAACACCCCTAACTGCCTCTACCTGCCTGATCACCTCTAACCACTCGCCTGCCTGCCTGATTGCCCTAACTGCCTGCCTATCTGCCTGATCACCCCTAACCACCTCTGCCTCAGCCCCTACCACTGCAGCTTCATCTGGAAGGTCATTTGGCTGTGTGGTCTAATTAGCATATTATGCTTTTATTATTATAGATAAAAATAATAACATAAACATACTCAAATAAAAGCTCTTGAGAATTCAAAACACAATAATACATATAAAAACAATCCATAGCAGTTTTGGAAAATAAAGCAAAAAACATCAAACAGGAAGGGGAGGGAGAATAAAGAAATAAAAAATAGATACAATAAGACAAACAACCCAGTGGATCCAGGATCCAAATAATAGGTGTTACAGAGGGTAGATAATAGGTGGTATTATTATCCAAATAATAGGGAAGTACTTCCTTAAAAAATAGCTCAAGAAAGTCTCCACATCTAAACATTATACACTGAAGGGATGCTTGGAGTTCCAACAATTGGTCAAATGTAGGCCCGAGAACTGTGTCTTCAGTACTACTGCATATTTAAAAGGGTTTCCAGTGAAAATACAACTATATCATACTCACAGCTTAATGTTTACAGTATTGTTTGGCTTGCAGGAATTAAGAATAATTACTGAGGACCATCCTACCCACCAAAAAAGAAAGTGAGAAACTGAACTGAAACCTAATTTTTAAATGGGAAGCATTCCTAAAAGTATCAGAACAAAGGTCATTAAATAGACTTTTCTATCAGAAAAGCAAATATTACTTGGTCCTAGGGTGGCACCAAATAAAAATGATGAGTGATTAGACAACTACACAATAGAAATCCTAAAAGTATACCAGTATAGTGCCAGGACAGTTAATATTCCTAGCCCCCCACCCCCCAAAAAAAAGCACAAAACACCAGTGGGAGACAGAATTCTCAATTAAGGCCCAAGAATTCAATTAATTAAGATCAAACATAACAACAAAAACTTAAAAAAAAAAACTGGATGGAAAAAAATCACAATGAGTAAGAATATAGGTAAGACAACAGTCACTTTAGAAAAACAAAAAGTTTTCAAGAAGGGAAAAGAAATCATAATATAGTATGATTCAGGTGTCAACAGTATTTAACATAATCTTTATAATGTAAACAACTGAATGCTGATCAATGAAATCTATTATGTAACTACTAGAGGCTGGGTGCATGGATTCATGCACATTGAAAGGAAATTAATTAGAAGGTAGCTGGCTGGGCGAGATGGGCCAGACACACCCTGGAGCCAACCTCCCACAGTCCTTCCCCAGCTGGCCGCACCTGGGGCAGCGCTGGGGCTCAAAGGGCATCTGTGGAATGAGCGGCAGGTGGGGTCCCTCAGCTTGTCCTGCCAGGATCAGGCCAAAACCGGCATCCCAACATCCCCCCAGGGGTCCTGGAGTGCAAGAGGGAACTCTGCAAAGTTGCTGTCACTTGGCAGCTCCTGCATTGAGCGTCTGCCCCCTGGTGGTCAGTGTGCGTCATAGTTACCGGCCAATCGGCCAGTCGCTTAGCCTTTTATATATATAGATACTAAGAGAATGAAGGGACTCTAGGTGTGCACTGGAGGTAAAAAAAAAATTTAAATCTGAAAAATCAAGAAGTAGTAATATTTTATGTATGTTATTAAAAAATATGGGCATACTACTTAAGTAGTTGAAAGTTGTTGCTTTTGATGGGTCTAAAAATGGCAGAAGCAGGGAAAGGTTCAGTGAATACTGTTTTCTGTAACAAGCCATTTAGCATTTAGAGCTATATGACTCTTTAAACTATGTTAATATATAATTTTAATGAGAATCTTTAAATGGAAACATTGCCTGTGGCTTTGATATTATACTCTGCAATAATTGTTGATAGTAAATGAATAAAAAAATCATAAGACATTAGACTTTCCATATTAGTTACAGTGTCTAAATGCTTAAGCATATATGTACAAGATGACTGAAATCAAAGGTCAGAAACCACTGACCTCTTCATTATTGGAAACTTCTTAAATAAATGGTAATACATCAATTTAATTGGTTATTAAAAAACTCTTACTATACTGACATGGAATAATCTAAGCTATGTTCTTAAATGAAAGCACAAGATACCTTTTATCTTTAAAAAACTGAAAAAGGGAATATATGTGTATGTATATGTGTGCATATGTATGTATGTTTGTGTGTGTATATATATATGTGCACACATATATAAAGACATATGTATACATGTACTCACACTGTATGTAAGTACCCAAAATATCTTCAGAAGAATATGTAAGAAACTGCTCATATTGGATGACACTAGGGAAGAACAGTGGGTAGCAGATATTGTCAAAATATACTTTTTACTTTACATACACTTTTGCACTTTTAAAAATGTTGAACTATATAAATATACTAGAGGCCCACTGCACGAAATTCATGCACAGGGGGGTGTCCCCCAGCCAAGCCTGCACCCTCTTCAATCTGGGACCCCTTGAGGGATGTCCGACTGCTGAGGATCAGGCCTAAACGGGCAGTCAGACATCCTTCTCACAATCCAGGACTGCTGGCTCCCAACCACTCGCCTGCCTGCCTGCCTGATTGCCCCTAACTGCTTTTGCTTGCTAGCCTGATCACCCCCTAACCACTCCCCTGCCAGCCTGATCGATGCCTAACTGCCCTCCCCTGCTGGCTTGGTCACCCCTAACTGCCTCCCCTGTCAGCCTGGTCTCCCCTAACTGTCCTCCCCTGTAGGCATGGTTGCCCCCAATTGCACTACCCTGCTGGCCTAGTAACCCCTAACTGCCCACCCTTACCAGCCTGGTTGCCCCCAACTACCCTCCCCTGCAGGCCTGGTCCCCCACAACTGCACTCCCCTGCAGGCCTGATCCCCCAATTGCCCTCCCCTGCAGGCCTGATCACCCACAACTGCTCTCCCCTGCCAGCCATCTTGTGTCCACATGGGGGCAGAATCTTTGACCACATGGGGGCAGCCACCTTGTGTGTTGGAGTGACGGTCAATTTGCGTACTACTCTTTTATTAGATAGGATTGCTATTACAAAAAATAAATTAACTTTTAAAATAATAAAATGCAAAGTATTATAGATATCTAACAACAAGTAAATGACCAATGATACAATTTCTGATGCCAAAGCTCAGGACTAAGAGTTGACATTTTGAGGGAGGAAACAATAATTCTACCTTCCCTGCAGCTCTATATAGACAGGTGCCTTCTCTGCTTATTGGCATCCAGTAGGCATTAGGCAAAGCAAATATACAAACAAATGTTTACTAAATATTTATTGAGAGAGAAAACAGTGAGCCTAGAAGAAAGGCCTCATTCAAATACCAAATAACTAAATGTAAATTTTCTCATCTGTAAAAAAGAAATGGTAACCTTACAGGATTATTGTGAGAATCAAGTAAACATGCTCATAAAGTACATAGCATAGTGACTTGCACATAGTAGTCAGTAAGTAAATATCAGTTTTCCTTCTCTTCCTGTCCTCATCCCTTCACTTTTGAAAAACACTGGAAGGAAGATAAATCAGAGATTATATGTTAAAATTCCTCTCTCACAGTGAAGACTATATATACTGATGAGGTATGACATTAAATACAAATAAGTGCATTATACATATGAAAGAAATGTATCTTTTTTTCAAATGAAGGAAGGAAATATTCATAGAAATAAAGAGAAAGCTCATATATATTATAAGGATATTTCTTCTGCTCTCTATTCATCACCGCAATGATGATATCTTCCCTAATACATATTCATTTACTGGAGTTCAAAAGTGCCACAAGGACAAAGAGAAACAGGCAAATATATCTGCTGGTGCAACCACCTTCAAAATTCATTTTTTTAAATAAAAATAGTCACATAACAATTAGTATGTGAGTTTTATTAAGTGCAAATTAGATATATTCTTTTAAGATTTGCAAAAGTTCTTTGACTTAATTTCTCCATTTCTTACTATAAGTTTGATTTCTTGCTGCCATTATACTCCCAAAATTTCACACTGCCCTTTGTTTTGTCAAAATATCTACTGTTTACAAAGTATAAGAACAATAATTATTTTAGATACTGGAATTTAAAATACTAGAAGAAATTGTGACTTACAAAATATAATTTACATTTTCAGATGCTAAATTATTCATGGCTGGCAAAAGCAGCCAGCAACAACCAAAACATTACCTCACTCTAGAAAAGCCATGTCAATTTTTCTGATATTGTTAGAATGATGTATACTATTTGTCAAGAAAAAGAGGTATCAGCTTTGACAGGGTTATAAAAGCCTCAACACATAAAAATGTGAACTAACACGTATTTCCAGAGTTGTTGGTTTGGTAAAATGAGAAAAAAATAATCTGACAAATACTTGCTATATTATCGAAATTGCCCTAGAAATGAATTATTTTGTTTCATAAATACACACATAAAAATATCATATAGATGAAAAAGACATATTCCTTCTCCCTGCTTTCTGTTTTATTAGGGATGAAACTATACTAGGATCGGGCCTAAACTGGTAGTCGGACATTCCATGAGGGGTCCCAGATTGGAGAGGATGCAGACTGGGCTGAGGGGACGTGTGCCCCCCCCCCCGCCCGCTGTGCATGAATTTCATGTACCAGGACTCTAGTCCTATATAATAAAGATGTAATATGCAAATTGACTGTCACACCCTCACACAAGATGACTGCCCCCATGTGGTCACAAGATGGCCACCACAAGATGGCCAGCAGGGGAGGGCAGTTGTGGGATATCGGACCAGCAGGGGAGGGCAGTTGGTGGCAACCGAGCTGGCAGGGGAGGGCAGTTAGGGGCAACCAGGCCAGCAGGGGAGGTGACTTGGGGAGGACCAGGCCAGCAGGGGAGGGCAGTGAGGTGCAACCAGGCTGACAAAGGGGGCAGTTAGGGGCAATCAGGCTGGCAGGCAGAAGCAGTTAAGGGGTAATCAGGCTGGCAGGCAGAAGCAGTTAGGGGCAATCAGGCAGTTAGGCTGGCAAGTGGTTGGGGGCCAGCAGTCCCAGATTGTGAGAAGAATGTTCGATTGCCGGTTTAGGCCCAGTTCCACAGGGATCAGGCCTAAACCGGCAGTCAGACAGCCCCTGAGGGGTCCCAGATTGGAGAGGGTGCAGGCTGGGCTGACAGACATCCTACCCCCACAGTGCATGAATTTTGTGCACCGGGCCTCTAGTGTGTGAAAGAGAAATTAAGAGTTATACTAATAAAAGGGGGTGCACAGACACACACACACACACACACACACACACACACACACACACACGCGCCTAAATGACCGAAAGACAGGAATGAGCAGTCGACCAGTCACTATGATGTGCACTGACCACCAAGGGACAGGCTTTCAATGCAGGAGCTGCCCTCTGCTGGTCTGTGCACTCCCACAGCCAATCTCAAGTGGCCGGCCAACCTCCTGTGGTCCCTCTCCCAGCTGGCCAACCTCCTGCAGCCACTACCCCCTGCTGGTCAAACTCCTGCGGCCCCTGCCCCTGGACCTGATGGGGACTGGGCAAGATGGCCCCAATTGGCCCTGATCCCTGGCCAAGCCGAGGAACCCCACCTGTGTACGAATTCGTGCATGGGGCCTCTATTATTCATATATGTATATATGTATGTATGTATGCATGTATATAGGTATAGGTATTCACAAACAAATCCAATGTCATATATGTTATATATTATATATGAGAAATTGATAAGGGTATTAATGATGAGAGATAAATGTATATTATAAATATATATACATACATACATACATACATATATTATTTACTGGAGGCCTGATGCATGAAAATTCATGCAAGAATAGGCCTTCCTTCCCCCAGGTGCCGGCAATGGCTTCCCTCCTGTACCCAGGACCCAGGCTGCTTAGATCCTCCGGCCACCCACAGGCACCTGGGACCTGGGCTGCTTCCCCCCTCTGGCTGCCAGCAGGCACCTGAGACCCAGGATGGCTTCGCTCGAGCCGCCCTCAGGCACATTAGGAAGGACGTCCAGAATGACATCCAGAAGATGTCTGGTCTAATTAGCATATTACCCTTTTATTATTATAAATTGTGTGTGTGTGTGTGTGTGTGTGTGTCTGTACACCCCCTTTTATTAGTATAACTCTTAATTTCTCTTTCTAAACTGACTACAGGAAAAATGCATTTTCTACTCTTCAATGCCTTAAATTTGCAGAGCCAGGATCTTAAATAGAATATCTAAGGTAGTCCAGCAACACACACACAAAAAAGCAAATAAGTTGAGCAAATTCAGACATGCAATATTAATAATCCTGTCTTTCCACAAACCTAAGCCTATTACTTCACACCTTCTCTTTATTGCCAAACCCCCAGTATCTCCTCAACCCTCCTTACTCGGTTCTCATAAAATGGAAGCTAACAGGTTCCTACTATTATATGTACTAGTCTATCTGTATCTGTATCTATGCATACATTCTTTTCTAATCTATATAATAAAAGAGTCATATGCAAATTGACCATACCTCAGCTACACCCACCAGCCAATCAGGAGGGAATATGCAAATAAACCTAACCAAGATGGCTGTGGCCACAGAGAGCAGGAGGGAGGCTTGGGTTTCCCCTGCAATGGAGGAAGCCAAGCTTTCCGCCTGCCCTTGCCGGCCCAGGCCTCCGCTCAATGCTACAAAGTTTCAATTGTAGAAGATAAATAAATCCCATATCCCAGGGCCTCTGCTTGGGTAGCTGGGGGGTCGTGGCCGGCCTGAAAACCACCACAGGCCTCTTGCCCAGGATGCCCCATGCCCCAAGGGAACCCCTACCCTGATCCGGGACACCCTTCAGGGCAAACCAGCTAGCCCCCACCCATGCACCATGCCTCTATCCTATCTAATAAGAGAGTAATATGCAAATTGGCCATCACTCCAACACACAAGATGGCTGCCCCCATGTGGTCAAAGATCCTGCCCCCATGTGGATACAAGATGGCCAGCGGGGGGGGGGGGGGAGGGGCAGTTGGGAGTAACCAGGCCTGCAAGGGAGAGCAGTTGTGGGTGATCAGGCCAGCAGGGGAGGGCAGTTGGGGGCGATCAAGCCTGCAGGGGAGGGAAGTTAGGGGTGACTTGGCCAGCAGAGGAGGGAAGTTGGGGGTGACTGGGTCTGCAAGGAAGGGCAGTTGGGGGGACCCAGGCCTGCAGGGGAGAGCAGTAGGGGTGTACCAGGCCTGCAGGGGAGGGCAGTTAGAGGTGACCAGGCCTGCAGGGGAAGGCAGTTAGGGGCACACAGGCTGGCAGGGAGCAGTTAGGCATCAATCAACTGGCAGGGGAGTGGTTAGGGGGTGATCAGGCTGGCAGGCAGAAGCAGTCAGGGGCAATCAGGAAGGCAAGCAGGCAAGCAGTTGGGAGCCAGCAGTCCTGGATTGTGAGAGGGATGTCTGACTGCCCGTTTAGGTCCAGTGGGATTGGGCCTAAACGGGCAGTTGGACATCCCTCGAGGGGTCCCAGATTGGAGAGGGTGCAGGCTGGGCTGAGGGACAACCCCCACTCCATGCACGAATTTCGTGCACCGGGCCTCTAGTGTATGTGTGTGTGTGTGTATGTATGTATATATATATATATATATATATATATATATATATATATATATATATATATATAAAAGGCTAATATGCTAAGTGTCCGACCTTTTGACCGGTCACTATGATGTGCACTGACCACCAGAGAGCAGACGCTCACCGCAGGAGCTGCCATGACGTGCACTGGTCATTTACAGAGAAATAGCATGATGGACCCGGCCCCGACAAAGCAACACTTGGCTTCCCCCAAGTGGGACACAGGCCCTGCCACCACCTTGGAGTGACATGTCACCAAATCGTAGCTGACACTGCCGAGACCCCATGATGCAAAATGCAGCCCACAGCCCAGCCCAGCCCAGCCCAGAAATGGTAGCTTGTGGGTGTCAAGTAATGATGTCACAGCAATGGCCAGCTTCCTCTCCCTAGTGAAAAGCCTCTTTGGAGTTTCTTCAGTCCAGGAACACAACTTGCTTTATCGCCTGGTGGAAATACTTAACACTTTAACCAAATGTCTGTGAAGCGTTTTCCTGTGCCCCATCTCATTTGATGCTCACAGAAATCCTGGAGTAGGTAGATAGAAGACTTGGTGGAATTCTATTTTCTTTTCACTAGCTGGGAAAACGGAGATTTAGAAAGCTGAGAAACTTGACCTGACTGAAAAGAAGTAAGAAATGGTGGATCTTGAAAATGACTTCAGGTGTTCTCACTGCGTAGAATATAGTTGAACACCACTGCAGTTAAATATTTTACCCTTTGTTCTCCCTGCATAATCTACAATAATAACCTGCTTCATGTTGATATTTACTGCTGTGTTGCTGACAATTACCTGACAGAGAAGCTAGGGTGCTTCATTGGGCTGGAAAAGTTTAGCTAAATCAAAAAACAGGACTAACTAAGCAAGTTTATCTATGTTTATCAATATATATAAAAGGCTAAGTTAATTCACACATGCGTGATACATAGAAAGCTCTTGCTGGCACCAATGGCACGTGTATGTTTCGATCTGTCATTGTCAACTGTGAATTTGCTTGATACTTCTATTATAGAGAAAGGGTGAACAGCGATATTAAAATATTTCTTCTAATTAATTTCCTTTCAATGTGCACAAATTTGTCCATGGGGCCACTAGTGTTATTATAAAAGAACTGAAGATAACAGTTTTATCTGAAGATAACACTTCTACCTATCTACTAGAATGTATCAAGTTACTTGGCAAAGAGGATTTAAGATAGCAACTGGAAGTAACACTGCTAATCTGCAGGCTTTAAAATAGGGAGATTATCCTGGTGAGTCTAACCATGAATCCTTAAATTTGGAAGATGGAGGCAGAAAAGTCTCTGTTAGAGTGATGCAACAGGAGAAAGCCACAACCAGCCATTTCTGGCTTTGAAGATGGAAGAGGGCCAAGAGCCACAAGGAATACTGGCTGTTAAAACAATAATCTACTTCACGGAGTGTTCCTGCGACCCTTTCAAAAATTCATACTCAAAACTATTTTCATAAAAATACTAAGATGTTATTTGTTTTTCTCACTCTCATTCTCTCATGCATTTGAATATATAGTGGGTTTTTCCAGAGGAGGTAGGACCTATGATATCACCAAAGACTAAGTAAACAAAGAGATATGAGAATGAGAATCTAGCTGTCTTCCATGAAGCCAGAGTAGAGAATTGAAAAAAATATAAAACAATGCTATTCTCATTAAATTTGTTTTTATTCTGGAAAATATACTTATGTTTTCATTAAAAATGTTATTTAACATGTAAAAGGCTTATTATTATTTCTTAAATTAGTTAAATAGTTTTAAAATTTGTTTTATATTCTAATATGGTAAATATTAACAGATATAACCTACATAATCAAAAACTCTTTGAGATTCACAATAATTATTACAAATATAAAATAGTCCTAAATACAAAAATATTTAAGAACTACTGATACAGAGCTTCTTATGTGCCAAATGTAGCTCTATGTATATGTATGTGTGTGTGTATATAAAGTAAGTGAATCTTCACAATAATCCTGACAGATAAATACTATGTTTATCCTGGTTTTACAGTTAAGAAAAGTCAAGTTTATTACAAGCAAGCAACATGTCCAAAATCATACTAAACAGCTGAGGTAGGATTCAAACCTCAGCAGTCTGTGGTTGAACACAGCCTTCCCATTGTCCATACTTCTCTATTAACACTCTGAAGGTGATTTCATCTAGTTGCATGTTTAAATACTCCATCCCCAAGCCTCTAACTCCAGACTTCTAGCTACTGCCTCTTCAATGAATCTAACTGGATGACTTAAAGTCATCTCAAATTTAACCTTGCCCAAACTGAACTGATACCTTCTCCTCCTCAAACAGTTTCTCACCTCAGATTTCCTATGTCAGTAAATGGGAATTGTTCCAACTTCTCAGATCAAAGATCTAAAGGGATCTCTTTCATGCTTCACATTAGTGTATCAGAAATCCCAGTGAGCTATACCTTAGAAATATACCAGAATCCAACCACTTACCACTTCCTTTTCCTACTATCCTAATGCAAGCCTCCTTGGGACACAGTGATAACCTCCTACTGGTTTTCCTCTACCTACATATTATATTTTCCCCAAATCAGAAAAAATGGTTTAAAAAAAACAAGGACCAGTCACTCTTTTGCTCAATATAGCTTCTCATGTCAAGCAGAGTAAAATCCAAAATCCTTACCCTTAACCTGGAAGGCCTTATATAATCCAGCTCCATGGTATCTCTCTAATTTACCTGATTATCTCTTTCACGCTTTTTCTAAAAACACATCAAATACAACTTTACCTCTTTACACCATTTCCTCTGCCTGTCCACCCTCCACAGTACACTCCCAAGATCCTTAAGGCCTATACCTTTCTTTCCAAAGGTTTCTTGTCCAAGAGGCTTTCCACTATCACCCTATCATAGCCTATCATTTTCCAACTCCTTTATCTTGTCATTTTTCTTTTGCACTTATCATGGCTTGAAAAAGTACAAATATCTCCTTTTATCCCATGGTGATACCCCCACTAAAAGGTAAACTCTATAATTTCAGGACTTTGTCTCTTGGGTCCAGAGCTTTCTTCCCTAACAATGAATAGTGAATTGGCACTCACTACTTATTAATCACTCATTTAGTGATTAAACTAGAGAAAATATTTATAATAAAAATAATAGCAATGCCCATAAAATGTTCTCTATGTAAGTTTATAAGAAATATTGCAATCCTTTGTGTAGATATACCACAGTTTTTTAATCCACTCATCTGCTGATGGGCACTTAAGTTTTTTCCAAATCTTAGCTATTGTAAATTGTGCTGCTATGAACATAGGGGTGCATATATCGCTTCTGATTGGTGTTTCTGGTTTCTTGGGATATATTCCTAGAAGTGGGATTACTGGGTCAAATGGGAGTTCCATTTTTAACTTTTTGAGGAAACTCCATACTGTCTTCCACAGTGGCTGCACCAGTCTGCATTCCCATCAGCAGTGCACAAGGGTTCCTTTTTCTCCACATCCTAACCAGCATTTGTCATTTGTTGATTTGTTGATGATGGCCATTCTAACAGGTGTGAGATGGTACCTTATTGTTGTTTTGATTTGCATCTCTCTGATGATTAGTGACTTTGAGCAGGTTTTCTTATGTCTCTCTACCCTTGACCTCTTTCAAAAACTGTCTATTTAGGTACTTTGCCTATTTTTGATTGGATTGTTTATCTTCCTTTTGTTAAGTTGTGTGAGTTCCCTGTAAATGTTGTAGATTAAACCCTTGTCTGAAATAGCATTGGCAAATATGTTCTCCCGTGCAGTGGGCTTTCTTGTTGTTTTGTTGGTGGTTTCTTTTGCTGTGCAGCTTTCTTTTGATGCAGTCCCATTTGTTTATTTTCTCCTTCTCCATTGCCCTAGGAGCTATGTTGGTAAAGATACTGCTAAGACATACTAGTATGTCTGCAATTTTGCTGCCTATGGAGTTTTGTAGAATTTTTATGGTTTCCCGTCTTACATTTAAGTCCTTTAGCCATTTTGAGTTTGTTTTTGTGTATGGTGTAAGTTGGTGATCTAGTTTCATTTTTTTGCATGTATCTGACCAAAGTTCCCAGCACCATTTATTGAAGAGACTACCTTGACTCCATTGCATGCTCTTGCCTCCTTTGTCAAATATTAATTGAGCATAAAGGCTTGAGTCGATTTCTAGGTTCTCGGTTTCTGTTCCACTGGTCTAGTTAGTATATGTCTGTTCTTATGCCATTTTTAAGAACCGTGGCTTGGTAATATAGCTTGATATCTGGTATTGTGATCCCTCCAACTTTGTTCTTCTTTCTCAGGATTGCTATAGCTATTCGGGCTCTTTTTTAATTCCAGATAAATATCACATGATCTCATTCATATATGGGACATAATGATCAACATAATCTGATGAACAAAAATAGATCCAGAGACAAATGGCAGGGGAGGTGGGGGGGTTAGAGAGTAACCAAAGGACCTATATGCATGCATATTAGCATAACCAATGGACAAAGACACTTGGGTGGTGGGGGCTTGCCCGGGATGGGAATCGGGGGAAAAGGAGACATATGTAAATCTTTAGATAATAAATTTAAAAAAAGAAATATTGCAATCTTAAAAGGAAATTATTATATGAAGTATGGGAATAGGTAATTAGTAAAAACAAACAAGAAGTACCTGATGAAAATATGTTCAAGTCCAACACAATGAATAATTTTTAAAAATTCAAATTTAAAGTAGATATTATTTTATAAATTGCAAACAAGACTCTTTAAATGTAATGTTGAACAATAAGGTAAGTATGAGACAAGCACTAACTTGGCTCAAACATTCATGACACCAATTTAACTATGTTTATATTTTCATCCTCTAATCCAGTAATCCCTCTTCTAATAATTAACACTAAAAAGAAAAACGTAAATCAAGGCAGCCTTTTCTACATAAAGATGTCTATATTTAGAGATAACATGATTTTAAAATGTTAAAAATAAATAATAGTAGCAATCTAGATATACAATAATAAGGAGATGAGTTTGAAAATTATGCTTTCTTCCTAACAGAATAAATTTATTAGAATATGGGAAATGTCTAAGTTACATTAGATGGATAATAGCACACAAATATTATTAATTTGACCACATTCAAAATATTCATTAAAAAACACAAAATGCATGTTATTGTTTGGTAAAAATATTATAGATAATTTTGTAATTGTTGGCATAAAAATACCTCCAAGAAAGAGTGATTAAATTCAAAATTATGCATAAATCAAAAGAACTCTAGTTAAATTAATAATTTCAAATTGGGGACAATTGACCTAGTAAAGCTACTTGATACTGAAGCTTTAGTAAACATCAGTTACCTGAACCAACTATGATGCTGATAAGTATTTTGCATACTGTCAGATAAAATAAAGATTCTCCTACAGAAGGAATTAAATAAATACACTGAAAATGGAAAATATTTTCTTCATTTAGTGGCAACTCTTTTTTAAAATGAAAATTTACATGCAATGATCCATATAAATATAAAAGTTAGAATAGTTATCAAATTTTTGTTCTTAAAAATATTTCCCACAAGGTATTCTGGCAAGGGCAATTTTTTTTTTTTCTTCTTCTTTAAGGTGATCAAACAATGAATTAACTATGGTCATAAAAGTATAAGCAATGACAGACTTTCCTGTTCTCCTGTCTACTTTGTTTGTAATCATTCCCAAAATGCCTGTTCAATTTTCTAAGAATAAAAAATATCATGCATACCAGAAAAACTACTTCTTAGGATTTGAACAAAACTCTTCAAACTTTGAAAATATATTAGTGAACTTAGCCTACCCTGCCAAATATTAGCCTGAAAACAAAATTTTAAAGTTGAGTTATTAAGCCCTTTACAAGTTTTTTTTTAAAGAGATAATGTAACCACAACTACAAAAATCACCACATTCTGACCACTGCTAAAATGTCCAATGTGTGTAATAATACACAGTATAAACCTTGTCTGGTCCAATAGGACTTAAGAAACACTTTCAAAAAAATCACATTTAGCAGTGTAATATGGATATGTCCCAATTTTCCAATAATTATTTTTCTGATTAGTATATCTATGAATCAGATTCTCTTCCTGTCCTGACATAAATTACTAATCATTTTCTGCTCACAGGCTAACCAGACTAGACGAGAATAAAATATTCCAACCAATTCCACTCTGGGAGTATTCCGTTCTTTTGAATTAGGGCCCTACTGACTGGGAGTTGCCTATTTAGTTTTTTCCATTTATTACTAAGAAATTAGATAAAACCATCTATTTGTATTTCTTTGAGAAGAAGAGTTGGGTAAGAAATAAAACAGAAGAGCTGCTTTTTTATAATGTACCAATCAAGGTAGCTCAAACATTCTAATAATAAATCAATAATCATTTCTGAAGAAAATTAAAATCTATGCAAACATATATATGCTGTAGATGAGATGAAGAAAAACACTGTTGTATTTTTCTCTTGGTTTTCTTATAGGGACAAATGGTCCTAACTCCTCTACAGACCATGACAGCAATACGGTCCACATGTCAGCAAAAAAAAACAACAACAACTGGTGCTCATAAAGCGATGCCTACACCAAACACCTGGTGACAGAGAGTTAATATAATCTCTAAAAACAAAGAAACACATAAAGAAAAAAACAAAGATGGGGAGATGTTTGCCATATGTTAGAGTTTTATTTTAAATGCTCAAACTATTTAAATAAAATACTTCTAAAATTAAACTTTGAACAAAATAGTAACTAATATTTGACATCTCTCTAAGTAAATAAGTACAGTAAAAATTCACCTCCAATCCCAATGTAGTAAAAAGAGTGCATGGGCCCTGGCCGGTTTTGCTAAGTGGACAGAGTGTCGTCCTGCAGACTGAAAGGTCCCGGGTTCGATTCCAGCCAAGGGCACATGCCTGGGTTGCCGGTTTGATCCCCAGGGGTGTGCAGAAGGCAATCAATCAATGATTCTCTCTCAATATTGATATTTCTCTCTCTCCCTCTCCCTTCCTCTCTGAAATCAATAAAAATATATTTTTTTTAAAAAAGAGCACATGGTCAAGTCAACCCAGTTTTATATCCGATGACTGTAACTTACTAGCTATGTAACCTAGGAAAAGCAATTTACTATTTCTATCACTTTCTTCACCTGTAAAATGGGATTAATAATGCCAATCACAGTGTCTTGCAGTGCAAATTAGGTGAAAGAAAGTATATTGAGTGATTGGTGTAGCATTTGGTGTTTGGTACACAAATACTGAAGTGAAGAGGTACCTTATATGAAAATTGGGTTATAGTCGGAATACATGGAGAATACTGTATGCCACTCCTGCCAATTACTTGAAAAATTACACATAGCAGACCAACATATTGTATCTCCTCTCTTTACCCAATATTGCTAGCTTCCTTAACACCAGAAATAAATCACTCTATCTCTGGCTAATTATCGGATGAACTAATTGACTTGCATTAGGGGTCATGTTTTATGGGAGAAAAAATTTAAACATTAGAAGCGCACATATTACAGTGTAATGCTAACAAGTATAAGAGAGACACTGGGACAGCCTAGAATGAGGATACAGCACAGATATACCTTCCATTTCACACTGTAGGACATACGTTAATTTTGTTTGTCTATTTAGAGAGAGCATTGTTATTGCTATTTGCTTGCTCACTTTAGGGACCATGTGTTTTTACTTTTGCCAGTATATAAAGTTAAATTTCCTATAAGCTAACTATATATGATGCCACACCATTGCTTTCCTTACATTATTAGGCAAACCAGAAAAACATTTTTTCAAGTAAAAGAAAATGTAAAACAAATGCATGACACAAATTTGTGCTCCAGAATTTGTTATTTACGTAAAGTATGTCCCAAAGCCTAATACAGAAGGCACTTACCTTCTTCAAGCTCTTCTACCAAAGCTAGTTATCTTGTTTCTAAGTCTTCAGCAGATTAAAAGGGACAAGGGAAAGAGAATATTATATGGAGGGACAGAGAAGGAAAAAAAATTGATGATTTTATGCAAACCGATTTCTTTACCGAAAATAAATTACACCATCAAGAAAATAATGAGCTCGTACTTACATACTTTCAAAATTGCTTTAAATTAAACCTGTTTTCCTTTAGAAATATCATTATTTTAATTTACTTGAGGCAATCAAGCTAGGCAAAGAACAATAGAAATATGCCAACAAACTAACAACCACACTAAATGTGGAAAAGCAACTATCCCATACGGAAGAAAACTTGCCGGATACCTTCAGCACCTCACATTCCTTATGCTGAGTTTTGACAAAATAAAACTAGTAAACAATTCCGCACATTTGAGGCTTTCCACACACACACACATATACACTGCCAAATGTTATTTCAATTCCAATAAAGTATAGAAGCAACTCAAAATAATCACCAGGTGTATTTTTAAAAGGTAATATAATTAAGTAATTACAGAAAACTTGTTCTACAGAAATGCTACTACAATAAACAGGAAAACATTTTGGAAAATTTATAAGTCACATTACAACTTAAAAAAACAATTATACATATGAAAATAAAGTCTATATGCAAAAGGCTATACAAAAAATCTCAGTGATTCCTAAATTTAAAAGAGGCAATAAGGAATCGATTTTAAATGCAAAAAATAAAATATAAAATTCCTTGAAGAATATCTCCAGAAATACAAAGACATTTGAAAGTGAAAAGCAAATGATGTGATATCAATAGAGCCATTTGTTCCCAAATAGTTCACACCATTTGCAGATTCTATATATGCAAATTTGACTGCTAACTAAGATTTCTTTTTAACCCTAAAATCAACACTTCAGGCACTGTCACAGTCATTTGTGGACATATGCAAAGTGGTGAAAATTTTGAATTCCCTAACACACATTCCTAGGTAGCATCAAACAAAATGATGCTCTCTACCTTGTTTCAGCTCTTCTATAAATGTCTTTTTTACAGTCTATTTACTATCATAATATTTGTGTTTTTGTGCTCATTGTTGGAGATTTCAATGTTTAAAATGGTCCTAAGCATAGTGCTGAAGTGCTGTCTAGTGTTTACAAGTGCTAGAAGGTTGTGTGATGATTATGGAGAAAATACTTATGCTAGGTAAGATTCATTCAAGCATGAGTTACAATACTGATAGCCATGAAGTCAATCATAATGAATCAACAACATATCCTCCTATATAATAAAGAGGTAATATGCAAATTAACCCTCACACCCTCACAAGATGACTTCCTAGACCAGGCTGGCAGGGGGGTTAGTGAGGGTCCCGATTGCGAGAGGGCGCAGGCCAGGCCAAAGGACCCCAACAGTGCATGATTGGGGCTGGAGAGGGACGTGGGAGGTTGGCCAGCTGGGAAGGGACTACGGGAGGGCTCCAGGATGGGTCCAGCTTGTCTCGCTCAGTCCAGATTGGCCAGACATCAAAAGGGCAAGCTCTAGTGTGTAAGCAGCAGCAAGCTAACCTATCAGTTAGAGCATCTGTGCCCTGGTGGTCGTGCACGTCACAGCGACTGGTCAACCAGTTGACTGTCAAACTGGTAATGTTGTGCATGTTATAGTGACTGGTCAACCGGTCGACTATCTACCCTCTGGTGGTCAGTGCATGTCATAGCGACTGGTCAACCAGGTCAACTGTCTGCCCTCTGGTGGTCAGTGCACGTCATAGCGAGTGGTGGATCGGCCTCAGCATATCATTAGCATATCACTTTGATTGGGTGAATGGATGACTGGACACTTAGCATATTAGGCTTTTATTTTATAGAATGGAGAGAGAGAGAGAGAGAGAGAGAGAGAGAATATGAAAAAATTTGAGAACTGAAAAACTCAGCTTAAAAGGGGCCACCAAAGGGAGCTCCTTTTACCAACATTTAAGAAACAACAAAGGGAAAGTAAGTCTGAAAATATAAAAATTTAAGTGCTGTTGCAGTCACAGTCTCAATTGTTCATATCTCCCAGAATCCATGCTCTTTTGGTAGTGACTTTTAATGCTGGCTCTGGACATGGTCATGAGTTTTACTTGGGTCAATGGGTTGTGAGCAAACATGATGCAGGCAGAAGCTCAAAAACTGCTTGCACACTAGAGCTTGCCCTTTTGATGTTCTTGGAACCCTTCCCAGCCACCACAGAACACATTTGAACTATCCTACTAGATAATGAGAGACATGTGGCCTATTTACCCTGTCACCTTAGCCAACAGCCAGCCAACCAACACACATGTAAATGAGGCCAATCTAGATATGCTTGCCCCCAGCTTACCCAATCAACTGATTGCACATATGTGAGCAAGCCCAACTAAAATTAGCTGAATCTGGCCTAGATTAGCAGACCAGCTGACCCACATGCTCATGAACAGTAATAAATGTTTACTGTTTCAATCTACTGGTTTTGAGGTAATGTTATTCATAATACCAAACTGACACACACACATATATAAAAATAAATAAAATTAGTAAGTTAACATGGCAAATAAATTATATAAATAAATTATACAAATAAATTATATCTTCCTCTCCTAATAGCTAATGAGATTTGTTTTCAAATAGTATAGTTTGGTTTAAAAATTTAGCAACTCTGGAGCAATACAAAGAAGCATATAATGGCACTGCTCTCACCACTATTCACACCTAAACCCCACTGGGCAGGGGAGTTGGGGTGGGGAGTTCCTGAGAATTCTCACTAATATTCTCAAACATTAATACAGCCAAATCTTTATTAACTTCCACAAGATAACAGAACACATTTCATAGAACACATTTTTTGAATAAAAAATTGCAACACAAAATCTGAACAAGGATATTTTCCTCATTATTTAGTCCTAAAAAAGGTAATATACAGGAATACAAAAGAAGTATTTTAAAATCATTATTAAAAAGAAAAATTCTGAAAAATTCAAGATAAAATACACCATACTTTTAGGTCTTATTTCCCTCTAATGGTTAAGGAGTTGCTTTTCTGATTCCCCTCCATGTTTTTAATGTCTTTCTTAAAATATAAACTGTAAAAACTAGAAATGTCATTTTTCAAATGCTCAAGAGATGTTAAATATATCTTAACTCAAGGTAATGTATCATCATCTTACAATTTGTAATTTTTATTTACTGATTATTTTTGTCATTCCTGGAGGAATAAGTTTCACCTGATTTGACTATACTTCTTCAATATTTTATTTACAATATCTGAAGTTTAATTATACATATTGTATGTGTGATTTCCTAATAAGCATAAACTAACCACAATGAATCTTTTCTGAATAAAGGATACAAATTTATAAACAATTTTACAAAATGTGATGAAACATTCAATTACATTAAGGGTTTTCTCATTATGAAAGAAATAAACAATTACTTTAAGAAAGGATTGGAGCTTAAAGTGCGGCCCCCACCTAAAAGAATTATTAAACTCTACCTCTATCTTACAAAAATCATCACATATTTTATCTCCAATTTTAAATTTTAATAATAGGAACCATCTCTTACACATTTTTATATCCTTCATAACTCATCCCTAAAACAAAACAAGAACTCAGTTGGTTAAGAATTAATTTCTTCTCAAAAAATCTGTTCCCAAAGAGACACATTTCAAAGAGCAGAGTTTATAATAATGATCTTTAAAGGCACTATACCAATGAAAAATTTTAACTTCTGATTTGATAGAATCAACATTTGATTCTATTCTATTTTTTAACCTCTCTTTTGCTTACTAAATAAATGTATCAGGACAAATATAATTGCACAAAAACAGTGAAATGTCTCCTAGCTCAGGGTAAAGAACTGTGGCACACAAAGTAATCTTTCCAAAAATAGACTAATTTGTTATGACTATCACCCTCATAAAGTGCCAGGCTTCAAAACAAGGGGAAAATATATTTCAAGATCTGTTGCATTTCCAAGTGTTTTAAAAATGATTTTCCAAAAAGTCTTATGACAAAAACTACAAGAGCATCACTATTTTCATAGAATACCATACTTCTGCTTCTCTTTTGTAATGTAATCATAGCCCAGTCTGACTTTTTTTCCCTCACATGAACCTCTGTTAGGAGGACACTGTGTTGGCTGCAAATAACTAGTCCACAATGTTCATCCTGGAGATTACTGACAACTCAAAAACCACAAGCATAGAGTTCAGATAGTATTTAAGCATGCCTTTGGATTTAGAAAGTAGTATTTGCCCATAGTTCATCAGTTTTTATATGACCAAGGTGAAATAAATAGAAGGAGAAATCTACGAATGACTGTCTTTGATTCAGAGTACTTCCTGATTTTTTAATAAATTTAAAAACCATCAGATCACAGCTTTGACAGATGCCTTTGAGCTGGATACTTAGTTCAAAACACAAAAAAATAAATTGTAATATGGAAACATGAGCTTTTGGGGCTGAAATTAAAAAAATAAAAAAGAATGGATTAAAATCAATTTTAGTATCCTTAATAGTGATGACTAATATTCTCTTTTCAAGACTCCCATGACTAAGTTTTTGTTTTTGTTTTAAAAGATAAAATTTTAAAGCATAGGAAGTGGTAGTAGCTAAAGACTTATAATCCATCAGAATGTAATAAGCTTCACAAAAGCAGTAACCGTGGCTGTCTTATTCACCAGTCCAGCTGCAAGAGATACTGTGTGCCCATCAAGGCAATCAATTAAACATTTTTAGTAAGTAACTCAATGTTAGGCTAATGTTCTTTATAATGCCTGATAATTTATATTATCTATATATATATATATATACTTTCTATAACTGTTATTTGACCACTAACTACTGATTCAGCTACTATGCAATTAAAAAGTGAGCCATCTCATTTATATGTGGAATCTAATGAACAAAATAAACTGATGACCAAAACAGGACCACAGACATGGAAGGATGAAGCAGACTGACAAACCTCAGAAGGGAGGAGGGTTGGGTTGGAAGTGATCAACCAAAGAAAATATTTGCATATATACATAGCTCATGGACACAGACAATAATGGAGTAAAGGCCTGGGAGGGAAGTGGGGGCGTGGAAGGGGGCAAAGGGGAGAAAATGGGGACCATCTGTAATAATGTCAACAACAAAAAGTGCACCAAATATATGTGAATTCATTGATATAAAATAAAATGTAATAAATTTAGGTATGTGCAATGAGGTTTACAGAACATGAAAAAAAAGTTTAGCTTATGGACTGTATCTTTGGGTTTTAAATTATGCATGTCCATATTTGTGCCAGGGATGCAAAAGGAAGAATTTAGTTGGAATGAAATAAATGCCATGATACTATAAACAAGTACTCTAAAATGAATAAAAAGAAAGTCAACCAAAGGACAGAGACCATAAAATCCAACCCAAACACCTTGCTTTAGTAATACTTTCATAAAAATTATTGGCCCTTGAAGTCGAACACTAAACTGAATCATTATTTGCATAACAGGGAACTGATTCACAATTTAACTTGCCTTCTTCAGTATTATTTCAGGAAGAACTCTTTATTTTCCATTCAAAAACATATGTAGAGTCCAGGTATGAAAAATGCATTTTTGTTTTTAAGAAGACCAATTTTATGAGGTTAGTGGAAAGTAAATGGATACAATTTTCCCCAAAGACCATTATTTATCATTTCTTTTCCATTGTCTGAAGCTTATCGTTTGCCTCTACCATCAAGACATGAAGTAAAAGAGAATTGCCTATTTTAAGCATCTATTTTCAATAAAAGTATCCTATAGCTGAATGGCCTAAAGAGGGAGATAAAGAACATACTTCTTATGGAATTTCATTTATAAACAAAAAAGTGAGTAAAAAAACAACACACCCACCAATTTAACATTTGTTACTTCATATTTAACACCTTCACACACAAAAACAATAAGAATTCGTATTAGTTATTGGAATATGTGATGCCTCTCCCATTAATGAGCAGAAAATCAGATGGGTAGAGGAAACGGTATTATCCTCTCATTACATCTCTTGCTTATTATAACTCTACTGCTCCTAAGCACAAGCTCTTCACCCACATTCTAAGGCCTCATTACTACAACTTCTACTCAACTTCTACACAGCTTCCACTAGGGAAGTAGTGAGCTTCTCTTTACAAATTATGATGTTGTGCTTTCTGTTTAGTACAATTAGTACTCTGAGACTAAAACCTATAGCTCAATTTTAATAAATGTTTAGAAATAACTATGTATAGATAATGCTGATTTTTCTCTTGGCTTAATGGTCAATTTATTCAATTCTAATCTATATATTCTCTGATCCTGATTTTTTTCAAATAAATAGTTTTCTACTTATAGTTTTCTATGTTTAAAATCAAGAGAGACACATAAAACTTTGATAAAAATAAATGAGCTGCAAATAATTAAATGTAAAAACTACAGTAAAAAGATTTTGCTCACAGAAAACAGAAACCAAAGCTACAAATAGCTGAAATAGAGAATTTGAATTATAATGCAGTTCTTTCTCAATGCAAGGTAGATGGAAGCATCTTTAAGATTCTTGGAAAGGTTCATAGCAATAGAAACATCAATTAAATTAGTGATGCCTTTGAAAGGCAAAAAACTGTAAAAGTATAATTACAGGGTTCAAATTAGCAGAGTTTCT
The DNA here is from genome assembly GCA_026230045.1 of Corynorhinus townsendii. Taxonomy (NCBI): domain Eukaryota; kingdom Metazoa; phylum Chordata; class Mammalia; order Chiroptera; family Vespertilionidae; genus Corynorhinus; species Corynorhinus townsendii. The sequence continues at coordinate 182,630,933 of JAPDVU010000003.1, forward strand.
CTATATTATCAAAGATATAAGATACTAAGGGCATCCTTTGAATGTTACATACAATAACATCTATTTCATTTATCAGTTCTCATTTCTTTAAAAGGAACTAGCTATGAAATTTTCTATAAATACATGGAAATTTAAAATTGTCGCAGAAAATGGCATTAAAAATCATTAAAACATTAAGTCAGCTAATGGTCTACAAAAGATGTATTAAATAAGAATTATCTGAAATAGTACATCAAATCTAATCTTGCTTAAAGAACGAATCCTTGTTTGAGTCACAGCCATGCCGCACAATTGTAGAGGAATAAAAATGGACTTTTGAGTTTTACTTCTAAGCAGATGCAAGCATCTTGTTTGTAATGGCACAGAGAAAAATGAGAGCGCTCCTGGAAAGAAAATACAGACTCCCACAAAAATAGTTTATATAAAAAGAGCTTAAAGGAAGAGTATGGTGAGACATGTTTGAGTCACCCATGAAGTACAAGAATGTTACTACTGCTGACCAGGTTTCATTTGCAAAGAAAAATATACATACTATGAAATGACAATAGATCTTCTATCTTGTAGAACATGAAGTCCATTATTTTTTTCAGTACTTCTGTGACATACTCTTTAATCACAATTTCATTATATCTATACATTTTTTAAACTAAAATTGAGCATACTTTCAAATAAAGCAATTTTCCTACCTAAAAGTCAAAGTTATTAAGCCCTCCTCCTCCCCATCTTCAGGTCTCTGCTCATGTCACCTTCTAAATCTCTTAAATCCTTAGTGCTTTTTCCCTCAGCAATGCCCTTATCCTAGTCTAGAGGGCAGTCATCTTTAACTTGGATTATCCCATGCCGTTTTGCTTTGCTCCAATTCAATATCCATGCTGACCCAGAATAATTATTCAGATCTGATCATTTTATCCTCTGTGTTAAAATTCTCCAGCAGCTATCTATTGTCCTTAGGTTTAAGGCCAACCTTTCAAAATGTCTTACAAAGTCTCATTTTCCTTACTTGTAAAATAGGAGTAGTAATTATGATACTTCCTCTTTGGATTATTGTGAAGATTAAATGAGTTCATGTTCTGAAGTATTTAAGAACAATGCCTGGCAGCCAACACTGTTATTTTTATTACTTGTTTAGTTTAGTGTCTTAACTTTTTATCAAACTGTAAGGACCATGAGGTATGAGATGATGTTTGTCTTTCTTTGGTATTCTGCTGTGTTTAGCACAGGATACAGTAATATATTAAGTCCATAATACATACTCATGTTATATACGAGTGAATGAATGTCATCTGGAAGCATGATAATGAAGCATTCAAAAACTTTAAAGCACACAGAGAACTGTACTATTTGTTATAATGTACCAGAAGAATGAATGTTCATAGTATCCTGAATTGCTTAGAAAAGGACCAATTGCACTTAGTTGCTTCAGTTGTAAGATAGCAGTTCTGATTTAATTAATGATTAAATACAAGTAGAGATTATTTATCCACCTCTGACAGTCCTTTACCTCAACAATTTCATATCCCGTTGCCATTATTATTTTGCTATAAGATAAATAAAATAATATTTTAGGAAGCATTCCTTTAAAAAAAGATATATGATACAAAGTTTATGAATTAAAGCCTAAAGAATTTCTCAAAGTTGAAAGGCAAGCCATCTTTGAGTCCTTACTCTTCCTCACTCTCAACATTTATATTTCTACATTTCTGCTTACATATCTTTCAATCTCTCTCCTTCCTTTCCATTTTTATTTATATTTTTCCACTTTGTTAAAACCCCCATCATGTCTGTCTTGTACTAATTAATGCATCTGGATCCAACTCCCTCATCTCCATCAGACTTATACTTATCAACTGCGTGATGCAAGTATGCTCAGTGCTACTTCATTACAAAACACTTTTTGACAGCTTTCCTCAACGCTTTCAGTCAGATTCAGCTACTAGAATGGCTCCATCTCACATCCTATGCTAATATACCAAACCAGATACCCTCACTACTGAAACTCTAATACTAGCAACTTTCCAAACAGGTCATGCTATTTCATAACAGCAGGACTTTACACATATTGATCCCTCTGTAAGATTCTTTTCCCCAGTTGACTACCTGAGAAAAACCTGTTCACATTCTGAGTATAAATTCTAATGACTTTTCCTTCTCTGTCATCTTCCACACTTTGTACACTACCTCCACTCTAAACTTCATCAGACTATATTTAGTTTACAAATAAATAAATAAATGTTTAAATTTAGTTTTATTCATTTCCCCAATGAAATTATATGTTTCTATCTCCATTGTATGACATAGTTTCTGGGAGAGTACATGTATTTTAGTTTGTTGCCCTAAATTTAGGCACAAAATTGATAGCAAGTTTAGGTGCTAAAGAGCTTTCCACCCTCCAGACTGAAAGGTGAGGAATGATTACAGGAAATCTGATTCTGAATAAGGAATACATACAGATCTGAAGCAAACAAAAACTCTTAAAATTTTTAGGAACAAGGTAGCAATAAACCTTCACGAGCTATAAGAGGAAAACTATAAAACTCAATTGAGGAATGTTTTAAGAGTGTGGAATAAAGGAATAAAAACACCTACTAAATAGAAAGATTAAATATGGGGAATAATGTCAATTTTCTATATATAAATATAATAATTTAGCAAAATTTCTATCAAGATCCTAATAGGGTTTTCTATCTAAATTTAAAGTGTTTAATGTTTTTAAAATTTAATTGTAAGATTAGCCTATTAAATATCTAAATATTCTCTCTTCTCACCCTCCCTCCCTTTCACTCTTTCTGAAAACATTGGAAAAAATATCTCAGGTGAGGATTAACAAAACAAAACAAAAGAAGAAGGGAGAACTGAGCTCTTTTAAGCAACTACTATATATTTATACATAGCAAGTATTTCTTAAGTCACGTCTTTCCACATTAAATGTTTCTACCTCAGCAAAGTCCAATATAAAAATCCATCAAGTATACAGAAAGCATACGACCCTGGGAGCCACCTAACCCTGCCCCGAACTTTCTCATGTTTTGAGGCCTTGGGTGTGCCTTCTCCTTCAACATTCATTTCTGGCTACTGTGAGTGCAAATACAGACTTTCTCCTTTACTTTTATACTCAACTGTCTGCTTGAGACAAAGGTTCCATTACTTACCTACCAAATAAAGTACATGAATTTTAGAAGAATTTGCTTCAAATCAGTCATTTCATTTACTGCTGAGGTCTGTGGCTTTGTTCTAGAATGGTTGAGGTCAGAGTTTGACCTCAGATAAGTAGGGAAATACCGTAAAAATACATCTCTTGAGATTGTAAACTAGAGTATTTAAAAATAACAGGTTTCCTCACCACTGGAAGAGAGTAAGGCTTAATCACATTATAAGTTCAGGTTTTCCTATTTTTTTGGCACTACCATTATGCACGCACAAAAATCTATCAATAAGCACTTCACAAAGTGTTTACTGGGTGCAAAATAATATGTGTGCATTCTAAGAATTCTCCTTGGGTAATTAACAATTTAGAAAAAAAAGATAAAATACCAACCCCTAAAGTGATAAATGTACTTACAAACACGCTAATAGCACCCAGAATAGCTGTAAATAAACATTAAAATTATATTTGACCAAATTATATGCTTCTGAAAATACAATTTTAAGGTTACTTAAATTTATAAGAAAAGTGCAAGATCAAACTCAATGCCATAAAATAAGTATCATAATCTTAGCATTTCTGAAATGTGTTCACATAAACCTTTGCATTAGCATAAATAACAAGTGATCATGAACTATCGCATTTTTTAAAAATTATGGCTATAAAATTAGCCTTGATCACTTGCAATTAAAAATAAGTAAAAATGTTAATATGAAGTGAATATACAGAAATAATACACGCTTGAAGGAGTAACAACCAAGATGGTGGCATAGGTAAACATCTGAACTTGATGCTGCACACAACCACATCAAAACTACAACTAACAGACACAATGAATATCATCCAGAGCCATGGGAAGGCTGGCTGAGTGGAAATTCTACAATTACAAGGAAAGAGAAAAGCAGCATTGAGTACGGTAGGAGGTGTGGAGGTGTGGAAGTATAGAGGTACAGAGGCGCACACGAAAAGGGGCTGGCAACTGGGTATGCTGTTGTCTTTTTCAATCGGGAGGGAGATACAAGCTCCCGACTGCTCTGAACTCCAGTTCCAGGTGAGACTAAGTGGAACCAGACTCATACAGAGAGAAACTGGACTGTCTGGCATTAGGTCGGAACACGAGGGCAGCTTTCTCTGAGAGGTGCTTGCAGCAATCATTGTTCCTACACAGTGCCATGGGACACAGAAACCTGGGGGCCTATTCGGGGCAGGGCTGATTGGCAGCCATTGCTGTTTGCTCGGTCCTAGTGATTCCCTGAGATCCCACCCCACCTAATTTACAACCCCACTCAAGCTGTGCCCAGAGGCTTTTGCATATGAATGGCATGGCCTTTTTCAATCTAAAAACCTTACAAACTGCAGCTGGGTCAGAGAGCCCCAGAGCTTCCAAAAGAAGGCCCAAGGCTCCACAGCAGCTTGCACTGATTCACAGCTGAGCCTCATCTGGGCACCTCCAAACCCCAAACAAAGAGGAGGAATCTGGAGATATCTCTGTAGCTCCTGGTGGGTGACCTCAAGCAGTGGCTGAGTTTGTACCTCCTTGGAAATCCCTGAGCCCGTGTACCCAGTGGTCAGAGTGAGACCATCCAGATTACAACTCTTCACATCCATAAGAGACACTCTCAGGGGGCAGAATCAGTGAGCACCAAAGCCCCACTTAAGCAAGTCCTGCCCCATAAGGTTGTCTCCAGCACAGAAGTTCTCCCATCATAGACACAACTGGTCCTCACAGCCAATTGGCCTTGGAAATCAATTCCTCCCAGTGATACCAACAGCAATCAAGGCTTACCTACAACAAGGCTGTGCACCCAGCACACAAAGGAGTGCACCAGGAGGGTCTACCTCAGGTAATTAGGGAGGCTGAGCCACTGGGCCCTATAGGACACCTAGCACACAAAGCCACTCTATCAACACAGGGAAGCAGCCAAAATGTGGAGACAAAGAAACAGGACACAAATGAAAGAAATGGAGGAAAGCAAACTACTGGATATAGAGTTCAAAACCATGGTTATAAGGTTTTTCAAGAATCTTGTAGAAACCTCTGAGAAATATAGTGAGACCCTCAAGGATATGAAAAAGGACCGCTTAGAAATTAAGCATACACTGACTGAAATAAAGAATAATATACAGAGATCCAATAGCAGACTAGAGGATCCCAAGAATCAAGTCAAAGATTTGCAATACAAAGAATCAAAAAACACCCAACCAGAAAAGCAAAAAGAAAAAGAATCCAAAAATATGAAGATAGTGCAAGAAGCCTCTAGGACAACTTCAAGCATACCAACATCCGAATTATAGGGGTGCCAAAAGAAGAGAGAAAACAAGATATTGAAAACCTATTTGAAGAAATAATGACCGAAAACTTCCCCCACCTGGTGAAAGAAATAGACTTACAAGTCCAGGTAGCACAAAGAACCCCAAACAAAAGGAATCCAAAGAGGACCACACCAATACACATCATAATTAAAATGCCAAGAGCAAAAGACAAAGAGAGAATCTTAAAAGCAGGAAGAAAAAAAACAAAAAACAGTTTGTTACCTACAAGGGAGCACCCATACAACTGTCAGCTGATTTCTCAACAGAAACTATGCAGGCTAGAAGGGAGTTGCAATAAATATTCAAAGTGATGAATAACAAGGACCTATAGCCAAGATTACTCTACCCAGCAAAGCTATCACTTAGAATTGAAGGTCAGATAAAGAGCTTCACAGATAAGAAAACACTAAAGGAGTTCACCACCACCAAACCAGTATTATATGAAATGCTGAAGGGTATTCTTTAAGAGGAGGAAGAAGAAGAAAGAGGTAAAGATAAAAATATGAACTACAAGATGGCAACAAATACATACCTATCAACAATTGAATCTGAAAATCAAAACAATAAGAAATTTAATGAACAGAATAAACTGGTGAATAAAATAGAATCAGGGGCATAGAAAGGGAGTGGACTGACAATTCTCAGGGGGAAAGGCGTGTGGGGGGTGCGGGAAGAGACCAGACAAAAATCGTACACCTATGGACGAGGACAGTGGTGGGGGGTAAGGGCAGGGGGTGGGGTGGGAACCGAGTGGAGGGGAGCTATAGGGGGAAAGAAGAGGAACAACTATAATAATCTGAACAATAAAGATTTACTTAAAAAAAAAAAGATTTACTTAAAAGGTAAAAAAAAAAAAAAGAAATAATACATGCTTGTTGAAGAGATTTTATGTAGAATCATATTATGTACTAAAATAAATTTAAGGTAGACTCAGTCCATTTTTTGGTATTAATATATATTTCTTCTATAATTAGCCTTTCTTTAATGATGATAATTCCTTTAAATTGAAGGACTACTTTTTAAATTAAAAAGAAAACTATTTTCTATTTACTGAAATATTTGAAGCTCTGTTTAAACTTATCAAAATTGTTCACTTGCTCTAATTTAATTTTTTATTGTTTTTTTCAGAGAGGGAGAGATAGAGAGAGAAGGGAGGGAAGGAGAGAGAGAGAGACAGAGAGACATTTGTTGCTGTTCCACTTATTTATGCATTCACTGGTTGATTCTAGCATGTGCCCTGACTGGGATCAAACCAGCAACCTTGGTGTATGGGGACAATGTTCTTTCCAAATGAGTTATCTGGCCAGGACCCACTTGGTTTGTTTTTAAACATTTTACATATCTAATTAAACTACTTACAACTTCTAAAAACGTTAAGTTAAATGTAAGAAGCATATTTTATCACACCATGGTTTCTGAAATGACGATGTCTCAAAATATACATTTAATGTTGCCTTTTCTGTCCCCTCAAAATTTATTATTATTAAATTGATGATGTGTCTTAAAAAAAATCCATTATCTTAGATTTGAGGAAGTACGAGCGAACACTTTAAATTGCAATTATTGCATGAGAGAGGAAAAACATCCTCATAATGGCCCATTAGCCTATAGAATTGAAGATGGTATTCTTTTAATGACTTCAAAATAGTTCAATGGCAGTTTTGACAAGTGAAAGAACAACTTGATTTTCTGACATAGTAGAACAATAATTTTAAAAATCACATAATGTCTTCAAAATAAACCAGTACAAAATACAACTACACACACACACACACACACACACACACATTTTAAATCTGCACCTGAGGATATTTTCCCATTGATTTTTGGAGAGAGTGGAAGAGAGAGGGAAAGACAGAAATATCCATGTGAGATAAACACATCAACTGGTTGCCTTCTGAATGAGCCTCCACCAGGGCCTGAGCCGGGGAAGAACCTGCAACCGAGGTACCTGCCCTTGACTGGAATCGAACCCAGGATCCTTCAGTCCGCAGGCCAATGCTCTATCCACTGAGCCAAACCGGCAAGGGCTATACCTATATTTTTTCAGTTCTCAAAAATGTCCCCAATACTTGCATTTTTTGTGAGTAAAAAGTCAAAGTTCTCATTACTAATGTTACTTAATAACAAAATACCCAATTTTTAAAGTATGCAATTTCGCCTGGCAGGTATGGTTGAGCAAAGACCTATGAACCAGGAAGTCATGATTCAATTACCTGTCCAGGCAAATGAATAGGTTTCAGGCTTGATCCCTAGTATGGGAAATGCAGGATGCAGCTGATCAATGATTCTCTCTCATCATTGTTTCTATCTCTCTCTCTCTCTCCCATCCTCTCTGAAATCAATAAAAATAAGTATTTTTTTTAATTTCTCTGCTTAAACAATAAAAATGAAGTATGCATTTTCCCTGTTGGTTAGAAAAATACTAAAGAAATGTCTTGCTTCTTTTAAAAACTGCCTATTTGAATGTTAAAATTGGAAGAGTGCTTTCTTAAAATGTTTCTAATTTTGTCATTGTTTAAACTGTATCCAACAAACTGATAATTTTATAAACAACAGGTTAAGCTGTTTTCATTTTGTAAAATATATGATTTTTATTTTCTAAAAATAATCTTTTTTTTCAAGTTTCTAACCACTAAGTTAAGGAAATGTTACTAACCATTAAGTAAGGGAATAATGATGGTGAATAAGGAGAAATAGTATAAAACTAAAATGTTTATTCTCAACATAACTTTTATGGAAAGGTAAGGGGAACAACTTAGGTCCTTATTAGGAATATCAATCTTGGTGTGATACATATCTGCAGATATAGGTAAAAAGGTACAAATAAAAGTTATATGTTACAAGATAAAGAATTAAATGAGAAGCAGCCCTATAGATATGTATATAAATACTTTCCCCCTCAGATTAGTTTAAAAATTTTTCTTCACCTTCACTTAAGAAAATGGGTAAAGCATGTGAAATTCAATGACTCAGCTAAATGTAATATAACTGACTCTACAAAACTGAAGATGAAAACAAAAAATAAAGCAGTATTTTTCCCAAGTGGTCCTTTTATTTTCCAGCATTTTCTTCTTCATTTCAACAATTATCATAGGCACTTACAAATACCAAATAATAGTTTACAAAAATGAATAAAACATGTTCTTTGTCCTCAAATTTTATTAAACAAGATTAAGACCTCCAACTCCTTATAATGCCCTACTAATTCAGAAAGAGGTAATATACTGAGGGAAAGCACATATTTAACCCTTACTATCTCAGATTATTCCATTTATTATATATATATATATATATATATATATATATATATATATATATATATGCCTAGCAACAGTTACAACCAAATGACCGAACAACCGTACGACCAGTCACTATGATGCGCACTGACCACCAGGAGGCAGATGCTCAATGCAGGAGCTGCCCCTTGGTGGTCAATGTGCTCCCACAGCCAACCTCCTGCAGCCAACCAACCTCCCATGGTCCCTCTCCCCAGGTGGCCGGGTTATCAGTGCACTCCCACAGCCAACCTTCCGCAGTCCTTCCCCCAAGTGGGCCAACCTCCCACAGTTCCTCCCCCCCACCCCCCCGCAACTGGCCAACCTCCCAAGGTTCCTCCCCCGTAACCGGCCAACTCCCCGTGGTCCCCCTCTCCGCATGCACGAATTCGTGCACTGGGCCCCTAGTAATAAATAACAGTAAGAGGATACTGGGACTATGGCAGAGGTGGTGTGATAGTCTTCTGATCTCTAAAAATTTCCTCATCAAAAACATACAGAGCATGTAAAAATACAGAACCAATAACTCTCAGTCAATGTACATTAAAAAAAAAAAAAAAGAAATTTCAAACTCTACATTTATATTGCAAAGTCCACTAAAAGATATTAGGATAGTAGTGATAAAGTAGATTAAAGAAAAATATAAATCATAATTAGAGTAAAGGCAAATATAGAATACAAAGATTAACACACATTGAATAAGAGACACCAAAAAGAAAAAAAAAATCATAGTAAGGAAATAAAACAAGTATTAAAATTAGAATTTAACAAACACTTCTTGTAATTTAAAAAAAGGAATTCAAACTATATATATTAAAGAACACATTGTAAGTCTAGGAAAATCAACACTGAATGACCAATACTAGAACATATTCTAATAAAAAAATTTATTTTAAAGAACAAGCAATTGGAAGAAGAATTAGATTAAAACTACTCATTGACAGCAATACTTCTTATTAGAAGAAAATGGATAACATACTCCAATATTAAGAAAAAGAAAAAGAATAAGGAATCTTTTAATGAAACACCATGAAAAGGCCTCCAAGAAATAGTCTTAAATAAAAAAGGGGAGAGGTGGGGAAATTTAAAGAAAATAAATAATAGAAGTGTGTTTATTTAATACACTACCATCTGTATAGAAAAGAGAAGAGAGGAAGGAGGAAGAGAAGGAGGGAGGGAAGGGAGGAAGTTATAGTTGTTTTTTATATGCATTATAAAAGACTGTAGAAGGATAAAAATAAACTAACAGGGAGTAGGTGGAATACTGCATAAGATAAGGAGTAGGCTTTTATTATATACCTTTTTATGCTTTGTAGTTTAAAATACTTGAACACATTACTTAACTGATGTGGGAAGTACCTGAGCATTTTAAAACACACTCTTCTAAAGCTTTCCCTGGAGATTCTAATGTGAGCCAGATTGAGGACTACTGCTTTAAAATTTAAAGGGCATCAGATCATTGAAGCAAAACAATAAAAAGAAGAAATCAGTGAAAACTACTACATAAAACTACTACAAAATTTTAAAATGTATTACCTTGACCTAGTCTTTATTTAACAAATGTACAATTGACATATTAAGTAAAATACCCTCAAAATGTTGTTTTTTAAAAAACAAAGAATTCTACTAGTTTGTTTTTAATAAATGTTAGAGTACATAAACTGTAATTTCAGTGTTTATTGTTCTAATATAGTTTGACAAAGAGGTCTTCCAAATATTAGTATTTAAACTGAATTTGATAATGAAAATTCATTTTGGAATAAGAAAAAAAAATGACTTCTCACCAAGTTCCCCCCATAATAACTCTCCTTTAACAGGGGTTGTGAAGAAGATGGGTATCCTAACAACTGAAATTTATCCATGTCACAATATCTAATCAAATCTAAAATATATTATTAAGTGAAAGGCATATGAGACCAACCAAAACATAAGATCTTTCTTTTTCTTTAATTGTTTTCTCTTCTTCAGAATGTTAATCATTCTTAAAGGTAGCTGAATAAACAAATATAATGCCTTCAAGCTATGCTTAATTTGTATTTCCTTCAGCATTATCTACTTCTAAATAAGACTGCAACTGTATTTTGAGTTACACATGTAGAACTGGTTAATTCCTACTAAGCAGTAGCTTCTGGCTGAGGGCCCATTGTGCAGCACTTGACCAGTATTCACTTTGAAATAGTACACAAACATATTGAGAATAGTATCTCCTCATATTTAAGTAATGTGACCAGTGAAACCAACAACAGAACATAGGCAGTCATCTGAAGCAGTGCAACTCCATTTATGAAGTCAATTTAAGGTCCTCTGAAACATCATATTTTTACATAACTTTAAAAAAATAAAATTCTCAAACAGAAAATCAAACTACTATAACCAGGAGACATTTCAATAGGAGATGGCATTTGGAAGAATTGCCCAGTCTTCAAAATATTCATACAGAAAATTCCAAAAGCTAGCTATAGGTACCCTTACTGACAACTATCAGAGATGATCATTTAATAATGAGCTGTGATGTTAACTGAATTTTTTTAAATGTGGTAACATTATGAGATGTGCATTTTAATAAGCTGCCAAGTTTCTCCAGAGCTCATCACAGGTGAGACAGGTGAGAAAGAAGACAAAAGAGTTTGGTATCCAAGTTGTACTAAGATGAGTTCTCTATTCAGGTTTTATGAAAAGCCCTTTAAATAGCTACCTCTAACAAATACACATGACTCACTTTTCTTCCTCCAGTTAGCCTACACACCCTGGAGAGAACAGGAAAGGAGACCTCTGCACACCCCCATTGTACTGCAGAGTTCACAGTATTCGTTATTTCCTTCTGCTTTGGGCACATTCACAAACCTCCACCTATCCTGCTAATTAGACCATATCACAAAACAACACTGTCAGAAATCCCTGTAATAGTTCATGTTGTTTTGAGAAAAAGTTTGTTTAAAGGCTTTACAAACATTCCATTTACTAATTACTCTCTCTCTGGTCAGACTAAAATCTTGACAAAGGCACACCCAAAACGAGCCTAAGTAAAGGTAGATGAATTTATAAAATTAAAAATTCAAGCCCTATATTTTGATATCACATGAAAACTCTCGTGGTGGTGTTGAATAGGTATAAATTTTGTTTTCCTTTATTGTCCACACTTCACATAGTAAGTATATTCTTGTAAATATATAAGTATACAAACAGTTTAAGGAGAAAGGCTTCTCAGTTAATTTAGTCTTGTCAGTACTATCTTTTTATATTCCTAAATGTTTTGCTTTATTTAGGATACCACAGAGAGGCAGGCACTAATATATTATCCTTGTCATCATAAATAGCAAAAACCTTTTTCTATTTTATTAAGTTCCACAAATATTTAGAAGACCTGTATGTTACATGCTCCTTAATATAAAAATATATACATCTACACAATGGAATACTATGCTGCACTACAAAATAAGGAATTCTTACCATTTGCAACAGCATGGATAGAAGTGGAGAGCATTATGCTAAGCAAAATAAGCCAGTCAGAGAAAGATAAATATCACATGGTCTCACTCATTTGTGGACTATAATGAACAACATAAACTGATGAACAAAAACAGATCCAAAGACAGAGAAGCATCGATCATACTGTCAAACCTCAGAGGGAAGGTAGGGGAGGGTGGCGGTAAGGGGGAGAGATTAACCAAAGGACTTGTATGCATGCATATGGGCTTAACCAATGAACACAGACACCGGGAGGCGGGGCGGGGGGAGGTGGTGAGGGCATGAGTAGGGCTGGTAAATGTGACCACATACAATGAGATGAGCCCTTGGAGATCAGGGTGCACAATATTAGTGCACACTCATTCAAGAACATTGAGCCCCCATTACACCCACATTACATGCCAGGTATTGCTCTAAGTACTAGAAAGGAATGTTCCTATTCTCATGGAGTTTACACTCTGGTGGGGGGAAAACAAAAAAATAAACACATCAAAATAAAATAACAGGTGAAGATAAGTGCTATGAGGAAAGGCAAAAAAGCAAAGAAAAGGGGCTAGGGCATGCTGAACATGTACACAGTTCTCATTTTATATAGCATGGTCAAAGGAAGCCTCCACAAGAGCAGGTATCTGAAGTTTCACTGAGACTTATTAAAATACAATTTTCAAAGACTTAAAATGTGACTCATATAAATATAAACTGAACATACACCCCAGATTTATTCTACTCACTTAGTAAGACTCAATAAATCAGAAGTTAAGACTGGTTCAAAGTGCATTTGAAGATATATATAGATATAGATATTTATTTATATATTTACATAATTTAAATAACGGGTAGTTAAACAGGAAAGACTGCTAGGTTAGAGATAAAACTGGTGATTGTCCTATAGAGTTATCTTTTTTAACAAACAGGCATTGCCTCTGGGGAAAAAACATAATTAGCATGTAATATCAATAAACTATGAGTCAAATAAAGTACATTCTCCTAAATAATCCTTGGGTAGGTCTATTAAACAATGTCCCCCTAGACATTGAAAGAACACACTGCAGCCTTTTCCTTATTTTCATGTTGCACATAATTTTTAACAGAGCCATGTAGATATCTGGAGAGAGGGCATTCCAGAGGCAGGGAGACTGTGACTAAATCATAAACCATTTCCCTCCACTCACCACTCCAACAGCCAAGGAATGCCCTCCCAGACAGGCTCACACATTCACCTGGACCTTATTACCATGCCTGCTGTAAGTAAATAGCTGGGGGTAAACTGGAAAAGTTGGAGAAGCCAAAAGATTTACACTGGAAGGAGAATGAGAATTAAGACTGGGAAATGATTTGACTTAAATTTTAAAAAACACTAATCTATCTGCTGAAATAAAGACTCATTAAGGAGAAGAGCAAGAGCAGAAGCTAGAAGACCACTTAGGTGACTATTAAAATTATCTAGGCAAATAAACAAGCTGGTCAGATGGGAAAGTGCTATGGAGGAAAAAAAGCATCATATGGGAGTGTTGGTAGGGGATGTCAGCATTGTCTGAAAGGTCTCATGGAGACTTGAACGGTATAAAAAAGAAAACATGCAGAAAATTAAGAGATATAGGGATATGAGGATAAAGCAAAATGAGGAGAAAGAGGCAGGGAAAAGGCAGGGAGAAAGGATAAAAAAGAATATAGAGCCTTGCAAACCATTTTAAGGAATCACTTGACTTACTTTGAGTGAGATGAGAAGCCACTAAAGATTTCAGAGGAGAAAAATAACAAAATCAACTGTAAGTATTGAACAGATCACAGTGGCTGCAAGGTGAAGAATGGCCCATAGTTGGGCAATGACAGAGCATAAAGATTGGCTAGGAATAAGGAAGGCCTAGAATAGGTTGGTAGCAGTGAACATAATGATAAATCATGGAAACCTGGATATTCTGAAGGTAGAGCCAATAGGTTTCCCCGAAGGAACAAACATGAGTAAGTGAGAAAAAAAAGGATAAATGCGGTTTTCAGTCTTAAGGAATGGAAAGATAGCATTGCCATTTACTGAGATGGGGAAGAATAGGGGGGAAAAAAAACAACAAGTTTCTTAAGGAAACTTGAGGAGGCAAAGAGGAGACATTGATTACAATATATAAAAAAGATTAAGTAACTCAGTTCAGGGGTTAAGGATTCTAAGCTCTTTTAAAATATAATCACAAATAAGAAAAAATCAGAATGTCCAAATTACAAATTTTATCCATCAGAAACAGAGTATTTTTCACCAAATTTTTTTCACCAAATTGAGTCTCAAACAACTAACCCTCACAGATTCATACTTTTCAAGATCTCATTAATCATTAATTTCATCCATGTTGGTCAATATTTTTACATACTGATTGTTCATTCATAAAGTGTTTATTGAGCACTATTTGAAATTACATTACATGCTTCATCAAAAGGCTTACACATTAAATCGTAAGCACAAATAGTTTACCTGAAGTTCTTTGTATCTATCTTGAAAAGAAATGGCCTCTTGCTCTTTCTCTTTAAGAAAATCTTTTTCCAAGACACTATGCTTTTCTATCAATGATTCCACATCCTAAAGGAGAAAAATCCAAGCACAAATTATATAAAGGCATGAAATATATTTTGTTATTTCAATGAACATAGCAGAAAATGTTTGGTAAGGAAAAAACCCACAGGAAGTATGATTTAAAGTTTAACAATATTATAGATTGTGTGCTTCATTCTCATTTCCAGACCAATATCAAACATTGCTATAACACTAAAATTATTCATGCTAATAAATGAATAAAAGCACCTAAGCCAATTATAATCAACACAGTCTATATCTACATATACTTTCATAAATTTGCTAAGGCCCTTTTATAGATATTTTAAGGAAATAGAAATGAAAACCTAATAAATAATTTACTAAAATAGCTGTATATGTAAGTACTCTTGTCAAATATCCCATGATGTCTGACGTTATATAGGAATAAGATAATGTTACAAACCTGCTAAACTATGTAAGAAATACAATACTACCTGCTTTCAAGATAAATAAAAATAAACCAGAAAAAAAGCATTATTTAGAGAAAACAAAAAGTCTAGTAAAAGATGTTCTTATCTTTAAAAGTACACATTTAAGACCAGAGATTTCTTATCAAAGACTTCTAAGTGATAAACTCAAATGACTGGATTAAACCTACAACCAAGAAAGGACAGTATCTTCTTCCTTTGATGAGTTTTTAATCAAACATAGGGATTTTATAAAATTTCCAGAATGTACAATTTAAACATTTTTAGGGAAATGTAAATATACCTTTTTAATTCTCTGTTTTTCTTCCTCAGAAACTTTGAGTTTAATCTCCAAACTTGAAATTTTCTGCTGAAGCTGTATGTTTGATATATTGGCTACAGGATCCTCAGAGTCATCCACAAGAGCAATTGTTCCATTACTTTTCTCATCAGTTAAACCCAATGGAAAAAGTGAGATATCCAGATCAGTGTGTGTTGATTGCTGAATCTAAACCACATTAAAAAAAAATATACAAGAGGGAAAAGTTTACACTGTACCAATAATGAAAACATCCAAAGGGCACCAGAAACCACATTTGGAAATTAAGTTGTAGCAAGGGTTCCGAAATTATTTCACCCTTTAAGTAAATCAACAGAAGACCTCAAACTATTACAACAACCTGATCTTTGCAGTAAGACACAAAATTTCCTCTAAACTTTAGAGTTTAAAGCATTTATTATTTTGCAAGCAAAGCACTAAAAACTTAAAACTTTTTCATATGTTTGAAAGTGTATAATTAAGAAGAGGCATATCTAATATCAGTTCTTAAATTTACACACACCAGAATTTGCTTATATTTTAAATTGTAAATCGGAATTTTAAATCTATATATATAAAACCTAAGCAACCGACAGACCGAAAGACTGAATAACCAAACGACAGGTTGCTATGACATGTACTGACCACCAGGGGGCAGACACCCAATGCAGGACCTTTCCCCTGGTGATCAGTGCACTCCCACCACGGGAGCACGGTTCAGCTGACAGAGGGGCACCAAACGCAGGGCTCATGGCTGGCAAGCGCCAGGTGAGCGCCACTGGCGCCACTGTGGTGGCACAAGCCTCTCCTCATTGGGACTGATGGGGTGCAAGCCGATGGCAGACGCAGTGGGGCTGGCATGAATGGGAGCCGTAGGCAGGAGTGGCAGGCAGCGTTGGACTGCCAGTTTTGGCTCGATCCCCGTAGGCCACACTGAGGTACCCCACTGGTGCACAAATCCGTGCACCGGGCCTCTAGTTAATTAATAACCTCTAATTAATCATCACTTTCTAGTAAAGATACCAGATAACTTGAGATTGAGCATAGCACCTGGAAAATGTGGATTAAATCCAGCATCTAGCACAAAGCCTGGATCAATATATATTTGAATGAATAAACTCTAAGACTGCAATCTTTTAAAATTTTACTATAAAATTGAAAAGAACATTCTAATACCTGAAAACATACAATAAGCATCCCTGAAAACAGAAATGATTATCCTTTTTTTGTAATTATTTTCCCTTTTGAAGTTCAAGATTTGAAAAGTAAATGAAGTCAATTTTAATAAATGGACACTCAAACCATATTTTGGTAACTAAGGTTACTTAAATACCTTGCAGTTGTTCCCCAAAACAAACATATTATTCAGAATTCTAGATATTAGCCTCAAAGTTAGAGTGTCTACAGAAATATTTTTCAGAAAGTTAAGAAAAAGAATCAGAAAATCGCCCTAACTGGTTTGGCTCAGTGGATAGAGCATCAGCCTGCGGACTGAGGGGTCCCAGGTTCGATTCCGGTCAAAGGCATGTACCTGGGTTGCGGGCACATCCCCAGTAGGGGGCGTGCAGGAGGCAGCTGATCGATGTCTCTCTCTCATCAATGTTTCTAACTCTCTATCCCTCTCTCTTACTCTCTGCAAAAAAATCAATAAAATATATTTTTTTAAAAAAGAATCAGAAAATCTTCAAAAGTTAATTCAATCAGTATACAATTTTTTTTTTAAAGCAAGCAGATTTCCTATAAAGATAGGCTTGTCCTTACCTGTGCTTTAGGAACAGTTTGACTGACTATGGTGGTATCTGCATGTGTAATCTCTGGTGATGAAATGATGGGCTCAGAAGAGAGGCAGGCAATGGTGGGAGAAGAGTGGTCATGGTCCAGTACAATCGCAGGAGAAGCTGGAGAAAGATGGACTCCAGATACTGAAGGAAAACAAACAAAAAGAGGATTAAAGAGAAAATAATGAACAGGCTGAAGGGAAGAAAAGAGAGTGGAGAGAGGGAAAGGGAAAAAGGAAAGGGAAGTAAAAGCAAAATGACTGAAAATGAGAATTCTATAACCATTACCTGAAATCTAAAACTAGTGTTTCTAAATTTAACATGATATTTCCATATGAGACTCAGGTAAACAAGACAATTTAATAATGTCTTAGTGTTTACATATAACATATTACCATTAGAAGTGCATTTCTAACTCAGAGAAAGTATTTAAACATATTACCTAATTATCAAGTTAGTTCAGAAAAAGCACTAGCATACTTACTAGTGAAAGGCACAGGCACTAACTAGGCACTGAGAAGACAGCAGTGAGCAAGACAAGTCAGGCATCCATGAACTCAATGGCCTGATGACCCAGTATCCAAGTCAAATCAATTATTACAATGAAGTCAGCAAAGGGAAAGAATAATTACTTTAAAATAATTAATACAACTGTCTCAGTGTTAACTTCTTTTTCAACAACAATAGATTTTTTCATGTTAAAATCAGTTTGCCAACTTGTTTTTAAAGAAAAAAATGTTGAAATCTAATTCTGTAATTAGTGTCCCAACAAAACATTATTAGATTGTGATTAGATTTCAAATACAAAGGTCACAAAAGGAAAGCCAATTGCCAAGCATGAAATAAAACAAAAATATTGATGAAGGCAAAATAAACAGGTTATATATATATATATATATATATATATATATTGGCTTATTTTCAAAGTAATATTACAATTTTGACAAAGGAAATAATGATAGTAAAACATTACATATCAATCTATGGGACACATTTATAGCAGTGTTTAGAATTCTTTCTAAAAACTCAAACACAGTTATACTATGTATTTCAAAGTTTAAGAAGAGTAAATTATTTTTAGCAGTAATCTATTTATATGTTCTGACTTTCTAAATTATAAAGACCTTTATTCCACATTGGCATCAGTGGCAACGTCAGCGAAGTTCTACCATAAATTCTGGAAGGCAGCTCACAATGGAAATAGCATTTTTTCCTGAAGAAAAATATTTATAAGGTCAATAGGTATTAACAAACTTAAGAATTTATCAATTTCTGATTGGTATCCTACAGAGATCATTTAGTTAGCTTATATATACTTTTACTTTATAGCAATATTGTGCTTATAAAATAGTATGTGCCATACATGAGAGGCATTCTAGCTTCTCCCAAAGGCATTTCACTATTTTAACTGAAATACAGAAAACTAGAGTTTCAGCTCATATTTTTACTTGATATATCTGTTTCAGAAATGACTTTTTTTCTAATCTTATCTATTCCATATGTTAAGATTTCTCTACAATGTCAAAATATTCTAACTTCTAATTTTAAATTATAATTTATAACAAAAATATAACTAATTTTAAAAGTATGAAATAAGTATTGTAGCATAGTAAGAGTGAATACAAATCTGGTATTAAGACCATAGACTCTGGAACCTAATTGCCATGCCAGGTATAGAGCAATAAGCAAGTACACTTAACTTCTCTCAGTTTCCTTACCTGTAAAATTGGCATAGATTTGCCAATCCTATATAATAAAAAGCTAATACGCTAATTAGACTGGACTGCTGAACGACCTTCTAGTATGATCTTCCTGAATGACCAGTAGGTGGGGCCACGGGGCCACAAGGCAGCCAGGGCAGTGAGGGCGGAGCCCCTTGCACGAATTTCCTGCATCGGGCCTCTAGTGAGGTATAAATTGACTAAATATGTATAGGTTTTATTATTGTGCTTATATTATTTTCATTATTATTTCAAAGATTAAAATTTGTTAGACAAGTACGTTTAATTCTGAGCATAAAAGTGACTATGATCCTGGATTCAAGAAACTCTTAAAAATATCTTTCTGACTTAATACCTGAATATTTTTAAATCTCTATGTTTTTATATTTATATTTATACCTAAGACAAGATTTCATGCTGACAAAAGTTAAATTCTCAATCCATAACATCATATGAGGAAAACAAGTAGGGAAAGTGGTAGAATAAAGAAAAGGAGGGAGAGAGGGAGGACGTAAAGAAAAGAGATAAATACAGGGAAGGGAAAGGGAGAGAGAGAGGAAAGTAGGAAGAAGGCAAGAGAGGCATCCTCAACTCAACCTCACACCTTCCACTAGCTACTGCCACCTATCACACTTTACCTTCATACCCAAATGTTTTATCTCCAAATGATTCCTGTCTCAATTGTCTTCTCACCTAACGCTCATCACTCCACAGAACTCAACAAGATACTAATTTTCCTTTCAGTTACTATTAAATCAAAAGAACACTCTTATTTTTCTTTAGTTCTCCAGAGCACTAATACTAATGACCCTCCTTTACCTGGAAATTTCCCTTGGCACCTGTGAACCACTTTATCCTAAACTTCCTCCTAACATTTTGACTAATTTTCCTTGTTTCCTCTCAATCTTAAGAATCACTGTTTTCTTCATGTTCTGATCTCAATATTCACATTATTCTTACCACTTTCAAAACCCATTATTTAAATTTTCACCTATAAGCTCCACTCTGCAGAAGTCCAGATCCATATATTCACCTATCTATCAGACTGTTGTATTTAGCTACCTAGTAGGTACGTCAAACTTACCCATCATCTTATAGAAACCTGCTTTGTTTCATGCTTCCCATTTTACTAAGAGTATCTCGATGAACTCTTTGTCCAAGCCAGAAATGATACTACTAAGGGCTGACTTTATTCTAGTCACACTGTGCTGCTAACAGTTACTGATTATGCCATACTGTTAAATACCTCTGTGACCTCACAATATTACTGCTTAAGTAAAAGCCATAGCTATAGAGTCAGAAACAGTGCTATGAAATAAAAAAGAAAATAAAAACGTATCACTGTCTACATGGAAACAAGATTTTTTTCCAATTATTATCTAAGTTTTTCATTATGCTGGAATATATACAACTTCACTGAATTTTAGGTGACTATCCAATAACAAAAACTCACCCTCAAAAAATCAACAGTAAATATTGTCCACATATGTAGACCCAAAATATTAATAATTTTTATCGTATACATGTTTGTGTGTTTTTGTAATCCTCATTTGAGGACATGCTTGGAGAGAGAGACAGAGAAACATCTATGTGAGAGACAAACATTGACAGTCTGACCCAGGAATTGAACCTACAATGAAAGTATGTGCTCTGACTGGGAAAGGAACCAGCAAACCTTCAGTGCACAGGACAAAGCTCAACCAACTGAACTACTACGGTCAGGCGACTGTATACATGTTTTATGTATGTTTTTGTAATAAATGGGAAAATTTAAACTTAATAACAGAAAAGTACAAATTCCAATATGTAAAATATAATTATCTTCTCACCTAGCCAAGAAGATACAATTTTTAAAGTTTCAGACTTCTATAGTATTCTTTGATCTATTAAAAGTAGACTGCTGTCAGTTTCCATGCTCAAAATCTTTAAACTAAGAAGATCAAATGTACCCAACAGTAACAAACTCATTCAAAATTTTTTAAGAAGTAGAAATTTACAAAATTTATATCTTTGGAAATCTTATTTGTTTGCTGGATTTTAAGTCTTAAGCAAGAGTACAGAGATAGTGTGCTTCATTTCAAATGAAAATTTCTTGATTTCCTAACACTTAGAGGATACAAGGTCAATATACACTCCTTTACAACTATAATGCTAATCCAAAGTGCAATTAATGGCAGTTTTTCATCTTTAACATTGTAATGGCAATTCAAGTTCATTGGTTATATCATTTTTCATTGATGGACCTCTTCTAAAACACAAATAGCCCAGTACGTCAGAACACCAGACAAGCAAAGGACACTAAATTTCCAAATAGCATGCAATTTTTTTCCAGTAATTCTGCTTGTGGTCAACTCTGTTTTGTTTCCATAAGAATAGCACTTATAAAGTCTAAACTACAAACAGGTGTAAACACGCATGCATTTAACTATACACAAATAAATCTGTTTATCTCTGTTAGTGGTTAAATAATTCAAAAGGATAACAGCAATAAAATGATAATAGTTTTTACAACTTTTTACTTAGAAAATATTTTTGGTCTTTAATTTTCATTCCAACACTTTCTTACCCAATCTATGCCCCTGTTTTTCAGAATTCTTCCATCTCATAGGTTCATTAGAGGCTGGTGATTATCTTTCAGAATATGCCATCTATTCAAAACCTCTGATACCTTGATTTACTGGTATTTTCAGGTCAATATATGAACCCACCTTTACTATTCAATGCACATTCATTTTAAAAAATAACTTATTGACTGAAATTACACATTTATGGAAAACAAAGAACATGAAAGAATTTTGGAAGATCCAAATACCATATCTAAAATTTAAAAGAAGAAGGATTTTTTTAACTCAATACAACATGATGAGACACTTAAGGGAAAAGATGCTTGTACTCTTTCAGGATTCCTTTATCTGTTCATTCATTAAAAAGACAATTGCAGCCCTAACCGGTTTGGCTCAGTGGATAGAGCTTCGGCCTGCGGACTGAAGGGCCCCAGGTTTGATTCTGATCAAGGGCATAGACCATGGTTGTGGGCACATCCACAGTAGGGGGTGTGCAGGAGGCAGCTGATTAATGTTTCTTTCTCATCAATGTTTCTAACTCTCTATCCTTCTCCCTTCCTCTCTATAAAAAAATAAATAAAATATATTTTAAAATATACTCATTTCTATTAAAAAAATAAATAAATACAATTGCAGAGTAACAACATATTCAAGAATGCAATGAATGATACAACACAAGTCCTTACATTAGAAAATTCACCCTAATAATATCATACTGGTATTGCAAATAAAGTATTTTGTAATTAGATATTATGAAAAGACTTGTTATTGTTAGTAGGGTTGATATTATGAACACCCCAAATATCAAATGATTAAAATAAAATACCAGTGGGATGCAGGCAATAAGCATTTAATAAGCTAATCTTCTCTTGAGGATGTATTTAAACACTTAATAGAAATTATTTTAAAAATTAAATATTTAAAATATAGCATAAAAATACAATTCCTGCTCCTCAAATAAAAGGTAAAATTTAATTCTCATAGAGATATAAAGTGAATATATGGGAAAGATGTATTTTTTTTTCTATTCATACAATAAGGGAACCAGGCAAAAATTATACCAGTTCAAAGGAAAAGTCAAATTAGAACTAATTTATTGGGAGTAGAGCAATGTTGAAATAAATTTCAAATGGAAGTGAAACATTTTTCCAAAGGGGAGGAGGAAGTTAATCAAAATTCTACTAGACAACACAGAAGTTATATGTTTATCAGCTACCTACAACACATATATAAGAGCGCAGAGATAATGCACAGAGCCAGAACGAGATAACTCTGAAACTTGTGCTGAATGTAGACAGTGCATAGTTTTCATTAAAAAACTATCTCAGCTAAGAATACCTCAAATTATTTAAGCTAAAAAAAATAAAGGAGAAAGAATTGTCATTGACTGAGTGTAACTTTGTTCCAGGCATTACACAAAATGTGTTCGTGTGCCAAATTATTTGATCCTTACAATAACAACCATTTTCTAAATAAAGAACCTATTGCTTTAGGTTTAACTATTATGTTCATAATCTCACAGCTAGAAGATTGCCAAGTCATGATCAAAATCCATATCTGTTTGACTCCAAAGTTCACACTCTCTATTCCACAATGATTAAAAATACAAGTTAACAGCCTGGCTGGTGTGGCTTAGTGGTTGAGTATCAACCTATGAAGCAGGAGGTCATGGTTCCATTCTCAGTCAGGGCACATCCTGGGTTGCAGGCTCAATGCCCCGTAGGGGGTACGCAGGAGGCAGCCAATCAATGATTCTCATCATTGATGTTTCTATCTCTCTCTCCCTCTAACTTTCTCTCTGAAATCACTAAAAGCACATGCAAAAAATGTCATCATAAAAAAAAGGAAACACAAGTTAACTGCATTATTATCTGTGTTGATGGGTCATGCATATATGCATATAAGTTCTTTGGTTGAACTCTTCTGAAGGCCGGGGAGAGGTAGGAGTGAGGAGGAGAGGGTCACAGGGGGAAGAAAAAGGGAGTGGGGGTAATCTGTAATACTTTCAATAATAATGATAAATTAAAAAACAATAAAAATTTAAAAATACCAAAAAAATCAGATAAGAGTTTTGTGTTTGTTTGGCTATATGTGTGTGTTTTCTAGTATATAAATAAACAATTAAAAATATAAATCAGCCCTAACTGGTTTGGCTCAGTGGATAGAACATTGGCCTGCCGACTGAAGGGTCCCATGTTCGATTCTGGTCAAGGGCATGTACCTTGGTTGTGGGCACAACTCCAGTAGAGGGTGTGCAGGAGGCAGCTGATTGATATTTCTCTCTCATCGATGTTTCTAACTCTCTATCCCACTCTACTCCCTTCCCCTCTGTAAAAAATCAATAAAATATATTAAATAAATAAATAAATAAAAATGTAAATCAAGGAAACAAAATATAGACCACTTAATAATAAAAGTATAAAGAAAAGGAAGATGAAAATTTAAAAATAATTTAATAAAACTAAATTTCTCAATGAAATCCATATATAAATGATACCAACCACTAAAGTTACTGGTTATTAAAGCTTAAACAGAAATAAAAGCATGCCTAACTAGCATACATACAATAATTTAACAATGCCAATTAAAAGAATAAAGTAAAACAGCAGTCCTCAAATAAATAACTATATTCCTCTGCCAATTGAAAGCAAAACTAATTAAGTAAAACAAAATTAGTTGAAAGTCTACTTTTGCCCTTCCAGTGAATCAAATGGCAAAGGAAATCTAATTATAACGTGTTAATATTAGCAAAATGCAAGTCACAATTACTTCTTTCCTCTCATTCTTTAAACCTTCAATATAAAGCTTGCCACAGTTTCCATTCTCTTTAAGCTATAGAGAGTACTTCCTATTCTCTCTATATGTACTATTCTTTCTTCAACTGCAGTTTTCTTCTCTTATTCTACTATTCTATTTTCTTTCTATCTTTCCATGCCACTCTTGCTATAAGGTTTTTATAAAGTATATTAAAACTTTTGACTTAATTATTATGTTTCTTGAACTTAAAATATCTTCTTTTCTTTTTCTGTTATCTAAATCATAAAATAGAAACATCAAAAAAATGTTTTACAGCAACATACTAACAGGTATTAGATTACAACATAAATCCCATTTGCCAGAAGCTGACTCACCCTATCAAAATGAAATAAATAGCCCCATAATAATTTTCAGAGTTTACACAAGTATCATTGTATATAAATGGTACTGTTCAAGTTAGAGTCATCAGAGTATTTTGCCCACATTTATGTCTGAAGCATCTACCAAGCATGTCAAACTCGCAGCCACCAGGCCGCATGCCTTGTTTAATACTAGAGGCCCAGTGCACAAAAATTTGTGCACTTGGGGGGTGGGCGGTCCCTCAGCCTGGCCAGTGTCCTCTCGCAGTCTGGGTGCCTCAGGGGGTGTCTGACTGAGGGCTTAGTTCCGCTCCCTCCTCCGGGGAGTGGGCCTAAGCCTCAGTCTGGCCTCCCGCTGCGGGAGGTGGCCGGTGGGCTGATCAAGGGATGGTGATGGCTGCCAGCAGCCAATCGCCCCTCCACCGCCGCTGGTCACCCCCACCCCCTATCGCCGTCCCCTCCCTATGCCCGCTGGCATGCGCCTTGGGCGGCCTGGCACTGCCTGCTCGCTGACACCCCCTGCCCCCCCGCTGACCAGTCGTTCTGCTGTTTGGTCAATTTACATATTATGCTTTTATTATATAGGATACTATCAAAATGCAATGCTATATTTAAGTATTCCTATCAAAGTTAACCAGAATCTACATAACTATATATATATATGTATTCATTTATGTGGCTGTTTTTTGTTGTTAATCCTCACCTGAGGATATTTTTTCCAGGGATGGAACCTGCAAGGGAACCTGTGCCCTTGACTGGGAATCGAAGCCAAGACCCTCAGGGCCACAGACCAATGCTCTAACCACTTAGCTACAACAGCCAAGGTAATCTATGTGGCTTTTATAAACTATAATCATAAGAGTTTTCAACACCAGGAGGCCATCTTTTTATCAATATGATAAAAATACTGTTCTTAAAAACTAGCATACCATCATATTCTTAAAATTAGATATCTAAGTCCATCTACCAACAAACAAAAATGGGGAGTCAAAAGCAAAATTTGAGCAAACTACATGTTATAAAACTCTAAACTCTGCTGGACGTCATTATATCCTCTTTGCCAATTTAGAAGAGCTATTAGCCACCTAGTAGCCAGCAGCAGCTGTTAGACAACTAAACTCTTAGAATTACCTCCAAGAAACTTTATATACCCAAATCTAGAAGAAGTATGTAGTTTAAATAAAGTTCTATTATCATTATATTAAAATTAATGAACCATGTGGTTAAAATAAATCGAAAATTGTGTACACAACTTACAGCTCTCAGAGTAAAAATAAAATGGGGATTTTTGTCTAAGAAATGTCTGTCACAAAAGAGTGCAGTGAAATGCTGAAATTATATTTTTAAAGCATAAAAGACCAAAACAAGCAAAAAATAATACAAAATTTAATAAATAATACTGATGCTGTAAAACCCTAAACTTTTTAAAAATGAACTCATGAATGGGTGTGAAGCTTTATAAACTGTTCATTTAAGGAAAATAAAGTGAGTTTTAAAATATTCAGTATTTAACTCATCAAAAAAGAGTGACAGTTTAACTGCTGATCCTGCATCTATAATTGACAACAACAAAAACCCACATACAATTGGCTTATATTGCCTTGATTAATACTTATTTTATTGTCTATAAAAGTATAATTTAGAAAGGAAAAACAACTCTGTGATCAGAGGTGCATCAATAACTTAAACGGATACAGGTTGTCCCAAAATCATGTATACACACTTTAACAGCTGATAGCTCAACTGATTTTTCTTTCTTTTCAGCCAGACAAAGCTTTGAACAAAGGAAATTCATCCTAAAATGCTACTGGAAGTTTGAAAATGCAGTTGAAGTACAAACACTGCCTTTGTAATTATTCAAAGTGTGTCTACATTTTTTCAGGGGGACACAGGGTACCCCAAAGAAATGTATACGTACTTTAACAGCTGATAACTCAATTTTCACTCCCTTCAGGTTTAACTGATTTGAGATAATGGGTGAAACCATACTAAGCTTTGAACAAAGAAAATCTATCCACTAGGCTTTTTTTATGGGAATACATAAAAGATAAAGTATATGGTACAAAACCAGGAACAGTTGATGAATTAAGGGCACACAAATGCTGAACGAAAGGATTCTTGATGTTTGCCATTCCATTGCTTTAAGTTATTAGTGGTGCTTGGACCAAAATGGTCATCGGTTAGAAAATAAGCATTGACCAAAAAAATTACTAATTTCTATAGATTCTTTTAAATTTTAAAAATGAACCATATGTTAATAAATACTGACTTTATAATCATTCAAAGTATATATACATTTTTGGGACACTCTATATTAACTCTTCTCACTGTACCCTTTAAGGTAACTCAAGTCATTCCTCACAAGAAGACATAGAAGAGTAAGGAAAAACTGAACTTTAATAACTAGAAACACATCCCAGATCTACTCTTAAAATTCAGTCTTACAGTACAGTCACTGGGCCTTGATGCCCTCATTTAGAAAACAAACAAAATAACACTATTTTCCTAAAAAAAAATTTTAGGAATATGACTTGAAGCTGCTTTAAAAACAAAAATTATCAGAAAAAAATCATCACATAAGTGATCAAAACATACAGATATGAAGTCTCCTAAATAAGAGAAAATCATTCCAAAGATAGAAAGCCTGAAATATAAAATATTAATTTTTCTTGTTAACATATTTAATGAAATAATACAAATAATCAGAAAAAATGATTGGTTAATCAGCCACCAGAAACTTAAAAAAAAAAGTTTAGACAAATATTGACAGAGTCTGTCTATGTATTATCCAGGGAAAAGGACACTTAAGCCAACATTTTAATTTAAATATTGCAATCCTCTTGGCAAAACGATCTCTATAATGTGAAAGGAACATGCATTCTCAACATAATGTCATTAAACTCAATTTACTTAACTCTCTATTCTAATTCCATGTTCACCACACACCTTTTGATCATAAGGTGGTTTACCATTTGTTCTACCTATGGGGAGAGAATGGTCTCTGAGTATTCCATTCTCTGGCAGAGAAATTTCTCATTGTAAGGTATTAAGTTACTATTGCTTTTATATTTACGTTTAAAATTCATAAACTGAGTTTGTCTCTGAGATGAACCTGTTCTCAATATATTGACAAAATTAGATTATTGTCTGCAAGGGCAGTTCCCAACCTTGAACTGAGGCAAATTTAACAAGAAAATAACTGCCCATCGCTAAGGCCTCTTTGGAGAAAACGTACCAAACTTCTGACCTGGTTACAACATCCCAGTGTCTGTAACCAAAGCAGCAGATAGAAAAAGTTTACATTTTACAGTTAATGATGTCTAAAAAATTCCAGTTTATTGCCTTTATTTTCCTGGTAAACAGTTACAGATTAAGACTAAATGGACCATTCCTGATTTCCTAATAGCAGTTCTTTCCACCCACTCTCCATAATATAATGCCATTTGGGAGAATATTCCATAAAACTTTTCAAATTCATGAAAACAGAGATTAAAATGTTGCTTCTTTAAAAGCTATTTGTAGGAGAGGATAGTTAATAAATGCTATTTCACAAGGAGTAGTGCAAAGACCAGGCAAAAGAAAAAAAAGAACACACTGTTTTAGAGTAAATAACCTACTTCTTTAATCCTCATTGCTGACCATGAATAAAATTGTGCTACTTTAATCCCAGCACACACAATTCATAAAAACTAAGTAAAGCCTGGCCATGTTTATAGAGATGAAAGAGGACAGGCTGACAATTACTATGACTATACATAGACATTAAATACAAAAAGGTATAATAATCACAAAAAGTGATAGCAGGAAGTGTTAGAAAGTCCAAAAAACCTAATTTATATCAGACATACATCCTCAAAAGCTATGAGTACACTAATTTTTTTATCAGGAAAACAAAGTTTATTAATACTACAACAAATATGTGCCACGAAAATACTACCCTAAAATTTGAGTGAAATGTTTGTCTCAAAATGAGTTTTTTGCCACACAAAAGGTTTGAGAAACTTCTGTTAGCCGATTTAAAATTATGAACAGTGATGACCTGTGTATTAAAGGCATCACTGTAGTAGCTGTTAAGAATAGATTGCTGTGGGGGAGAGTAGAATATATGACATATGTTTAGTATGTTTTCTAAAATTATTTATTGTTTAAAGTGTTACATATAGTATTACATGTCTCCTTTTTCCCCCATTGACCACTCCCCGGCAACCCCCACCCCCCAGCACATGCCCTCACCCTCTTAGAGTCTGTGTCCATTGGTTATGCTTATATGCATGCATTCAAGTCCGTTGGTTGATCTCTTTCTCCCCCACTCCCTCCCCTGCCTTCCCTCTAAAGTTTGGCGTTCTGTTCGATGCTTCTCTGTCTCTGGATCTATTTTTGTTCATCAATTTATGCTGTTCATTATATTCCACAAATGAGTGAGATATTTATCTTTCTCTGACTTTATCTTTGTCCATCCATGCTGCTGAGAATGGTAAGCTTTTTTGCAGCAGCAGCAGCAGCAGCAGTGTATTATTCCATTGTGTACCACCATTTTTTAATCCATTCATCTGCTGACGGACACCTAGGCTGTTTCCAAACCTTAGCTATTGTAAATTGTGCTGCTATGAACATAGGGGTGCATATGTCCTTTCTGATTGGTGTTTCTGATTTCTTGGGATATATACCTAGAAATGGGATTATTGGGTTAAATGGGAGTTCCATTTTTAATTTTTGAGGAAACTCCATACTGTTTTCCATAGTGGCTGCACCAGTCTGCATTCCCACCAGCAGTGCACAAGGGTTCCTTTTTCTCCACATCCTCGCCAGCACTTGTAGTTTGTCGATTTTTTGAAGATAGCCATTCTAAAGGTGTGAGATGGTATCTTATTGTTGTTTTGATTTGCATCTCTTGGATGATTAGTGACTTTGAGCATGTTTTCATATGTCTCGTGACCTTCTTTCTGTATGTCCTCTTTCGAAAAGTGTCAATTTAAGTCCTTTGCCCATTTTTTTTATTGGATTATTTATCTTCCTTTTCTTAAGATGTATGAGTTCCCTGTAAATTTAGGAGATTAGACCCTTATTGGATATAATATTGGCAAATACATTCTCCCATGCAGTGGACTTTCTTGTTGTTCTGTTGATGGTTTCTTTTGCTATGCAGAAGCTTTTTATTTTGATGTAGTCCCATTTGTTTACTTTCTCCTTAGTTTCCACTGTCTTAGGAGCTGCACAGGTAAAGATACTGCTACAGCATATGTCTGATATTTTGCTGCCTATGGATTCTTCTAAGATTTTTATGTTTTCCCGTCTTACGTTTAATTCCTTTAGTATGCTTTTTTAGTAATCTAATCAAGAAATGATGTGACTCAAACCAGAATGATAAAAGTGGCCAGTTTAAAAAGTGACAAAATACTGCATATATTTTGAAAGGACAGGTAATAAGATTTCCTGGCAGCATGTAAGAGGAAAAAAGGAGAATCAAGGATGACTCCAACGGTATTAAGTGAATGAAAGAATGAAGACACCAACAACTAAGATTGGGAAGGCTGCTGATGGAAAAGGGCAGGAGCAGAAAAGGAGGAGATCAGATCTGGAATTTGCAAAGCCTACAAGAAGGTCTTTCATTTCCAACTAGACATTTGAACTCTTGCAAAATACCCAAGACCATAAGGAGGACAGATTCACTTACAAGACATAGGATAGAAACACAGCATACAAGCAATGTCAGAATTTTCTCTTTCAAAAGAAAGTCCTTGCAACAATAAAGGGGCTAGTTTCTGATCTCAATCCAAGTCACAACTCATGTGCAAGTAGATAGTCTTCACAGGTAAGGGTGAGGCCCATTTTGGCTTAGAAGCTAGTCATATGCTCCACAAGAGTCAATATCTTCTGAAACAATCTTACAGGCAAAGCTACCAGGTCTCAAAACAAACACGTTCAGTTATAAGAATTAAGAGATCTAGGAAAATCCAAAACTCTGACTTCCAAACAGGTAAACACACCTCATTTTCAGAGCACCTAGACAGGACAAAATTTATATATCAGGGTCATAGTTTATACATAATCAATGTTGCCCGGTAATAAGAATGCCATTCTACTTCATCATGTTTCCAAGGGAAAACAGTCAGAAAGTTAACCAACATCAATTATGTTGGGCATGTTGATTTTGAATGTCTAATAGACATCTATGTGGAAATATTGGGAGATCTGTAGATTACAAAAATCTAAAGCAGCTAGAAACTTAAATCTACTTACAATAGTAATCCTGGAAAAAAACAATTGAATCAATAACATGTAGCTTGACTACTACTCAAAATGTGGCTCTAAAGTGTCCCCACCCTATCTACAACAAAAAAGAGTTTATTATACCCTAGAGAGATATAACTTTACCAGTAAACAAACACTAATTTTCATGAAACAAAAATGTGCCATATATACATTTTAAATTTAAAATATAAAGCAAAAATGGCAATAAAATAAAGATGATATTCTGTAATCAAGTTGTAGAGTTAGAAGCAATTCAAAATAATCTTATGGTAAGATTAGTAAAATAATCTACAACTTTCATTCTTTTGCATGTTGCAGCTCCTATGGTAAATAGCATGATTATACTACAGTGATCCTTAAATCACAATAATTAGACTTTTTTTCCCACTTATCATTCCTTTTATTTTTTTTTTAACTTTTTTGGAAAGAATATGTTTTCTTTTTTTTTTTCTTTTTTTTTTTTACCATTTTTTTATTGTTTTAAGTATTACAAATAGTAGTACATATGTCTCCTTTTTTTCCCCCATTGATCTCCCCCGGACCTCCCCTACCCCCCAGTACATGCCTTCACCTGCCCGCCCTCCCACCCCCGCCCCGCCCCAGTGTCTTATATCCATTGGTTGTGCTTATATGCATGCATACAAGTCCTTCGGTTGGTCTCTTACAGCCCCCCTCGCCCAACCTCCCCTCTCTTCCCAATGTAGTTTGACAGTCTGTTCAATGCTTCTTTGCCTCTGTATCTTTTTCCCACCATTTCTTTCCTTTAAAAAGTTTTGCCTTTGCAGACTAGAAATAAACATATAATAACAAAACAAAACAAAACAAAAAAAATGTTTGAGTCCCAATTTCAATGTCCAACAGTTCGGAGTCCCTGTTTCAATGTTTAACAGTTCCTTATGTGTACATGTCAGCAATGATATCTGGATGGTGGGCACAATTTGCAATTTTAAAAACTGTTATGTACTGAAAGGATAATAGAAATCAAAGGTAGAAAAAAATTTCCAACCTACTAGTAGTATAGAAGGTTTTGTTTTATTCACTATAAATATTCTGAAAATTTTGACATTGCTTGTATGCTGTGTTTCTATCCTATGTCTCATAGAATAAAGTTATTTTTCATTGTTTTCGTTATCTGTTGTTTAAATACATTTTTATCTTAAATTATCATTTTTAGAAGGTTCCTACTATCTCTGAAAATGTATCTTTCAATTAAAATGTTTGCAACTCCTTTCTATACATATGTAGATACCATAAAGCTATGTTTTGTGACTATTCAGTCTTTATATTGGAATACTTAGTCCATTTATATTTTAATGTAATTATTGACATACATATATGGTTCTTTTTCTGCCATCGTAATTTTGTCTTTCTATTTATACTGCCATTTTATGTTTTCCTTTTTTGTTTTTTAGTTTTTTTTTAATTTAATAAATCTTTATTGTTCAGATTATTACAATTGTTCCTCTTTTTCCCCCCATAGTTCCCCTCCACTCGGTTCCCACCCCACCCTCTGCACTTACCCCCCTGCACTGTCCTCATCCATAGGTATACGATTTTTTGTCCAGTCTCTTCCCACACCCCCCACACCCCTTACCCGCCGAGGATTGTCAGTCCACTCCCTTTCTATGCCCCTGATTATATTATATTCACCAGTTTATTCTGTTCATCAGATTTTTCATTCACTTGATTTTTAGATTCACTTGTTGATAGACATGTATTTGTTGTTCAAAATTTTTATCTTTACCTTTTTCTTCTTCTTCCTCTTCTTAAAGAGTACCTTTCAGCATTTCATATAATACTGGTTTGGTGGTGACGAACTCCTTTAGCTTTTTCTTATTTGTGAAGCTCTTTATCTGCCTTTCAATTCTGAATGATACCTTTGCTGGGTGGAGTAATCTTGGTTGTAGGTTCTTGCTATTCATAACTTGGAATATTTCTTGCCACTCCCGTCTGGCCTGCATAGTTTCTGTTGAGAAATCAGCTGACAGTTGTATGGGTGCTCCCTTGTAGGTAACTAACTGTTTTTCTCTTGCTGCTTTTAATATTCTCTCTTTGTCTTTTGCTCTTGGCATTTTAATTATGATGTGTCTTGGTGTGGTCCTCTTTGGGTTCCTTTGTTTGGGGTTCTGTGTGCTTCCTGGACTTGTAAGTCTATTTCTTTCACTAGGTGGGGGAAGTTTTCTGTCATTATTTCTTCAAATAGGTTTTCAGAATCTTGCTCTCTCTCTTCTTCTGGCACCCCCATAATTTGGATGTTGGTACACTTGAAGTTGTCCCAGAGGCTCCTTACACTATCTTCAAATTTTTGGATTATTTTTTCTTTTTGCTTTTCCAGTTGAGTGTTTTTTGCTTCTTTGTATTTCAAATCTTTGACTTGATTCTTGCAATCCCCTAGTCTGCTGTTGGTTCTCTGTATAATATTTTTTATTTCAGTCAGTGTATGCTTAATTTCTAGTTCGACCTTTTTCATGTCCTCGAGGGTCTCGCTAAATTTATCGGCCTTTTCTAGAAAAATTCTTGAAAAACCTTATAACCGTGGTTTTGAACTCTATATCCAGTAGTTTGCTTTCCTCCATTTCTTTCATTTGTGATCTGTTTCTTTGTCTCCCCATTTTGGCTGCTTCCCTGAGTTGATAAAGTGGCTTTGTGTGCTAGGTGTCCCATAGGGCCCAGTGGGTCAGCCTCCCTAATTACCTGAGGTAGACCCTCCTGGTGCACCCCTTTGTGGGCTGTGTGCACAGCCTTGTTGTAGTTAAGCTTTGATTGCTGTTGGTATCACTGGGAGGAATTGACCTCCAGGCCAATTGGCTGTGAGGATCAGCTGTGTCTACGCTGGGAGAACTTCTGTGCTGGAGACATCCTTATAACTTGCAAAAGCCTCTGTGCTCAGCTTGGATGGGGAGAAGTCTCAGAGCAGAGCAGACAGCATTTGTTTCTCATCAGCCCTGCCCTAATAGGCCCCTGTGTCTCAGTGTCCTGTGGTAATTGCTGCAAGCACCTCTGCGAGAAAGCTGCCCTCGAGTTCCGCTCGCTGCCAGACAGTCTAGTTTCTTCCCGAATGAGTCTGCGTCCCCAGAGTCTTGCCTGGAACTGGAGTTCAGTGCAGTCGGGAGCTTTTGTCTCCCTCCTGCTTGAGAAAGCCAGCCAGGCACTCAGTCGCCAGTCCTCTCCGCGCGCGCGTCTCAGTACCTCTGTCTCCTGCAGCTCCTCTGAGTCTCAGTGTGCTTTCCTCTTTCCTTCTAGTTGTAGAATTTCCACTCAGCCAGCCTTCCTGTGGTTCTGGATGATGCCGTTTTGTCTTTTAGTTGTAGTTTTGAAATTGTTGTGCGAGTCAGCAGTTTACGTGTTTAACCAAGGCCGCCATCTTGGTTTCTCTCCTCTGTTTTTTACCTTTTTTAAATTGAATTTGTTTTTTTTTTTTCATATATTCTATCAGTTTTAAAGTTATATACTCTGTTTCTCTTCATTTGGTGTTTCCTAGAAATTTTAACTATCATTCTTAACTTATTAGCTTGAGGAAAATCAATATAATACTCCTCTTGAAATTACACACAGGGACTGTGGAACATTTGAACTTGAATAATTTGTTCTCTGGCTATTGTGCAGATATGACCTCTCCAAAGGCCCTGTTGATCAACAGTCTGCCTCACAGGGCCTTCCTCCCCTGTGCCCCTTACATGAGAACCTTGTGGAGCTTACCAAAACCCTGCTCTTTTGGTTTGAAGTGATCAATCCAGCCTTAGCCCAGGAACCCCAAAGCACTCCACCCAGAGATCCTAATAAATGCATGTACCCAGGTCCTGTCTGCACTCTGCCTTGACCTCCCTGAGTGGCTCCAAGAGCAGCTATTTTCAACCAGTGTGCCACAGAATTTTGAAACGTAATATCTGACTATTTAGTCAGGGGCACTGACCTCTTTCCCCTTAGACTGTCAAATAAAAAATCAAAAAACAACCAACACAACATAGCCATCTATTGTGAATGAATCAAAATTATATCTTTTTTTGTGTGTGTCAGATTGACAAAAAATATAACATATTTTGGTGTGCATAGAATTTTAGTAAGGGGATAGTTTAAGTATGCCATGAGATGAAAAAGGTTGAAAATCACTGTCCTAGAGGCATAACATGTACTTCCTCCAGGACCTGTGAATAATAAACTTGGGTTTTTCAATTTCTATTGAAATTCAATTTCTGTTGAACTTCAAGTTACCATCTGGCCCCTTATGATCCCCTTAACAAATATTAAATTACCAAATTCATAGTACTGTCTATTTTGTTTGTTTTCTATTGTTCTACTTGTACTTAATATACAATAAATGCTCATTTTCTAGGAGAAAACAAAACAAAACAAGAGAAGGTGGAAAACACAGTCTCACCCCTTGACTTCAGACAGGATCATAACCAATGAGAACCTAATCTATCTTCAAAAATTCAGTAGAAATAAATTCATAAATTTCACCAAACATTCCATCAAAACAAAGTACTTGTGCCTTAGCCAGTTTGGCTCAGTGGATGGAGCGTCAGCCTGCAGACTGAAGAGTCCCAGGTTCGATTCCGTTCAAGGGTATGTACCATGGTTGCAGGCTCTATCCCGGCCCTGGCCAGGGTGTGTGCGGGTGGCAACCAATCGATGTGTCTCTCTCACATCAATGTTTCTCTCTTCCTCTGTTACATTCTCTCTAAAACCAATGGGAAAATATCCCCAGGTGAGGACTAACAAACAAACAAATGAAAGTACTGTGTTTAGATCATATGACCAAGGATATCAAATAAGATTATTCCTACTGTTAAGTTCAATAAATGTTTATTCACTAGATAAATGAACAATTCTATCTGTGAAATTTTCATGTTTTACGTGCTTTGTGCTCATAAATGGTAAGGGAATGATGAAGAGGAAAAAGAACAGTTGGTTTAGTTGGCTAAAGGGTTTCTTAATAACTAAACTATATGTAATCTTTGCTTACAGTGTTTTGTCAACTCTGTGATGTCTACCAAATTGAATAAAATTTCTATCCAAAATAACTGAATTACCTTTAACCCACTCCTTTATCCTACACCTCAGACTTGACAGATACAAAAAGATCAAAACCTTTATGTCAGATAAGTTTCAATAGGATTAAGATTTAGTAAAAACTTCACTATTTATTCACAGTTCTAAAATATATCCCCAAACATCTTCCTGTTCTAATTTCTACATGCTTTGGTTAGTCTCTCTGTTGTTTATCCTGAAATTACTTGGCCATTTTAAAGGTACAGTATCCAAAACAATCCAGCTGAGAAGTTCCACCACAATGAGTTATCACCTCACACCTGTCAGAATGGTTATCATCAATAAACCATCAAACAAGTCTTGGCAAGGATGTGAAGAAAAGGGAACCCTCCTGCACTGTTGGTGAAACTTTAAGTTAGTGCCACTATGGAAAAAAGTATGGAGATTTCTCAGAAAATTAAAAATAGAGCTGCTATAAATCAAATAATTCCACTTCTGGGTACTTACTGAAGAAAACAAAATACTATTTAGAAAACTTATATGCACCCTATGTTCACTGTAGCATTACCAGTAATAGCCAAGATATGAAAGCAACCTAGATGTCCATCAATAAATAAATGGGTAAAGATGATGTAGTGTGTGTATATAAAGATATATACATATATGTAGATAGATATAGATATAGAATATTACTTAGCAATAAAAAAGAATAAAATCTTGTCATTTGTTAATACATTTTTATTGATTTCAGAGAGGAAGAGGGAGAGATAGAAACATCAATGATGAGAAAGAACCACTGATTGGCTGCCTCCTGCACACCTCTATGAGGTATCAAGCTTGCCACCTGGGCATGTGTCCTGACCTCCTGGTTCACAGATTGACACTCAACCACTGAGCTATACTGGCCAGGCTAAAACTTTGCCATTTGTGATGCAGGAGCTGCCCCCTGGTGGTCAGTGTGCTCCCACAGGGTGAGCACCACTCAACCAGAGCTGGGCTCATAGCTGGAGAGCACAGAGGCGGTGGCAGGAGCTTCTCCCACCTCCGCAGCAGCACTAAGGATGTCCAACTGACTGCTTAGTTGGGAGCAGGCCTAAGCTGTCAGTCAGACATCCCCCAAGGGCTCCAGGACTGTGAGAGTGCGTAGACCGGGCTGAGGGACCCCCCTGAGTGCATGAATCTCATGCACTGGGCCTCTAGTAAATGAATAAACAAAACAGAAATAGACCCACAGATATAGCTTTTGGTTGCCAAAAGGGCGGGGGTTTGGGCCATGGGAATTTAAAATAAAAAAAGAATTCCATGACTCCAAACAGAGGCTAACCCTCTAGACTTCACAGATTCCAACATTAGGACTGAATTATAGAACAGCTTGTCAATTGATACTTCATACTAACCTCTTTAAAGATATTGTGAGGATAGTGTATATGGTCATGAGATTCTTTCATGTTATGTGTAGTTAGTTTGTTCATTTTCCAAGTGTACAGTGTTCTATTATGTAAATACTAGAGGCCCGATGCATCAAAATTCATGCACTGGAGGGGGCGTTCCTCAGCCCGGCCTGCCCCCTCACAGTCCAGGAGCCCTCAGGGGCGGGAGGCGACCTTGTGATCACGGGAAGCCTCGGCCAGCCCTGGTTACCTGAGCCTCAAGCAGCCCTGGGTAGCTGGGAAGCCACCATCCGAGGCTTGCCTGCACCTTGAGCCAGCCCTGGGCAGCTGGGGGGCTGAGAGGACTGGGGGACTCTGGAGGCAGATGCATGGAGCAACTGGGCCCGCCTAAACCTGGACCCAGCCTTGCTGCATGCCTGCCGCTCCAGCAGGGCTGAAGGGACTGGGTGCTGCCATCTTGTGGCTATGTGCACCGCCATCTTTGAGGGCATGGCAGTCAATTAGCATATTCTCTCCTTATTGGCTGTGGGCGCCACCATCTTTGAGGGCGGGGCAGTCAATTAGAATTTTCCCATCTTATTGTCTGTGGGTGCGACCATCTTTGAGGGCAGGGTAGTCAATTAACATATTCCCTCCTTATTGGCTGTGGGTGCCACCATCTTTGCAACAGCATGAGGGTCAATTAGCATATTCCCTCTTTATTAGATAGGATACCCCAAGATATTAAACTTTCTACTTTTGATGAACATTTTGGTTACTTCTAGTTTGGAATTATTACATACAACATTGCAACAAACATTATTTTATAGATTAAAAATACAATATGACAACTAAAGAGCATTTCAACTTTTCCTGCTACCACCAATTTGCCCACGGTAAGCTAAAGAATACTTCATTTTCAATGTACTTATAAAATTACCATCATCTTCAATGTAGCCAACATTGCCTTAGGTGTGATCATATAAATATGAAGTTTGACATTATTTAAAGTTAGAGAAGATGTTTGCCCTATACTTGTAATAGTAAAATCAGTAAGTGAACTATTTGTTAATTTTAAATAATCTTTCCATTAAGTCACAGAACAAATTCTCATCGAAATTAAAATAGCTTTGCTGAAAATATGTACACAAATATTCATTCAGGGCTATAATAGCAAAAAAATGGGAGGAAAATAACTGGTTTCATGAATAATGGTATATTCATGCAAACGAGTACTATGCAACCACTAAAATGAATTTGGAAGATCTCTAAGTGTTCAGTAGAAACATTATTGTGTGGGAAGAGGGGAGGAAGAAGTATTAGTGTATACACACAGTATGTTGACATCTGTGTAAAAAGAAGAGGAGGAAGCATTCACATTTTTATGTGCCTGGAAGAATTCAGGCACATAAAAATTTCTGGAGGCTTAAAAAGGAAAATGTAAAACAAGTTACATCAGAGAAAAAGGACTAGAAGAAAAAATTTCCACTCTATACCATTTATATTTCCCTTTTCTTTCATGCCATTTGTACTACATGTGTTTATGTGTCTGCCTATCTGTCAAAAACAAGAAAAAGTTCATTTTCTCAGGCCAAAGAAATATAATTCAGAAGGATAGAAATTTGCATACTGGTATAAGAATAATGGGCAATGATTCCTACTATTACTGAGCCAAATAGAACCTAAGATTTTTGTGTGTTTGTGGTTAACTCAGGATTATGATAAAGAGCACTATCGTTACCTTATAGAAAAATAATTTGCTGCCAAGAGTCCAATTTTTTAGTAATATGAAAAAGCCCTAAAGCTCTATTTTCAAATTATCTTTTAAATGTTTTATAAAATATCCTAAAAATCAAACCACTGTCTTTTTTAAAAGTTCAGAACCAGAACAGAGAGAAGACTGCACCATTATCTTAGCTATTATAAATTATGCTGCTATGAACATAGGGGTGCATATGTCCCTTCAGATTGGTGTTTCTGATTTCTTGGAATATATTCCTAGAAGTGGGATCACTAGGTTAAATGGGAATTCCATTTTTAATTTTTTGAGAAAACTCCATACTGTTCTCCACAGTGGATGCACCAGTCTGCATTCCCACCAGCATTTCACAAGGACTCTTTTTTTATCCACATCCTCACCAGCACTTGTCTTTTGTCGATTTGTTGATGATAGCCATTCTGACAGGTGTGAGATGGTATCTTATTGCCTTTTGATTTGCATCTCTTGGATGATTAGTGACTTTGAGCATGTTTTCATATGTCTCTTGGCCTTCTGTATGTCCTCTTTCGAAAAGTGTCTATTTAAAGTCCTTTGCCCATTTTTTGATTGAATTGTTTATCTTCCTTTTGTTAAGATGTATGAGTTCCCTGTAAATTTAGGAGATTAGGCCCTTATCGGATATAACATTGGCAAATATGTTCTCCCATGCAGTGGACTTACTTGTTGTTCTATTGATGGTTTCTTTTGCTGTGCAGAGCCTTTTATTTTGATGTAGTCCCATTTGTTTATTTTCTCCTTAGTTTCCATTGCCCTAGGAGCTGTATCCGTAAAAATATTGCTAGGCCATATGTCTGATATTTTGCTGCCTTTAAATTCTAAGATTTTTATGTTTATCTGTCTTAAGTTTAAGTCCTTTATTTATTTTGAGTTTATTTTTGTGTGCGGTGTAAATTGGTGGTCTAGTTTCAACAGCCTAAGTGCCCATCAGCAGATGAGTGGATTAAAAAACTGTGGTACATCTACACAGTGGAATACTACACTGCTATAAAAAAGAAAGAACTCTTACCATTTGCAACAGCATGGATGGACATGGAGAGCATTATGCAAAGTGAAATAAGCCAGTCGGAGAAAGATAAATATCACATGATCTCACTCATTTGTGGAATTTAATGAACAACATAAACTAATGAACAAAAATAGAGCCAGAGACATAGAAGCATTGAAGGGACTGTCAAACTTCAGAGGGAATGTAGGGGAGAGTTGGGGAAGGGGGGGTAAGAGATCAACCAAAGGACTTATATGCATGCATATAAGCATAACCAATTGACACAGACACTATGGGGGTGAGGGCATGTGTTGGGGGGGTTAGGATGGCCGGGGAGGAGTCAATGGGGAAAAAAGGAGACATATGTAATATTATATGTAATACTTTAAAAAAGAATTTAAAAAAGACTATACCATGAAATACTGAAAAAAAAAATCAGTTTAAACAGTAACTGATAATTAAAATACTTTAAAAGAACCAAGTTTTTCTT
This sequence comes from Corynorhinus townsendii, assembly GCA_026230045.1. Classification (NCBI taxonomy): domain Eukaryota; kingdom Metazoa; phylum Chordata; class Mammalia; order Chiroptera; family Vespertilionidae; genus Corynorhinus; species Corynorhinus townsendii. The sequence goes on from JAPDVU010000003.1 coordinate 182,671,489, forward strand.
CAGTATTAAAGTTCTTCACATTAATATTTGTGTTCTATGCTTATAATTATGCTTTTAGAGCAAATGTAATATATCAGGTTACCACTGTGACGTTGGACCACACAGTTAAAATTAGGTACTATGATTCACCTAGTGATAGCTACTCATATTACAGACACTCATTAATGAAGATAGGAACTAACATATATTACTGAGAATCAACATAAAGACCAATACTTATATATACACTAATAACTCACAGCTTTATAGAAGCCATCACCTTAACTTTAAAACACTGGCTCCAGATAAAACAAAGGTGAGTTGTAACCTGGTAGTTAAAACAAAACAAACAAACAAAAAGAAAAGGTAGCAAAAAGAAGCTATCTGCCACAATATGCCGTTCAAATATTAGATGTAAAAATATTACAAAATTTATTTCACTACAGTGGAAATCCACTTTATGTCCTGGCAAAATGTCTAATATATATACAAAATAGATGTGATGGAAAAATTTTAAATTGTATAGTATATGTTGTCTATTATAATACATTTATGTAAATATGTAATGTCACCTTAAATTTTTACCTCAAATATAGCTTAAAGTAAAATTCAGTTAACTATTCCTATTTTTCAGATTAATCTGAGAAAAATTGTAAGTTTTTCTCAAAGAAAAAAAAATGTGGACTCAGGTTCTGAACTCTTGTAGATGTGTAAGATAGATTCGACTGGAAAAACAGGGTTAGCAAGGAGAGTAATGGGATATTAATAAAATGACCGATTTGTTGTCCTAGGTTTTCCTGGCCAGGAGAATGGAGAATGGAAAAATTGAACCATGAAATCAAAAAGGCATCTGTTTTCCAGGTTTCTCTCTGCCAATGTCTTGAGAAAAATGTTTGAACTTTCCTGTTGGCTTTGTATGCAAATAGCTCCAGATGCAAAGTGAACCACATCTAAGTTATTTGATTCAACATCTGCTGGTCCAATTCCCATTATTCCTTCTAAAGGGTTGGCTTGTGACAGACAGTTTAGTTTGCCTTGTGTATAAGCCGTTTTGAATAAGCTAATTTGGATTAAAGTATCTATCTGGACCACTTCTTTTTCCCTTTGATGGTCAATGCATTCTAATGTGGTCTGTGTAGTGCTACAAGTAACTTAGAAACATATTGGAAAGGGCAGTATTCAAGGTTTTGCCTCCCACCTCGCTTTCTAGACAATTTATATTTATACAGTTAAAAGTAAAAAGTGAACAGTCATTTGCCTCTAAAACAGCACCACCCACATTGTACACGATGGTAAACAGGATAAAACTTTCTGGCCTCATTTTTTTTCATGAAAAGATTTGAAGCTAAAGTTATTGATAAAAGTGCTTGCCAACATTAACAATAAATATGTGAAACATGCTGTAATTTATAATGACAATTTTCATATGGCATCACTGAAAATGGAATGAGGTCCACATCACATGGCACTTAGTGTATGATACACAGTATACTTTAAAAACAGGATAATGAATGAATTTGTGAATAAATGAATAAACACTCTAAAATTAATTTAAATAAACCCCATGGATTCAGAAACATTGGGTCTGCTGTAACCAGAAAAGAATTCAAAAGCATACTGAAACTAAACTAAGACTAATTGTGTAATGCTTCTAGAATCTGAAAGGTCTCGTAAAGATAAACTCCTTCCTTTCAGAAGGTAGGAAAGAGAACTTGCATTGGAAGGCAAAAGTGGAAAAAAGGGAAGAAATCATAACAGCTATCTACCCATGTATGTCTACATCCTGTATATCTTTGCATTTATATATACATACACATATGTCGTATCAGAAGATAGACATTCATTTTGAAGTTAGTTTCCTAAAAAGGATAGCTATAACAGTCTTATGAAAATTTATAATATAGCAAATTATTTTAAAATGATGTAAAAAAATAAGAAATTTCTTAGCAAAAAAATTCTTTTTTATAAAAAGTACTAGTGAAAAATTAATTAATTAATTAATTAATTAATTAAAAAAAAGTACTAGTGGCCCAGTGCGCAATATCGCGCACAGTAGGCCGCCCGCTGCTTCCTCCAGAGCCGCAGCATGCCTGTGGAAGCCAGCAGAAGCTGGTGGGAGGGAGCTGCACCACTTCCATAGGAGGTGGGAGGGAGCCGCATCGCTTCCATGGGAGGCGGGACCTAGCCACACCGCTTGTGAGGCAGGTGCCTCTGGTCAGCTTCCCCATCTCCCCTGGGGGTTCGGGCTGGGGTAGGGTGTCCGTGCAGGGGGTGCAGGGGGCCGTGCAGGGGGATTGGAAGAGCTCCCCAGGGCCGCTTCCTTTTCCTTCTTTGCAGTCCAGGCTCCTGTCAGGCACTCTCCTCAGACCCCCAGGGACATGGCTCCAGCCACCCCACCCCTCTGTGGCTCCCTGCAGCCCCCACCCCACTCTGCTCTCCCCAGCCGCCCACCTGTCAGGAGGCTGCTGAGGCGCCCTGCTGCAGGCAGCGCAGTCGTGAGGCAGGGTGTGGGGGTGTGGGGAGCAGCTCCAGTAAAGTTTAGTAAACCCCAGGTCAGTGTCTGCCTGGGCAAGATGAAATCACGCTAGATCCAGAGTCTCACTCCATGGCCTCACAGCCCCACCCACCCTGTGAACGGCCGTGATGTGGCGGCATCCTGGATAATTTGCATATTCCTCTATTTTAGATGATAGATAGATAGATAGATAGATAGATAGATAGATAGATAGATAGACAGATAGTCCCATGAGGACTCAACTCAAAAACTTACTGATATAAACACTATGCAAAATCTGGATTAATTTTCCTTTAAAAAATGTTTAGAAAAATAAACAGAAAAAAAAGAAAAGGCAAAAGATATAGATACTAATATTATTGCTTTTAGACCCCAATACTTTGAATTAAACTTTAGTCTAACCTCTACTGTCCTATACTATTCCTAGGTGGCACACAGTAGGACCAGGAAAGATACTAAACACACACACACACAAAAGAAAAAGAAAAAACAACCTGGAAAATATAATTATTTCCAGTTCAGTTGTCTAAATTGGGAATAACCATGAAAGATAACTGAGACCTAGAAAAAAATAGCTTCTTAGCCAACTTTGAGTAATTCTCTAAGTTTTCCAAAATTATATTTCTTAGGTAACATTTAGGTTTGCCTTTTTCTAACTTGTAACTGAAAGACTACTTGTCCCCAAAGAATTAAAAATAATAAAAAATTAAAGTAAATTTGTTTTATTTAACAATAAACAAAAACCACTGTGCATTGTTTATGAACAAGGCACAAAACTAGGTACTTAAGATTCAAAAAGATTCAAAACAGTCTTTGCCCTCTAAGGCATGTAGAAATGGGAGACATACTGATAACATGGCAGCTATGCATTTGTCATAGATGGCCTTTATTATTTTGAAGTGTCATTACTTTATTCTCACTTTACTGAGAGTGTTTATCATAAACGGGTGCTGGATTACCAAATGTTTTTTCTGCATCTATTGATGTGACCATATAATTTTGTTGTTGTTAATTCTCAGCCTAGGATATTTTTTTCCATTGATATTTAGAAAGAGTGGAAGGGAGGCGGAGAGACAGAGAGAGAAACATCAGCTGAGAGACACAATGACTAGTTGCCTCCCGCATGTGCCCCAACCAGGGTGAGGAAATGAGCCTGAGTACCCTTGACCACAAGGGGATCCGTGACCCTTCAGTCAGTGGGCCAATGCTTTATTAACGACTAAGCAAAACTGGCTAGGGTTGATCATATGATTTTTATCCTTCATTTTTTATGTGGTACATCACATTAATTGATTTGAAGATATAGTACCAACCTTGCATCCCAAAAATAAATCTCATTTGATCACAATATATAATCTTTTTCATGTGTTGTTGAATTTGGTTTCCTAATATTTTGAGAATTTTTTTATCTATGGTGATTGGGAAGTTGGCTTATAATTTTATTTCTTTGTAGTGTCCTTTTCTAGTTTTGAAATTAGGATAATGCTGGCCTCTTAAAATGAACCTGGGAATATTCCCTTCTCTTGAATTTTCTGGAATAGTTTGAGAAGGATAGGTGTTATATCTTCTTTGAATGTCTGGCAAAAATTACCTATAAAATCATCCAATCCATGACTCTTGTTGGGAATTTTTGACTACTACTTCGATTTCATTTATAATTGGTTTGTTCAGATTTTTGCTTATTCTTGATTCAGTCTTGGAAGATTGCATGTCTCAAAAATGTATCTATTTCTTCCAGATTATCCTATTTGTTGCATATAGTTGTTTGCAGTATTTTAAGTTTCTGTATTTCTGTGGTGTCAGTTATTACTTCTCTTTCATTTCTAATTTTATTTATCTGGGCCCTCTCTTTTTTCTTGATGAATCTGGCTAAAGGTTAATCAATTATGTTTATCTTTTCAAAGAACCAGCTCTTGGTTTCATTGAACATTTGTATTGCTTTTTAGACTCTATTTCATTTATTTCTGCTCTGATTCTTATTATTTTCTTCCTTCTATTCTCTCTGGGCTTTGCTTGTTCTTTTCCTAGTTCCTTCAGGTGTAAGGTAAGATTATTTACTTGATATTTTCCTTATTTCTTGAGATAGGCCTATATTGCTACAAATTTCCCTCTTAAGACTACTTTTGCTGTATACCACTGATTAAGGGTTGTGTTTTCATTTTCAACTGTTTCAAGGTATCTTTTAATTTCTTCATTGATCTCATGTTAACCCATCACTACTGAGTAGCATGTTATTAAATGTCCATGTGTTTGTGTGTTTCTCACTTTTTTTTCTTGCAATTGATTTCTAGTTTCATATCGTTAAGGTCAAAAAAGATGCTTGATATGATTTCAATCCTCTTAAATTTATTGAGACTTATTTTGTCACATAACCTGTAGTGTATCCTGGAAAATGCTCCATTTGCACTTGAAAAGAATGTATATTCTGCTACTTTGGGGTGAAATGCTCTGAAAATATCAATTAAGTCCTTCTGGTCTACAGTGTGATTTGAGGCCACTGTTTCCTTGTTGATTTTGTCTGGAAGATCTATCCATTGATACCAATGTGGCGAAAAAGTACCTTACTATGATTATATTACTTTCGACCTCTCCCATTATGTCCATTAATATTTGCTTTATATATTTAGGTGCTCCTATTATGGGTGCAGAAATGCTTACAAGGGTTATATCCTTTTGTTTGGAATGATCATATTATCATTATGTAATGTCGTTCATTGTCTCTTATTATAGCCTTTGTATTAAAGTCTATTTTGTCTGATAGAAGTATTGCTACACCAGAATTTTTATGTATAATTAGTGGTACGTATGTATGGTCATTTTGTTTTACATATTTATGCTCCCCATTTTTTTTCTTCTTAAAAAAAGTCCCTTTAACATTTCCTGTAATACTGCTTTGGTGACGATAAATGCCATTAGCATTTATTTATTTACTTACTTACTTAACTTATTTTAGTCTGGAAAGCTCTTTATTTCTCCTTCAATTTTAAATGATAGCCTTACTGGGTAATCCTATTTGTAGGTCCTTGTTTTTATCACTTTGAATATTTCATGCTAATCTCTTTTAGCCTGAAATGTGTCTTTTAAAAAATTAGCTGAAAGTCTTACTGGAACTCCCTTATAGTTAACTATTTTTCTCTTGTTCCTTTTAAGATCCTCACTTTGTCTTTAACCACTGCCATTTTAGTTATGATGTGTCTTCGTGTGGGCCTCTTTGGGTTCATCTTGTTTGGGACTCTGCACTTCCTGGACACGTGTGTGTTTTTTCCTTCACCAGGTTAGGGAAGTTTTCAGTCATTATTTCTTCAAATAGGTTCTCGATACCTTGCTCTCTCTCTTCCTCTGGTACTCCTTTTATGCTTGATATTGTCCCAGAGGTCTCTTAAACAATCCCCATTATTTTAAATTCTTTTTTTATTCTTGCTGCTCTGATTAGGTGCTTTTTGCTACCTTGTATTTCAATTTGCTGATTCAAGCCTCTGTTTCATCTAATCTCTTAATTCCTTCTAGTATATGCTTCACTTCAAATATATTCTTCATTTCTGACTAGTTCTTTTTTATGGTTTCTATATCCTTTTTATGTTGTTGAAGTTCTAAGTTCCTTGAGCATTCTTATATCTATTATTTTGAACTCTGTCTATGAGATTGATTGCCTCCATTTAGTTTCTTTTTCTGTGGATTTCTCCTGTTTTTTCATTTGGGACATATTTCTTTGTCTCCCCATTTTGGCTACCTCTATGTGTTTCTTCTGTATATTAAGTAGAACTGTTATGACTCCTAGTCTTGGTAAGGTGGCCTTATGTAGTATGTCCTGTAGGGCTCAGTGGTGCAGTCTCCCTGATCATGTAAGCATAATGGTATCAAACTAGAAATCAATTACAAGAAAATGTTCCTTGTGGGGGTTACATGAGCCCACCTACTGTAGTTTAGTCTTGATTATTGTTGTCCCATCTGTGGTGGGGTTGACCCTTATGTTGGCTGACTATGAGGACTGACCTCAAACAACCACAGTGTACAAGCGGCTGTGCAGGGAGGTTACCCCCAAACATGAAATTCTCCCTAGGAGGTTCTGATGTCTGCTGAGATCTTCCTTTGGGTGTACCACTTGTGCAGCTAATCAGGTCATGCTCTGATGAAGTCTCAAGCCAGCCACTTGGTATGTTGATTCTCAGGTCTCTTGGGAGAGACTCCAGTGCAGGTCAATGTCAGACACTGCCTATGACTGGCCCTGGGGCATACCTGTTAGGAGCCACAAAGCAATCCATGGTTGTTGGCTGCCTGTTTTGGGCCTGGGTAAGTGTGGGTGGGGACAAGATGTATACCAAGGCAAGTGTTCACCATTAATGAGCCTGGGGCAGGTTAGCAAAAGGCCCAAGGCACCCCAAGATCTGGCTCCACCTGAAAGCTGCCTGTTTGACTCAGCCATTAACAATCCCATTATCAGTACACAATTGGCATGAGGCAGGTTCTAGGTCACAAGCTAGGAGCAAGTATTGTTCACCAGGTTGATACATATTCAAACTCAGTGAACGTACTGGGTCTGTGCACACTCAGCAAAAGCCTCAGAGTACACCAAGGCCAGCCATCATCCAACTTGGGCCTGCAGACCTTCATGGTAGAGTGCGGTTTTGGGGTGTCATCAGGGTGAGGCCAATAAAGTTCATCAAGATAAAACAGATTGAGATTTGGCTGTATGAAGGCAGGGCTCTGCACAGAAACAGTGGCACTAGTTGGGGCATGCAGGATGGAAAAATATGGTGAGCCACACAACTTGATTTCTTCCTGTGCATTTCTGTAACTTCCTGAATCTGCCTGGACCTCCTTGAGATCCTTCCAAAAGTGACTACTGCAAGCCCATCCTGCTCACAGCTAGTTGATTTCTCCACAGGGCACAAGCTTGCCAAGGCAGAGAGAGACACAGGGAGTTGGGAGGTTGGGGCCAGTGGATCTACCTGGGCCAATACCATATGCAAGGGAGTGCTGACCCAGGAATAATGGCACCTGTCGGTGGTGTGGGAGAGAGACTCAGCACAGGGACAATGATGGCTATTTCTTCAGCTCTCTCCCCAAAGCCACACAACCAATCTCTCCTTGTAAGACTCTAGTCTCCTCTGAGACTGTACCTTCACCAGAGTCCCAGATAAGTGCCCACAAAGGCAATTTGTGTGCTGGCCCTTTAAGAAGCTGCCTAGGTTCCTAGCACACTCCGGTCTCTCCTTGGCGAACAGAATCCACATTGATTTTCACAGCCAGATGCTATGTGGGATCATCTTCCTGGCTCTGGTGATCTGGGCTGGGGAGCCTGGCGTGAAGTGGAGACTCCTCACTACTCGGGGTGCTCTGCAGCTGAGACATCCCTCCAGATTCTCAACCACTGCACATGGGTGCCGGGCAAGCCCTTTTTGTGTCTCTGCCCTTCCTATCAGTCTCAATGTGGCTTCTTCTGTATGCCCTTAGTTATAAGACCTTTGTTCAGCTAGTCTTCAGTTGGTTATTCAGATTAATTGTTCTATAATTTAGTAGTAATCTGAATTTGATGCTGGGAGGAAGTGAGTATAATTTCCACCTACTCAACCACCATCATGGATCCAATAAAATGATATTTTGTGTTTTTTTAAACTTTTATTACTGATTTAAGAGAGAGGAAGGTAGAGGGAAGGATAGATAGAAACATCAATGATGAGAAAGAATCATCAACTGGCTGTTTCCTGCATGCCCCCGGCTGGGGATCAAGCCTACAACCTGGCCTGTTGTGCCCTGACCGGGAATCAAACTGCGACCTTCTGGTTCATAGTCAATGCTCAATCACGGAGCCATACTGGCCAGGCTAAAACGATATTTTAAAAACACAAAGTAGTCTGCCCATGTTCATAACAGCATTATTTAGATAGTCAAAGGAAGCAAAAGTCCATCAACAAAATGAATGGATAAAAAAAAAATGTGTACTATACATATACTGTAATATTATTCAAGCTGAAAAAGAGGGATAATTCTGACACATGCTACAATACAAATGAACCTTGAGGACATTACACTAAGTGACATAAATCAGCCACAAAAAGACAAATACTGTATGATTCTATTTATATAAGATATGTAGGATAGTCACATTCACAGAGATAGAAAGTAGAATTGTAGCTGCTAGGGACTGAGAGAAAGAGAATATAAGTAGTTATTGTTTCATGACTATAGTTTCAGTTTTCCAAGATAAAACATTTCTACAGATTGGTTGAACAACAATGTGAGTTTGTTAACAATAGTGAACTGTACACTTAAAATGGTTAATATGATAAATTTTACATTACATGTATTTCACCACAATAAAAAGGAGTCTTTAATTAATGAACTAGACAACTTAAGAAAATTATTTGTACCTTACCTTCCTAAAACTAGAACAAATTAGGAAATGTAAGTAGTAATTTAATTTCATTTAATGCTCATGATATTATTTTTTAAGTCATGTCTCAGGCCACCATTGCAGCAATTCATAATTTCTTATGAAAAATCCTAGATTAAATCTGGGTCATTCCAATTTCAGATCACAGAAGGCCAAGTGCAAAGGTAGAAAGAAGTTTCCAAAGAAAAGGCAAAAATCCTATATAATAAAACCCTAATATGCAAATCAACTGAATGGCGGAATGACCAGTCACAATGACGCACACTGATCACCAGGGGGCAGATGCTCAATGCAGAAGCTGCCCCCTGGTGGTCAGTGCACTTCTGCAGGGGGAGTGCCACTCAGCCAGAAGCCAGGCTCATGGCTGGTGAGCTCAGCAGCAATGGCAGGAGCCTCTCCTGCCTCTGCAGCAGCACTAAGGACCCCTCAAGGGATGTCCGACTGCCAGGGAGCAGGCCTAAGTAAGCAGTCAGACATCCCCCGAGGGGTCCCGGACTGCGAGAGAGCGCAGGCCAGGCTGAGGGACTTTCCCCAGTGCATAAATGTCGTGCACCGGGCCTCTAGTGTTAAATAAGAAAAATAACTCTGAGTTACTGTATACTAATACCTGTAGGAAAAGCAGCCCAAGGAATAGCAGGAGATGTAGTTTGAGTTTCACCACTTCCACCATCAAAAACCTCTGCAGCCTAGAAAACAAAGGCAAAATTACTTTAGAATACCTGGAAAATAGAAGTGCTATTTAAGCAATCAAGCTTCCCGGTTCTACAAGCATAGTCTCTGTAATGTACCACTCATTTTCAAATTCCCTCTGAACACTCAATTGCTTTTCAGTCATTACTACCAGCCCCCAATACTTGCTACCCCCAGTATTCATGTTACATAATCTTTAAGTAAAAATTTTCCTTACTTACTCAAATATATCTCCTGGCAATAAATTTTTTATTTTATATATCCTTATTTACATTTCCACTTGTAAACTTCTTATCTATGTACTTTAAACTAATTTACCACATTTATCCATGAACATAGAAAAACAGATAATTTTTCTTTGAAAGTCTAGAGACCAAATCTTTTTCATTAATTAGCACAAGACCTAATTAGAAATCAATCTAAAGAAATAGAATTCATCTATATTTTTTAATAATCTACCAGCTGGACTTGCTTATTCAACATTTAGAGTCCTAAAGCTGGCATTTTAAATTAACAAGCCCTCCTATTAAACAGTTTTAAAATTATGGGACAATTACTAAAATGTTGAGATGTGTGTAAGAGTATAGCATTTTCTGTCTTAAGTGTCCAGGTTACAGTAAAATTATTATTGAAAAAAGAACCATAATGTCAGTTCAGATTCTTCATTGAGTTCTCAGCCAAAAAGAAGTCAACTAGGAAAATCTACCACAGGAGACACATGATGTAAAATTGGTATTCTCTACAAACTATGAAAAATGACATGGTTTATATGACCAAGGACAGAGACCTTCCATATTTCTACAATAGGATGTGGTAAGAAAGTACCCTAATAACCACAATTAAATTGAAATGATTGGCTAAAATTGTACCTATGTAATATTGAAAGTAATAGATCCACTGACTATAACATTGAAGTGTAAATTTTACTATAAGGAGCACCACCGAATCTATTTTTTTTCTAATATAATAAATCAAGCATGGTCTAAAGGAGACTATACTAAATTTTAACTTTCAAATAACTGACAACTTCTAAACAATAAACTAATATTATATCTGAAACATATATTTTCCTCAAAATAGAATAAATTTTAACAAACTTTTAAATGTTTCATTTCAGTAACATAAGTAAAACTCAATCACCCAACAAAACCCAAAATATTATAGAAAACATATAAATGTGCTAAACAAAAAATACTTTTAGATGAAATGAAGAAAATAGGTATGTTCATATTCTAAATATTTTCATATTGACAGAAGAGAAAATGACCCTCATCTAAAAAAAATTCATACCATTCTTACATAATATTCAGAACATTGAGTATAGACTTAATATCTTATATTTCCTGTTAATGTCATTAATTACATTTTCTATTTTTAACAATCTAATTTTACCAAATTCCAAACTAGGTGAAAGTCTTACTTAAAAAAAAATCCCAGAGCTCACTTGATGGTAGTTCCAGGACTTGAGCTCAGGCATCCTGACTCCTAATCCAGAGATTTTCCTGCAAGACTATACTGGCTCCATAAAAATAACTGGGTTACAAAATATTTCAATAAAATGAACACTCACTGAAAGGGATTAAGGAAAAGACAGTGTTTCTTCAGCTAATAATTTCCACTGAACAAAATACTAAGTCAAACCTGAGAGAATACTCTAACATAAACATACTAATTAGTTGTGTAAGCCACCAAAAGGCTATGTAGATAATAGTTCAAATTAACTCATTAGAGGTGTAAACATGCAAATATGTGACAGATCTTCAAGATTCATCTCTCATCTCACAAGTATTTCCTAATTGACATGTATCCCAACAAAATCATCTGCTGACAATTTTTAAAACCTCTTCTCTAGTGTTTCTACTAGTAGCACTTAATTACCTTGATTTAAACCATTCCTATGGGCATGACCAAATGTTAAATAATAATAAATCAGTTTAACTTTCAGAGAGGCTATATTTTTATTTGCCTTGATTTTGTTTTTTATTCTAAAGTTACAATCAAAATGATCAAGAAAAGGATCATGAATGCCAATGATAAATAATACAATTTCAAAACTGTAAATATTCCGTTATAATCTCACAAAATTAAAACAATTACATAAGCAAAATTAAGGTAAATAATAGCACATACCTCAAAACCACCAAAATCATCATCATCCATTCTTCAAGCGCACCTGAAAATAATAGAAAACATTGAAACAAGCCCACACACATAGTCAATTATGTCAAAACACTCTCTGACTTAAAGGTATATACAGTTTGATTTATAAATTAAGACTATTTTATTTGGGTTTAAAAAAAAAGTCTTTAACTATGTGTGAATCCATTTTTAACTTAAAAAGACTAGACTTTTTTTGCAAAATTAGTCCTCCTGGCAAAATTAGTAATTTCTGTGACTTTTTTCAGCAACCATGTATTTTGCCATTTTACACTGAGATGCCAGGAGTGGAAAAATATTCTTTTACATTTTAATTTGCTTTTCCCAAATTGGCACTAGGGCTCAATTCAATAATGCTTCCTGCTTTTTGCATCTATTCCTCAGTTGTCTGGCAACATCAGCACAAACTCCAGCTAAGAACAGGACTGTGGTGAATTTTTGGAAATCTGTCCCCCACCACAAAGGTTCTTCCCTTGGTTTCATGGCCGAGGTTGATTTAGATTTTCAAAATTGATCAGCATTTTTGAGCTGTGGCCACAACTTCTGGAGCATTTTGATATGTGTATTTTTAGCTGAAACTGCTTCGCACTTTTGGAAAAATGTGGAGCAAGTTACTAGGCTGATCAAGATAAATCAAGTCATGTATTCATGGAAAACCAGGGAAGAGAAAAACACAAAGGATTATTCAGAATTCCACTCTTCTTTATTCTTAAGGTATGTAAGAGAGACAATCAGTAGGATAACACATTTTATTTTATCTTAAGTGTATGTAAATAAAAACAAAAGGAGAAAACCATGAGTACTTGGACTTTAAAAAAAGAAAAAAAAAAGACACTTTTATCTAACAAACCATGAAAGAACTAAAAGTTCTAGAAAGATAAAACAAGTAATAGGTGGTATATATTAAAATGAAAAAAAATTCACAATAAAATTGTAAATCAGTAGCTGCGAGTGATACTCTGGCCAACAATAACTTGTTTCCTTTTCTAGATTTCAAAAGTGAACATGTCCACATATATGAATACACATTTAACAGCTGATAGCTCAATTGATGTTTTTTTCTTTACAGATTTAACACCCTGGAATTAATAATTATTCAGAGTGTGTATACATTTTTGGAACATTCCAGTTTCCTTGAGTCAATAATACAAGATGGACTTATTACAAAACATATATATTCTCCAATTATTAAAAAAATAGCTAAAACTAAGTAATAATTCTAAAGGCATTTCCTAAGATATTTTGCTCTGAGTGATAAGGCAATTGTCTATATAAACATGATTATCTGTATCTATGCTTTGCCTTATCACTGAAATTAATATTAATGCCTTCAAAATTAAAATATAGTCAAAAAATAAACAGTAAAAAAATCTCAAGAACTGTTTTGTTTTAATAAGCAAAAAAAAATTGTTTTCAGAGAAAATCAGAAGGTAATGGCACTAAAAGAAATATATGTAGACAAAAATATATTATATAAAGAACATTAAATTAACCAAAATATGATACCAGTATTGTCACCATTACCCACATTTTAACAACCTGATGAAAATATTTTTAAAGATGGACTTTTCCAAAAATCAAAACTTAAGCAAGTCATCCACATACTGCTCTTAAAAAATATAAACCAGACTTTCAAAACTTTTGATGGTGGTTAGTTTGAAATGGAATTCACATTAATTTTGTGTTGCAAGCGAATAGAAATCTGTATGTGATTACATTTTTTTCATGAAGAAATTATGAAAGTGGAGTGATATGGATACAGAGAATTAACCAAGTCAAGCTATAAACACCAAGTTGTCTTTTCCACATGTATCCCACAAGTCTCCGGAGACAATTAAAAAATATTTTTAGCATCTATGAACACTGGACCCAAATAATATGGTTTCAAAAGAATGGAATTTTTAGAGTAATGCTTCTATGTGTTTTCATAAGTCATATCCCAATAAATTATTTGTAAGATGCCAGAAAATTTAAAAACAAAAACAAATACCCGTGCCTAACATTCATTTCAGCTTTGTTTGCCTGTGGTAATGAACCAAATACCATCAGTTTCCTAAGTACTGTTTTAACTCTACAAAAGAACATATTAGTGACCACTGATGTTTCCATATCTCAGCAACTTCTATATATTAAAATGCAGATGCTACTCTTCCTCTACTTGGTTCTCAAAGAAATATTAATACACTTTAAAAGACAAATGGGTCATGAGTTTCTTAAAAATACAGTACTAGAAAAATAAACATTATTTTAAAGCAATAACCTTTCTCAGAATAATTTCATTTCAAACCCTGAAACAGTTTCCTGCAGAACATTTGAAAGATCAGGAGGAAAGAAAATTACAGCATTGATTTGTAAAAATCCATTTTACAAAGTACACACACACAAACTTAGTTTTTAAAAGGAAAATTACAAGTACGGACTTCTTTATGAACTTAGCCTCTCTAATATATTAAAACATTATTTTATCTAATGTGCATTTATAAACTTTTTGGAGTATTTCTTAGCACTTAACATTATATCTCATTACACTACAAATATAATGTAGCAATACCAAATATATCTGTCATCTAAATTATAGAATCATGAGCCTGATTAAAAATTGATAGATCATGTAGTTCTTTCTTCTCTGTCCAGGAAATAAGAGAAATTATACTTTGTTATGATTAGGTATCTATGTTGAAAGATTTCATAATATCCAAGTTTAATAATTCTCATACTTCTTTATATTTGAACTCAATCTCTTTTGCTGCACTGTTATATTAATTCCTTCTTTTACTATTCTCAGTATTTAATACATTGCTAATATTTTGCAAGAACAAGATATATACAACACTTAATGTAACAAATTTTTATTGGGGAAATCTGAAGAACACTCAAGGTCCTCAAGGAGTTATGGTCAGATGTGGGGGGAAGGGTAGAGTGTAAGAAAAGCATGCAAACACAAATAATATGAGATATAAAAGAGCCATAAAAGAAAGAAGAAAATATGTCCAAGGTAGAAGGATAGATTTTCCTAAGGTGATATATCTAATTGGATAATCATTAAATGCTTCAAGTGGGAACATTTGAGATCTATTTCAATAGACCTAATGGCAAATTTTAAATGGCACATTAAGAACATGTAATTTATTTCAAGTCTCTTGCCAAAAGTCTTTTCTTAAAAGATAGCAGAGAATTGTTTTTGATTGTTTGCTTCCTCATAACGCAGGGTCAAAGAGAATGTGAAATGAGAAAACTGCAAAATTTGAAAGTAACCACAAGGAAGCTGTATCTTAAACTACCAGTGAGAAAATGAGAATCACATCTATATTACAGAATCCACAAAAAGCTCCAGAATGGGGACACTGAAAGCTGGGTAATGGTGAGACTCAAAATAACAGTCGCAGACAAATCCAAAATTCCCTCTCAGAATCTGCACAACTAGCAACTTATTGCTCCTCATCTCTGCAAAAGATTAAAGGTGTATTCCCTGGATAGGGTAAAGCTGAGGGTCTCTGGATTGGAAGACACTGAGACAGGTATTTTCTTGCAACAGAAGTAGATGATATGTGCTCCAACTATGCAAAGAAAAATGTGGAACAGAATAACTTATCTGATCTTATAAAAGCTGTAAAAATACCATAGAAGACACTTCTGATGGATGCTCTTAAAGGAGAATCTGAGATAATCTATGACTTTTGCACATGCGATCCTCCTTTTGCCAATCAGATGGCAGCCCAGGGAGTAAACTCTCAAAATTCTTGAAGACCTCCACCTAGTTTGGTAAATACAGGAGGTATCACAGAGATCATGGCAGAAGGAGGCGAATTAGAGTTTGTTAAAAGGATCATCCATGACAGTTTACAAATTAAAAAAAGATTGCGGTGGTATAGCTATATGCTGGGAAAGAAATGCAGCCTTGCTCCTCTGAAGGAAGAACTTTGAATACAAGGGGTACCTAAAGTCACCTACACTGAATTCTGTCAAGGTCGGACATGAGATGGGCCTTAGCTTGGAGTTGTTATGATGATGTAACAGTAACATCACCACCAAGTAACCGAAGAAAATTAGAGAAGCCAAGGAAACCCATCACATTTGTAGTGTTGGAGTCTGTGACGAAAAGAATTATCACTCAAACCATCACCTTTGGGTTCTGAGACAGTGGAAGAAGTAGTTGTGATGACATGGATTGAAAAAATTCTCACTGATCTAAAGGTCCAGCATAAACGAGTTCTGTATGGAAAAGTGGAAGTTAGCCTTCTCCAAACAGCCATAGAAAAATCCTGGTTTCATTTAAGGAAAAAGAAAAGAGAACAAGTGAGACAATTGAGAGAAGTTCCTGGAGTTCCTGAGGACATCATCCAAGCCTTGGAAGAGAAAAAAAATTCACCCGCGAAGCATCTGTCAGTAGCCAAGATTTGGCCCAGGGCCCCCGGCAGAGTGTCCTGTGTGGACCTGCTCTACGGGAAGGTGAGTCAGCCACTGTTGAGAGCCATGGCCCAATCCAGGATTCGCTTTCCCAGGAAGGAAACCCAGAACCTATCTACACTAATAAAAGAGAAACAGCCAAATTGACCATCCCTCCGCTATGCCCACCAGACAATCAGGAGTGAGTATGCAAATTAACCCAACAAAGATGGCGGCAGCCATGGAGCTGGAGCAAGTAGGTGGCTTGGGTTGCCCCTGGCAATGGAGGAAGCCAAGCTTCCTGCACGCCCTTGCCTCCACTCAAGGAGGGGCTGGAGGACTGGGTAGCTGAAGGGCATGGCCAGCCTACAAACAGCCCTCAGCCCCTCACCCAGGCTGGCCACGTCCCCCCCAGCAGGGACCCTCACCCCATCGGGGCTGGCCAGCCTGCAAACCACCACAGACCCCTCACCCAGGTTGCCCCATGACCCAAGAGAACCCCCGCCCTGATCCCGGACACCCTTCAGGGGAAACCAGCCAGCCCCCACCCATGCACTAGGCCTCTATCTATACTAATAAAAGGGTAATATACTAATTAGACTGGGAGCCCTTCCAGGAGACCTTCTGGATGTTCTCCTGGACAAAGCCATGGTGGAGGGGCCAAGGCAGAGGCAGTTAGAGGCCAAGTGGGGAGGGCAGTTGTGGGTGATCATGCCAGAATGGGACGGCAGTGTGGGTGATCAGGCCAGTGGGGGAGGGGGGACACTGGGGTGATCAGGCCAGCGAGTGGGGGGCAGTTGGAGTGAGCAGACCAGCAGGTGGGGCAGTTGGAGGCGAGCAGGCCATCAATGGGGGTCAGTTGGGGGTGATCAGGACAGCAGGGGGGCAGTTGAGGCGAGCAAACCAGTGGGGAGGGGAGGTGGGGGTGAGCAGGCCAGCGGGGGGGGGGGGGCCACTGGGGTGATCAGGCTGGTAGGCGGCATTTGGGGACGAGCAGGCTGGCAGGCAGAGTGGTTAGGGGCAATCAGGCAGGCAGGCAGGTGAGCAGTTAGGAGCCAGCAGTCCCAGATTGCGAGAGGGATTGTCCGACTGCCAGTTTAGGCCCAATCCCTGTGAACCGGCAGTAGGACATCCTTCGAGGAGTCCCAAATTGGAGAGGGTGCAGGCCAGGCTGAGGGACACACCCCCATGCACGAATTTTGTGCACTGGGCCACTAGTCTACACTAATAAAAGAGAAACATGCAAATTACCATCACTCCGCTATGCCCAACAGCCAATCAGAGTGAGTATGCAAATTAACCTGAAAAGATGGCAGCAGCCCTGCTCCCCAGCCACTCTGGGCCTTTGGGAGTCGGAGAAGTTGGGTGCCAGCGCCTGAGGCTGGCTGCAGCCTGCGAGACAGAGAAGCCGCCCACCCCACAGTCCCAGGCACCAGCACTTGCAGCTGCAGCCCAGGCGAAGCCACCTGCCCACCATCCCCTGTGCTGCAGCCGGCCTGGGTGTCTATAGCTGACCAGAGGGAGGGAAGCCCAGATCCCAGGTGCCTGTGGTCAGCTGGAGGAGGGAATGCTGGGTCCTGGATGTGGGACTGAGGCAGAGGTGGTTAGGGGCAATCAAACCAGCAGGGGAGCAGTTAGGGACAATCAGGCTGGCAGGCAGAAGTAGTTAGGGGCAATAAGGCAGGCAGGCGAGCCGTTGAGAGCCAGCAGTTCTGGATTGTGAGAGGGATGTCCGACTGCCGGTTATCCCCTGAGGAGTCCCAGATTGGAGAGGGTGCAGGCCGGGCTGAGGGACACCCTTCCCCTCCGCCACCATGCACGAATTTCGTGCACCGGGCCACTGGTCTATATAATAAAAGTGACTGTTACGGTGGAACGACCAGAACAACCAGTCACTATGATGCGCACTGACCACCAGGGGGCAGACACTCAACACAGGAGCTGCCCCCTGGTGATCAGTGCACTCCCACAGCGGGAGCGCCACTCAGCCAGAAGCCGGGCTTATCACTGGCAAGCACAGCGGCAGTGGTGGGAGTCTCTCCTGCCTCCGTGGCAACGCTAAGGAGCAGCGAGCAGAGCAGTAAGGAGCAGCGAGCAGTAAGGAGCAAGCGGTCCCGGACCATGAGAAGGATGTCCAACTGCTGGCTTAGGCCTGATCCCTCAGGGACATCCCCTGAGGGGTCCCGGAACACTAGACGGTACAGGCTAGGCTGAGGGGACCCCCCCCCCAGTGCAAAATTTCATGCACTGGGCCTCTAGTAGAAGGTAAAAGTAGTGAGTAAAAGGGAGACGTGGAGGTTTTGAAAAGTTGTAAAGTCTCTAGCAATGGAGCCCAGGACCAAGAGGCTTCTGAGCAGCTCATCAACCCCAGTGTCTGAAAAATGGAACCCTCTCCAAGGAGTGGCTGGAAATTACCTTTTCAAGTGTTTGATACATATTAAGAAGGAGGCAGATGATGCCTTGGTTGAAATGCACTGGGCTGAGGGTCAGAACAGGGAATTGATGAACCAGCTTTGTACCTACTGGTATATACATAACCAAATTTTCAGGCTTGTTGCCAGTTAACTCCAAACTTCTTGCACAGTTGTAAAAGTTCTATAAAGTAACTTGCTTTGGAGTGGCCTTTGGGATGGCAAGAGGAATTATACCATGGGCCTATTGGTAGCATTATGTGGAATTAACTTTAAAAACAGAACCAAATTAATTCATTTTCAGACCTCCCCCCAAACCCTTTAAGTTACAGGGCACTGTAGTATGGTAGTTCAGGAGGAAGAATTGTGGTTATCAGCATCAACAAAAAGCCATCAGAATACTCATAAGGGATTTAAACCTGACTTAAACTGATTATCTTAGCTTTAGACTGCTTCTCTGAGGCCAAAAGGATTATTTTTGGAACCTGGTCTGGGTCAGAACTGTACAGAGCATCATGCTTTCTCATGCTCCAAATGGAGGCAGTACACCTGGGCAGATAGGCTCTGTACCCTCTTCTAGAGTCACCTTGAAGACTAAAGACTTTTTATGGGTGGGTACATATTATTGACTGCCCCTGAGTCAGTCCTAGGAAAAGAACTGGCCTGTTGGTAGGTGGTGGGAGTCAGGAAGAGGAAGCTTAGTAATGCCAAAAGGGGGGCCAATCTGGGGAGCACCTAGAAACGTCACATTCCTGACCTCCAACCTATTGAAAATACTCCTTATAGTAGTTTTACTAGTGTATGACATTCGAAATGGAGTTTTGTTTTTAATATAAGGGTATTCTAATTTGGGAAAAAAAAAATAAAGGCCTTAGAACAGTATGTGACAAATTCTAAGCATTATACGTATGTGTGCATATGTGTGCATGTGTGCATGTGTGCGTGTGTGTTTGCTACTTAAAGATTAGTGCTTCACTCTATATATGAGCAAACTGCCAAGGACAATCAAAGATATGAATAAGATCTCTAATATGAAAAGTAAAGACCAAGCCAAAAGAAAAAGAAAATGAAGGAAGATTATATAGGAGAGAAAATATTTTAAAAATAAAAACTATAGCCCTAACTGGTTTGGCTCAGTGGATAGAGCATCGGCCTGCGGACTGAAAGGTCCCAGGTTCGATTTCAGTCAAGGGCATGTACCTTGGTTGCGGGCACATCCCCAGTAGAAGGTGTGCAGGAGGCAGCTGATCGATGTTTCTCTCTCATCAATATTTCTAACTCTCTATCCCTCTCCCTTCCTCTCTGTAAAAAATCAATAAAAAATATATTTAAAAAAATAAAAATTAAAAATAAAAACTATAGCTAATATCTGCAGAGAGTTATCAGAAGATAGTACACCCATGAAATAACAATAGGAAGCCCAAATATTTTGTGTGTGTGAGGGGGAGAGTGAGTAAAGGAGGAGTGTACAACAAGACTAAGGCCTTAAAAATAAAAATGTACCCCAATGTTCATAGCAGCACAATTTACAATAGCTAAGATTTGGAAACAGCCTAATTACCCATCAGCACAGGAATGGATTAAAAAACTGCGGTACATCTACACAATGGAATACTATGCTGCTGTAAAAAAGAAGGAACTCTTACCATTTACAATAGTATGGATAGACCTGGAGAGCATTATGCTAAGTGAAATAAGCCAATCGGAAAAAGATAAATACCACATGATCTCACTCATTTGTGGAATATGGTGAACAACATAAACCAATGAACAAAAATAGATCCAAAGACAGAGAAGCATCGAACTGACTGTCAAACCTCAGAGGGAAGGCAGCAGGGCGTGGGGGGGGGGGCGCGGAAGCGGGCAGTTAGAGATCAACCAAAGGACTTGTATGCATGCATATAAGTAAGCATTACCAATGGACACAGTCACTAGGAGGGTGAGGGCATGTTCTGGGGGGTGGGAGTGGCCACAGAGAGGTCAATGGAGGAAAAAAATAATAGTGTAATAGCTATGTACAGGCCAGGTGGGTACATATTAGGGGGACTACTCTGTAAAGTATATGATTATCTAATCACTATGTTGTGCACCTGAAACTAATACAGAATAATACTGAATGTGAACTATAATGGAAAAAAAAAAGATGGAAAATTGTATGTTATATGTTTTTCATCATCATCATAATAATTTTTTTAAAAAACATTAAAATATCTACATAAAAAGGGTGTTGTGATGCCTATCAAAGTTTTGGGCTTTGGGGAGTGCTTAATAAATGCTTGAGTGGATATATTTGCGACTTTGACAAAGGAGTCAGATCATTAAAAGTAGAAAAAGAAAAATGATAACTGTAGAAATGAAAAACTGCAGGGTGAAAAATAAAGCTGAAGAAACTTTATTTAAGAAGAAGTGTAAAAGAAAAAAACAGAAAATCAGAGTGTACAAGATCCAATCCAGAATATGCAATATCTAATTATTAGGAATTCTAGAAAGACAGAACAGAGAAAACAAATGGGAAGAAATCATCAACAAAATAATTCAAAGAAAATTGTCTAACACCAAAGAATATGATTTTCAGATGTAATAGTTCCACAAGTGTCCAAGAAAACAGAAGAAAAAAAACACACTAAGGCACACTAGGAACCAAAGAAACATCCTACAAACTTCCAGGGAGATAAAATAAGTTTCACTTAAAGGATAAAATATATATGGCATTAGATTTCACAACAACATCACTGAAAGGTGAAAAGCAATGAAGAAATACTTTTAAAATTGTGAGGGGATATTATTTACAGCACAGAATTAGATAATCAGCCAAACCTACAAATAACTGAAAGAAAAATAAAAGCATAATAATATCTGCAAAGTCTCAAAAAATTATTTCCTGAACACACTTTCATAAAAAGCTATGGAGTAACCCAAAGGAACAAGACAAGAAGACATGGGATTAGGAAACAAGAGATCCAATTGAAGTGGGGAAAAAGGGGCGGGGGAGGGGGGGGAGGGGAGATTCTTCTAAAATAATGGTGAAGTGAGCTCCCAAGATAATACCTATATGTAACAAGAATAGTGAGCAACCAGGCTGCATTGGAACATATCAGGAAGCTTCTGGGAGATATATTCAAGCAAATGAAATTAATAGACTTTCGCATGTGTTTTACCATCATGAGAGTAATTTTAAACAATTCAGGCTTGAATTAGTGGTAACAAAATTAACCAAATGAAAACAGAGAGAAAATAGTATGATAGACAGAAAAAGTAAACATTTATATACTATATTTCTCAACTGTGAGTAGTATTTAAATAGCCATAATAATGTAAACAATAAATAACTACTTGTACCAAAATTATAACCATTTGGGGAAGGTAAGAAAACAATGAAGTATGTAGTATGTAGTATGGGGTACAGGGGATGGTGAAAGACAGCTATGGTCTGATCTTCCACATTAGCAAGCTGAAGGGTATGAAACAGAAACATCAATAAGTAGCGTAATCTCACTCATCTGTGGAATATAATGAACAACATAAACTGATGAACAAAAACAGATCCAGAGACAGAGAAGCATTGATCAGACCATCAAACCTCAGAGGGAAGGTAAGGAGGGTGGGGGTAAGGGGGAGAGATCAACCAAATACTTGTATGCATGCATATAAGCCTAACCAATGGACACAGACACCAGGGGGGTGAGGGCATAAGTGGGGGGTGAGGGAAATGGGGGGATAAGGACACATATGTAATACCTTAATCAATAAAGAAAAAAAAATTGTTTAATTTAAAAAACTAAATAAAACTGTGGTATATCTACACAACGGAATACTACGCTGCTATAAAAAAGAAATTCTTACCATTTGCAACAGCATGGATGGAACTGGAGAGCATTATCCAGTGGTTGGCAAACTCATTAGTCAACAGAGCCAAATATCAACAGTACAACGAATGAAATTTCTTTTGAGAGCCAAATTTTTTAAACTTAAACTTCTTCTAATGCCACTTCTTCAAAACAGACTCACCCAGGCTGTGGTATTTTGTGGAAGAGCCACACTCAAGGGGCCAAAGAGCCGCAGTTTGCCAACCATTGTGCTAAGCGAAATAAGCCAGTCAGAGAAAGATAAATGTCACATGATCTCATTCATTTGTGGAATATAATAAACAACATAAACTGAGGAACCAAAATAGAACCAGAGTCATAAAAGCATCAAACAGACTGTCCAACCTATGAGGGAAGGCGGGGGGTGAGGGGGTAAGAGATCAATCAAAGGATTTGTATGCATGCCTATGAGCAAAACCAATGGACACAGACCGGGGTTGGGGGGGGGGGGGCGGGGTACATGCTGGGGTGGGGGGGTAGCCGGGGAGAGGTCAATGGGGAAAAAGAGAGGCTTATGTAATACTTTAAGCAATAAAGAATTGTTTAAATAAATAAAAATATAAGTAGCATAATAATCATGTTATTTAGAGAGTCAATGGTAAACACTAACAGAATCAGTCATATGTTCTAAACATCTTGCCTCTAGAAAGCGAAGAAATAGAGAGGCTGAAAAGAAGGGAGGGCATAGGAGATGGCTCTGTGTCACATCTAGCCCTTTACAGCTTCAGACTATGGGCATACATAACTGATCTTTTAGATGATAGTATAAAAAAAAAAACAGCATAATGAGCCAACTATCTATTATTTCCAACAAAATACATTTAAAAAAAAACTCAAGGAAAATTTTGTTTGTTAATATAAAACTAACTAGAAAAGAAGGGTTAAATGCTTTAAATCAGCATTTAACCAGTTAAAACTTTTCATGCTAGTATTCTAACTTTTTCCCATATGACAAGTATTTATACAAAATCTAAGTTCCTCAAAACAAAACAAAGAAAATGCCTAACAGAAAAAGACACTTAGGTAACTGACTTTAAAAAACAGAATTTCCAGAGACATCCAGATTTTTCAATCATCCCAAAGTGCCCTACTCGTTAGCATTGTCCACTTAGCACAGGACTCATTTTCTATCCCATCTGGAAAACTACCAGCCAACCAGCATCCTCATAATCATGATATTTTTCCATTTGATCATGTTTCATGCCATGTTTCCTAGGAGCAATAGACAAGTGATTTTTTTTTCCTGATGGTCCTGAGAAAATAAATTGATAAGAAGAAACAGAACAAAGGAATGCAGACAGACACGCACACACATACACTCAAACACACACACCCTTAGTCAAAGTTAAAAATGAACAGCCATTAAGACTTAACACATTAAGGACCAGTAGTTTTATTGCTAGCTTTACCCAATGGCCAGATAAGTTTCTATTGAACGAGTACAAAAACGTTTTACATAAATTTTAAAGGCACGCTTTAAAATTAAATACCCATTGCATTTTAAAGTTATTTATTACATGTTCTTACAAGCTATTATCTTTTTAAAGTATGATACTTTGTAAAACACTGTAATATGAAGTGAGAATTCTCGTGATCAGTCCTCAATGTGTTAACTATTTGGAAGAGTAATCATTTAAGATCAGAATTTCAGGCTTATCTGTTCAAGGTAATTGTTTACCTAACTTTCTATAAGCTTTTTTGAGGTAGAGTAGGGACCATTTCTTAATCTTTTTTCCTACTCTCTAGCACCTTAAACTGAGCAGTTCCTAGCACATCGTAGGGGCACAAAGAATATTTATGAATCAATACTTTTGAAATAAATGACTGAATGAAAGCAAATGAGTTACTAATACAATGGAGCTTGAGCAGTAGAAGATTAAGTTGCTAGCACTACACCAGCTCTACCCATACTATGTTATGAGCTTGAAGGTCTACATCTTTAAAAAAAAAAAAATTACAGCACTACACTCTACTCTGTTAAGTATCCAATTATTAGTGCAGTTAATAATAAATTTGAAACTTCCTATAAGAAGCTGAATT
Organism: Corynorhinus townsendii; assembly: GCA_026230045.1. Taxonomy (NCBI): domain Eukaryota; kingdom Metazoa; phylum Chordata; class Mammalia; order Chiroptera; family Vespertilionidae; genus Corynorhinus; species Corynorhinus townsendii. The sequence goes on from JAPDVU010000003.1 coordinate 182,695,927, forward strand.
AAAGAGCTATTGCTATACTATAAATACTACTTCCAATGGCAAAGAAAGGATGAAAAACTTCCATTTGCAACAACATGAATAGAATTTGAGAATATCATAATAAGCAAAATAACTCAGACAGAAAAAGTTAAGAACCATATGATTTCACTCACATGTGGGATCCAAAACTGGAAGAACAAATGAACAAACAAGAAAAACAAACAAAAACTCATAGACATCAACAACAGTGCGGTAGTTACCAGGGAGAAAGTGGGTGGGAAAATAAAGGGGGTCAAAATATATGATGAAGGAAGGTGATCTGACTTTGGGTGGTGGGCGTACAATGCAATATACAGATCATGTATTATAGAAATTTACACTTGAAACTACATAATCTTATTAACCAATATCACCCCAATAAATTTAATAAAACAAAAAAAATTGATAGGAAAACATCCCAATCAATAATTCTAATAACTAAGTATTTTCCTTTATATCATTTTAATCTGTGCTATCAATTAAGTTTTTGTCTTTACCAGTCTTCATTTAGAAAACTTACATGTCCCAGCAGGTAACAAGTCAAAGAAAAAAAAAAGCAAAGCACTTAAAGTCTCCAAAACCCTTATCTACTTTGCAACCTCTGGTTAATTCTTCTACTACCTTCACATCCTTAACAGAAATATTTGCCTCAGCTGATGTACCTCTGATCTTACCTCATTACCCTCTCCTTCAAAGAATACATTCACTCTTATAATCTTAATGGTACACCCAAATTTTCCAGAATTAACAACCTCACTGGGGCCAGACATATATTCGCAACAAAATAATGTTTTTTTATGTTTATCAGTCTCACCTTAAGAATTGTACTCCCCCTATATGGCAAAAATCTCAACCCTCGATGAATAATAAGGGGTTGTTACCTTTCTCACATTTTAAAAGAGAATGTAGGCATTCTCTAGATAGAAGAACATAAGATTGAAGAAATACTGGAGTCCATTTCTCTTTTTACTTCCCTCCAAAAGCAAAATAATAATAATAATAATAATAATAATAATAGCAAGACATCCATAGGTTGTCTTTGGGGTGAGATTAATATATAGAAGTCAGCATGCATGCACAATACAACCTCTTTGGGTTCCTCACTGGAAACTTTGTGCCCACAAACAATATATTAAACTGCTAGTCCAGCTCTCAGAAGAGAAGCTCACTAGAAAAAACTTCATCTTCTTAGAATGGAGATATGTGTTTTAGCCTGTGATCGAATGGGTAAATTTAATTCAGAAGAGAACTTGTGGGAGACCTCTTTTCAGCCTCAATCCAAACCACATTTACATTAAACTTTTAACAATAGAGCCACTTTCCTGCTTTCTATGACTCTTGATTCTGTATCTCAATTGACAACATATAATAGCTCCCCACAAGATCCACCAACACTACCCAATTACCTGTCTTCTTCTGAGAACTATCAGAGAATTCACTATAAAATTCATGTTTCCCATTTTCAACTGGATTCACAGTGCCGCCTATCACACATCTACTTTTTCTCTAAAATCTCTTTCTCTCATCCTACAAAAACTATTTCAGAGGTTCTCAACTATCCCCAGACTTCCAACCTTTCTATTGTTTTCAGTAACCAATGTGTATTACCAAGAGTCTTGCTAAACTGAGAAAATAGAAGGCATTTTAAAAAGAATTCCCTTAACGTCTTTCTACCAAAACTATAGTTACCAGCATCTGTACCCAGCTATTTCACTTTATTCGACTTACAAAAAACACAGGGATCCCTTCACCTACTTAAGGCTAATTCCTCCACCTGTACTCAGAGACTTGGCTCTCTGATTTGTTCCCCTTCATAAATATTCAACTTTCCCCACTTATTTGGTTCTTACCTATTAACAATGAAACACACTCCAGGTCCTACACCTTTAAAAATGAAACAAAACAAAAACAAAAGCAAAACAGTCCTCCACTACACATTCTTCTCCAACCACATCCCTCTCCTTTCCACAACTCAACATCATAAATGTTCTATTCTTACAGCCCATGCCTGCAACCAATTACGTCCTTTTCACTAAATGCAAAAAGACAATTTCAATTCCTTGTCTTATTTGAACATTCACAGCATTTGACCAGTCTTTCCTTCTCCAAACATCCACCCTGTGGTTTGCAAGACAACCATACTTTTTCCTCTTACTGCCTACCTTTCTGACTGCTTCTTCCCAATCGCCCTTGCAGGTTCTCTTTAAATCTTGACATCCCTGAGCACGTCTACCTAGCCCTTCTTTTTATCTCACTTCAAATACACTCACTGGACTACCTCATTCACTCCTTTGGATTTACTAGTACAAATACACAATAAGACAGTGGTGGGCAAACTGTGGCTCTTTGGCCCCTTGAGTGTAGCTCTCCCACAAAATACCACGTGCGGGCGCTCACATACAGTGCGATTGAAACTTCATGGCCCATGCGCAGAAGTCGGTTTTCGGCTCTCAAAAGAAATTTCAATCACTGTACCACTGATATTGGCTTTGTTGACTAATGAGTTTGCCAACCACTGCACGAAGGAATCTCTAGTTCAGATCCATCTCCTGAGCTCCAGATCCATATACCCAACAGGGAACTGAGTACATACTTTCTATTTAAAACTAACAGGCACCTCAAATTCAATACAACCAAAAATGAACTCAAGATATCACCCATGAACCTCAAATTTACTCTTCCTCCAGGATTCCTTCACTCAGCCATTGGTGCTACCATCTACAACACAGTTTGGGAAAGACAGAAACCTGTAGTCATCATTTTCTCCTCCTACTCTCTCTCACTCCATATATTCCGTCACTAAATCCTATGTCTTAAATTCCTCTAGATATCATCTATTGTACTCAATGCCCAATACCTTCACTCTATTTAAGCTACCCTTATGTTTCACCTAGTTTATTTGTAGCATCAGCCTCCAAAATAGTTTTGTTTCCGGTTTGTTCCTTCCTACTCCACTCTCCACTGTGCTACCCAAGTGATTCTTCTAAATACTCATCTAGTTAAAACCTTTCATTGATTCCTCATCAGCTTAAGGATTAAGTCAAAATTCTAAACATGAATTTATGGACCTTTGTTACATAACTGTTGTTACCATCCTCATCTTTAGCACACCCATATCTTGCAGTCATATAAGAATTTGCATCTAAAACATGTGACTATGGCAAAAGCATCACATCTCCCTTGACCACAGTGTCCTCATATATAAGATGAACGGGTTGATTAGATGACTTCTAAGATATATATATACATATATAACCCTAATATGCAAATAGACCGAAAAAGTGAAACATCTGAATAACTGAACAAGTAGACGTGTGCTGATCATCAGGGGGCGCATGCAGAACATGGCGGGCGTCAGCAGCAGGTGGCAGAGTGCGGAACATGGTGGGCCTCAGCTGCGGCGGGATGGTGGAGCGGGGCGCCAGACCAAGGCAGGGTAGGGTGCTGGTCACTGTCACCAGGGTGAGCCTCTGGTGGTTACTGAAAATTCTTTGCTTCTGTGTGCCACAGTCCCACAAGGTGCTCGCACTTGCTGCTGGCGCCAGCCCCACTCACACCCGCTGTTGGCACTGGAGCTGTCACTTGCACCCCCTGCCAGCATCTGGCGCCAGCCCCGATAGCTCAGCGGTCTCAGCAGGTGGCTGCCGGCCTGATCACTCCTCAGGGCTTCTCCACCTCCCCCTCCTCCTGAGGGGCGATCGGGGCCAGCAGCTGCCTCTTACACCCGTTGCTGGCGACGGCCCCACTTGCACCTACAGTTGGTGCTGGATCCGCCACTGGCACCCATTACCAGCGTCCAGCATCAGTCCCTATCACTTGGCAATGGCAGCGGATGCAAGCGGCGGCTGCTGGACCTGATCACCACTCAGGCCTTCTCCACCTTCTCCTGCTCCTGAGCGGCAATTGGGGCAGCAGCGGCCGCTCACACCTGCTGCTGACACCAGCCCCAACTGATCTGCACTGTCAGCGGGTACGAGTGGGGCTGGCACCATCAGCGCATGGGAGCGGTGCCAGCAGGAGTGGGGCTGCCAGCAGACAGGGGACCAAGGGGCCGTGGCAGGAGGGGCTGGGCAGGGGCGCAGAGGATGGGCCGAGACCTGCCCTTGTGCCCACCTGCAGCCTTGTGGCCCACAGTTACTTTCAGGGTGCACGAATTCATACACTGGGCCGTAGTTACATGATAAAATCCTTTCAATATATTATTCTACAACTAAAATCAAATGCCTTTCTTCTTCACAAAGAAGTTTCTAAATACCTTCCATTCTAAAAATGTTATTTTGAGACAACAGTATTAGCATTCTTTAATCCATCCAGAATGCAGAAACTAAATGTCACCTTTTAATCTTCACTTTAAACCATAGCCAGGTATGTCATTTAATCCTGTATTGTGATTCAGATTTCTATCACTATTTCTGGAAAATTACTGGAAACATTTCTGGTCATTCTGCTCTCCAATCCATTCATCATACTGAGTAACTATGTATAAAACAATAAAATTTTAAACTCTAAAACTATCACCATGTCAATCTCAACTCCAAATCTTTCAAAACAATAATGACAAATCCGTGCCTGTATGGGACATGAGCATTGGAGCTTCACATGTAAGCAAAATAAGCATGGTGACAAAGTTGTGAATTGTATTGGCACTAATGATTAAAAGTAAAAATGTGTTCTGTAAAAAGCCTATAATTATTATCACAATATTAAGTCATTCTATACAACAGTAAAGAAAAGTGTTAGATAACAACACAGTAAAATCAGTGTTGACAACATTATTAAGTGTGGATGATCATAAATTTGATGTTCTCTCTAAATAAGAAAGTGTTTCTTATCTTTCATTCTTTTATATGTTCTTGTCTGTATTCTTTCTTTTTAAATATATTTTTACTAGAGGCCCAGTGCAAGAATTCATGCATGGGTGGGGTGTGGCTGGCCAGCCAGGGGGGAGGGGCCATGGGTGGTTGGCTGGCTGGCCCGCCCCCTATTGGAGTGGAAGGGGGCCAATCAGGGGTGGGGCTGGCCAGGGAGAGAAGCCATGGGCAGTTGGCCAACTGGCCCTGCCCTTAATCAGGGTAGGGGAGGCCAATCAGGGGTAGTTGGCCAGCCAGCCCCACCCCCTGGCTGAACTCCCAGTTGAGCTCCCAGTCACGGGAACAATTTGCACATTAGCCTTTTATTATATAGGATTGATTTCATAGAAGAAGGGAGAGGGAGAGAGAGAAACACCAATGATAAGAGAGAATCATTGATTGGCTGCCTCCTGCATACCCCTCACTGGAGTTGGAGCCCACAAACCGGGCATGTGCCCTGACTGGGAATCGAACTGTGACCTCCTGGTTCATAGGTCAACACTCAAATCACTAAACCACACCAGCTGAGCATATTCTTTTCTATTTATAGTGAAGTCTCATTTATCTAGACAGATGGATTCAATAATCTCATTTACCTAGAACAGTGGTCGACAAACTCATTAATCAACAGAACCAAATATCAACAGTACAACGATAGAAATTTCTTTTGAGAGCCAAATTTTTTAAACTTAAACTTCTTCTAATGCCACTTCTTCAAAATAGACTCACTCAGGCCATGGTATTTTGTGGAAGAGCCACACTCAAGGGGCCAAAGAGCCGCATGTGTCTCACGAGCCACAGTTTGCCGACCACGGACCTAGAACATGGTTATTCTGACAAAATAACCATAAAATTCTTCAGGATAGACAAAAATGAAATTATAAACTCAATGCCTCAGTGTTCAAATGCTTTAATTGTAGACCACTTTAAACCCTTCTTGAAAATGTGTTTAGTCTTCTGTAATTGGTGGTCCCTAGTACCTCTCTGACTTCATCTATAATATTCCTGACGCCCTTTAATCTACCTACATAGCAGGCCTACCAATCACACCCCAGCTTCAAGGCATCTCTGTGTGTTATTGTTTATTTTTTTAAATAAAATTAGCATACAGAAATCCACCACCCAACCTAAAACTAAAGATCCTAACAGTAAATTACACATAACCTGTCCTTGTATTTCCTTAGATTCATAATCCTGAATTTATTTTTCATCATCCCCTTGCCTTCAAATTAATGAAGTTTCATTATCATTTAAATCTACTATCCAAAAGCATATTATTTTTATTTTACTACTTTGAAAGGATATCCATGACACATAAATTTGAGGGACTTAAAAGTTTCAAATAAAATTACATTATTAATATTGTTAATATATTTTAGCTACCATTCATTCTTGGGACTTCTATAATATAACAGTTTATTGTCATTTTTGTGTCAATAGACATTTGGGTAGTTTATAATATTTTGTTAGTGAGAACAAAGCCGCTATGAACATTCTCCAACACATCTACTTTTGCATATACACAAAATTTCTCTTGGGTATATGCCTACAAGTAAATCACTGGGTTGTAAGGTTTGTCTATGTTTACCTTCACAGGATAATAAAACTATTTTTCAAAATAGTTTCACACAAACTGTACATGCAGAAGTAACACATAAAAGTACTGTGAATCCACACCCAGCCAACACTGGTTTTAAGTGGTATCTCACTGTGTACTTAACTTGATTAACAAAATTGAAATCTCTTCTATAGGTTATTAATCATATATGGTTCATTTTTTATGAAACACCTATTTATATCTCTCATTATTTGCCTGTTCTTTCGTCTGTACTTTTTGATTCCTATAGCATTTTAAAACTATTCTTAATATTAGTTATTGTCAGCTATCCTATCTAATAAGAGTAATATGCAAATTAACCATCACTCCACTACACCCACAAGCTACGCCCACTAGCCAATCAGGAGTGAGTATGCAAATTAACCCAACCAAGATGGTTGCGGCCATGGAGAGAGCAGAAGGCTTCAGTCTCCCCGGCAATGGAGGAAGCCAAGCTTTCCGCATACCCTGGACAGCCCAGGCCTCCACTCAAGGCTACGAAGTTTCAATTATAGGAGATAAATAAATCCCAACAAAAATGGAGGTAGCCATATAGCTGGAGAGAGCAGGAGGCTTGAGTTGCCCCAGGCAATGGAGGAAGCCAAGCTTCCGCAGCCCTGGCCTGCCTTGGCCTCTGCTTAAGGCTACAAAGTTTCAATTATAGAAAATAAATAAATCCCAACAAAAATGGCTGCACCCACAGTGCAAGCAGGAGGCTTGGCTCTGCTCAAGGCCACAAAGTTTCAATTATAGAAGATAAATATATCCCAGATACCAGGGCCTCTGCTTAAGTCGCCGGGGATGTAGCCTGCCCTCGCCCAGGCTGCCCACGCCCCAAGGGAACCCTCACCCTGATCCGGGACACCCTTCAGGGCAAACCAGCCAGCCCTCATCCCCACCCGTGCACCAGGCCTCTATCCTATCTAATAAAAGAGTAATATGCAAATTGACCATCACTCCAACACACAAGATGGCTGCCCTCATGTGGTCAAAGATGACTGCCCCCATGTGGACACAAGATGGCCACCACAAGATGGCCAGCAGGGGAGGGCAGTTGGGAGGGACCAGGCCTGCAAGGGAAGGCAGTTGGAGGCAATCAAGCCTACAGGGGAGGGCAGTTAGGGGTGACCAGGCCAGCAGAGTAGGGAAGTTGGGGGTGACCGGGCCTGCAGGGAAGGGCAGTTGGGGGGGACCAGGCCTGCAGGGGAGGGCAGTTAGGGTTGACCAGGCCTGCAGGGAAGGGTAGTTAGGGGTGACCAGGCCTACAGGGGAGGGCAGGAAGGGGCAAACAGGCTGGCAGGGGAGCAGTTTAGGCATAAATCAGGCTGGCAGGGGAGTGGTTAGGGGGTTATCAGGCTGGCAGGCAGAAGCAGTTAGGGGCAATCAGGAAGGCAGGCAGGTGAGCATTTGGGAGCCAGCTGTCCTGGATTGTGAGAGGGATGTCTGACTGTCCTCGAGGGGTCCCAGATTGGAGAGGGTGCAGGCTGGGCTGAGGGACACCCCCGCCCCCGTACACGAATTTTGTGCATCAGGCCTCTAGTGTATATTATAAACATCTTCTGATTTATACCATATTTTATTGGTTTAGGTAGCATTTTATGATCAAAAAATCTTTTTTTTTTAATCCTCATCCCAGGACCTGCTTAGAGAAGAGAAGGGAGTGAGCGAGTAGAGAGAGACAGAGAAACATCAATGTGAGAAACATTGATTGGTTGCCCTCCATACACTCTCTGACTGAGGAATAAACCCACAACACAGAAATGTGATCTGACTGGGAATCAGCATCCTTTTGGTACATGTGATGGCGCTAAACCAACTGAGCCACTCCAGCTGGGCTGAACACAAATGCTTAATATGTTAATTTTATCAATCTACTTCTTTGACAATAATTTACCAGATTTTAATCTTATTCTTAAAATCTTTCCCTAACCCTACATTTAAAAGATAAACACCTGCATTTTTTTTACCAAAAAAAAAAAAAAGAAGTTAAAATTTTTGTTTTAACATTTAAGTACTTAACCCATCTACAATTTAATTTTTGTATATGGTGGAAGCAGATATCCAATCGTTTTGCCAATAGCGACAATTTTACTAATTTCATTTACTAAATGCTAACTCCATTTCTCATGAATCTGATATGCCAGCTTTATCACATATGAAAATTCTATAAATGTGTGGACCTGTTTCTGGATGTAGATATAGATATTTCAGTAGAAATTTTTATGCTGAGAAATCCTGTACATAATAAACATGGTATATCTTATGATTAAAATATACTATATTTCAGTCTTTTTCATTGCTTACTAATAAAGTTTTATAGTTTTCCCTAAATAAGTCTAGTTGCCTGTTGTTGTTGTACAACATTGTAATCCACTTCTGTATACTAATCTTACATGCATTTATCTTTGCTAAACTCTTATATTTAATAATTCATCTACGATCTTTTTATTTTATATATAATCATATTGCCTCTAGACAACAGTTGTATTTCTCACTTTCCAGTTCTTATACCTCTAATTCCTTTTTCTTGTCTTAAAGCACTGGATATGTTCTCCAATTCAATGCTAAGTCATAAAATGCAATGCATTTCTGCCTGTGCTCTTGTATTGCTTGCGCTTGAAACCTAGCTTCCATGATGTGAGGTTTGCCAAACCAGTAGACTTGAAAAGAACAAATGGAGAAGCCACATGTAAGTTTTCTGATTGCCTGAGTTCACAGGTAACAGCTGCAATCAAATCACCAGATACATGAATGAAGATACTTTCAGATGATTCCAGTCCAGAACTATCAAGTTGCCTCCAGTGTTCAAGTCATCCCACTGTGGCATTAGAAAGGGTGGAGCAGTAAACACCATCCTATTCTGCACTGTTCAAGTTCCTGATATGCAGAATCCACAAGCATAATAAAATAATTGCTTTATGCCATTAAATTTGGGATGATTTATTATGTAGAAATAATAATTATAATGAATAACAACACGCCTAAATTATTCCTGCTTTTTTTTTAAGGGGAATGTTTTTAATATTTCCCCATTTACAAAGATGTCTGCTGATGACTGATTATTATCTGGAACGGGGAGTTAATAAAAATTAACTAAAAATTTTTTCTCTTTTCCTAATTTACTAAACATTCTTATCATGAATTTACATTGTCAAATGCTTTTCTGTGACTACAGAAATTATATTATTTCTTTTTTAATCTATTAATGTCATCATTTACATTTATAGGTCATATAATAGGTCAATAAACCATCCTTGCATATCTGAAATAAATCCAACTTAGTAATAGTGTTTGCCTTATTTTACAATGTTCGTTTCAATTTGCTAGTATTTTGTTTGAGAATTCTATATCTATACTCATGAATGAAATACAACTGTAATTTTTATTTTTTAATGTCATTATCTGGTTTAGATATCAGAGTTATACATGCTTTCACAACTAGCTTGTAGAAAATATCCTTGTCTTTCTACTAATTAAAAGAGAATGCATCAGATTGGAATAATTTGTTTATTAAAATTTTGGTAGAAACTTGCTTAGCAAATCATCTCAGGTTATTGGTTTCTTTGTGGGAAGATTCAATTACTTATAATTATAGGATGATTCAGACTTTTAATTTCTTCCCCAGTTTTTGTAAGTAATATTTTTCTAAGAATGTGCCTATTTCTTCTAAGTTTTAAAAAGATAGTTGGCATAGAGTTGCCAATAGTATTGTCATTATTTTTGTAGCAAAATAAAAATAACATAAAAATTATCATCTTTTTTAAGTGTACAATTCAGTGATATTAACAATATCCATATTGCTGTGCAGTCACCATAAGATTGTCTAATATTCCATCAACACAACAAATTTTACCATTTTCCTATTTTTAAACATTAAAGCTTAGCCAATATATTCCATATTATATAGCTAATAGCACAAAGACTTCTTTATACAGAATGATTAGTTCAGTTTGAACTGCTTGATGAAGTCTGTTGAATCACTTTCTAAAGGAGCTACACCAACTAACACCACTACATGAATTATTTAAAAAGTATTATATGCAAATATGTATTCTCACATTCATGTCTTTATATATAACTAGAGGCCTGGTGCACGAATCCCTCGGCCTGACCTGCTGGGATCAGTGAACCTTCACAACACCGCAGCCTGCCCTTATCCACCAGCTTTTCGGGCTCTAGCCCACTGTCCCTGTCAATATGGCACAGCACAAAGTAGTGCACAAAGTGGCAGGCAGCCAAGGAGGAGCCCAGCCTGGGCTGGGCACCACGCCACTCCCACTCATCCCAGCCCCGCTGTGCCTGCCACCACCGCACTTGGACGTGCACCACTGCAGCTGCACTTGCCAGCCATCAGCCCAGCATCTGGCACCCTTCTATCAGCTGAGTGGCGCTCCTGCTGTGGGAGCACAATAACCACCAGGGGGCAGCTCCTGCATTAAGCGTCTGCCCCCTGGTGGTCAGTGCACGTCATAGCTTCCAGCCAGTTGTCCGGTTGCTTAGGCTTTTATCAATATAGATGGTACTGTCACAGCATGTTTTTATTTTTAAGTATAGTATGTCACACACATTTCTCATTATCTTATTTTTTTCTCACATAATAATACTAAGTGCAAATTCCTCCTGGAGTACTTATATGTACCTGAATCATTCTTTTTAATTACTACTAAGATTCTATCCTGTAGATACATAATAAAAACATTTATTCAACCATTTGTCTATTTATAAACATGTAGTTTGTTTCCAGTTTTTTGCCACCCATGGAGGTATGTTTGTATAGGCTAGATTCCAAATATTTTATGCAAATGGTTGGGATGCCCTCGTGCATAATTACTGATCAGCAGGCTGTGTGCTCAGCAGGCATGGGTGGGCAGGGATTGGGTCAGGGACCTGTGTGTCACACCATCACAATCCATCACCAGAAGGCCTGGGGCCCAGTGGAGGACTCCACGCCTCCATCTGGGGTCCAGAGGCCTCCGCACAGCAAGGCCTAGGGGTCCTTCAGCTCCACACGGCAAGGCCTGGGGATCCCATGACTCAGCACAGAGACAGGACCTCCAGCTCCGGCCTACCTCTATGGGGCAATCCACACGGAGCCCCTGATGGGTGGGGAAATGGATCATGGGGCTCCCGCACTGTGACAGGGAACAGGCCAGGCTGAGGGACACCCCCTCCAAGTGCACAAATTTTGTGCACCGGGCCACTAATATATATATAGATAGTTGATATAGAAAGATATAGATATATAGATATAGATATAGATATGTAGATATAGATATAGATATAGATATATAGATATAGATATAGATATTGTCAGGTCATCTTCCAAAAAGGTTCCATTAATCCACATTTCTACCAGAAAATTATTAAAATAACTTTTTCCATTAGATCCCTGCCAGCAAAAAATTGTTAGTCCTTTTCTCTTTTTGTTTTGTTTTTCTTTTGTTTTTATTTTCATGAAGGGCAAGGGCTGAAGGAGGCAGTTTGATAGATATAGTTACATTATGCTGTATATTACTTTGTTATTTTAATTTACATTCCTCTGTTAGTGAGTTTGAACATCTTGTTACAGGCCATTTGGACTTGTTTTTGTACAACCTTAGCTCATTTTCCTATATTGCTGTTTGCTTCCTTTTTTATCAATACCTAAATAGTTATTTCATATAACAGTTATCAACTTTGTCCTTCCTCTGCATTGGAAATATTTTTTTACCAATCCCACTGATTGTATGGCATATTTTTTTTCATTCAAAAGTTATGTTTCATACAGTCAAATATATTTTTCTTTCTTTATAGTTTGCAATTTGCAATGGTGGTGAAGGTCTCCCTCACCCCCAAGAATGCACATGTATCCTCCTATATTTAGTACAGAATTCTTATTATAAGTCTTTCCATGTGGAAGTTATTTGTATATGTTGTATAAGATAGAGATCCAATTTTATTTCCATCAAAATGGATAGCCAGATATGCCAGAACTATTTATTAAAAAATCCACCCTCATTCTCCTGAATTGAATTTTCCTATGTAACATTCTTATATGTATAGAGATCTATTTTAAGAGTCTCTGCTTTGTTCCCCTGATATATTTCAATTCAAAAGTTTTGCAATATTATTTATCAAATATCCATCTCTTGGCCATGATCATATTCCCAGCACCAAGACCCGAGGCTCATTACTTTCTGAATGGATGGTATTAAACAAATTAAGTATCTTTTTATTTGTAGCCAATTGATAATAGTATTCAGTCTATTTTCTTCCTGTTATGTCTTGCTTCCACTTTTATTTCCAACATGCAGAATATAAATATTTTATAATTAAACAAGTAATAATAAAATTGATTCTTCTTGGGCTCTAGTAAGAAATTGCTTTTGTTTCCTATACGAGGTGTACCGGTTAATAATTGTGGATTTTGTAATCAAAGAAAACACGATAATTTCAAGAGAAACACATTTACCCCATCTTTCAGGTAATTTGTGGATACCGTCCCAACAGAACTTTTCTTGTTTTGAGACAAACCATTCAGAGACCCAATTTTCCACTTCTTCGTACGTTTTGAAGTGCTGCTCAGAAAGTACAGGTGCCATCGATCAGAACAAGTGATAATCTAAAGGAGCAATGTCTGGTGAATACAGTGGGTGGGTTAATACTTCCCAGGCAAGATCTTTTAACGTGTCTTTAACTGGTTTTGAAGTGTGTGTGGTGCATTATCATGAAGCAAAATTACTTTGCCGTGTCTTCTGGAACATTCTGGCCGTTTCACGATCAAAGCATGGTTCAAATTGATTATTTGTTGTTAGTAGCGATCAGTATTAACCATTTCACCTGGTTTTAGAAGCTCATAATACACCACACCTTCCTGATCCCACCAAATGCAGAGCATTGTCTTCTTTCCGAAGCAATTTGGCCTTGCAGTCGATGTTGATGGTTGACCTGGATCAGCCCATTATTTTGTGCATTTGGGATCCTCAAAATAAGACTCTCTTTCGTGCCGTTGAAGCAACATTTTACTGATGACTTTTCAGTTTTCCATTTGTCTTTTGTTCAGTTGATGTGGCACCCATTTTCCTTCCTTTAAAATCTTTCCCATTGCTTGTAGACGATTGGAAATTGTTTGCTGAGCACCGTTTAATCTTTCTGCAAGTTGTTTTTGAGTCTGACATGCATCTTCATCCAATAATGCTTGTAATTGTTGGTCTTCAAACTTTTTTGGTTGACCTGGACGTTCTTTGTCTTTTACATTGAAATTATCACTGTTAGAGCGTTTAAACAAGCGTTCACAAGTATCTTGCGATGGAGCATATTCACCATAAGCTTCCTGAAGTATACAATAACTTTTTCTTCAAAATAAAGTAGTTAATTAAAACTTCCCACAAATGCTCTTTTTTTGGCATGAAATTTGACATTTTTAAGCGTAGAAGTATCTATGATGTCAACACCTTAAGCAAATTTGACATATGAAGTTTTGAAGCATGCTGTCAATACAACAAAATAGCATACATATCAAATCGCATATATATCAACATATGTGTAACTCCATCTATTGAAAAAAATCCACATTAACTGGTACACCCAATAATTCATTAACCCTGTTGAATTTCTAGAGTACAACTGAGTATTTTCATTAAGTTTAGTGGAGTTGCACCATCATGTTACTATATAAGTTTTGCCCACAAATTTTATTTACTAATATATGTGATACCAAAGTTATTTATTAGTTAATATTTAAAAGAAATAACTAAATATTATTAAATCCAGTCTATTTAGAGTATGTGACTAGTTCTATTCTAAACTATTTGAACTAAAACTAATATATTTAAGAAAATGGCTTCTTAGTATAGGATGAAGCCTACTAAGTACAAATTTTTTTAAAAATATATTTTATTGATTTTTTACAGAGAGGAAGGGAGAGGGATAGAGAGCTAGAAACATCGATGGGAGAGAAACATCGATCAGCTGCCTCCTGCACACCTCCTAGTGGGGATGTGCCCGCAACCCAGGAACATGCCCTTGACCGGAATCGAACCTGGGACCCTTCACTCTGCAAGCCGACGCTCTATCCACTGAGCCAAACCGGTTAGGGCACAAATTTAATATATTATTTACATATAGTAAAACTAAGTGGACTTTAAGACATTAAAAAAAAACAATTAGATATCCAAACAAAAACCTGCAGAAGAATATTTGAGGAAGCCTTATTCATAATCCTAAAAATAAAACTGGAAGTAACCAAGAATGTCTTCAATATGGGAAAGAATAAACAAACTCTGATAAACCCATGTAATGGAATGAGTATTTTTCAACGATAAAAAGGAATGAGCTTGCAAGCCACAAAAAAGACAAGGATAAATCTTAAATGCACAGTACTAAGTGAATGAAGCCAGTCTAAAAAGGCTACAAACTGTATGCTTACAATTACACAACAATAAAAAAGGCAAAACTAGAGAGATGGTAAAAAGATCAATGGTTATGGGGGCTTAAAAATGGGGAGCGTTGAGTAGGTGAAGCATAGGGGATTTTTTTACAGAAGTGATAGATATATGACACTATGCATTTGTCAAAACCCACAGAACTTTATAGCATACAATGAACTTTACTGCATGCAAAATTTTTTTTAAATTATTTAGAAAGTTGAGGGACCCCATAAAAAAATGCAGAATGTAACAAAATAATCTCATGATTATAAATGTATGAAAAAACCTCACTGAGGTGTGTTATGGGAGAAAGGCACTAAGTAACTTTGGAAATGAGTGGCGTGTAACACTAAAGACAAAAGGAATTGTACATAAGCACTGTACTCTAATATCAATTATGAAACCACTATATATGTATACACTGAAACTGAAGTATTGAGTAAATGATGGCAGATGGTGAGAGCCAGATTTCTCACTGTTGGAGAGGAGGTTACAAGTAAACAAGGGGAGGCAAGAAAGATGCTTGTAGTAATGGATTAGAGTTGAACATGTCAACAGGAAGTCATATTTAGTTTAATATAGATACATATGGTTACATAAAAAAATATTTTCAGATATGTATATATAACCACATGTATTTTCTTTCTCTGTCAGATGAGAAAGTCTACAAGCATCCACACTCCGATAGCAATGAGAGCACCTAGCCCCCAAATCTTAGTTTCTGCTATCATTCTCCAATAAAAGAAATAATATCTCTTGGGGAAAATGGCTGATTTTAGGACTTGGGCAGACAACATAGAGATGAGCCTGAAGAATCTTGTAGTGTCATAAAGGAAGCACTAAAATAAACACACACACACACATAACACACCACAAAATGATGAGGATAACTCAAAATAAGCCAACTGGAAAAGCTCCCATTGACCAAAGCTAGAACAGTTTGATTAATAAAATGAAGTAATATTAAATTATAACTTAAAGTACAAAATAAACATCCATGAGTCCACACTGATAAAAATAAATGCTTAAATATATAAATAATGAATAATAAATAAATATTTCATATTAAAAAATTTCAAGTAATTTATATAGTTATTCCATCCTCAGAAAGAGTAAAACTCCCCATTCTTTAAAAAACAGTATAGAAAGAAGGAGAAGATAACATTTTATAGTGGAGAAATCTGACAAACACTACTTCATCCAGATGATCAAGGTGAAATATCAATAATGGTAAGTCAGATAGACAGTGTGTACATTTAATGTGATGTGACAAAAATGGCAATTTACTTCTGTAGTCTTTCCTCCCAAAAAAACATAATTCCAGTCTAATCATGAGAAAATATCAGACAAATCCCAACTGAAGGATGATCTACAAAATACCTGACCTATATTGCTCAAAAGTATCAAGGTCATAAAAAACAAGCAAAGTTTTAGAAAGCATCACAGCCAAGAAGAGACTAAGGAGACATGATCACTAAATGCAATGTAGTATCATGGATACTATCCTAGAATAGAAAAAGAACACCAAGTATAATAGATGCAGAGAAAGCATTAGACAAAATCCAGCACACATTTTTGATAAAAACTTTCAGCAAAGTGAAAAGAGGTAATATAGCTCAACATAATAAAGGCCATATATGACAACCTATAGCCAACATCATATTCAATGTGCAAAAACTAAAAGCATTTCCCTTAAGATCAGGAACAATACAGTAATATCCACTTTCACTACTCTAATTCAACATAGTACTAGAAGTCCTAGCCAAGGGCAGTCAGAAAAGAAGAAAAAATAAAAGGCATCCAAATTGGAAAGGAGGAAGTAAAACTGTCATTATTCACAGATGACATGATATTGTACAGAGAAAAGCCTAATGATTCCACACACAAAAAATTGTTAGACTTAATAAATGAATTTGGCAAAGTAGTGGGATATAAAAATAACATCCAGAAATTGATGACATTTTAATACACCAATAATGAACTCTCAGAAAGAGAAACTAAAAAAACAATCCCATTTACCATTGCACACACACACACAAAAAAATAAGATACCTTGGAATAGACATAAGAAGGAAGTAAAAGACTGATACTCAGAAAACTACAGACACTAAAAAAGAAATAGAGAAAGGTACAAATAAATCAAAGCATATACTATGTTCATGGATTTAAAGAAGTAACATCATTAAAATGTCCATACTACCCATTCAATGCAATCCATTTTAAAATACCATTGGCATTATTTCACAGACCTAGAACAAACATTCCAAAAATTGATGTAGAACCAGAAAAGACCCCAAATAGCACAGTAATCTTAAGAAAGAAGACCAAAGTTGGAGGGATCACAATACCAAATATCAAACTTACTACAAAGCCACTGTAAACAAAACAACCTGGTACTGGCATAAGAACAGGAATATAGATCAATGAAACAGAACAGATACCCCAAGAATCTACCCACATATTTGTGGTCAATTAAAATTGGACAAGGAGACAAGAGCATACAATGGAATAAAGATAGTCCCTTCAATAAATGGTGTTGGGAAAATTGGGACAGATATATACAAAAAGATGAAACTAAACTATCAAATTACACCATACACAAGAAAAAACTCAAAATGGATAAAAGACTTAAACGTAAGTAGCAAAACCAAAAAAAAATCACAGAAGAAAACATAGGCAGTAAATCACAGACATATCATGTAGCAATATTTTCGCCGATACAACTCCTAGAGCAAGAGAAAGAAAGGAAAAAATAGACAAATGGAACTACATCAAACTAAAAAGTTTCTGCACAGCAAAAGAAACCATCATCAAAATGAAAAAAATATCCACTGTATAGAAGAACATATTCACCAATGCTACATCTGATAAGGGATTAATTCCCAAAATATATAAAGAACTCATACAGCTCAACAAAAGAAATACAAACAATCCAATTGAAAAATAGGCTAGGGACTTGAATAGACACATCTCTAAAGAGGACATAGAGATGGCCAAGAGACATATGAAAATATGTTCAACATTACTAATCATCAGAGAAATACAAATTAAAACAAAAATGAGTTATCACCTCACACCTGTCAGAATAAATCAACAAACAAGTGCTGGCAAGGATGTGGAGAAAAGGGAACCTTCCTATACTGTTGGTGGGAATGCAGATTGGTGCAGCCACTATGGAAAACAGTATGAAGTAAAAATAGAACTGCCGTTTGATCCAGTGATCCCACTTCTGGGAATATATCCTAAGAATCCCAAAACACCAATCAGAAAGAATATTTATACTCCTATGTTCATAGCAGAATTATTTACAACAGGAGGCCAGGTGCATGAAATTTGTTCTCTGGGGGGTTGTCCCTCAACCCAGCCTGCACCCTCTCCAATCTAAGACCCCTCGGGGAATGTCCAACTGCCGGTTTAGGCCCAATCCCACAGTCAGACATCCCTCTCACAATCCGGAACTGCTGGCTCCCAACCGCTCATCTGCCTGCCAGCCTGATCACCCCCTAACCACTCCCCTGCCAGCCTGATCGACACCTAACTGCTCCCCTGCCGGCCCAGTAACCCCCAACTGCCTTCTCTTGCTGGCCCGGTCACCTCCAACTGCCCTCCCCTGCAGGCCCAGTCGCCCCTAACTGCCCTCCCCTGCAGGCCTGGTCACCCCCAATTGTCCTCCCCTGCCAGCCTGGTCACCCCTAAATGCCCTCCCCTGCTGGCCTGATCGCCCACAACTACCCTCCCATGCCAGCCATCTTGTTGGCAGCTATCTTTGACCACATGGGGGCGGCCATCTTGTGGAGTGTGTGAGGGTCAATTTGCATATTACCTCTTTATTATATAAGATAGCTAAGTTCTGGAAACAGCCCAAGTGCTCATCAATATATGAGTGGATAAAAAAGCTGTGGTATATTTACAACATGGAATACTATGCAGCAGCAAAAAAGAAGAATCTCCTACCCTTTGAGACAGCACGGAGGGACCTGGAGAGTATTATGCTAAGCAAAATAAGCCAGTCAGAGAAAGACAAGTATCACATGATCTCATTCACATGTGGAATCTAATGAACAAAATAAACTGATGAACAAAATAGAACCAGAGACATAGAAGCATGGAACAGACTGTCAAATCAATCAAAGAACTTGCATGCATAAACCATGGATAAAGACAATAGTGTGGAGAAGGCCTGGGGAGGGGGGAAGGGGACAGGCTAGAAGGGGTCAATGGGGAAAAAAGGTGGGTAATATGTAATACTTACAATAAAGATTTTTTAAAAAGAACATTTCCATTCTTACTTTATTTAAAAAATGATTCAATTACATTCATTTGATATAGATTAAGTAAGAACATATAGCTCTATACATCCTCAGCATCTAATAAAACAGAATGCACACTCAAATGATAGCTAATGATAATAAAAGTGATATTATTTCCAACAGTAAAGTATAGCAAAACCTAGGGAAATACATTTTTTCTAATGACCATTTTAGAAATTCTTCACTGTTTCTTCAATGGTCATCAAAAAAGCTCATAGTAAGTGTGTCACTGAAAAAAATGTTACTTAGAATATCTGACTGTCCTTTACCATTATAAATGATAAAAGATGCTACATTTAAAAATAAAGGTAAAATTTTCCAACAAAGAAGAAAAATGTCTTATAAGTGTTACACTTATTTTAAAATGCTGCCTTCTAAAACATGAAACTCAGATCTAATCCACCTAAAACCAGCTCACACTGTTGTCTAAAATGTCTGTTACCATACCAAATAGGATTTGCAGGCTGCCAAAATATTAAAACTCAAATTCCTGAGCTCTGTTTCTTCATTTTTTTTCATGCTATGAGGCACTATAATTCAAACCTAATGATGAAACAGGAGCTGGATTGATAAATAATAACTTTACAATAGTCCCAACATTCTATCCTTCATCAATTTACTCTCTCCAGATGTTCCATATTCACTTATAATTCAAATCAATTAAATATAGACTCATGTGCTCTTTCACAGACTTCCATGTTGACATCCACCAAAAATTTTCTCAAACTTTTTAAAATAAGATTTATACAGCATTTAAATCTGTGGCAGATTTAAAATGGCCACAAATTATCAGGCATGCCTCCTACAGAGAAGCAGAGTATATCTCTCCTCGCCTTGAATGTGAATGGGCTCTGTTATTGCTTTGACCAGGAGAGGGGGTAGAAATAATACTATAACATTTTCTGAGCCTGGAACTTACGAAACTGACAGCTTCCACTTCCTGGCTTTTAGAATACAGTAGGTCCTCGGGTTACATCGGAGATCCGTTCCTATGGCCACGTAACGCATTTTCACTGTAAGTCGGAACCCACCTACATAAGCATCTTTGTCACTCACATGGAGCACATACATAGCAGTAACGAAGTAAAATTTTTTACTGTAAAAAATTTTAAAAGAAAGGTAACAATTCCTGACTTTTACTTGTGGTAAATAAGTAATAAAAAACATAAAGCACATATGTACATACGTCAAAATGACGGAACACTTTTTTTTATAAATAAATGGGAGATAGCAACGTAACCACGAAACAACGTATGTTGAGTCTGAAATAATCCAAGGACTGCCTGTACTTGTTCTGGAGGAAGCTACCCTCTATAGAAGAAATTTGACTATCACGGGACCACCATGCTGTAAAGTCACTCAAAATAGCCTGTGAAGAAACCACATGATGAAAAAAACACCTAATGAATCTCCCACTCTTTAAGAAATCATAGCCTTGCTGCTAGATATATGAGCAAAGCAGCCTTCTAAGGACTCCAGCCCTTAGCCAGCACCTGACTACAATAGGACCAGTAAAAACATTCCTAAATTCCTGACCTGCAAAATTGTGAGCAAAATAAAATAGTGAGTTAGACTATTAAGTTTTGGGATTGTTTGCTGCAAAACAGATAAACAAAAAACTTTATTTTATGGCATGAATAAACTATGACAATAGGGGGGGAAAGCAGACTGCCAATTTGTAACTGTAAGGTAATAAAACTTTTATAATATTTTAAATTATCAATTTACTATCCAGAGCACAAGTTCTTTTAATTATCTCCCATGAGTTAGTCATGAGATAAACCAATGTTTCCCATTACTTTTGATTATCACAGTGTGAAGAGAAGAGTCAAGATTACTCAGACATGCCCTAACTGGTTTGGCTCGGTGGACACAGCATCGGCCTGCGGACTGAAGGGTCCCAGGTTCGATTCTGGTCAAAGGCATGTACCTTGGTTGCAGGTATATCCCCAATAGGGGGTGTGCAGGAGGCAGCTTATCGATGTTTCTCTCTCATCGATGTTTCTAACTCTCCCTCTCCGTCTCTGTAAAAAAATCAATAAAAATATATTTTTTTAAAAAAAGATTAATCAGACATGACACTGCACTTGTGCTTCCATCAGTTGAATTGTACATTAACAAGAATCAGTCATTTTCATTCTAAACATTTTTATCTCAGTTTTATCTGTAGAAGTAGTTGTTTCCATGTATATGTTGAATACTTCATAACAACTTGATAACACTTAACTGCTTTTGAAAAAATACTATCAAGAGGCAAGACTATAAAAATTTAGTGCAAAAACCACTGGGGCTGTGTTCAACTATCTCACTATACTTAAAAGGAAACTGAAACTAGAAATTGAAGATAATGGTTAAAAGTATGATATAAGAAAGTCCATGATGAAACCAATCAGGGGACCTATGCTCATAGAAAAGATATGGGACCAGTATTTACACAGTGGCATATAAACTTTGTGTTTTAAGGTATGTCCATATCATTTTTATGACTAACCCCTCCAGCCAAATTTTTTAAATAAATTTAACAATTATTTGGCCAAACTGAGTTGGATAAAAGAGCTTGTATTATAAGTTCTTTTTAAAAATGCTTTATAAATTAAGAAATAACAATGAAATTTCAATTTTGAAAGAGTTCTGTGGATGAACTGTACACTTTAAAATGGTAAAGATGGTAAATTTTATGTAATGTCTAAAAAAGACTGAATAGACTTTATAATAATAATTTAAAAAATCAAAAATATTACATTGAGTAAAGTAAACCAGTCACAAAGAGTACACATTTATTATATAACTCCAATTATATGAAGCTCAAGAACAGGTAAAACTAACTAATCTATAACAGAAGTCAGAAGAGTGGATCAGGAAACAGGGTAGAGTGGTATAGAGAGAGACCGACTGCAAGAGAAACTAAAGAACTTTCTGGAGAAATGGAAATGTTTTATATTTTGATTGCAGTATAGTTACACAGTTATATATTTGTCAGAACTCAACAAATTATACATCTCCAACCTGTACATTTCACAATTTGCAAAATTCACATTAACTTTTAATGGGGGAAGGTAAATAAATTAGTCTACAAATTAATTCATGAGCATTATTCCCTAAAACAAAATAATGGCATTTTTTAACCATCAGAATTACTACATAGCACAGCTTACTGAAAGGTAAGTTGCTAGCTGGCAACAGAACAAGGACATGCTACAATTTCCCACTAGTCAGTCAAAAGGGTTTTAAAGGTGAATAAAATATCACTATTCTTGATCACTTAAAGGAAAACAACAAGGTATCTGAAAAGACTACAAGACATAGTTTTCCTCTGGTGAGCCCTATTTTCCATTTACCTAATTTCTCCCCCTCTAATTCAAGTCAATTGAATTCCACAAACCCATTATACTTATTCTGTACATGTTATTATGTGAGAAAGTAAGTATAACAAAATACAAAGCTGAATGAATCTCTAACCTACAGGCATTTATAATCTAACTAGAGCAGTGGTTCTCAACCTTTCTAATGCCGCGACCCTTTAATACAGTTCCTCATGTTGTGGTGACCCCCAACCATAAAATTATTTTCGTTGTTACTTCATAACTATAATGTTGCTAACAGCTATGAATCGTAGTGTAAATATCTGTGTTTTCCGATGGTCTTAGGCAACCTGCTAGCGGTTCTCAACCTGTGGGACAGGTTCTCAACCTGCTAGCGGTTCTCAACCTGTGGGACAGGTTCTCAACCTGCTAGCGGTTCTCAACCTGTGGGACGGGTTCTCAACCTGCTAGCGGTTCTCAACCTGTGGGACAGGTTCTCAACCTGCTAGCGGTTCTCAACCTGTAGGACAGGCTGAGAACCGCTAGCAGGGTCGCCTAAGACCATCAGAAAACACAGATATTTACATTACGATTCATAGCAGTAGCAACATTACAGTTATGAAGAAGCAACGAAAATAATTTTATGGTTGGGGGTCACCACAACATGAGGAACTGTATTAAAGGGTCGCGGCATTAGAAAGGTTGAGAACCACTGAACTAGAGGCCCAATGCATGAAATTCATACAAGGGGCTCAGCCCTCACAGACCCAGCTTCAAAGGGAAGGTCGTTCAGCTGTCTGGTCTAATTAGCATATTACACTTTTATTATTATAGACTAGAGGCCCGGTGCACAAAATTCGTGCACTCGGGGGGGCCCTCAGCCCGGCCTGCACCCCCTCATAGTTGGGAGCCCTCAGGGAATGTCCGACTGATGGTTAGCACTGCCACAGAGGCAGGAGAGGTTCCCACCACCTCCGCTGCACTCGTCAGCTGTGAGCCCAGCTTCTGGCTGAGTGGTGCTCCCCCTATGGGAGTGCACTGACCACCACGGGGCAACTCCTTCATTGAGCGTCTGTCCCCTGGTGGTCAGTGTGTGTCATAGCAACCAGTTGTTCTGCCATTTGGTCAATTTGCATATTAGCCTTTTATTATATAGGAAGATAGATGGCATTACACCAATAGGTAATATAGCTAGCTACAAAAAAAGACTTAGCAAGACCTGCCATATTCAAATTGAAACCCCGTGCAATTAAGACTAATATTTTGAAAGGTGAAATTTTTTAAGTAAGGCAAAAGAACGATAAGTGGCTCATGCTCAAGGCTATTCCCCACTCTTCCCTTTTTATTACCAGTACAGGAAAATTCCATAAATATTTATGTGTTTCTAAGAAATTTAATAATGAGAATACAAAGGGTCCCCTGTAGTTTCATAAATAAAAGATAGAAAATTCATGTTTATAATTCTATTCGTGAGTAAATAAAAGGCTCCACCATATTTCTAATAAAAGGTATTCACTATGATTCAAACCATTGACCATCAATGTTCCTGGCAATGTACAGAAAATCACAAATTCCAACTTTTCTGGAGTGAATATTCTGCTTTAAAATCTGAAGCTCTAAAATTAGAATTATGAAGTGACAGAAAACATCACAATCTGAATTCTACTTACACAAAACCACATGGTTTTCAATGCCAAGTTCTGAATTTACAGCTGGGAAAATCACTGAAGAAAATCATTGAAGATAGCCGAGTCTGGATCAGATTCGCTTAACATAAAACCAAATGTAAACCTCAAATTACATGTGACATCTCCAACCAGTCATATAAATAAGAATAATGCAAGCTTAAAGACAATAAATTCACCTAGACCTTTGTAAATTTGACCACCCTAATCGCACTACATTGTTCCTTTCTTAATTTTTCAAATACATTAGAAGGAAAAAACAAACACATCTTTATTTAAGCACAATTAAAAAATCTAAATTATTCAAATATTCTAGGAAAAGTTCTTTAAACAAATCAAGATATGTCTTGAAACACCTGATATTTAAAAAAATAAAGGGAAAAAATCAACAAGACTGGTAGGACATCAGGTCTTGGCATGTCATTGAGGAGCTATTCCCCAAACAACTTGTCACAGAGCGAACAGGAACAAGCTGTACTAAGGATGTACAAAGATATTCCTTTAGCTGTTTGCTTAATCAGCTACTGATTTCCCACTAAGTTAACAAAACCAAATGTAAGTCAACAGGAGTCTGTCTGCAACTATAAAAACACTTTACATTATTTGGCTTCAGAAGTTTGTACCCTATGGAAAGTCCATTTAAAATTTTACCTGGCACATACAAGCTAAAATATTTTGTTTGCCGTTTGAAGCCACACCAAAATCCAACCCACAGAGACAGGATTTCCAGTTTATTTCTCACAACCCACATGTACAAAACCCAAATTACAACACAGAAAAACGTTGTTAAAATTCTGTAATAATAGTAAAGCAAAGTAGTTCTCCATAGAGCTATTTCTTTGGAATTTTTTAAAACCTCTAGTATTCATAATATACAACATTTAAATATCTAAATTATGTACTCAAATATACAAGACTCACCTTGGAATTCTAATGTAAAAGCTCTTTCTAGGTTAGGATTCAAAACCTAACCTAGCTCAAATACTATCATTGAATAAATAATGGCATGGTTTCTTTAAAAAAACATGATATCAAATACTATAATTATTGCACAGTTTATTACCAGTATACCTCATATTCAATTCTTTATGGAAAATAGCCTCATGCTTCTTTACAGGCACCTATTCCATTTGACCTCAAGAATTAAGATTGTCATACCTCATAACATATTACTGACTAGAGGCCCAGTGCATGATAATTTGTGCACTTGGCGGGGGGGGGGGGGGGCGAGGGGGGTGTCCCTCAGCCCAGCCTGCGCCCTCTCGCAGTCCAGGACCCCTCGGGGGATGTCCACCTACTAAGCCAATAGGCGGACATTCCCTTAGGAGTCCTTAGCACTGCTACCGAGGCAGGAGAGGCTCCTGCCGCCACCATCGCTGCACTCGCCAGCTGTGAATCCAGCTTTTGACTGAGTGGTGCTCCCCCCCGTAGGAGCACACTGACCACCAGGGGCAGCTCCTGCATTGAGCGTCTGCCCCTGGTGGTCAATGTGCGTCATAGCAACCAATCATTCCACCATGCAGTCGATTTGCATATTAGAGTTTTATTATATAGGATAAGCTACAACTGCATCATTTCAGAAACAGCAAAATCTAGTACCAATTATGCCCGTAACAGTGAATACCAGTATGAGTCAATATTATGTCCACACACTGTTATATAGAATTCAAACATGAAACCCCAATTACATATGAGAACAAAGTTTTTAATACTACCAAAAACCAACAAGCAAAAACATCACTCAAAAGTGCTTACTTGGAATATCTGGAAGATGAAACAATATGGGTTACCAAAAAAGCTTTCTCAGTTTTTCAGAGACATTTGGAAACCCCTTTTGTTTTCGACTTAAGAAATGCTTTCTAACATACACTGGCCAACTTCCCTGCTTTAGAAAATAAAGTTCAGAGAATCCACAAATTACATATAGCCTTTACACATCAATGCTATTCAGGGAATGGAATGGATATATTCATATGATGCACTGAGACTTCTATCTCCTCCTTTCACCCGCACCACTATCATACAATGTTAAAGGAATATACTAGTACGTTGTTAAAGATTCATTTCAGAGAAGAATGAAGAGAAATTAAAAAAAACTACAAAAGTGTAGCCTTGATTAAAAAGTCAATAAAGATAAGAAACTATAGGCATCTCCAAATATGCTAAGACAAAACTCGTAGCTAACAAAATTGAAAGTTTTTGATCCACAGGCCTGCACTAAGTGGCATCTCTACATTTTTCCAGCCCAATACCCTTCTTTTTGCCATAAGAGTGGGCAATTAACCCAAACTGAGCTAAGTTGACTCTGCATGGGTGGGAATATGTAAGTTGAATATTAAGGGATAAGTAAAAGCCAGTTTTCCTGTTTGACAAGAAAGATAAGCGCAATCCTGACAAAGGAACAAGTGAGAAGGGACAGGTACAGAAAGCAAATAGCATATGGCAAACCTAAATTATAAAAAACAAGGGATAACTGTTGAACGATAAGGTGCCTATGGTGGCAGAATAACCATAAATGAAGCTGCTGGATAAGTGGCTAGGAACCAAAGTATGAAGGGCCATGCTAAGGACTTTGAAAGAATCCAGAAAATAATACAAATAACTATCTTTTGAGTACACTGCTTTATACCACACACACCTCAACTCTTAAGACACACTACCACTTTTAATCCTCAAATGTTCTCTGTCATTACATCCACACTTTTTAAGTAAAGAAATTTAGGCTAGAGAGAAACCAAGTAATTTGCCCAAAATCCCAGTTACATTAGTGTCCAGAAACTGAACTCATTAAAGGATTCTGAGAAGAGATGTGAGATAAGGAGTATTTCAAATAAGTGACCTGAATTTTATAAAAATGGTTATCAGGCAATGTGGATAATGGTATGGACGTAGAACAGGCTAGTTTTAGAAAATGTTACAGACAAATATAATCCAAATGAAAGTTACTGAGGGAGGGCGACTAAGGGCAAGGATAACTCAAGGATTTCACTAATTTCTAGCTTAAGCAAGCAGATGGAAAAGCCAGTTTTAGGAGAAGAATTGGGCATAAAATGAAGGTGATGAAATATAAAATTATTAGTGTAAGCTTAGGCAATATAAACACATTTAGTTTGAGGTTTTACTAAAACAAAGACCAAACAGGAAAGGTCCAATAGGAAGTTGACCTATTGGAGCTCTTTCTAAAAGGTAGGTGGGAAGACTAAAAGGCTAGGATAAAGGTATTTAGAAATCATCAATATACCTACAGCAATTTAAAAAAATTAAGCCAAGCAAAATAAAAAATAAATATGCATGAGTTCCTACTGGTATAAACAATTAAATAAATGAATTAAATAAAATAGAGTGGGGGGAGAATAAATTTTCCATGCAGAAGAATTCCAAAGAATATATAGATACTCTACCCTCAAGGAAGTGAAACTACCCCCTCTTAAGTGTGGGTTGCATATAGTGCCTTCCCTCCAAAAAGTATAATATGGAAAGGAGGTGGGGGGAGAAAAATAACCTCAAAGCAGAAGAACCTTACAAAATCCACCTCAGCCAAAGGATCAAAGTCAATGTCAACAGTAAGTCATGTTGATAGTATGTCCCCTTGATATGATGTGATGAAAATGGCACTTCACCTCTGAGGTCTTCCCCCCCCCCCCGCAAAAAAAAAAAAAAAACAAACATAGCTCCATTCTAAAGAGGAAAAACATCAGACCAACCCCAATTAAGAGACAACAGATAAAACACCTAACCAGTACTCATCAAAATAAATTATCAAAGTCATCAAAAATGCATGAAGTTTAAAAAACTGTCACAGCCAAAAGGTATATTAAGGACATATGACCACTAAATGTAATATGGTATCCTGTATGAGAGTCTAAAATAAAATAAAATTTTACAAAGTAGATAAAAACTATGGAAATCAGAATAAAGTAGGGACTTTATTTAACAATTATATATAGACATTAGTTTATTAATTTTAACAAATATTCCATACTAATGTAAGATAATAATAGAAAAACTGAGTGTGGGGTGCTATCGTGACAATTTTTTTATTAATCTAAAACTATTCTAAACAATTAAGTGTTTTTTTTTTAATTAGGCCAAGAAGTAAAATAAAGAAAGCCATTACTATCCAATGGATAGGTAGAAGAAAATATCATCAGCAAACAAAATTTAAAGGAAGTTATCATAAATGTAGAAAGATAGAATGATGCCCTAGAAATCATAAGAAAAAAGTGTACAATGATGAAAATAGGTGTAATATAATAGATGTCAAAAAGAAAAGGCATAAATAGAAACCACTAGATTTAGGAGGTCACTGGAAAAATAAATGAAAAGTTCAGTGGAGCTGCAAGGATGGAAGGTAAATTACAGGGGTTTACGATGCCTAATGAGCCATAATTTTATGATTCTCTCCATCACAAATCTCATAAAAAATTCTCTTACTTTCACGTCTTTATTGAAATTATTTCCTCTTCCTTGAATTCAAATCAACTTCACAGTGTAAATTATTAGATAACATCAGATAGCATACTTTCAACTGGAAGTAACAGATAATCCCCAAAGCAAACTGGCTTAAACAATAAGGAAATGTATAACCACGATCTGATATAACAAGAAGTCAATGGCAGAGTAGGCTCTAAAAGCACTATAAATCAGAGTTTCAGAAATTCTCTGTAATTCCTTGGATCTGACCTTTTATGGGTAGCTTCTTCTACAGGCTGGAAGCATAATCAAAATAGTTTGAGACTGTGATCTGCCCATCTTTGAACCTGTCACTAGAAAAGAAGGAAACTGCCATATTTCACTTAGACTTACCAGAATCAATCCTGAATCTAGGAATGAGGACACTTTTCTCTGAGTCACATGAAGGATTAAATACCTGAACAAAACAGGTCCTGTTAGAAAGATAGATAGAAGAGTAATGCTAATAGGTAATCAACAGTAGCCAACACAGGAGTTCCTTATTTGAATATTTTCCTAGCTTTGGAGAAGATTTAAAAATAATTTTAATACAATGAAGAAGAGGCTTGAACAAAATAAAGGTCAAACACTTTCCTTCCTCAAATAACAAAGTAGAACCTCAAAAATGATCAGTGCTGTTTTACAGGTCAAGAGAGAAACTGTGGTATGAATCTGTAAGGTTATCACTCAAATTTATATCACATAAATTAAATGTATTTAGTATTTTAAAACCAGAACCTATTATATGGACTTTCAATGGTGAGCCGAAAGAGGCACACTGGTGTGCCATAAGAATTTTTAAAACATGCAATACTAAACTCTTTTCCCAACTGACAACAGTCAACCCAATAGCCATCCAATGTGAATTATACCTATTGTTTGTGTCAGATTGGCAAAAAATATAAAAATTTCTGGTGTGCCACAGAATCTTGGTAATTAGTTTCTGTGTGTCATGAGATGAAAAAGGTTGACAATTGCTGCTCTAAATTGTCATTTTGTTGGGGATGAGATGGTAAGAGATGCCAACATGGTGGAAAGGACCCCTGGATTTGGAGTCAGGTCCCTGAGCTCTGGTACTAACTCTCCCCTTAAATTGCAGCTGGACAACTAAACCTATCTGGGTTTCAGTTTACTCTTGTATTAAATTAGAAAGTTTTGAAAGGTAATCTTCAAGTCTTCTTTCTGATTAATTCTTAATTATAAATAATATTAATTCATTAATTAGAAGATTGAAGCAGACTTTAGAGTTGTAATTCTGGGCTAGCCAAATCCTAAAGATAACTTCTAAGACTACAAGCTGATGACATGACATTTTTCCTACAAAACTTAACTTTCACAAAAAACTTCACTGTAGCCAGAAATGTAAATAGCATAATGTTGTAACTTCTAAAATAACTCAACAATTTAATTCAATTTCTTTTTAAACCCAAATTTATTATTAAGGTTTCAGTGTACCTACAGAAGCAAACCCTTACTGTTGGACAAGGGAACGGAAAATGACAGAAACTAACCACTTTGAAATGCAATTAAAGACAAGATTCCTAACCACTAAGCCTAAATGAGGAAGAAGATGGAAATTTCTACATAGAGTATAAAATAGAAGCAGGGGAAATATCCCCCCAAAATAAAACCAGTACATAGACCTAGAAGAAATGAAATCTAAATGTCTCATGAACTTCTCTTCAAGACTGTTGATTTACACAATATTGATAGCAATCATTTCCAAAAACAGGTTGGTGACAGTAAGAAACAGAAGAGGATATCATTATAGTGCCCTTTTGGGAATCTCAAATTAATGGATTTTGGCAAACCAGACACAAATCATATGGGAAGACTCTGGATAAAACCCTCCATCACTTTAGCCAACAGCATTATGATCTGGAGTTGGTTCTTCTCAAAATTATTAATAATGAAAAATACTTACACAGGATACACATGATTGCCAGGAAAAAAAAATGCACTTCTTTGAAACAGTTTTTAAAACAACAAACCACCCGCAGAAACCACATGGGCACAAAATGAAACAATTCTGGTCACTGATCTGTGGAGCATTTAAGCGCTCCCCAAGTGAAAGACTCAGCTTAGGCTCTATTTCTGGGACAAGCAGAAGATCCATGACAATACCTG
The DNA here is from genome assembly GCA_026230045.1 of Corynorhinus townsendii. NCBI lineage: Eukaryota > Metazoa > Chordata > Mammalia > Chiroptera > Vespertilionidae > Corynorhinus > Corynorhinus townsendii. The sequence goes on from JAPDVU010000003.1 coordinate 182,726,676, forward strand.
ATTTGCAATTACCAAAACAACAGTGCATACATACATCCACTGCCTGAGTTTCAAGAGAAATAATTTTCCCAAGGAGAGCCTTATAGACTGTGATCTGCCCAAAAGAAATTTCTTTTCCTCGCAGTAAGACTCTAACTAAAGCTTTAAAACTCTCAAAATAAAAGAAAATTTCACTAAAAGTACTTAACATTATAGTAGTAATGATATATAAGTTAAAAGCTCCTGGAATTATCGATTTAAAATAAAAAACTCCCCACTATCAGTAGCAGCAGCATCTATACTAATAAAAGGGTAATATGCTAATTAGACTGGACATCTTCTGGATGTCCTTTTGGACAAAGCCATGGTGGCAGGGGCTAAGGCAAAGGCAGTTAGGGGCGATCAGGCCAGCAGGGGGTCAGTTAGGGGGCCATCAGGCCAGCAGGGGAGGGCAGTTGGGGGCGATCAGGCCAGCAGGCAGAGGCGGTTAGGAGTGATCAGGGAGGCAAGCAGGCATGTGGTTAGGAGCCAGTGGTCCCGGATTGTGAGAGGGATGTCTGACTGCTGGTTGAGGCCTGATCGCCCCTAACTGCCCTCCCCTACCAGCCTGATCGCCCCTAAACCGGCAGTCAGACATCCCCCGAGGGGTCCTGGATCGGAGAGGGTGCAGGCCGGGCTGAGGGAACGCCCCTTCCCCTGCACCAGGCCTCTAGTTAATATAGAAAGATATTCTATCAAATTATATAATAATACCCTACTGAAATGGTAGGGTATTATTATATAATTTATTTCACGAGGTAAACTTCAGAAGAGAAATAATAAATGTAGAGGAAGGACTACTCAAGAGACAGACAAAAGGAAAAGGGAGGAGATGGGCGGCATATAGTTGCACTGGAACACTAGAAGCTGGGCTAGGTAAATTAAAAAGGTAAAAAGGCTACAAAAAAGGAAATCAAATGAAACCAGAGTCAAATACAGTCTAGCACACAGCACTGCCTAAGGGAAAATGCAAAAACTACATAGATACTACATATATTAATAGAAAATTTATTTTGACCATCAGCATCACAAAAAATAAAAGTAAAAAAATAAAACACCTGCCCATTAGTTTAAATGAGTGGAAAAAGATATATATTTTTTGCTATGGCCTATATTATATTTTCTCTAAAACACACAAAAAGAATAAAAACTCAGCAGCCTGCAAGAGCTAGATGTTTAGATATATCTGCACACATACTCTTCACCATGCTTTCAATTTCCTGACACAATACCATAAAAATTGGTAATTCCTCCTCTCCCCCACCCCCCCCCCACTATGGCTCTATGTAAGGTGCTGACTTTTCCCTTGGATAGGCTGGCAAAACTCAACCTTGAAGAACACATATAATTTCCAGAAGAAATAGAGAAAAAAATGGAAAAATAGATGGGCTTCCAAGAGAAAGAATTTTAATTGTGTAAGTATATCTACACTCCTTGTCCTTTAGAGATGATGTTACTGGTGTTGTTACCATATGCATGGATCCTAAAAAGAACAAAGCATTGGAGCCATCCAAATGCAACTGTAGCTATCTTGTAAAGCAGCAATTTTCAACCTTTTTCCTTTCATAAACTAATTACTAAAATTCTGTGGCACACCAAAAAATACATTATATTTTTTGCCAATCTGACAACAAAAATAAAGGTACAATTTTGATTCATTAACATCAGATAGCTATTGTTGTGTTGGCTGTTGTCATTTCTTGACAATCTAAGGAGGGAAAAGAGAAGAGATCAGTGCCCCTAACTAAATAGTCAGGTATCCCAAGTTTTAAAATTGCTTGTGGTACATCAGTTGAAAACCACTGTTATATAGTTTCAATACAATGAAAAGGATAATAATAAAGGATGGAATGCCTTGGGTTTGTCACCTAGTCAGAAAGAATAAGATCTGAAGAAAGATCAGATTAATTCATTTCAGAAAATGAACAGGAAACAGTATAATTATAATGAGGATCTCTAATTAACTAAACAGCATAAAATCTGTACACCAAAATTTTTCATATTTTGGTAAAATAACTGTGTGTTTTTTAATAGCTGCTGAGTACAATGATCTTTTATGGATACAGAAATGAGAAATGTCTAGTTTCTCAAGGTTTACTAAGAGCAGGAAGTGTCGTGTATAAGAAATAGGAAACAACCATAAAATATAGTGCATAATCTAAGTGTGTAAATTTTATGTAAAGATTTAATGACAAGAGAAGAAACTTATAAAGTATACTTTATGAAGTATAAAGTAGAATAAAATATAAAAAGAATAAAAAATAAAGTGCTCATTTCCTAAATATCACCAGTAGTTTAATTGCAGATATCTTCACTACCACACTCCTACAGCATCCATAATCTTCTGCACTGTGGTTACTTCAAAGTAAAAGTATGGTAAAGGATGGAGGAAACTTTAAACTACAGTATTCAGATAGCATTCTACTTCCAATCAAAATGTTGATACAGAAACCAGATTTAACCTCCCAACTAAAATAAACAAAAACCTGAACAAAATATATGAAACAATAGTTTTCAGATACTGGACAACAAACAGCACAGAATTATAATTCCTGAGAGGAATGAAACAAACAAGGTAAGCATTAAAACTTCCCAGTTTACAACCTGGAGTCAGTTCATAGGCCACAGCACATGGTGGAAGAACCCAAGCAAAACTCACCTCGCACTGATTTGAGGGGAGGGAGTTAAAAGTTTGAGAGGCAGCTAGTGCTTACAGCACCAGGAATTTGAGAAAGAGACTATACTGAGTAAGAATTCCAGAGACAGAAAGATTTGCTCAGGTCTGGACTGAGAACTAACATGTACAGACATGAGAGAAAGCTACACAAGGCCAGGAAAAGAAAGACTGTGAGTAGAGAAATATTATCTGGCGCTCACACAGTTGGTAATAGTTTGTGTACCTATCATTCAGAATGGATAACCCTTGTAATACATTCAGCTGAATCCTTGGGTGGGTATCTCCTTAGTAATAGGGCTAAATTAGACCTATGACAAAAAAATATTTTGGACCCACATTATCTAATCTTAAAAATATTCCTCAAAATTACCCAACTGATTCCAAGTAACATAACTGAGAAACAAAACCAAATGCAACCCTATTTGAAATAACACAACAAAATTCAGAAACGAACAAGCAAAAATAAAAAATGTATTAACCCAATCAAATTGTAAAAGGCATACAGAAAATCAGTACAATATGACCTATAAGCAGGAGACTATTATTCAACAGAAACATAGAAATGAAAGAGATGATGGAATTCACAAACAAGGATATGAAAACAGCTATCATAAAGGTTTCATATGTTTAAGAAGGTAGAAAAAATAACCATAATAATTAGAGATATATAAGATATGAAAAAGATTCAAATGGAACTCCAGAAAACATCTTTAAAAACATAAAACTAATACACAGGATAAGGTTAACAGTAGATTAAACACTGAAGGGAAAAAAAAGTGAGGTTAAAAAATTGAAATAGTAATTATTCAAAATAAATGGATGTAATTGGAGGCCCAGGGAAAAAAGGAGGGTGTGGAAAACTGTTTGAAGAAATATAATTGAAAATTGTCTAAATTTCATGACAAATGTAAGCCCAGAGATCCAGAAATCTAAAAAACAGCCAAGTAATATAAACATAAGGAAGTTATCAATGCATATCATATGCTATTGTTGGAAACTGATAAAAAGTGTTTAAATAAGTCAGAAAAAAGGACACATTACATGCAAAAGAAATAAAATAAGAATAAAAACAGACTTCTTTTCAAAAACCATGTAAGCCAGAAAACAATGAGGAGGTATCTTCAAAGAACTGAAAGGTCAAGAAAATATGGCAGCATACAATTCTTTGCCCAGAGAAAATACCTTTAAACCTGAATAAGAAATAAAGATATTTTTCCAGCCAAACAAAAACTGAGAGTATTCTTTGCCAGCCGACCTACACTAAAAGAAATATTAAAGTAAGTTCTTCAGGGAGAAGATAAATAAAACCAGAAAGATATTTGGATCTGCATAAAAGGAATCAGGAGTGCCAGAAATGGTAAATATATAAATAAATATAAAAATTGTAAAGATAACTGACTACCTAAAGCAAAAGTAAAACAAACATTGTAAACTTTACAGAAAATGTAGACGTAAACTAAATCATAACTGTACCACAAATGATGAAGAGAGGAAATGAAAATACAATGCTGTAAAGTTCTTACACTACATATGAAATAGGATAATATTATTTTAAAGTAGGCTAATAAATTCAAAATATATATAACAAACCCTAGAACAGTTAATTATTAAATAATTAGCAAAAATATACACTTAGGAAACCAACAGTGGGCATAAAATCAAATAATGTAAAGGGAGAAAAAAAACACACAAAAAACCTCAAATCCAACACTAGGTAGGAAAAAATAAAAAACAAATAGCAAAATGATAAATTTAAACCCAACCATCTTAAAAAGAACATTAAATATAGATGATCTAAACAACCAAGTTAAAAAGCAGAAATAATTAGATTGAATAAGAAGGTAGGAGAAAAAAATAACCATGATGATGAGAGATGTCAAAAATATGAAAAGGATTCATTTTGACTATGAAAACCAAAAGGAAAAGAAAACCATAAAAATAAAGAATATTTCAAAAATATTCTGAAAAAGATATACAATGCAAACTCTAATCAAAAGAAAGCTGAAGTGACTGTATTAGTATTATAAAAATTAGATTTCAGATCAAACAATATTACTAGGATGGGGAAATTTCATAATGTTAAAGAAATCAATATATCAAACCGACATAACAATTCTAAATATATATGCATCTATAACCATACCTAGAGATTTTAGCACTCCTCTCTAAGTGATAAAATAAGTAGAAATAAAATCAGTAAATATATAGAAGACTTGATCAATATAGCAACCAACTTAGTTTAATTAATACTTCTAAAAAAATGCTACCTAAAAAGTGCTGATTAGGCATTTTTTTCAAGTGTACACAGAACATTTAAAGATAGACAATATTCTGAGCCATTAACTAAGTCTTGATTAAGTTTTAAAAATGTAACACAAAGTATTTTCTCTAAGCACAGAAGAAACATATTAATAATCAATGAAAGAAATCTGGAAATTCCTTCAAAAACCTGAAAATTAGCACACTTCTAAATAACTCATTATAAATCACAAGAAAATTATTGGGTATTTTGATATAAATGTAATTGAAAATACAAGATATCCAGTCCTTCCCATATACAACCAGGCCCAGCAGAGACATCCACAAACTGTGGATCGCTTATAGATTCCAAGAGGTTGCCAAGGGCCAGGCAAAGAAAGCAGCTGAATCTGACTTATACCACAAAACCCCCAAAAGCCCTGAAACCAACCCCAAGTGGCCAGCTTCAGACAACATTGGAGCAGAATCCAACAAGCTTCACAAACAGCATATCCAAAAGGAAATTGTAGCCTGCACTAAACATTACGAACTCCACATTTTTCTTCTTTATCTTTTTCTTTTCCTGTATTACTTTTTTCCTAGTTTTCTTTTATATTTCTTTATCTCTTTCCTTTTCTCAATCTATATTCTTTTTTTTGCCATTCTTTTCCTCGTCTTTATTTTTTCCTTCTTTCCTGTGATATTCTTTTTTCCTGTATTCTTTTATTATTCTCTATTTCATTTTCATTTTCGTATTTGTTTTGTTGTTGTTGTTTGTTGGTGGTGGTGATTTTTTGTTTCATTTTGTTTTGTTGTGTTTTGTTTTGTATTGTTTCGTCAGCACCTGTACAACAGCTTGCAAAATGTGGTAGTGGTTACACCTCAAGTCAGCCAGCCTGAGGGTTGAGCCTACTCATGAATGGGCCAACAGCAATCAAGACACAATTACAATAGGAAGACCCGTATAACCCACACAACAGACATTCCTAGAGCATCAATCTCAGTAGATCAAGGAGACCACACCACTAGGTCCCACAGAACACCTACTATATAATAGGCCACACCAAGAAAACGGAATCATAGCATTTCTATCTAATACATAGAAACAAACAAAAAGAGACAGCTAAAATTGGGAAACAAATAAGGCCCAAATGAAAAACAGAAGGAATATCTAGAAAAAGAGGTAAATGAAATGGAGACAATCAAATATAAAGTTTAATGTAATGGTTACTAGGATGCTCAAATAACTTAGTGAGTATTACAAAGAATATAGTGAGAACAACAACATCATGAAAAAGGACACAGAAGCCATGAATTAGAACCAGTTGAAAATGAACAATACCATGTAGAACATCAAGAATACACTGGAAAGAATAAATAGTAGATTGGATGAAGCAACACATCAAAACAGCGATTTGGTAGAAAAAAACTCCCAACCAGAGCAGTAGTAAGAAAGAATAATTAAAGAGAATGAGGGTAGGTTAAGGGAACTTTAGGACATGAAATGTAACAACATCCACATCATAGGGGTACCAGGATGAGAAGAATATGAGCAAGGACCTGTTTGAAGAAATAATGACAGAAAACTTCCCTAACCTGGTAAAGGAAAAAGTTACACAAGTTCAGGAAGCACAGAGTCCCAATCAAGATGAACCTAGAGAGATCCACAGCAAGACACATCATAATTTAAAAGGCAAATCTTAAAGACAAAATCTTAAAGGCATCAAGAGAGAGACAGTTAGTTACCTACAAGAAAATTTCCATAAGGCTGTCAGTTGAGTCTCAACAGAAATACTTCAGGTCAAAAGGGACAAGCATGAAGTATTCAAAGTAATAAAAAGCAAGAACCTGAAACCAAATCTACTCTATCTAACAAAGCTATTATTTAAAATTGAAGGTGAAAGAAAGAGCCTTTGAGACCAAAAAAAGCAAAAACAAAATACACAACGGCTAAAGAGTTAATTGCCACCAAACCAGCATTATAAGAAATGCTAATCCCTAGCTAGAATGGCTCAGTGGATAGAGCTTCAGCCCACAGACTGAAGTGGGTCCTGGGTTCGATTACAGTCAAGGACAAGTACTTCATTGCAGGCTCAATCCCCAGCCATGGTCAGAGTACACACAGGAGGCAACCTACTGATGTTTCTCTATTACATCAATGCTTCTCTCTCTCTCTCTGTTTCTCTCCCTCCCTTCCACTCTCTCTAAAAATCAATGGGAAAATATCCTTGGGTAAGGATTAACGACAAAAAAACAACAACAAAGAAATGCTAAAAAGACTGTTTTAAGAATAAGAAAAAAGAGAGAAGAACATAGGTACAACGAAAAATGGGAATAAATAAGTGCCTATCAATGATAATCTTAAATGTAAATGAATTAAATTATCCAATCAAAAGACATAGGGTACCTGAATGGATAAGAAAACATGACCCCTATATGCTGTCTACAGGAGACCAACCTCAGAACAAAAGATTTACACAGGCTGAAAGTGAAGGGATGGAAGAAAAATATTCCATGCAAATTGAAACAACAACAAAAAGTCAGGGTAATAATACTTATATCTGACAAAATAGACTTTAAAACAAAGGCCACAGTAAGAGACAAAGAAGGTCACTATAGAATACTAAAGAGATTAATCAAAAAGATAATATAACCCTGGTAAACATATATGTACCTAATATAGGAGCACCTAAGCATATTAAAAAAAAAAAAAAAGACTCTTTGTGGACTTTAAGGAAGAGACTGACAGCAATACAGTCATAGTAGGGCACTTAAACACCCCACTGTCATCACTGGATAGATCTTCCAGACAAGAAATCAAGAAGGAAACAACAACTTTAAATGACACACTACATCAGATAGCTTTAATTGACACAGAATATTTCATCTCCAAGTAGCAGAATATACATTCTCAAATTCACATGGAACATTCTCAAAAATAGACCACATATTAGAACATAAAATAAGTCTTAAGAAATTCAAGAAGATTGATATCACATCAAGCATCTTCTTGAACCACAATGGCATGAAACTAGAAATCAACAACAATAAAAAATTCAAAAACATTCAAACACATGGAAGCTAAGCATGTTATTAAGCAATGAATGGGTTACCAATGAGATCAAGGAAGAAATCAAAAATTACCTGGAAACAAATGAAAATGAACACACAACAACCCAAAATCTATGGGACACAGTGAAAGCAGTCCTAAGAGGGGGTCAATGGGGAAAAGGGGGGAGTGGAGTTATCTGTAATTCTTTCAACAATAAAGACAAATTTAAAAATATCTATATTTTAAAAATAAAAAAATTAAAATCTCAAATAAACAATCTAACCCTACACGTAAATGAACTATAAGAAGAAATAAGTAATGGAAAGGAACTGCCTGTTTGAGATTTGTATCACAACCTCAACACTTGTCACTAGTGCTCAGTCTCCTTATTTAAACAATTAATTAAATAATTAGCAAAAATATACACTTTTATTTATAAAATGATGGGAATAGAAAGCACATTAAGGCACACAGTCCAGATGATGGGCATTGTTTGAAAGTAAGGCCAGAGGAAAGATTATATCTTAGACAGAATGACAGTTGCTACCAAAATCAAAAGGGAGAGAGGTTGAGAATTAGAGGGAAAAGATATGCAGTATGTAAAGTGCCTCAAGATGTATAATGCAGCTAATCATAAAACAGGGTGTCCGAAAGATCAAACATAAAAGAAAGAAGTGAGAACAGAGCATAAATTCACCAAATTAGAAAACCAAGGACCATGGAATAGGAGGGGACAGAAGTAATAGGAAAACAAAAAGATAGCCTTAGATGGCAAGTGAAATAGGGGATATAACTGTACCTTTAAAGCTCTCTACAGTAGGTTTAGGCGGTCTAAACCAGAGGAAGTTCGCAGCACATCCAAATTATAATCATATTTCTGCATAGTAAATATTTGTCTTACTTGTAAAGTTTCTGTCATGCCTTTGTCCCCTTCCCAACAGCCTTATTTTTTCAGATTGTTACACAACAGAATAATTACATATTGTTTTGATCAAAAAGGGCATTAACCCAGCCTGTCCAGGATTAACTTCAGCATGCCCATGACTAACTTCTCACTATGCTATTGGTAATCTATCCCTAGAGATCCTAGAGTGCCTTAATAATCAGGCTCAAACTTACATTTCCACCTTATATTCTGTCTCTTCCAGCCATTCTGAAAAGTTTGCCCTTCCTTCCTTCCTCCCTTCCTCCCTCCCTTCCTCCCTCCCTTCCCTCCTTCCTTCCTTCCTTCCTTCCTTCCTTCCTTCCTTCCTTCCTTCCTTCCTTTCTTCCTATTGATTTAAGAGAGGAAGGGAGAGGGCAAAAGAGACAGAAACATCAATGATGAGAGAGAATCACTGATCTGCTGCCTCCTGCACACGCCCTACTGGGGACTGAGCCTGCAACCGAGGCATGTGCCCTTGACTGGAACCCAACCCAGGACCCTTCAGTCTGCAAGCCAGCGTTCTATCCACTGAGCAAAACCGGCTAGTGCGCCATTCTTTTTTTGCACAGAACAATAGTTCATTAATTAATACTTATTTTGTACTGATTTACTGTCTTCAACTTCACAAATATAAAGAAAAAAGTTACAAGAGGCATACCTATAACTATAAATATGATTATGTAGTCAGTTCAAAATTGTTATTTAGAAATATTCTTAAAAAGTTTTGAGAGCTACATACAATTGAAAAAATGCACAAACTTGGTTGATGCGCAAACTACTACTTCACTAAGATATTAAAAGTATACAATGAATTGAGGACTTCAATATTCCTAGGCAATTTAATTTGAAACATACACATATGTACAAATGGGAATGTTTATATATACATACTAGAGGCCCAGTGCATGAAATCGTGCACAGGTTGGGTCCCTTAGCCTGGCTGGCGATCAGGGCCAATCGGGCCGTCTCACCCTGTCCCAATTGGGGCCCGCAGGCAGGCTGGGGGGAGGGACCCCGGGAGGTTGGCTGGCTGCAGGAGGTTGGCCAGCCGTGGGAAGTTGGCTGTAGGAGCACACTGACCACCAGGGGGCAGCTCCTGCATTGAGTGTCGGCCCCCTAGTGGTCAGTGCACGTCATATAGCCACCAGTCGACCAGTCCTAATAGTCACTTAGGCTTTTATATATATTCAATTATGTGTCCTATTCTGTGCTAAAATCTGTTGTCACTATCACAGCACTACCATCTAGATCATTTTTGCATGTTCCTTGGTAATATATTAAGAACTTAATCTGGGCAATAATTTTCTTATCATGAGAGAAAGGCATATGCACTTGGATAACCTGAAGCAATGGTAATGATATGAACAAAAGTGCAATTCTCCTAAGTGTTGGTTCCTTCACTATCATTACAACAGATTCCGATGCTTATGTTAGCTTTATGATATTCTGAAAGGCCAAAATGAAGAATCTTTTAAAATTCAAGTAGCATTCTATTTATATCCCTTACAAAGACTTTCTCAACATATGCATACATACCAGAAGTAATTAATAAATTTGTTTCAGTTTCATACATAAACAGTAATTATAATAGCATGGCTCTGACCAACTGCCCATTTTCTTATTTTAAGAATGGATAAGAATATTTAACTACAGCCCTGACCGGTTTGGCTCAGTGGATAGAGCGTCGGCCTGCAGACTGAAGGGTCCCAGGTTTGATTCCAGTCAAGGGCATGTACCTTGGTTGCAGGTACATCCCCAGTGGTGGGTGTGCAGGAGGCAGCCGTGATCGATGTTTCTCTCTCATTGATGTTTCTAACTCTCCCTCTCCCTTCCTCTCTGTAATAAATCAATAAAATATATTTTAAAAAAATAATATTTAACTACATAAAAAATGCTATAGTTCATACACACACAAACATATGCCCCATCTTCTCCACATTTATAACCAATTAGTAGTGTTTTGTTCAATTGTTATGGTTGCCTTCTCCTAAAAAGTTGAAAATTAGCTACAATTCATTACACATAAACTTCCAAAAAAAAAAAAATGGCACACCTTTCTTGATTAGAATGACTTAGTTCTGTGCTATTTTTGAGACACAACATATATTTTCCTTTAATTACTGAAAACATGTTAAAGTAACTGAATTATAAGAGGAAGGAGGTTTTGCTCTGCTTAGAAAATTATATTTTCTAGGCCTGAGAACCAAGAAAGAATTGCTATATAATACAACATCAGAGACACAGAGTAAAAAGTCTACTGAGAGTTGAGAGAGGGAAAAAAAGCTCAGAAATGATTCCCATGATTCCAGACCTCAGCATTGCTACACAATCACAATGGAAAGAATGTGCGGTAATTAACCAGCTTTAAATGCTGAAAATATCCAATCATTCTTTTTCCCTACAAACGTTTTATAAAAGGGGAAATCGTATAGTCTTCATGATTACTCTTTCAGTTTACTTTTAAAAACATTAAAACAAACTAAGTACTGAGTACGATGCTATCACGGGTTTCTCCACTCTTTTTTATTTAAGCAGTGCCTTATTTAAGTGGTATCTATGCAGATAGGATTTCATTTTTCATATTCATTAGCATCTTAGCTTTCAACAGGGATAATGGGGACATAATGACTATTTTCCATAATCTAAAATGAGATTGTGGCAAAAATAAAAGATCAAAGAACAACAGCTATACAGTACCTAAGTCTTATCAAATACATTTAAGCCAAAAGCTTATATTTACCATTAATCATTATAAACTGTTGTTATATGTCAATATACTTGGTAATATAGATTGCTGTTTGAGTGCGTCAATGACTAATCTAATTCTGGGGCCTTAGCCTTGATTTCTAAGCGTTTTTACTATAAATTCCACTTATCCTAGGACTCGGCATCTTAAGCATTTTATTTTGTATCCCCCTTCTCTATAGTAATTTCTTTATCAAGTTGCCTTTAGGATACTGTCAGGAATTAAACCAATGTTAAGATGACCATATACTATTTTAAGGCTGAGAAGTCCTAAAACCTGCAGTGAGCAAGCTAGAAACTAAGGAGAGTAGATGCTGTAGTGTCAGGCTGCATCTGAGAGCCTGAGAACCAGGAAAGCTGATGGTATAAGTCCCAGTTCAATTATAGAAGAGCAAAGACCCGGCTCAGGCCATTAGGCAGAAGTTCCCTCTTATTCAGCTTTTTTGTTCTATTCAGGTCTTCAAATGATTGGATGAGGACCACATTAGAGAGAGCATATGTTTTACTCGGTTCACTAATTTAAACTTTAATCTGATCAGGAAACAACCTCACAGACACACTCAGAATACAGTTTGATCAAATATATGGGCACCTCATGGCCCAGTCAAGTTGACACAAAGTTAGTCATCACAAGTTCAACCCTCATCAACTGGGCACCCATACTCATCTTCTTAAACCATACTTAATCTCCAAATGAGGACAATTAGGAGATCATGATTCTGCTTAACATGATACAACTATCCTGTGTACAACTGCAAACTTACTAACCCCTTCCCCAGAAGAGGAGGTAAAGTCCTTGAATGTTTATTCTTCTCTTTGATATCCCAGAACTTACATACTATTGATGGGGAAAATGAGACATTTTTGGGGGGCTAACAATCTGAATCTGTGCCATTAACCTAATGCACATTCTTGTTAGACTATCATCTAGTCACTGTCCCTTTAATTATCGGGTCCTGCAAGACCCGTTTACCTAAAGTACTACTCCCATTTTAGAGAGGCCATAAACCATGAACAATACACAACCCCCAAACAGAGTTACCAGTGCTGGCACCAGGCCAGGCCTTGAGATGTGGTCTCACTGCCCCCATCCCAGCACATGGGGCTTTTTGCAAAGCCTGCGAAAGGTCCAGAAGTATGATCCATATTTGGGGGACAAAGAAACCAAAGGGGTATAAAGGGCAAGTTTCCTACATATTGGTTTGCTCAGGATTTGGAAACAGACTCCCCTGAGTCACTGTACCAGTACATGTGAAATGCCTGGAAATAAATGGGTTTTTCCTGTGCCTCCAGTACTCCTGGGTATTTTTCAGTCGCCTGGTAAATTCTGTAACTATGATGTAAAATTACTAATATTTAAAATTATAATATTTTTTACATGGTAAGGGCATAAGAGAGAGAAAAAATATTATTTTACATATGTATACAGCTATATATACACATTATATATGCATATATATTTGTGTGTTTATACACACACACAAACACAAAAATATATTTATAACAAAATGAGGAAATATACAATAGAGTCCTTATTTCTATAACTGGTAACACGGTTATAGCTGGTATTTACAGCTACCTTCTCCCACTACCCATTTTGTATTTCTTTAGTTTTCAGCAAGCACTTCAGATGGTCATGATTCTTTACCTGGTGAGGTGACCCAAACTTCATTCCTGAAGGATCTGGGTTTTCAGTAATCTCCTTGAATAGTATTGCAGGTATCCACTGACCTTAATCAAAGGGTCTGGTATTACTGAGAGATGCACTATGGGATCTCCTATATTTCAGACAAACTCTTCCTTATCTCCATTGTGGAAGAGCAGTCCATTGGTAGTCGGGATCAATTACCGCAGCCAACATAGTAATTCCCTTCTTTGCATGTTGATTCAGAGGCATGAGAAGTCCAAAATTGCTGGACAGCTGTCTTAACTTCAAACAAATGGAATCATTGTTGTGTCTCCAATGGAAGCATTACTCCCTTTGGAATTAAGACCTCTAGCCCAGCAGAGCATAAGTTCATGGAAACAGGAACCAAAAGTTTTGCTAGTGTGTCACTAGGGGTAATAGTGAATAGTGCTGTTTCCATTTCTACCCCTTAATTCCTGGACCTGTGAATCCTGCCTATTAGGGAAACAGCACCATATATTGAATACTAATTAAGAGCATATACAACCTCTGGAGAACCTTGCCTCAGTCCTGCAAGGTACTGACACCTCACTGGCACTGTTACTTAATCTTCAAAAGGTCATTCCACCATTCTATCAAGCCAGCTGCTTCAGGATCGTAGGAAACATGGTAAGATTAGTACATCCATGAGTATGACCCCACTGCTCATTTCTTTTTCTGATCAGAAGCAATGCTGTGTGGAATATCATGGCAGTGGCTATGGCATACTGTGAGCCCACAGATGGTAGTTTTGGCAGAAGCACTGCATGTGGAGAAGGCAAATTCATATCCAAAATATGTGTCTATTTCAGTAAGAACAAAAAGCTGCAACTCTTCCATGATGGTAGCAGTCCTATGTAATCTACCTGCCTCCAGGTAGCTGGCTGATCACTTGAGGAAATGGTGCCATTCAGGGCTTTAGTGTTAGTCACTGCTGCTGGCAGATTAGGCACTCAGCGGTGGGCACAACCAGGCAGGTCCTGATGAGCTGAAGTCCATGTTGCTGAGCGCCTCTGTAACCCCCATCCCTGACAGCATGGCCACTTTGTTCATGAGCCTACTGGGCATTGACAGGGATGCCTAGGGAAAGAGTCTGTCTGATACCCAGTCATCCTCTCTACTTGATTATTAAAGTACTACTCTGATGCAGTTAGCCTGTGGAAGCATTACTCCCTTTGGAATTAAAATCTCTTAATTTGGTGAGCATTCACATGGGACACCAATCACTTTTTTGCCCATTCAGAGAGGTCTACCTGCATATACCCCTTACTCAGCCTTCCTTGTCACAAATTTTCCAGTCATGTTCCTCCCATATGCATTATGGGAGTCCCAGAAGAAATGAGACGGAAGAGGATAAAAAGCATATTTCAAAAACATTTGAAGAAATATTTGCCAAAACCTTCCCAAAGTTTACTTCCCAATGTGTACTTCCCGGAGTATGTAAATACACACAACTTCAACAAATGTTCTCTGGTATGTTTCTTAAAGTGAGAAACAAAGTATATGCTAATTAAAGAATCAGATCCAGTCTTATGATTCCCAATTCACCATTGTGAGCAATGTGTTTAAATTATTTTGCTCAGATGAAAGTAACTATGATAATATCTATGGCCTTTCTATGTGAGAAAAAAAAATAACCATCCAAAATTTTCACTTATATGTTATTTCATTTTGTTCAAAAGATTTTCTACATATATATACTGGGATTATACAATAAAACAACATTTTGCAATCTGAGCAGACTCTGAATGGTCACAACACTTCTCATCAATCATATGGGAGTCACCTTTTATGTTCATTACTGTGACACTGAGAATAACAATCTTGTGGCATTATTTTTTTCTCCTATTGATAACGAAAGAAGCAAGATCAATAACACTGATTGGATATACAGAAAATCAACTCAGTATGCCAATGAAAATAAAGTCTCCTAAAAAAAAGGTTCTTGTAACCAAAGGTACTATACAACTATTCTTAACATGGTAACTGAAACAAATCACATATATTAAATAAGCAAGTGACACTTAAAAAACCATTCACTTTAAGCAAAGCTGGTCCTAAAAAGAAATTAATAAAATGTCTCTTCTCATAACAGACAAGAGAAGAAACTTAAAATATCAAATGCCTCATGGAACACAGTTATATGCCTCATGAAACACAATTTCCCTTTCAGCAGAACACAGTATTCACTTCTACTTGTCTTCCGATTCAGGGTGGCCCATTTAATGCCATTCAGCTTTCGCAGGCTTATTTTCCATTTTTCATACCCAATTTAGGCAAACTATAACTAAAAGGTATAAACTCTTCATAAGTTATCTTTATTAAATTCATAATTTAATTTAAATGATGAAATTTAATCTCCTCTGTAATCACAATATTTTACTGATGTCTAAGCATGTAATTTTTTAGTAATATTCAGATAAGCCCCTTTCTATCACCAAAGCATATTCATAGATTAATGGGTCTTGCATAATACTGCAGCCTTATCTTTAGTTCAATTGCAAAAGTTCTGAATTCTCATAAAACCAAAGCATCTTGAAATGATCATGTAGATCTTCTTTTTACCACAAGATTGGACACAACATAAAAGGCAATTTGGTCGGCCTCTCTATTATCTAGGCCTACTTTTGGTAAGAGATGCACATGGTCTATGTTTGCAAGGCTGGCAAAGGGGGAAAAAAGTCAATCTTCTGTGAATAGCAGAAAAAAGTGATTTCACCCTTTATAAGAGAGTAGTTATTTCATTCATATAGTCAGTCTACTTAACTATTATGTCTTGGACTGTACTATGTAAACACTAAAGTGGGTGTACCTGTCTAAGGAAAGCAGTCTTACTAGGATTATAACATGTTACATTTTAAAACAGCTAACACTATCACTGATCTTCATCAACTAAACTTGTAATTTAAAAAATTCTTCTCATTTCAAAAGTTAAAATAAAAAACTGTTGTATCTTCTGCTAGTGACAGTAAATGTATCCATAATTCTTTAAGTAAGATTCTATGGCATATAGCCAACAAGGCTCTTTGAACATTTATTAGGGATATGACAGGAAAGGAAGAAGGTACAGGTCAAGAACGGTCTACACTAACTTAAAATTACAAATATAAAAGGACATAAACCTGGGTAAACATTTTAGTAATAACTGATATTGTCTCATATTGATTCATTAATTTGCTTAACAATAAAATTTTGCTTAATGGGTAAAAAAAGTCATTTAATTATTCCAGATTCTAAACCTGTAAAATAAACTATATAAAATCTAAGGAACTCTGTGAAATTCTAGGATTCTATCTTAACATGATGCCAAAAAAGTCAATGATATTGACTATCACATTTTTCTCCAAAATCTATCACAATAAATTGCCCTTGAGACAAATTCCAAAAACATCAAATGAAACAAGGAGACAATCTTTAAAAATCTGAAGAAAATTTCATACACTAACAGAAAACCCACATTTCAAAGAATCGATTAAAAAATATTATCAGAGTTATGCATAAAGATTTAATGTTAATTTGAATGGTGAAAACAGATATTTATACAAAGAGTTAATGTAAAGAGAGGTGCCTTTTTCAAGTTCTCATTATTGGGACAGCAAAATGACAAAATTTGATGAGCTTTCAAGAACCCAAAAGTCACAAGGAACAGGTTGAGCATTGTGATTATGAGCTATATTTTGAGCTATATTTTGGAAACAACTTACCTAAACACTCTCCTTCCAAACCAATAGAAAAGATCTTGTCCACCCCAATGCACTCCCACCCCAACCTCTGCTATCAAGAGAAAGACAATAAACCTTCAAACAGCTTTTTTTATTCATAACAATCCTATATACTTTAGAAATTTTACATCTACAGTTAGAGGTACAAGATAAAATGTCTATTAGGCAAATTCCTATTTGTCCATTTAAGCTTGAACCAGCTAAATAAATTTGTAACCAGCTTTCTTCTTTTTTTACTGCCCCCCCCCCCCCAAACAAAGATGCTGTCCCCTCTATTGACTCTCAGCACTTTCTTTTTGCCTGGCATTAAGTATATTGAAATGATTAAAGAAAACAAAAAACTCAGGTTTTGAGCTGATCACTCCAATGAGATACAATTTTCTATTTAACAAATGTTAAAAGTTGTAACTTTCATCACTTTTGTTTTCTTTATGTTTATTCCATTTGGCTTATACTATTGCTAAATAACCAGTTCATAATAAGATATCCCTGCCCACAGAACTACCTCCTAGCCTGCCTGGAGGATACCAAACTGTAAATCGGGGTAATTTTCTACCACACAATTTACTGGTTAGCCATACAGGTACACTCTCCCTGGCATCACAGCCCACCCCTAACCCTCCCTCCCACCCCCAAAATCTCCCATTTACCTAACAGGTACAGTAAAGCCCTAACCCTAACCCTCAATGCAACAGAAATTGTAGCAGAGGGCAAACGGTATGTTTGTAAGTGTAGAGCTCTCCTATGGCACAGAACAAAGATAATTTGTTGTCAGTCCCTGTCACGCCAGCGAACTACATATTCTGAGTATTTGGCCTTAAATTGTTGGGTGAAATGTTAGCCCATCCCAATCACTCCATCACGGAACTTGCAAACTATTTCCAAAAGCCATCATCCAACTACCTCCCTGATACTTAAAGAGGAAGGTGGCATAAACATCTGCCCAGTTCAGACAGGGAGGGAAGTAAAAGAGTAGGAATTCTTAAGGGGCCGCTGAGTCACCAACAGCTGTAGCCAGCACTTTACCCTCCAGGAAATCAGGCTCTGCCCCAAAGCTCATCAGGGAGCAAGTGAGAGTAGCAGCAGCAACAACATCATCCTACCAGAAAAACAGTCAGTGAGCTTTTAATAGAGTTGCCACTCCTTCAAGTGAAGCCCAAAATAGATTTCGTTTCCAACGTTTTCCTCCGCAGTGCAAAACAGGCGGAAGAAACATCTTTATTGTGGGGAAAGGGGGCGCATTCGTGGGAATGAAGGATGCCTCGCCACTTGGAAGCTTAGTGCCTCCTGCCTTAACCCCGAAGTGCCAGTTTTATTACAACATGTGGCTGAAGAACAGAGTAGACCTTTGGCCCCGTGAACTTGGCAAGGTAGGAGGGGAAACATACACCAGGAGCGATCGGTGGAAACTCGTCAAGGATAAAGCCCCGTTCGATGGGAGTTTCCGTGACACAATAATCACGTGTACTTGTGCGTAGACTGTCGAAAAACATTGGACTCTGGAGTGTGCAGGGGCCAGGACCTGCCGGCGACAGCAAGTGCAGGTGGGCGCTCCCTGCGAAGGGAGGGGAGCGAGGCTGGGTTCCAGCCCGAACGGGCCACGCCCCCCGGTCACCTCAACATCGCGGGGCGAGGCCGGGGCAGGCGGCGGCGGAAGCCCGGCGAGCTCCCGGCCTGATGGGGCGTTCCCTGCCCACTCCCAGGCCGCCTCTGGTCGCACTGCCGCCTCGCGCGGCCCGGGTTCCCAGACCCAGGCCCAGAAGGCGAGTGTCCATTTACCTGCTCCCGCTCCCGCTCCCGCTCCCGCTCGCCGCCGCCGCCGCCGCACCGCTCAGCCACGCCGTTAGGTGAGCCACCCCCCAGCACGCAGACTCGCACGTGCACACCCGGGGTACGGCCCCGGACCCGTAGGTGCGACCTCGGCCCCAGCCACAAACGTTGGGGTAGCCTACACACCACCCGGCTTGGAACACCTCTGCCCCCGGAAGTTGATTTCCTCCAAGGCCCGCCCAACGCTGCGTGCGTCACTCAACGCAAGCATGAGAGTCACGTGGCCCCAGGCTGGGGCTGGGGCTGGGGCTGGGGCTGAGTAGAGGTACCCTGCTCTCAACCTAGGCACTCTTGGCTTCAGTGGTCCGCAGGGGGTTGCTGTCTAAAAGGGGATGATTCAGGAGCTGCTTCCTGTTAGTTACTGCCTAAGTGGAAGGCCCTGTTTCTATGCCTAATCCATGCAAATAAAATCCCCAAAATGACATGCCCATATGGGACTGTTCTTGAGAAGAGTTAGTCCTAATCTTTTTACCACCAGCAAGCAGAGCTCAATAAAAATTGCAACTGAGCTAAGTGGGTGACACCTAGTTAAGTGCTCAAGAAACAATTGACTAGACAGCTGCGCCATCTCATCTTGAAATATCTGAACTCTCAACCTAGGGCAGTGGTCGGCAAACTCATTAGTCAACAGAGCCAAATATCAACAGTACAACGATTGAAATTTATTTTGAGAGCCAAATTTTTTAAACTTAAACTTCTTCTAACGCCACTTCTTCAAATAGACTCGCCCAGGCCGTGGTATTTTGTGGAAGAGCCACACTCAAGGGGCCAAAGAGCCGCATGTGGCTCGGGAGCTGCAGTTTGCTGACCACTGACCTAGGGGATGCACCTAAGCCAAGAGTCTCTTCAGGCCAATACTATGTGACTTCAAAGCAATCTGCTCTATAATTATTTCTTGTCCTCAACTCCAGAACACAGCAATTTATACATGCCATCTCTGTTTCAGAGACTGTTTACTTTCAGGTGCTAAGCTACACTCTTTTTTCTAAACCTCCAGGCAAATAGTTTCTCCAGGAGAAAGAGAATGACATAACTGATAAGACTTTTATTTAAAGGAAAGCATGGTTATTATAGATTTGTGGTCTATTTCAGATTGTCAATAGCTGTTAGAAATAGTCGACTAGCAGGCCACTTGTGAAAGATTCTTCCATTTTGACATGGGAGGGATCTGGAGAGCATTCCTTGAACCATTTTTTATTGAGTACATACTATATGCCAGCACTGAGCCAGATTGTAGCAATCCCAGAGAGAAGAGTACCCACTCAAAATCTCTGCTTTCTGGAGTTTAAAGTCTATTGAGAAAGAAAGACAAGTAACCTGGGAACTTTGAATATAAGTCTCTGGAATATTCACATTAATTGTATACCAGGCATTCTTTAACAATTTGGGGAACAGTATTTTCTCATCTTTACAAAGCACAAATCTGGCTCAAACCAGTAATAATCTCTGCTATATACTGACAAATGTCAAAAAGAAATCCTATAATCCTCCAGTAAATGCAGGCTCAAATGGTTAGTGAACAGTTTCAATATTGAACACAATATACCTCTTCTATACCCCTTTTCCTTCCCACCTATTTTGTGTACATAGCAAACATTTCTATTACAGGAAATATTATGCTTTCTTACACATATATGCGTACCCGTCTACTAGACCACCAAGTCAAAGACCACTTCTCATTTCTATATCCAGCAATCTACCTCTCATTTGTCTTTGTATATCCAGCAGTCTAGCGGTTAGAAAAAAGGTATACAATAAATGCTTTTTAAGCTGAGTGCAATTACTTTTATATTATTATGTGTCTCCTATATCTTTCTGCTGGAAACTTCAGATAAGTTTCTGGGTGTTTCCACTAATATATCTAAATGCTCATTTTGTCCCACCTAACCCAATATTAAGTATTATTAAACAGATTTATTATAATAATAGAAGATAATATTTACCGAGCATTTGCTATGAGCCTGGCATTAGCACATAAATCCATTATCTAATTTGTCACCCCCATAATCCTCAAAAATAAGTATATAAATATATTCACTTTTTTAGACGAGGATACAAACATAAGGAAGCATAATGTGACCAAATGCAAGCAGGATTCAAAGCCAAGTCTGCCCGACAGATTTATTTATTCACTATAACGCACTGCCTCCGCTTTTCCTATCACTTGTTTATCAGTGCATTCAAATCCTGCCAACTCTGTGAAGTCTTTCTCCCTTCCCCACAATAATCTGTGCCTTTTTTGTTGAATGTACAATTCAATTGTTTTAATATAGTCACACAGTCATGCAACTGTCACAACAATCAATTTTAGAATGTTTTTATCACCCCAAAAAGAAACCTTATATACTTTGTCAGTCACCCCCATTCCTCCCATCCTCTACTTCATTCCTAGGCAACCAATAATCCACTTTATATCAAGGTAGGGCTGCCTATTCTGGATATTTCATGTGAAGGGAATTATACAATACTAGTGACCCGGTGCACAGACTGAAAGGAAATTAATTAGAAGAAATATTTTAATATTGTTATCCGCCCTCTCTCTATAATAGAAGTGTTAGAGATTAAAGAAAATTAGTAAAATGTACATGAAAATAATATATAAATTGATTAATAAACAATAGCAACATGATAGAACAAAAAGACATGATATAAAAACATGACAAAAAAAGAACAAAAACATGATATAAAAACATTAATAAAAATGACTGATAAATTGATTAAACTTAGTCTAATATCTCCCTGTATACCACATTAAGAGTGAAAACACTTTCAGAGTGCCTGACTAATTTCCCTTGTGATGAAGTATTTACAACTTTAATGTCACATGCTCTTGGAACTCGAGAGAAATCAACATATAACTGACCAGGTCCAAAAACGGATTCAGGTAGGAATATTCCTACTCTGTCTAGAGTTTGTCCTTGTGATTTATTAATAGTCATCGCAAATGCTGGCATCACGGGAAACTGTCGTCGAATTAATTTAAATGGGAGGCCAGTGTCAGATGGGGACAAATCAATTCTTGGAATCAGAACAACCTCTCCTTCCGCTGATCCTGCTAATACTTCAGCTTCGATTATGTTAGGTCGCAATCATTTGATAATAAACCTAGTACCATTACAAAGACCCCATTTACTATTAAGATTTCTCAGTAGCATGATGATTGCACCTACTTTCAATTTTAATTTATATACGGCGTGCCTGAAGAAGTAATACTATTAAGAAATTCAATGGGAAAATGTTCCTTTTCGACATCAGCCATTGAATCATCACTCAAATAGGTGTGAAAATCTCCATCGAGTATACCCAAAATTTCTTCATTTAATTTATGAACATGCTCATTTTTAGGACAAAGAATCACACATTTAGATATATTTTAATGTTATCTCTAGATATACTATTTCCAAAGGTAGCTTCAATAATATATCTGTTACAAATCATTTCACAGGGATTTCAATAATATCCATTCCTAAATGAAAACTGCTATCAAGTTTGCCACCTCCAAGTGTTACTAACCATTTGCTATAAGCAGAATCCTCTAATCTCATATTTGTTTTAAGACACAACTGTCTGAAACATCCCCAAACACTACAGTACAGTACTTTAAATTCATTTGTACTATGACCAAACGCATAGCATGCGGCACAACACTGAGACATTGTTGAAAATCCCCTCCGAGAAGAACTTTCCCAACAAATGCGACAAAAACAACCAAATTCACAATGAATAATGACATATCAAAACACGTGTGCGATTGGCACCAGCAAGAGCTTTATATGTATTGCGCATGCACAAGTCAACGTTTATTTTTAAATTGCCAGTGCATGTCAGATGTACCGGCCAGTCAGTCAGTCAAACGGATGGACATTGGTCACTTAGCCTTTTATGTATATAGATGTATTCTTTTATAACTAGCTGCTTTCACTTTACATCATGTTTTCAAAGTTAATTTATACATTCAACAATTGATGGGCATTTTAGTTGTTTGTGCTTTGGGTCTTTATGAATAATGCTTCCACAGACATTAATATACAAGCTTTGTGTCAACATATGTTTTCATTTCTCTCTGATATATACTTAAGAGTGGAATTGCTGAGTCATATGGTATCTCTATGTTTAACCTTTTGAGAAACTGCCAGACTATTTCCAAAGTGATTATGCAATTTTACATTCTCACAAAAGATGAATATGGGTCCTGATTTCTTCACAGTGGCTGTTCTTATTTCCTCTAGAATTTATGGCTGTATTACTTTTCAGGGTGTGTCCATAGCCATCTTGTCTTATTATTTACCTTTTTTGTGTTTGTATCTGCAGGTCTGTTGTGCTAGTAGGTTGTAACCTTCTAAGATGAAAAACTTATTTCCTACCCTCAAGAGGATCAAGTTTTGAGAAATATATAGACAATCAAATGAAATATTAGGATGGCAATAAGAAGCAAAATCAAGATTATTCTTAAAATATGGAGTAAAAATACTTAACTCAATCATATTAAACAGGAAATACGTCTCATAAAATATAAAGCTCAAGATGAATCTTGAAGAATCAGTAGGAATTCGCCATGCTAAAAAGGGACAAAAGTATGCTCCAGAAAAAAGAGCATGTATGTTTGTATGTATTTCCTTGCCTATAGATGTAAAGGTAAGTATTGTGTATAAGTAAGTATGTTGGAAGCAAGGTGATGGTGTGTGGGAATGAGGTGGGAGAAATAGGAAATGTATATCATAGAGAGTTTTATAAACTGCTTAGAAGTTTGAACTCTCTCCTGAAAGTGATGGAAAACTAATGGATTACTTAAGGTTGGAAAAGAATTACTTCAGCAGCAGTGTGGAAGATGAATTATTAGGTAGGGGAGAGGTAGCCAATACTGGACACATGGAGAAACCTATAAAACTAATAAAATAACAAAATGAGAATTTATGAAAGCCTGAGTTGAGGTGGTAGCTGTGAAGTTAGCAAAGAGGATTTGAAAGGCATGCAGGCAGCAATGCTATCAGAAAGAAATGACTTAGTATCCCAGGTTTCCGGTACGACTCAGAGAGGTAGGGGATTTAGAAGGCAGATGGCTCACTTGCTGATAAGAATAATGAAACACTCAAAAGATATAAACTTTCAGTTATAAAATAACTGGGGATTAAAAAGTGGGGATGTCAATTACATCGTGATGACTAAAGTTAATAATACTATATTGGATATTTGAAAGTTTCTAAGAGAGTAGATCTCAAAAGTTAGAACAAACTCAGCCCAAAGTTGGCAGAAGAAATGAAATACTGAAGATTACAACAGAAATAAATAAAATAGAGAACATAAAAACAATAGAAAAGATTAACCAAACTAAAAGTTGGTTCTTTGAAAAGATAAACAAAGAACACACAAATAAATGGAAAGGTATCCTGTGTTTATGGTTTGGAAGAATTAATATTGTTAAAGTGTCAATACTACCAAAAGCCATCTATAGATTCAATGCAATCCCTACAAGATTCCAACGGCATTTTTTACAGAACTATAAAAGACTCAAAATTTACCTGGAACCACATAATACCTCGAAGAGCCAAAGAAATACTGAGAAAGAAGAACAAAGCAGTAAGTATCACACTTCCTGATTTCAAGCTATTATATAAAATTTTAGTCATTAAAACAGTATGGTACTGACATAAAAACAAATGACTAATGGAACAGATTAGAGAGCCCTGAAATAAAATTAAGTATATATGGCCAATTAATATTTAACAATGGAGCCAAGAATACCCAATGGGGAAAAGACAGTTTCTTCAATACATGGTGCTGGGATAATTGAATATTCACACATAAAATAAACTGGACCTATATCTTACACTACTCACAAAAAATGAACTCAAAATGGATTAAAAACTTCCATGTAAGACCTGAAACTATGGAACTCCTAGGAGAAAACATAAGAATAAAAGTTCCTTGACATAGGTTTTAGTAATGATTTTTTGGATATAACACTAACAGCACAAGCAACAAAATAAAAAATAAGCCTACATCAAATTAAAAAGCTTTTACACAGCAAAAGAAACCATCAAAAAAGTAAAAAGGCAATCAATAAAATGGGGAAAAATATTTGCAAACCATGTATTTGATAAGGGGTCAATATCCAAAATATATTAAGAACTCACACAACTCAATAGAAAGAAAACAAATAACCCAACTTAAAAATGGACAAAGTACCTGAATAGACATTTCTTCAAAGGATATATATAAAAGGCCAACAGGTACATGAAAAGATGCTCAACATTGATAGTCATTAGGGAAATGCAAATTAAAACCAAAATCAGATAGTACCTCAAACCTGTTAGAATGACCATTATCAAAAAGACAGGAGATAAATGCTGGCTAAATATCTACTGATGGATGGATGCATATACATACAATGGATATTATTCAGCCATTATATAAGAGGAAATCATACCATTTGCATGTACATAGATGGCATTATACTAAGTGAAATAAGTATTGCAGGCATTATACTAAGTGAAATAAGACAGAGAAAGACAAATATTGATGATCTTATATGTGAAATCTAAAAAAAAAAAAAAAATCTGATTTGTGGTTACCAGAGACTAGAGACAGAGATTGAGGGGAGGGGAAATTAGAGAAAGGTAATCAAAAGGTACAAACTTTCAGTTTTAGGATGAATAAGTACAAGGATGTAATGTACAATATGATGACTATAGCTAACACTGCTATATGATATATATGAAAGTTGGTAAGAGAAAAATCCTAACAGTTCTTATCATAAAGATAAATTTTTTTCTTTATTGAATCTATATAAGAAGATGGATAATAGCTGATCTATTGTGATAATCATTTTACAATATAAATAAATCAAATCATTATGCTGTATGCCTTAAACTGATAGAGTAATGTATGTCAAATACTTCTCACTGAAACTGGGGAGAAAGAGTTCTTAATATAAGAAAAGAAACTGTTAACTGTGTTTGGTGATGGATGTTAATTAAACTTATTGTGTAGTTTATTTGTTGTTGCTATCACCCACAGAAATAAGATGGATACCCACCCAAACGGTGATTCAGATCAAGATTCCTGATGCCACACATGTACCAAGAGGGTATAAGATTTGTTACTCACATAATGAAGCTTTCTAGGAAGAGCAGGGCAGACTTCACTAACAGGTCCAAATGGCTTGAGATGTGGGGAAAAGGGGTGGGAAACACTGGCCTTTGGGCCATGGCGTTAGTAGTAAAATTTCTACACAGTAGCAGGGCTTGTGTGGTTGAATTTCCCACAGCACCAAAGGAAGGATCACCCAGGCTTTCTTGTCATCTGGTCCCGATGTGGAACAAGAGAGAGTGAGAGAGGGTTAGGGCTTGAAAGTTGTCAATAGCCGAACATCAAAAATGGAGTCAGACATACAGATGGCCAATAGACAAATCAAAAGATGCTCAATATCACTAATCATCAAATAAAGGCAAATTAAAATCACAATGAGATATCATTTCACACCTTTCAGAATGCCTGTCATCAATAAATCAAGAAACAATAAGTGTTGGTGAGTATGTGGGGAAAACGGATCCTTGTGCACTGGTGGTGGGATTGCAAATTGGTGCAGGCACTATGAAGCAGTGTGGAGTTACCTCAAAAAATTTAATATAGAACTATCTTATGATCCAGCAACACCACCTCTGGGTATATATTCGAACAAATCCAAAACACTAATTTGAAACATCGCTACGTTCATTGCAGCATTATTTACAATAACCAAGATATAGAAGCAACCCATGTGTCCATCAAGAGATGATTAAAGATGTACATGTATACAATGGAATATTACTTGTCCATTAAAAAAACACAAACAAAAAACAAATGGAATCTTGCCATTTGCGACTGCATGGGTGGACTTACAGGTTATTATGCTAAGTTGAAAAAGTCAGTGAGAGAAAGACAAGTACCATATGATTTCACTTATGTAGAATCTAAAGAACAAAATAAAGTAACAAACAAAACAGAAACATACTCATAGATACAGAGAACAAACAGGGTTGCCAGGTGGGTGGGGTGTTGGGGAGCTGAGTGAAAAGGTGAAGGGATTAAGAAGTACAAATTGGTAGCTACAAAATAGTCATGGGATATAAAGCACAGTATAGGGAATATAGTAAATAATATTGTAATAACTATGTCTGGTGCCAGCTAAGTGCTATAATTATCAGGGGATCACTCTGTAAATTATGTAATTGTTTGGCCACTATGCTGTACACCTGCAACTAATATAATGTTGGATGAAAAATAAATTAAAGTAGAAAATGGAGTCAGAGACTTTATTATAAACTAGAGGCCAGGTGCATGAAATTTATGCACTCAGGGGAATCCCTCAGCCTGGCCTGCACCCTCTTACAGTCCAGGAGCCCTTAGGGGATGGCCCCATGGGGAGTGGGCCTAAGCCGTCAGTCGGACATCCTTAGTGCTGCCACGGAGGTGGGAGAGGCTCCCGGCACTGCCACTGTGCTCGCCAGCCGTGTGAGCCTGGCTTCTGGCTGAGCAGCACTCCCCCCATGGGAGCACACTGACCACCAGGGGGCAACTCCTGGTTGAGCATCTGCCCCCTGGTGGTCAGTGTACATCATAGCACTGGTTGTTCTGCTGTTCGGTCAATTTGCATATTAGTCTTTTATTATATAAGACTAGAAGCCTATTGCAGGAAGATTCCTGTAAGAACAGGGCTTCCAGTGGGCTTCCCTCCCGCCACCGCCACCCCTCCCGCCCCCCGCACTTTCCCTCCCGCCACCACCCCATGCTTTCCCTTCCCTCCCATTGCCTCTGCCCGCCACCCCGCACTTTCCCTCCCGCCACCACCGCCACCTCGCTTTCCGTTTTCCCTCCCTCTTCCTTCTATGCTGTCTTCAGTCTTCACTGCATCTGCATATGCAAATTAACTTCCATCTTTCGTTGGGTTAATTTGCATACATGCTCTGATTGGCTGGTGGGTGTAGCAGAGTGATGGTTAATTTGCATGTTTCTCTTTTATTAGTGAAGATGCTTGAAGTTAGTTTTGTTTTTTACTCAACAGGCGAAACAATACAGTTATATATTTAAATGCTTTAAAAATGATTGTAGTGTACACTTGCCTTTCCCATGTTTATTTCAAACTCTTCCCACATTGTACAAGACACACCTGAAAAGTTTGGGTGGCATTAATTAACCCTCACCCCAAAATTAATCCAATCAAAATAGCCTAACCTTTGATTTATGGTGTTACCCTGATCACAAGAAATGGCACCAATCACAGGGCTTTTGCCCCAAATTGGCTCCCTTCCTACCCCTGGATGGGAATGAGAGAACACATGGTCCTTGTTGCTGCAGGCAGTCATCATGTGACCAAGCAAATAAAAGAAACGGGGAGCTGGAATGCTGCTCAATAAAAAAGGTTTATAACAGCATAAAGGCAAAAGGATGTAAAGAACAAACTGAAAGTTTTAAATAAGCCCCTTTTTGGACCCTCCTTTTCCTATACTGGATGGTTCAGTTATGTGAACCTTCAAATCAAATCAACATAGAGTTTGATTTTTCTGCTACTGAACCGAATATTTTTAAGTCAGTTTGCATATGTTATTGTTATACTTTACCTCAAAATACTTTAGTGTACTTAATGTCATATAAATGTGACATGCATGTCATTTAATTTACTGGATCCTCTAAAGATCCTCAGTTGCTGTAGTCAAGAATTCACCTGTTATTTCATCAGAAAGTCTGCATTCCAAAAAATAACCACAAAAAAAGAGCTTCAGCTATCATTGTCTTTCATTGACACCTGCGATTTTGCTAATAAATAAAATGTTTGTAAATTGTCATTGATCACTGTTTGGTTTGTATAGTTCAGTGGCCGGCAAACCGCGGCTCATGAGCCACATGCGTTGTGTTGACTAATGAGTTTGCCGACCACTGGACTACACTAAATGTTACCGTGTAGTTGGAAGCTGTGAGGATTAGGCAATTGTGGCATATTGTGTGCAAAGAAGTAAAGGGTAGTATATGACAGTAATCGGCAAACTCATTAGTCAACAGAGCGGCAAACTGTAGCTCGCAAGCTGCATGTGGCTCGCGAGCTGTGGTTTGCCAAACACTGGTATAGTTCATCTTGATTCATAACTGGGCAAGAATCACTCCCTAAGTCTTTGAAAATATGAACTGCTTCTATTATTGTCTCATGAGCTCAGAAACAAAAGAGTACTCAAGCCAGAAAGAGAAACAAGACAAGCCATCATGTCATCTATTTAATCATTACAATAAATTTACAAAATTAATTTACATGATCAGCCTTTAACTATGATCTCCAAATAACTCAAAAATGTGGTGACTATAAATAGAAAACACATGTGTATAATCTGTTTACTTTTCATTATACCCTTAAAAATTTAACTTGTATCTGTGGAATTAAGCTTTCTAAAAATATTAAAAAGGAATG
This sequence comes from Corynorhinus townsendii, assembly GCA_026230045.1. Lineage (NCBI taxonomy): Eukaryota > Metazoa > Chordata > Mammalia > Chiroptera > Vespertilionidae > Corynorhinus > Corynorhinus townsendii. The sequence continues at coordinate 182,755,987 of JAPDVU010000003.1, forward strand.
CTGGTGAGCTAGAAGGGGTCAATAGAGAAAAAAGGGGGACATATGTAATACTTTCAACAATAAAGATTTTTAAAAATAAAATAAAAATGTAAAAAAAATGAAGCTGGGGATTTTTTTGGGGGAAGGGGGTTAACTCTTACACCTAAATTGCATAATTCTCAATGCATAATTGAATGTCATATCTACTAATAAACTACTTTTTATGATGCATATTGAAAAATCAAAAAGTGAGCTAGATTTTAAAAATATAGCATCTATATTAAATTATCATATTGCTTCCTTAAAAATTACTCTATCACTTTTGCAGATGGAGCAAACAGTACTCTGATCAGAAAGCCATGCAAGCGCTTCTACAATTAAGATAAACTGAGTTTGAATTAGCTTTTTTCAAAATTTTTGGCGCACCATAAAATTAACACATCATAAGAAAACTCTGAAGTTTGAAAAAAATGGAATTTGAGAGAACATAGTCAAACCCCAAATTTAAATTATAAGTAAAGACTAGACAATTTTTGTAACTGTTTTCTAGGTTTGAAAGCATAGTCATAAGCATATAAAGAAGACAGTGTATCAAACCTATAGGGTCTAAATCTGTTTCTGACAATGAGCCACAAACCTGCTATTTTCTGGGAGGGGGGGGGGGGTGGGAAGGGGAATTCACTAACAGCTAAGGCATTGTTTTGCCTGTTATTCATATACCTTTATCAGAAGCTTTGCTTAAGATGTGTAGCTTAAACCGAGGTATCATATAATAATTTGCCTAATATTTCTATAAAAATTTATAATGCAACAAATGTCAATGATGCATTTAAATAACAATGCCTAAAGACTGACAATAAAATTACCTTTTACATTTAAAATGAATTTATTTTTAAGTAAAATTAGGTTTATGAGATGGCCCATATCTAGGCTTTTATGGAAATATTTATAACCAGGCTCCTGAGTAAAATATGGATTATATAAGTCCTGTTACAAGGAGTATGTAAAATGCTATGAACTTTGCTTTTCAGTAAAATGCTAGTAATTAGCTCTGACCCTTTAGAGTAATTAAGGTTGACCATCCTCCGGATTCCCTGTCCACAGCTCTCTATTATTAAAACAATGATAGGCTTCCGGCATCTCCCCCGTTTCTTTCCTTTAAAAAATCTTACAACTACAGGCTAGAAATAAACATATAAGAACAAAAAATGTTGAGTCCCAATTTCAATGTCCAACAGTTCTGAGTCCCCATTTCAATGTACAACATTTCTGAGTCCCAGTTTCAATGTCAAACAGTTCCTTATGTGTACATGTCAGCAATGATATCTGGATGGTGGGCACATGGTGGCAATGCAGGTCCGACCCTCTCTCGTTTGATCCTGGGCAACCTGCAGTGACACACAGCTGCTGACTGCTAGCATGGCAAGGTGTCTTCACCATCTTCAATCTATGGACTGTTTTTCCTCTTGTCTTCGTGACTGGAGCAGTCCTGTCAATTCCTCTCTGTTGCAGGAATCCACATGGTCTTGGGAGTTGTTTTCTGAAAATATACAGACATATTCTCGACCAAAAGTTAATACAGAAATCTTTTCTATAAATTTGACTTGGGATCCTTTTTATTTTTTGCCCAAATGATTTTCCTTTGGCTTATTTTGACACAATGTGTGTTTTTCATGGGTGTCTTGCTGTTAGCATTACAAATGAAAATTAATTTTGTTAAGTAAAAATTTTCTACATGTAATTTACTTACAGAATATTTTTCCTTACATAATATTACTCCACTATCCCCTCCTTTTTTAAAAAAAATTTAATTATTAGGAGGCTTTGGGAAATTTTTATAATGCAGTCTTGATAACTTTAACTTTTAATTTTTTGCATAAAGATATGACTACTTTAGGTTGATTGCACATTAAGCAATTTTATCATGAGATGAACTACCAATAGAAATTTTAATTAATACTTTAGGAATAGCTTTTTGTCCAGTACAATTAAATTTTCTTGAATATTCACTTATTTCATTTAGCCTATTTAAATTAATCTGAAAACTTGACTACTATTTTACTGTCAAATTTAATACTCTAACAACAATCTTAGTTTGCTCTATAAGTATTAGTGGAAAGGATTATTTGCATCCTTGAGTAGGCCCTAAGCATTCTCAATGTTAGGCTGGATTTAGATATAGGGCAGCTACTGTCGGTCAAGTCTCTGTCTATTACCTGGATCCCAATCTGAGCTGGGCCAAGTCTCTGTCTGTTACCTGGGTCCTGATCTGAGCTTGGCGTGGGAGGTGAAGCAGCCATGGGGCAGACCTCCCTCAGAAGGGGGGCTAGGGTTTAGGCCGCTGCAAGGTTGGGGGGGTGAGGGTCTATGTCCCACCTCTGTTGACCCCCAAGTTGTCTCCTGATAGCCCCTCTGTGACTGTGCCTGTCTTAGGTTGTTCCTGCCTTGAGGAATCTTACCCATCTCTGGCTAACCAGCCATCCTCTGGGGCCAACCAGGGTAATGTGAGGTTCATTTCTGTCTCCTTGGTAGTCTATGCCCCCATGGCCTCCACGCTAAGCACCTGCCTCAGGATCTCACCTCTGCCTCCAGTGGGGCCCCAGCACTGATCACAGATTTTGGGGAACCTAGGTTTCTTATCCAGGGAGGGCCCAGCTCATACCATTGGGCGAGAGAAAGATCCATGGTACCAGCCACTACGAGGCTTCAACCTAAAGCTCAGGCAATAGCTGTGGGCAATTGGATTGTGAGAAGAGGGTCCCTCTTGGCAAAAAGGGTAAGAGGGGCCAATATAGAATGCTCAAGTGCCTTCCCAAGGGGCCTTCCACATAGTGGAAGGGATTAAATCCTTTTATGTCCTCTTTATATTACTGCCAATCATTCAAAGAATTAGTTTGTAAATTTGTTTGGAACAATTGTACAACATGCTGTTATAAAACATCAAAAATTATAATGACATTGTAGAATAATATCATGTAAGGATATTCTTTGTTCTAAGCCATGACAACTCAATTTTAAACTGGCTGTCAATTTCTTTTTGTATATACAAGGTCTAATTACATTTTCTGCACCTCTACAGAAGCAAGTAGTGATAATCCCCTACTTCCTTGGTATCTACACAAGCCAGAAACCTCTTTAATTTTACACACAAAGGAGCAGTGACTTGATTTTATGTCATACAAAAGGAAAACTGGGTGGCAACACCTGTATAATTATACTTCCTTGCCCACCCATGTTCCTCCTGAACGAACCAAGGTGTTTGGTATTATTGATGACTACATTAGGCGGGGATCAGCCCACATAAGGGTTCTTACCCATAAAAGGGTCAGGAACTAAGTCAAAAACACTTCCCCATTTTCCCCAGGTAATATTAGTGTACAGCTGATCACTACTAGCATGGCAAGAAAGACGTTCTCACACAACTGTACCATCCTTTTTACCACGCCCCAGGTGGTCTCCGGGCTGTTTGTTGTCCGGCTCATCCTCCTCCTGCTCCTCATCCTCAGTGGATTGCTTGGAGTCACTGTTCTCTGTGGCTGAGGCAATAGATCGTCTGCAGCTGCATGGTGTGCCTCCATGTGCAAAGTTCTCACTAGTCTGATTAGTTTCTTGGATCCCTGTTGCAGTTTAATATTTCTAGCAGGAATCCACACGGGTTTGGAAAAACTCTCTGGAAATATACAAGCATACCCTCTGCCAAAGGTTAATAATGGATCGGGTCCCTTCCATAAACCAGATTCAGGATCTTCCCATTTAACTAGACCACTTTCTTTTGTTTTAATTCTGATACCAATGTAGCTCCATAGGTGTCTTTCCATCAGCATCACAAGTGAAGACATTTAAAGTAATTAAGGCTTGGTGCAGCCTACCCGCAGGTGATTTCTCCATCATCTCCATCATCCCCCCTTTTTGTTTTTCAAGTTGGGATTTTAAGAAATATTTTGCCCTCCTAAGAGGCCAAAACCTTTATAACATCTAAGAGTAAAACATAGTTATTAATTTTTATTTGATAAAGCTTTCCATGCAATTTTAAGTATATTAGATCAGTTAAATTTCAAAAATATTTCCTTTAAGAAGAGAGAATACATTTCCTGTATTACTCTGGGCCCTTGGAGCTTTCCAAGAATCATCTCTGTTAAAGCCTTGAAATTTTAACATGGAAAAAATGATCAAATATATATATATCCATATATGATTTTAATTACCACAACTCTATAATTTCTCCCAATTTAATTTGCAGTTTGTACTTTTAAAACTGACAAGTCAAGCATTAACAGTCCCTAGATTAATAACAACATCCTGCTTACTTTGGGGGAAGTTTCAGCAACAGATCTGGCCGAATTTCTTTTCATGTTTAATAGATAAAGACAGTTCTTAAATTTTTTCCATCTTTTTTACTTTCCAAAGCAATAACTGACACCCAATTTGGCCAAAATTTGCATTTCCCTGCGAATTCTTTTATAAGTTTTAAACAATATCTTAAGCAATCTCATTGCGGAAGAGCAGATAGCCTTGCCCTCTCCTGCCACCTTTGAATTTCTTCGCACCAGAGATGGTTTCATCAGTAGAGTTTCACTTGTTACAGTTTTTAAATTCCAAATACCAATTAAGATTTTAATTTGAACAAGAAACCACGTTATTTTATAATCTAATTATTCCGCATTAGCCTGCCTGAAAAAGACATTCCCACCCTCCTTACAGATCGAGACTCTGCAGTTAGTCCGTGGGCTTTGCGTGCGGTGAACCTCCCTCACCTTTTTCTCTGTGCATTTTCCACACCTTTTCTTGGTGTATTTTTTTCCTTCCTTCACTCTTAGGCAAAAATATCATCTCCTCCAGATGCCCTTCAGTCAGGTGCCAGATGTGGAAACCCCTTTCATGTCCCGTGAGGTTCAGGGCTCCAGTTCAGGGTTCGGGTTCTGGAGAAGGCCGCACTCAAATGAAGAGACTAGAAAAGCATCAATTTGGGAAATGAGGGTCAGGTGGAAGCCCAAGAGAGAACTACTACTTGCTCGGCCTTGCCATCCCTTTTATTAAGATTAAGATTATGGGATACACCCATATCCCCTAGGCAGGAAACTTCAATAATAGCCAATCAGTGAATTTAGGACTAACAAGTGGGGGCTGCTTCAACTACCAATATCTAGTAATTAGCTCTGACCCTTTAGAGCAATTAAGGTTGACCAGCCCTCCGGATTCCCTGTCCACAGCTCTCTATTATTAAAACAATGATCGGCTTCCAGCACCAGATAGTTTCTATTTTAGGCCTTGCAGGCCATGTTGTCTCTGTTGCAACCAGTGGATCCACTGTAAGCTAAACCTTGAACAGAACTCCATTTTTAACTGCCTTTCATATGCTCCCACTTTAACTGGAGATCCCGATGATATGTTCAGTTTCCTGATAACAATATCAACCATAGCTCAGTGTCTGACTAATTTTGAAATGTTTGGGTGCACATCACCTGAGTAAATGTCCTTTAGTCTCTTTTGGGAAGGACTGTGGGAATCATAACCAGGTACATTTGCTATGACATCACATAGCCCCTTTAATGAATTCTAGGTCTGAAAATTTGCTCCATAAACGGGGCAAAGGACTGTGCCACATTTATTGTTGTGGGCACTCAGCCTCCCAGTTATCCTGGGACATGCTGAATGATCCCGTTTTCACCACCCATCTAGTAAATTGTTTGTCCTTTGGGTCTTCCCATGGAACATGTTCATCTCACCACCTGCCAGCCATATTTGCATATCCATTCCAGCATGTCTTGAGTTTCTCCCTTCTCCATCATTCTGCCATGGTAGTCCTAGCATTTCAACTTTGCTTAACATAGTCTACCTGTCTTAGTTGGCACTTTATCATCTTTGAAATTCAGCCACTCTAACTATAAAATCTTGGTCATGGTCCTCAGCTTACTTCAGTCTCCCCTGGCAGGAAATTAAAGCTCTTTTTTTGTAACAAAACATGCCCCCTTGACTTACCAGTTGGCTTTTAATTGCTTGTTGTTCACTCTGAATTGTTCATTATCCTTCTGTACAGCATCAATACTGCTTAGCAATAGCCATCTAATCTCATTAATTTTATCGCTATCATATGCTCCATACATCTTAAATGTCTGATTTATTTGGCCAATTTACCAACAGTGAACATTTTAACAATTAAACCACTACCTGTGGCCAGGGGAGGTCTGTGCTCCAGGTATCACCAGTGATAAAGTTTTTATTGCCAAAAGGCAATGAATGATTCAGGCCAGATCCTATCTTATCACCTATGCCAGGAAACAGAAACTGAGACAGAATTTAGCATGCAAGATGCCTATAGGGATCAGACCTTTGATAGGAAGGGAACAGGAAGCCGGATTGAGCAGAGGGATACATTGAGCAGTGATATAGGCAGAAGAGAGTTTCATTTGACCCAGCAGAAAGCTCTGGAACAAATATGTCATCCAGAATCCTACATCAGGTCAAAATGACCAGACCTTTGTATTACCACTTTTCTCAGTCACCAGAAGCAGATTACCCTGTGAAGGATATGACCTTTGGACAGATAGCTTTCTGTGCCAGTGCAGATCCTAAAAGAGCAGACAGCTGTAGAATGATGACTGTACTTCCTGCAGCTGGATAGGAAGTCCTCCTTGAAGGAGAATCTGATGACACATCTCTACATCTAGCACACTAAACCACTGGCAATTTTCTTCAGTGGCTGAAGCATTCTCATCTTTGTGGACTTGAATACGCTCTCTCCTCTACCAGGCATATTCTTTCTCCTGGGAAAACTCTGAAATTTCCAAGATATATAGTTGTCCATTCTCTAAAGCCTGATTACAAATTATTTATGTCATTATTATACCCATTCTTAAGCTATCCTATCTAATAAAGAGGGAATATGCTAATTGACCCTCATGCCATAGCAAAGATGGAAGTGCCCACAGCCAATAAGGAGGGAATATACTAATTGACTGTCCCGCCCTCAAAGATGGTAGTGCCCACAGTCAATAAGGAGGGAATATGCTAATTGACTGCCACACCCTCAAAGATGGCAGTGCCCACAGCCACAAGATGGTGGCGCCCAGTCCCCTCAGCCTTGCCAGGACAGCAGGCATGTGGCAAGGCTGGACCCACCTGCCTCCGGAGTCCCCCAATCCCCTCTGCTCCCCAGCTGCCCAGGGCCAGCCCGAGGTGCAGGCAAGCCTTGGATGGCAGCTGCCTGGCCACCCAGGGCTGCCTGAGGCTCAGGTAATCAGAGCCAGCCGAGGATTGTGCTGCCGGCAGTGGCAGAAGCAGAGGTGTGATGGGGGCATCACCTTCCCTTGATCGCTGGGTCACCGCCTACCCCTAAGGGCTCCCAGACTGTGAGAGGGGGCAGGCTGGGCTGAGGGAACCCCCACTCCAGTGCATGAATTTTCATGCACCGGGCCTCTAGTATTGTAATTATTTACTTGTTCCTTTTGCTCAATATATCGTAACCTGTTTGAAGACATGGATTGTTTCATTTTTGTATTCACATCTAAAACAATGTCATTAATATAAGAAACATTAAGTAAGTATTTCCTAAATGAGAAAATGTGTTTCTTTTTTTTTAAAAAAAATATTTTTATTGATTTCAGAGAGGAAGGGAGAGGAAAAGATAGAAACATGAATGAGGAGAGAGAATCATTGATTGACTGCCTCCTTCAGGCTCCTTACTGGGGATTGAGCCCACAACCAGGGCATGTATCCTTACCAGGAACTAAACCATGACCTCTTGGTTCAAAGGTCGACGCTCAACCACTGAGCCATGCCAGCTAGGCAAAACTTATTTTTTTTTTCTTCCCTATCTCTATATAAAAACTAGACCCCCAAAAGATTTCTAAAATTACTCTTTTATTCCTCATATTGCATTTTTATACAATTTTAAATTAATGACAGACTAGGAAGTAACATTAGAATCTATATACTCAGTAAAGACTACTTTCCCATCCTTACATTCATATATTTATTGCCTGCTAGATATTTTCTTCTGACTCAACATATCAACATATCTCAAAGGACACACATTATTTCTAACTCAAGCTTGCTCTTTTGTCTATATTCTGTCTCCTTGATAATGCTACCTAATCACCCAACTAGAATACTCTGAACCTCCTTACTCTTCGTTTCTTTTACTGTCCATGTTTACCAAATTCTGATCATTTGACTTTCTAAATAATTTCAGCTATATCTTCTCCTTTCTCTGAATATTTATGGCCAATACAGGTAATTCAATTTTCTGGATGAATTCTTAAGTCATTTACCTATCTTCAGTTTTACTTCCTTAAAATCTATGCTTCAACACTTTCCCAAATAACATTATACTAAATGGTGAGAGACTCAAAACTTTCCTGCTAAGATCAGAAATAAGGTAAAGATGTCCCCTCTCACCGCTGCTTTATAATATGATACTGGAAGTTTTAGCTAATGTAATAAGACAAGAAAAGGAAATAAATGTATACAGATTGGGAAAGAAGAACTAAAACTATCTTTCTTTGCAAATGAAATGATTATCTATGAAAATCTGGATGAATCAATCAAAAAGTTTCTGGAATCAATAGTGATTACAGCAAGGTTATCCTATCTAATAAAAGAGTAATATGCAAATTAACCATCACTCCACTACACCCACAAGCCATGCCCACCAGTCAATCAAGAGTGGGTATACAAATTAACCCAACCAAGATGGCTGCGGCCACGGAGTGAGCAGGAGGCTTGGGTTTCCCTGGCAATGGAGGAAGCCAAGCTTTCCGCACACCCTGGCAGGCCCAGGCCTCCACTCAAGGCTACAAAGTTTCAATGATAGAAGATAAAGAAATCCCAGATACCAGGGCCTCTGCTTGGGTAACCAGGGGGCATGGCTGGCCTGCAAACCACCACTGGCCCCTCGCCCAGGCCACCCCACACCCCAAGTGAACCCCCATCCTGATCCAGGACACCCTTCAGGGCAAACCAGCTGGCCCCCACCGGTGCACCAGGCCTCTATTCTATCTAATAAAAGAGTAATATGCAAATTGACCATCACTCCAACACACAAGATGGCTGCCACAAGATGGTCAGGTGGGAAGGGCAGTTGGGAGGGACCAGGCCTGCAAGGGAGGGTAGTTGTGGGCAATCAGGCCAGCAGGGCAAGGCATTTGGGAGGGACCAGGCCTATAAGGGATGGCAGTTGGGGGCGATCAAGCCTGCAGGGAAGAACAGTTAGGGGTGACCAGATTGGCAGAGAAGGGAAGTTGGGGGTGACTGGGCCTGCAGGGAAGGGCAGTTAGGGGGGGACCAGGCCTGCAGGGGAGGGCAGTTAGGGGTGACCAGGCCTGCAGGGGAGGGCAAGGAGGGGCAACAGGCTGGCAGGGGAGCAGTTAGGCATCAATAAGGTTGGCAGGGGATTGGTTAGGGGGTGATCAGGCTGGCAGGCAGAAGCATTTAGGGGCAATCAGGAAGGCAGGCAGGTGAGCATTTGGGAGCCAGCAGTTCTGGATTGTGAGAGGGATGTCCGACTGTCCGTTAAACGGGCAGTTGGTCCCAGATTGGAGAGGGTGCAGGCTGGGCTGAGGGACACCCCCCCTCCCTGCCCGTGCATGAATTTCGTGCACCAGGCCTCTAGTAAGATATAAGATCAATATACAAAAAGCTAATTGCTTTCCTATATACCAGCAATGAAAAATGGAATCTGAGATTAAAAAGTACATTACCATTTACATTAACACCCCCAAATATGAAATACTTAGGTATAAATCTAATAAAATATGCATAAGATCTATATGAAGAAAACTATGAAACTGATAAAAGACATCAAATAAGAACTAAGTACATTAACAGATATTACATGCTCATGGGTAGAAAGATTCAATATTGTCAAGATGTCAGTTTTTCCCAGTTTGATCTATAGACTCAATGCAATTCCAATCAAATCACAGGTAGTTATTTTGTGGAGAGGCAAAGGACCGGAATAACCAACTTTGTATTAAAAGAGAAGAACAAAGTCATAGGACTAACATACTAATGTCAAGACTTACTATAAAGCTATAATAAAGACAGTACAGTGTTGGTGAAAAAAGAGACAAATCAGTCAATGTAACAGAATAGAGATCCCAGAAAAAGACTCACATCAATATAGTCAACTGATCTTTGACAGGATGAAAGGCAATACAATGGAGCAAAGATAGTCTTTTCAACAAATTATTCTGGAACAACTGGATATCCACATGCAAAAATTGAATCAATTTCACACACACACACACACGCACACACACACACACACACACACACACACACCACAAAAAAAAACCCCTCAAAATAGATCACAGACCTAAATATAAAATGCAAAACTATAAACTTCTAGAAGATAATATAAGTGACTTCAGGTTTTGACTTTTCAGATAAAATAGCAAACACACAATTCATGAAAAATGTTTCAGAATCTGGACTTCATGAAAATTAAAAATTTCTGTCCTGTGAAAGACAATGTCAAGAAAATGAGAAGGCTCACCAGAGTCTGGGAGAAAATATTTGCAAAAAACTCTTCTGATAAATGACTTTCAGTTAAAATACACAAAAACTCTTAAAACTCAACAATTATAAAATGAACAACAGGAAAAGTGGGCCAAAATCCTAACCCACACCTTACCAACGAACATGTTCAAATGGTTAATAAGTAAGCTAATGAAAAGATGTTCAACATCAGATGTCATGAGGAAATTGCAAATTAAAATATCATTGGAAACAGAATTTTGGAAGTTAAAGGCCTTTACATGTTATTTTATATAACCTTCTCTCTGAATTCAGAATTCAGTTACCCACACTTAAACAACATCCCAACAGAAACCAATGTTAAACCTCCCACATAAACCTTTCTTATTTGAAAGTAAAATCCTATATAAGAAAGAGGTGATATGCAAATTGACCATCACTCCAACACACAGTATGGCCGTACCCATGTGGTCAAAGATAGCCACCTCCATGTGAACACAGATGGCCACCACAAGATGGCACCAGGGGAGGGAAGTTGGGAGGGACCAGGCCTACAGGGGAGGTCAGTTGGGGGGGATTAGGCCTGCAGGAGAGGGCAGTTAGGGGTGACCAGGTGGGCAGGGGAGGGCAGTTGGGGGTGACTGGGCCAGTAGGGGAGGGAAGTTGGGGAGGACCAGGCTGGCAGGGGAGGACAGTTAGGGGCAACCAGGCTGGCAGGAGAGGGTAGTTAGGGGTGACCAGGTCAGCAGGGGAGGGAAGTTAGGGGCAATCGGGCCAGCAGGAGAACAGTTAGATGTCGATCACCCTGGCAGGGAATGGTTAGGGGGTGATCAGGCTGGCAGGCAGGAGTGGTTAAGGGCAATCAGGCAGGCAGGCAGGCAGGCGAGCGGTTGGGAGCCAGCAGTCCTGGATTATAAGAGGGATGTCAGGCTGCCCTTGAGGGGTCCCAGATTGGAGAGGGTGCAAACTGGGCTGAGGGACACACACCCCATCCCCTGTGCATAAATTTCATGCACCGGGCCTTTAGTAAATTAATAATAAGTGAAAGAGAGTTTACTGAGTTTGCATGTAAACAGCCTCAGAAAAATAAGAGATTGAGAGAAAAGGATTTTATTCTAGTATAATTTAAACTTTTAATACATAATAAAGAAATAAGGAAAATTACATTTCTATTTTAGAAGGTTAGACCCTTCTGAAACAAGATCAGTCAAAATTTTGATTACATTAGCACTCCATTAAACAACTAGAAGCCTCTTATTCCATGCTTTTACAAGTCATTTTTTTCTTCATAAATAATATTTCTATTTATTTGAAGATCACTCATTCTGGGTATCACTCCTACAAAATGTAGTTTCCCAGAGGTTAAATAGAATTGATTACAGAAGCCAATAAATGCCTCATTAGACACTGGGTTATTCGTATATCTCTGAAAATATGAGTTCTGAGCAGTTCCATGTCTATTCTGGAGCTTTAAATTATTGATTTAGTAATGGATGGTATTTGGTCAGGTGCCAATGGATACATGAATAACATCACCCAGAAATATGGCACTTTTAATATTGTCAAAAGCTAGATACACTTGTGGTTCTTCCAAGTCAAACAGTACATCTAATGCTATTAGGTTGGTTATTTTGTTTTTGGCATTCTCTTTAAGAATGAGAAAGCTCTATATTTTTTATACATGAAATAGGACTTGTTAATGTGGATGTAGGAGCATTTAGCATGTCAATTACTAAGAGTCTATTTTTCTTGCAAACTGAAGAGAGTATTTTTTTTTACCATTGTTTTCGTGCAGTGCTTGAGGGATATTTGAAGGTGCAGGGAAATGTCGTGGTGGAAGTAATAGTAATATATTTTTTAAGATTGGGTTAGTAAGACTCATTACAACTATTCTGTATCCATTTTTGGCTAAATGAAGAGGAAAGTTTTACCAGCTGATGGCCGTTTGATGACCTGCATGGAAAGAATTGGAACACTTAGGAGAGCACAATTGAGAGAAGTGATCACATCTTAAAATGTGACATCATTCTTTGGCACCAGCTGGCACCCTGGGCATCAAGAGTGAGTTATACTCTCAAACCTGAATTTTCCCCTCCAGATTACCTTTGTGGCTCACCAGAGGGCAGTGTGCAGTAATGGTCTCTACTGTTTCCTGTATTGGATGTTTCCTATGGAAAAGCCAAGGTCAAATCACCAGAGGCAGACAACAGGCAACGTGCCCCCTGCATAGAATTCTTAATATTGAGAAATTAATCAATTACCACATAAGATATAATGTAAGGAGTTTTTAGTAAATTCTGTTATACTTTCAACTTTGACAGTAATTTTGGGATTACTGAACTCAATTCTCCTCTTTAGACTTACAAATGCATAACATTATCCAAAGGTGGGTAAATTGCCTTCCTTCACATTATCCCATACCTGAATTCTCAAGGCTTTCAACATTACAACCAGATTAAAGAATTCGGTGAATATTGGACATTTGAAGTGTGGAATATAACAAGATGAAGCACCTATAAATCCTATTCAAAAGGAGCTTGAAATCTATCAAGGGATTAAAGTGTAAATGAAAAATTAAATACATGATGAAAATTATACAAAGTGGGTGATACATGTAAGTATGGTACTGTGAGAATGATAAGATAGAAAAAGATGAAGGCTTTTGGGAAGGGTTCAGAATCTGAGCTGACTCTTACAGGTGAGGCAAATTCATTTCGACATATTGAGGTTGATATAAGTAAATCCTAGATAAAGGAAACATCATGGATATGAAAAGTTAAAGGATCTAGGAGCTTATGGTATGTAAAAGGTAGTAGTGGAAAATAATTCTAGAGAGCTATATTATGAATAGGTCCTTCAGATTATTATGAGCTCCAAAAACTGAACTGATAGCAGGAAGTTGTAGGCGCTAAAAATCAGCAGTAGCATTGTGTACTGGCAGACAATTAATCTGGCAGCATTGTGTGGAATGGATTGTGTAAGTAAGAATCCAAAGATAGGGAGTTGAGTTAAAAGGCTATTCAATAATTCTGTTGATTTTCAGATTGAAAATAAAAAGGCAAGCAAGAAGTTCTGTAAAAGTAGAATTAGTATGAGTAAAAACTAAGTAAATGTGGGTGGAGTAAAGAGAGAAAGAAATCAAAACATACTTTGAGGTTTTTAGCTGAACTGGCAGGATGACAATTTCATTCATTGAAATATAAGACGCAGGAGAAGCAGGTTTGAGGGGGGTAAAATGGTCTATGTTTACCAAAAAACAAATAGAAAATCCTAGTGAAAATCTTTATGAAGTTTCATACACCTCTTTTTTTCCAAATTAATTCAGATGAATTTAGGGGACTCATTAGTCTTGATGCCCCCAAAAGTCTACTAAAACAACAAATTTTTGTTTATTAAAATGTTTCAAAATATTTAAGTGTGAAAATCTAAGAGGAGTTTATTATGTACTCAAAATTAAGACTTGAATGACATCATCATGTTAAATGGAACTGCAAGGTGTTAAAGTTTATTGATGTTAAAAATTTAAGAATATCTTATTTTTACAAGTGGTGAATTTCTGATTAGTAGAAAGGAAAGATTTGTAACTTTTCACTGATGCAACTATGTTCTATGCATTTTTTCTTTCTAATAGAAAAAATATGATAGAACATTTAAAGGAATCCATAATAATCTTGGTGAAAAATAAATATAAGTTTCTTTAATATTTTTAAACACCTTTTAGGAATTAACTGAAAAAAAAGTCTGTAATGAAGTCTCATTTGCTCAAACACATTGTAATATTTTTCCTCAAATTGGTTGACAGTTATAAAACCCAGAGACCAAGCTGTGAAAGAAACTTTTCCAGTTGAAACATCTGCTTTTATAGCAAATTTTTCAATCAATCATATGGGAAGTTTTGGAGTTGCCTTGAGTTCATCTGTTAATTTTTCAGCTAAAATTAAATAATGACCTCATAAGTGGCATGGGTTTGTTTCTTGGCCACTAAAAATATATAGTAGTAAATTCTCTACAGTAAATTGAATTCTATAACACTATCTTTCACTCTCGACCCTTCAAATACCTATGAATCAGATAGCTCTTGTCCATACTTGTGGACCCAAGAGCTTGAAATTTTTTTTCTGTATAAACCACAAAAGAGTCTTCTACATGTTAATTATGTCCTCTCTACTATGACTACATATCTATAGAATTATTTAGAATATGATATTTCATAGTACCTATCTTATCAACTTAAAACGTCCAGGTTTTATGCTGCTTTTAACAGCACTTTCTTAGTCATTTAGATATGTTACGGTGCAATAGAAGCCCTCTGGAATTTAACACCCTCAGGCCTTCAAGTGCATTTTCCAGAAATTGACACCACCACATTGTATTGTGGTTGCTCCTTCTCTTGTTTATATACCCTTACTGGAAAGTAAGCCACCTAAGAGGAAGGATGGTGTCTTATTTAAGAAGCCCTTTGAGAGCACCAACTTCTTAGAAAACAAGGAAGGAATGAAAGAGGCAGTTAGTGCCAAGATTTCTGGCAGTGGGAAAGGTCACAATATTGGCGGGTATTCTGCTAAAGGGAGAAAAAGGAGGTTCCCATGAAATGAGACTATTCTTATTACCCAAGGATCAGAAAGCATAGAGAATTAAAAATCTCTGATCTTCCTTTTCATAGGTATCATTCCAATATAGCTTTACTTGTGTATGTATACAACTAATTAATTGTGGTACAATACACATAAAATTTACCATCATAATTATTTTTAAGTCTATAGTTCAGTGACATTAATGCATTCACATTGTGCAACTACCACAATCATTCATGTTCAGAAATCTTTATCAACTTGCAAAACTGAAATTCTGCACCTGTTGAACAATAAGTCTCTATTTCCACCCAGCCCAGAACCTAGAACCACCACTGTACTTGCTATCTTTATGAATTTGACTATTACAAGCAACTCATATTAAGTGGAACCAAAGAATCTGTGTTTTTTGTGACTGGCTTATTTACTTAGCGTAACGTCTTCAAGATTTATCCCTGATTTGGCACATGTCAGAATTTCCTTCCTTTATTTTTAAGTTAACACCATATGAGATGTATGATTTGCAAATACATCTCCCATCTATGAATTACCCTTTCACTCTGTTGATCATGTCCATCAGTGCATAGTTTTTATGAACTTCCACTTATGTATTTTTTTCTTTTATTGCCTTTGCTTTCAAAATCACTGCCACATCCAATGTCATAAAGTCTTCCTTCTATGTTTTCTTCTAACTGTTTTATAAGTTTAAGTCTTAACATTTAGGCTTTTGATACATTTTGAGTTCATTTTTTTATATGATCTATAATAATAAAAGCATAATATGCTAATTAGACCTGACAGCCAAACGACCTTCCAGATGTCCTTCTGGATGAAGCCGGGCTGTGAGGGCTGAGGCAGCCGCCAAGGCTGGGCTGAGCCCCTTGCATGAATTTTGTGCATCGGGCCTCTAGTATAAGATAAGGGCCCAACTTAACTCTTTTTTGTGTGTTTCTTTCCAGTTATCACAACACCATTTGTTGAAGAGTGTTCTTTTCTAGTGAATGATCTTGGCATCCTTGTCAAAAATCATTTAACCATATGTGCAAGGATTTATTTCTGGGCTCTTTAGTCTATTCCATTGGTCTATACAGTATATCAGTCTTTATGCCAGGAGCACAATGTTTTAATTGTTGTAGACTTTAAATAAGTTTTTAAATCAGGAAATGTGAGACATACAACTTAGTTCTCCCTTTTCAGGATTGCTTTGGCTGCTCAGGGTCCTTTGAGATTCCATATAAATTTTAGGAGGAATTATTCTAATTCAACAAAAAATTTGCTTGGATTTTGATACAATTTTGATTGAATCAGACCTATATTTCATTTTTAGTAGTATTGACATCTTAACAATATTAAAACTTCTAATCTCCAATGCTATATATCTTTAAAGCTGAAAACAAGGGTCATTTCTATAAAGCCCATTTATTAGATAAAAGGTATTGTGGACATTTTATTCTAGGTTATTATGACATTAAATTCTAAGCAATCGATGAGGGAGTGAGGTATCAAGTTGTTTGTCTATTTAAGAAAAAAAAAAAATTGAAGCACAGCCAGTGGAAATCACTAGTGTGTTGAAGATAGAAAAAAAAAAACTTTAAATACAGTTTTGCTCTTATTAAATTCCTATGTGTATTAGGTTTTGTTTATGCATTTTTACATTCTATTCTCATTTGTTTACATTTATGGTGATATGACACCCTATCATATTTTTATTTTTGTAAATTTATGATTTGCTTTAACATTTGGTAGATGAATTATGTACACATTATTCTTTTTTCAGAAATAATTTAAATAATCTTGCTCATGATTTAAAATTTTTTTTCTTTATTAATTAAGGTATTACATATGTGTCTTTATCCCCCCCATTTGCTTCCCCACCATTCCCCTCCCATTCATGCCCTCACCCCCCCTGGTGTTTCTGTCCATTGGATAGGCTTATATGAATGCATACAAGTCCTTTGGTTGATCTCACCCCCTTACCCCCACCCTCCCCTACCTTCCCTCTGAGTTTTGAGCATCTGATCAATGCTTCTCTGTCTCTGGATCTGTTTTTGTTCATCAGTTTATGTTGTTCATTATAATCCACAAATGAGTGAGATCATGTGATATTTATCTTTCTCTGACTGACTTATTTCGCTTAGCATAATCCTCTCCAACTCCATCCATGCTGTTGCAAATGATAGGAGTTCCTTCCTTTTTACAGCAGCATAGTATTCCATTGTGTCAATGTACCACAATTTTTTAATCCACTCATCTGTTGATGGGCACTTAGGCTGTTTCCAAATCTTAGCTATTGTAAATTGTGCTTCTATGAACATAGGGATGCATATATCCTTTCTGACTGGTGTTTCTAGTTTCTTGGGATATATTCCTAGAAGTGGGATCACTGGGTCAAATGGGATTTCTATTTTTAGTTTTTTGAGGAAACTCCATACTGTTATCCACAGTGGTTGCAACAGTCTGCATTCCCACCAGCAGTGCACAAGGGTTCCTTTTTCTCCACATCCTCGCTAGCACTTGTCGTTTGTTGATTTGTTGATGATAGCCATTCTGACAGGTGTGAGATGGTTGTTTTGACTTGCATCTCTCGGATGATTAGTGACTTTGAGCATATTTTCATATGTCTCTTGGCCTTCCTTCTGTCTTCTTTCAAAAAGTATCTATTTAGGTCCATTGCCCATTTTTTGATTGGATTGTTTATCTTCCTTTTGTTAAGTTGTATGAGTTCCCTGTAAATGTTGGAGATTAAACCCTTATCAAGATAACATTGGCAAATATGTTCTCCTATTTAATGGGATTTCTTGTTGTTTTGTGGATGGTTTCTTTTGCTGTGCAGAAGCTTTTTATTTTGATGTAGTCCCATTCATTTATTTTCTCTTTAGTTTCCATTGTCCTAGGAGCTGTATTGATGAAGAGAATGCTTTGGCATATGTCTGAGATTTTGTTGCCTGTGGATTTCTCTAATATTTTTATGGCTTCCTGTCTTATGCTTAAGTTCTTTATCCATTTTGAGTTTATTTTTGTGCATGGTGTAAATTGGTGGTCTAGTTTCATTTTTTTTGCATGTATCTGTCCAATTTTCCCAACACCATTTATTGAAGAGACTATCTTGACTCTATTATATGCTCTTGCTTCTTTTGTCAAATATTAATTGAACATAGTGGTTTGGGTCAAATTCTGGGTTCTCTATTCTATTCCATTGGTCTATATGTCTGTTCTTGTGCCAGTACCAGGCAATTTTAAGGATAGTGGCTTTGTAATACAGCTTGATGTCTGGTATTGAGATCCTTCCTACTTTGTTCTTCTTTCTCAGGATTGCTACAGCTATTCGAGGTCTTTTTTTTATTCCAGATGAATTTTTGGAGAGTTTGTTCTAGGTCTGTGAAATACGCCATTGGTATTTTAATGGGGAGTGCATCGAATCTATAGATTGCTTTGGGTAATATGGACATTTTAATGATGTTGATTCTACCAATCCATGAACATGGTATTTTCTTCCATCTGTTTATGTCTTCCTCTATCTCTTTTTTAAACGTCCTGTAGTTTTCTGAGAACAGGTCTTTTACCTTCTTAGCTAAGTTTATTCCTAGGTATCTTATTTTTTTGGTGTAATGGTAAATGGGATTTTTTTTTTTAATTTCTCTTTCTGTAAATTCACTATTGGTGTATAAAAATGCCATAGATTTCTTGGTGTTAATTTTGTATCCTGTTACATTGCCAAATTCATTCATTAAGTCTAATAATTTTTTGATGGAGTCTTTAGAATTTTCTATGTACGGTATCATGTCATCTGCAAATAATGACAATTTTACTTCTTCTTTTCCAATTTGGATGCCATTTATTTCTTTTTCTTATCTGATCACTGTGGCTAGCACTTCCAATACTATGTTGAACAGAAGTGGTGAAAGTGGGCATCCCTATCTTGTTCCTGTTCTTAGGGAAATGATTTTAGTTTTTGCCCATTGAGTATGATGTTGGCTGTAGGTGTGTCATATAAGGCTTTTATTATGTTGAGGTATGATCCCTCTGTTCCCACTTTGCTGAGCATTCTCATCAGAAAAGGGTGTTGGATTTTGTCAAATGCCCTTTCTGCATCAATTGATATAATTATGTGATTTTTGTCTCTCAATTTGTTTATGTGATGTATCACGTTTATTGATTTGTGGATATTGTACCAGCCTTGCATCCCTGGAATAAATCCCATTTGGTCATGGTACATGATCTTTCTAATGTAATGCTGGATCCAGTTTGCTAGAATTTTGTTGAGGATTTTAGCATCTATGTTCATCAGGGATATTGGCCTGTAATTCTCTTTCATTGTGTTGTCTTTATCTGGTTTTGGAATTAGGGTAATGCTGGCTTCATGGAAAAAGCTTGGAGTGTGACTTCCTCTTGAATTTTTTGGAATAGTCTGAGAATGATTGTTTTTAGTTCTACTTTGAATGTTTGGTAAAACTCCCCTGTGAAGCCATCTGGTCCAGGACTTTTGTTTGCTGCAAGCTTTTTTATTACTGTTTCAATTTCATCAGTAGTTATTGGCCTATTCAGGTTTTTCGATTCTTCCTGATTGAGTTTTGGAAGGTTGTATTTTTCTAGGAATGTGTCCATTTCCTCGAGGTTATCCAGTTTGTTGGAGTAGAGTTGTTCGTAGTATTTTTTTTATAATCCTTTGTATATATGTGGGATCAGTTGTTACTTCACTTCTTTCATTTCTGATTTTGTTTATTTGGGTTCTCTCTCTTTGTTTCTTGGTGAGCCTGGCTAGAGGTTCATCAATCTTGTTTATCCTTTCAAAGAACCAGCTCTTGGTGTCATTGATCTTTTGAATTGCGGTTTGTTTGTTTTGTTTTGTTTTTGTCTCTATGTCATTTATTTCTGCTCTGATCTTTATTACCTTCTTCCTCTGGATACTGTGGACTTTCCTTGTTGCTCTCTTTCTAATTCTTTAAGTTGCAAGGTTAGATAATTTATTACCATTTTTTCTTGTTTTTTGAGGTAGGCCTGTAGAGCTATGAAGTTCCCTCTCAGGACTGCTTTCACTGTGTCCCATAGATTTTGAATTGTTGTGTTTTCATTGTCATTTTTTCCAGGATGCTTTTTATTTCTTCTTTGATCTCTTTGGTAACCCAATCATTGTTTAATATCATGCTATTTAGCCTCCAAGTGTTTGATTTTTTCCCCCATTTTTTATTGTAGTTGATTTCTAGTTTTATGCCATTGTGATCTGAGAAGATCTTATTATAATTTCTATCCTCTTGAATTTGAAGAGACTTTGCCTGTGTCCTAATATGTGGTCTATCTTTTAAAATGTTCTGTGTGTACTTGAGAAGAATGTATATTCTGTAGCTTTGGGGTGAAATGTTCTAAAGATGTCAACTAATTCCATCTGATCTAGTGAGTCATTTAGGATTGCTGTTTCTTTGCTGATTTTTAGTTTAGAGGATTTATCCAGTGGTGTCAGTGGGATATTAAAGTACCCTACTATGATTGTATTGCTATCAATCTATCCCTAGATATTTTCCAGAAGTTGTTTTTCTTTAAAATGTATTTGGGTGCTCCTATATTGGATGCATATACTACTATGTTTACCAGAGTTATATCCTCTTGTTGAATTGCTCCCTTTAGTATTATGAAGTGGCCTTCCTTATCTTTTGTCATGGCCTTTACTTTGAGGTCTATTTTGTCAGATATAAGTATTGCAACCCCAGCTTTTTTTCTCATTTCCATTTGCCTGAAAAATTTTTTTCATCTCTTCACTCTCAGTCTGAGTGAATCCTTTGTTCTGAGGTGGGTCTCTTGCAGACAGAAAATATATGGGTCATGTTTTCTTATCCATTCAGCTACCCTATGTCTTTTGATTGGAACATTTAATCCATTTATGTTCCAAGTAGATCCCAGGAAAGGATCTGGGTTGTTCATCTAGGTGTCCATTGAGATAAATTTTAACCGTGCAGGAATTGGGACATTGAAGTAGTTGTTGATGGAGAGACTGCTCTGCATCAGCAGGACTGAGGGCAGGCTTAGGACCAAAAAGACCAAAGGCTTTAATTTTAAGTTTAAAGTATGCAAATTAATGCATTTAACTACTGGAGGAATTACACCACATGAAACATATGCAGTTGCAAATCACACAGCTTTTTATTACTCACACAAATTCCTGAGCGGCTGTGGATACAAGCTTAGTTAGGGATCCCCATGTTGTCCTCTGTGATCTGGCAGCTGGGCTGGGCTGGCCCCAGTGCAGGGGGGCTGGTGTTCTTCTCCCAAGAGCTCAGTCACATCTCAATTGGGGATTATTGGCCGTTCTTCTGTCATCTGGCAGGAAAAGGAGCGTGGAGTGGCATCGCTTGTCAGACTGACAAAGGGATGGGCCTTTGTAATGTCTCAATAAGACGAGCATCGTTGGCTGGCAGGGGTCCATATTTAAAGCTTGTTCGTACCCATAGCAGCTCAGATGGCTATCAATGATTTGCATCAATGCACATATGTTAATCTTAAACACGACGAGGGGACTAAGGAGAGTACGTCACTCATGCAATTGTTTATTTTGACACAAGTCACTCTGCATCAGTTCAAATCCTTATTTCTGGGGTACACATGCTTCAGGGCAGTGGGGAATGTATCTTTAATATCACACTTAAAGTTTTAAGGGAAGTTTACTCAAACATTTTTTTAACTTTTCTAACATTCTTTAAGCATTTTTAAACATTTTTATATTTTATTACAACAATTTACATTTAATGTTATTATTGATAAGTACTTGTTTGTCATAATTTTTATGCTTAATGTTTGTGTTTCTTCTTGCCTTTCTGTTTCATCTTTTTACAGCAGTCTCTTTAGCATTTCTTGCATTGCTGGCTTGGTGGTAATAAACTCTTTTAGCCCTTTTTTGTTTGTGAAGCTCCTGATTCCACCTTCAATTTTGAATAATAGCCTTCCTGGGTATAGTATTCTTGGATTCAGTCCCTTGCTTTGCATCACTTTGTATATTTCATTCCATTCCCTTCTAGCCTGGTGTGTTTCTGTTAAGAAATCAGTTGATATTCTAATGGGATATCCTTGTAGGTAACTTTCTGTCTCTCTCTGGCAGCCTTTAAGATTCTTACTTTGTCATTGATGTTTGCCAATTTAATTATGATGTATCTTGGTGTTGATCTTTTTGGGTTCATCTTGTTTGGAACTCTATGTGCTTCTTGGACTTGTGTTGTTTTTTTTCTTGCCAATATCAGGGAAGTTTTCTGTCATTATTTCTTCAAACAGGTTTTCTATTCCTTGCTCCACTTCCTTTCTTTCTCGTGCCCCTATTATGTGGATGTTGTTTTGCTTTGTGTTGTCCCAAAGCTCTCTTAGTCTCTCATCTTGCTTTTTAAGTTTTCTTTGCAGTTACTGCTGTGTTTGTGTGTTTTTTCCTACTTTGTCTTCTAATTCACTGATGTGGTCCTTAGCCTCTTCTATTCTACTGTTTAAGCCTTCCATTGTGTTCTTTATTGCAGCTATGTCATTCTTCATTTCCTCTTGGTTTTTTTCATGTTGGTGACATTCTCATTAGCTCCTTATAATTCTCATTGAGTTGTGTATATTTGCCATCCAGCTGTTTGAGCATCCTTATAACCATTTCTCTGAATTCTTTCTCTGACATGTTACTTGCCTCCATTTCATTTAATTTCCTTTCTGGTGATCCCTCTTTTTCTTTCCTTTGGAGATTTTTTTTTTTTTTTGTCTCCCCATGTTTTGCTGTAACTTTTTAATTGTTTTTGTGTCTTAGATCCAACTGCTTTGCTATACAGGTTTTTTTGGGAGTGGTGTTAGAGGTGGTGCTAGTGATATCTCAGGTCTCCTGGGCTTGGTGATCTAGAGGAGCTCCCTACTTGAGCTATTTGGGTTCTCTTGATGTAGTTCAATCTTGAATGTTAGTTTCTTATTTGTGGATGAAGTCTCATCACAGATTGGCAATGTGACTCACCCCTGGCTTCATTGTGCAAGCTGTTTTGGATGTGATAGTGGTTCTTGCTCTTGCGGAAAAGGTTGTCTGAGGTCTCACTGGTTTGTGCTCACTGTGGGTTCCCAGAGTCCATGGTCTTGGAGGAAGGAGTCTTGGGGCCTGAGGCTCAGGTACTGTGACTTTGGCTGGTGTGGTGTGACTCTTGATAGACTAGCATCACTCTGCAACTCACTATGAGGGGCCTGGAGCCTGTGACAGTGGGGGATGAGCTTCTTGAAGTCTGTGTTTGAGGTAGTGGGACTCTGGACAAAGTGATTTCCCTCTCTGAATCACGAGGGGCTTCAGGATCCAGCAGCTGTGGATGTGGGAATCTTGGGGTCTGTGGCTGAAACAATGTGAACTTGTCCAGGGAGGAAAGTCCTCAGTAACTCACCAAGTTGTCCAGAGGTAGGTAGCTGGGAAGGAGATGTGGTGGATCCTACTGAGGGAGCTGTGTGCCCTTGATTGGAGAGACACACACCCAGTGGCAGCACACAGAGGGGCCCAGGAGCCGTCTTCATGGAGTGTGTGCTTGTGGGGCCCACGCGCTGGATCAGAGTGATGGTGGTGTGTCACCGGCCCTGTGAAGGGAGAAGTCCCAGTTTCTGCTTTGGGGGATGTGTGCCCCTGGTTGGATACACATGCCCAATGGCTGCTTACAGAGGCACCCAGGAGCTGTCTCCTGGGGCAAAGCTCAGGGGGCTCTGGTGCTGGTGTGGCACTACCATGGGGACTGGATGCCAGTGGCTGGGGTTGTGCCTTGCAGTGGCTCAGAGAAGCACCCAGGGGCTACCTGCCAGTGCAGTGGGCTCAGGGAGCTTGTGTGCTGGATCAGTGCGACTGCAGTGATCAAAGATCGGCAGCTGAGGATGGGGAAGTCCAAGTTTCTGCTACTGGGTCCTTGAGCCCTTGGATGGATACGGGTATGTCTACTGGCAGCTCACAGAGGCACCCAAGAGTGGCCTGCTGGGACAGTGGCTTCAGCAGGCCTATGTGCTGAAACCATGCAATCGCAGTGTCTGAGGTTAGGCAACTGGGAAGGGGGAAATTTTCATTTCTACTGCTGGGGCCATGCGCCCTTGTTTGAATACGATCGCACCCAGCCGGGGCTCAAGGATGCACCCAGGAGCCGCCTATAGAGGCAGTGGGCTCAGTAGGCCAGCGTGCTGGAAAGGCAAAACTGCAGTGTCTGGAGGTCAGCAGCCGGGGAGGGGGATGTCCCAATTTTTGCTGCCTTGAGCCCTTGGTTCAAATTGTGTGTACCCAGCAGGGGCTCGCAGAGGCACCCAGGAGCCATCTGTTGGGGTGGTGGGTCTCAAGAGGCCTGAGCACCAAAGAGTCATGACTGCGGTGTCCGAAGGTTGGCAGCTATGGAGTGGGAGGACTCAGTTTTTGCTGCTGGAGCCTTGCGCCTTTGGTTGGATTCACACACGCCCAGCGGTGGCTCACAGAGGCACCTGGGAGCCGTTTGCCAGGGCGATGCACTCAGAGGGGCCCTCACGCTGAAGCTGCATGACCGAGGTGTTTGTGGGCAGGCAGCCAGAAATGGGGGAAGTCCGAATTTCTATTGCTGGGGCTGTGCACCCTTGTTTGGATACAAACGCACCCAGCGAGGGCTCACAGAGGCACTCATGAGCCATCTGTTGGGGTAGTGGGCTCAGGAGGCCTGCTCGCTGGAAAAGCGTGACTGTGGTGTCTAGAGGTCGGCAGCTGTGGAGTGGGAAGACTCAGTTTTTGCTGCCGGGGTCTTGAGTCTTTGGTTGGATTCGTGTGCGCCCAGTGGCGGCTCACAGAGGTACCCTGGGCTGTTTGCCAGGGCGGTGCACTCAGAGAGGTCCTTGCGCTAAAGCCGCGTGACCGAGGTGTCTATGGGCAGGCAGCCAGGAGTAAGGGAAGTCCGAATTTCTACTGCTGGGGCCTTGTGCCCTTGGTTGGATTCGCACGTGCCCAGTGGTGGCTCACTGAGGCACCCACGTTCCATTTGCCAGGGCGGCTCTCTCATGCACTCAGAGGGGCCCTGGCACTGAAGCTGCATGACCGAGGTGTCTGTGGGCAGGTATCTGGGAAGGGGGAATTCAGAATTTTTATTGCTGGGGCAGTGTGCCCTTGTCTGGATAAGAGTACGCCCAGCGGGCGCTCACAGAGGTACCCAAGAGCTGCCTTTGCGGCCTTGGGCTCAGGAGGCCTGCTCACTGGAAAAGCAGGACTGTGGCATCAGGAGGCCAGTATCTGGGGAGGAAGTCACACTTACTGCTGCAAGAGCCATGCACCCTTGGAAGTGGAAGTCTTAGGGTCTGCAGGTCTGCAGGTGGGTCAGCAGGATTTTGGCTGGAGTGGCTGCAGTGTCCAAGGCCTGTCTGGGTGGTGGTGCTGATGAGTTCCTAGAAGAGGCCGCTCTCCCATTGAAGATGGTGTGGGCTTTGTGCCTGAGCCCACAGCCAGAGGAGTGCCCGCAGTGGTGATAGGTGCTCCCTGACCAGGCAAGCCTGGTCTGCCAGCCCCTGCTACTCCTGCCGGATTTTACTGTCCATCACTCACTCACATACTAGTTGTACCAGTTAATAATGCGGCTTTTTTTCAATAGAAGGAATTACACATATGTTGATATGTATGCGATTTGATATGTATGCTATTTTGTTGTATTGACAGCAAGCTTTAAAACTTCATATGTCAAATTTGCTGAAGGTGTTAACATCATAGATACTTTTACGCTCAAAAATGTTGAATTTTGTGCCAAAAAAAGAGCATTCGTGGGAAGTTTTAATTCATTATTTTGAAGAAAAAGTTATCAGATACTTCGGGAAGCTTATGGTGAACATGCTCCATCGCAAGATACTTGTGAACGCTGCTTTAAATGCTTTAAAAGTTATGAATTTGATGTGAAAGACAAAGAACGTCCAGGTCAACCAAAAAAGTTTGAAGACCAACAATTACAAGCATTATTGGATGAAGATGAGTGTCAAACTAAAAAACAACTTGCAGAAAGATTAAAAGTTGCTCAGCAAACAATTTCCAATCATTTAAAAGCAGTGAGAAAGATTATAAAGGAAGGAAAATGGGTGTCACATCAACTGAACAAAAGACAAATTGAAAACCAAAAAGCCATCAGTAAAATGTTTCAACGGCACAAAAGAAAGTCTTTTTTTGCATCAAATTGTAACTGGTGATGAAAAGTGGATTTATTTTGAGAATCCCAAATGCACAAAATCATGGGTTGATCCAGGTCACCATCAACATCGACTGCAAGGTCAAATCGCTTCGGAAAGAAGAAATGCTTTTGTTTGGTGGGATCAGGAAGGTGTGGTGTATTATGAGCTTCTAAAACCAGGTGAAACCATTAATACTGATCACTACCGACAACAAATAATCAATTTGAACCATGCTTTGATTGTGAAACGACCAGAATGTGCCAGAAAACACGGCAAAGTAATTTTGCTTCATGTTAATGCACCATCACACACTTTAAAACCAGTTAAAGACATGTTAAAAGATCTTGTCTGGGCAGTATTAACCCACCCGCCGTATTCACCAGACCTTGCTCCTTCAGATTACCACTTTTTCTGATCGATGGCACACACACTTTCTGAACAGCACTTCAAAACATATGAAGAAGTGGAAAATTGGGTCTCTGAATGGTTTGCCTCAAAACAAGAAAAGTTCTATTGGGACGGTATCTACAAATTACCTGAAAGATGGGAAAATGTGTGGCTAGCGATGGACATTACTTTGAGTAAAGCACTTTTGATGTTTCTCCTGAAATTATCATGTTTTCTTTGATTACAAAATCCACCATTATTAACCAGTACACCTAGTACACACCACACACATCCACACACTCTCCTTTCACTCCCTCACTCACTCATAACCTCTCCCTCTCCTCCATCCTGCCAGCCACCATCTTCCGGTTAGGCTTGCTCATGATTTTTAAAGAAAGTATTAGCTTGGGAAGTTTTGTTACCCTAAAGTTTTAAACTCAACTAAGTTGTTCTTTATATATTATGTCAACATAAAGACATTCTCATATATGCAGGGACTTAGAAAATATATCACCAAATATCCTTAATGAAGAAATGTCCCTGTCTAATGTAAAATGCATCAAAACAATCAAAGATAAAGGAAACAATAGAAGAGAGGAGATACTGATAGTAAAATTAATTGAGAGGAGTACCAAGGGCAGTTCAACACTGAATTAAATTGAAATATGTGTTAGAATTACTGATGCAAAACTAGTGCAAATATCAAAGCATTTTGAAGCGGTATCTAATATAAAATATTTTTATTGATTTTAGAGAGAGGAAGAGTTAGAGGGAGGGAGTGGGGGGGGGAGAGAGAGAGAGAGAGAGAGAGAGAGAGAGAGAGAGAGAGAGAGGAGAAACATAGATTGGTTGTCCCTGACCGAACTGGCAACTGACGAGATAGAAGAAGAGGGCTAAGTAATCAGGGACAGGACCCAGGACCTTGGAGGAGGAGGTAGAACCTGGAAACCCAGCTGGGTGGGGAAAGAAGGACACTGGGGGAGATGTGAGCTTTAAAATGTATGGATTTTGCTAAGACAAGCAGCGTGCAAATAATCAATCACAAGGCATATAACCAATCCCAAGAATATTACTAAGGCAGAATTCTTTGAAAGAACCAATCAGGAGCTAGCAACGTATATACCTACCCCTAAAAAAAGAAGCACACCCCTCTTCTCTCTCTGGCCTACTGGGTTCCTGGCTACTCTATGGAAGGGGACCTGCTCCCCTGCGCCCACATTGTTTATGGCCATGTGGGACTACACACAGAGACTAATGGATTTTAATTAGCCTGGATACTGAACTTCACCCAGAAACTCTGGACACTGGCCTGCTTTTGGCTTTTCTGGAACCCCAGTTGTGCTTTTTCCAGGATTGGCTTACAGCGGCATGGAACTTTGGAACCTGAAACAAGGAAGCTTCACTGGTAACCCGCTTTGTTCCCCCTTCCTGCTGCCCCCTGTGGCACGGAGTCCATCTATCTCTCAATAAACTTTGCTTCCACTAACTGTTTTTGTATGCAAATTCATTCATTGATTTTGGGAGACAATGAACTCAGGCCCGACCACCACATTTCGGTTTCACAGCCTGGATATGTGCCCTGATCAGGAATTGAACCCGTCACCTTTTGGTGTATGGGATGATGTTCCAACCAACTGAGCTACACCAGCCAGAGCATATAAAATATTTTTTAAGAATAAAGGTAATTATTAATAGGATTTAAAACAATATAGCAAAACAAAGGTTAAAATATTTATAGTAATTATGAGATTGGATATAAGACAATATTTTTAGTCACTGTTGGTAAAAGAATAAACCTATATAATAATTTTATAGGATAATTGATAACACATTCTGAAAACTTTCTAAATGCATACCTTAGGAGCCATTATTTCCACAATTAGAAATTTGTTCTAAGAAACATGTAGGTAACATGCAAAGATTTATATACAAACCTGGTCTTCATACTCATGTTTATTATAGCAAGCTTATATGTTTATCATCTCCTCTCCTATGCCTTTGCCTCTCTATCCTCTTTATCTAAATACTAATTTTATTTTCTGCAATTTTACTTCTTTTCTTATTAAGACTTTTAAAAATCCCATTACATTTTTAAAACTATTGAATCTTCTCTTTTTTAATTCAACTACTTTGAAATGTTGTTCTTCTTTTTAGATAACCTTCCTTTGTCCTAATTTATAGACTTGCTCTCTGATATTTTCTCTGCTGCTTTATACAAATCGTGTTCTCTTGAATTTAACTAGGATATATATGAGATGTTACTTTCTTCAATATGGTTCCACTTGTTAAAAATCCCTTAAATATTATGACAAATGAATAGTACCCTTCTATAGGTTCCAGTGTTGATGCTGGGAATAACTATTTTTGCATCTCAAAAAGATTTTTTTTTCCTTTTTCTAAAATTTTTTTCTTTATTGATTAATGTATTACATATGTGTCCTTATTGTCCCACTGCCCCCCGACTCCCCTACTCATGCCCTCACCCCCCCCCCCCCGATGTATGTGTCTATTGGTTAGGCTTATAGGCATGCATACAAGTCCTTTGGTTGATTTCACCCCTTACCCCCACCCTCCCCTACCTTCCCTCTGAGGTTTGACGGTCTGATCGATGCTTCTTTCTCTCTGGATCTGTTTTTGTTCATCAGTTTATGTTATTCATTATATTCCATAAGTGAGTGAGATCATGTGATATTTATCTTTCTCTGACTGGCTTATATAACAGAGGAGTGAGACAGCTGTGCTCATGTTGTCAGGACAGCAGGAAGTGCCTTTTAAATGGTGCCATGTACAAAGCAGTGATCGCAGTGTCATGGCTCCAGCAGCAATGTGAAACAGGTAAGAGGGATATACCAAAGAACATGTGCATAGCCCATGGACACAGACAATAGTGCTGTGAAGGCCTGGGTGGGGCAGGAGCCAGGCTGAAGGGAACAAAGGGGGAAAATGGGGGCCTCCTGTAATACCCTCTACAAGAAAAATAAAGAATGTTCACATCTTAAGCAGAGAACCCACTTATGAGGATATAAATATATTATAGGAATGGGTGGAATAAGAATCTAATACTCATTTCAATAGAATTGGGAAGAGAGGGTCATTTTGAGAAATATTTAATTGGTTTTAATAACAAACATGGTGGTTTATTCATGTGGGTGTTGAAAGAAAGGCTGGAACAGTGAATTAGTCAGAAATACCTACCTTGGATGACTGGGTTAAGGATGGATTGCTAATTGAAATAGAAAATAAAAGAAGAATATCAGACTTATGGAGTTTAGACAATAATTTCAGTTTGGAACTTACTGAGTTTGGATATTTATATAAAACACAGGTGGAAATGCCAAGTACACAATTTACAATATGGCACTGAATCTCAAGTTTTGGGGGTGGACATATGAGGATTTGAGCATTATCAATAGACTATAGTTTTTTTAAAAAAGCCTCTGAATCAGATCCCTCAGGAAGAAGTTATAGCAAGGAAGAAAGGTTGAGAATAGAAAACAGAAGTACATCAATATTTAAGGAATGATTAGAAGAAAATCTTGTGAAGGAGACTGAGAAGGAATAATTTAATAATTAAAATTAGAATCAGGAGAGTGTGGTGTCACAAAAGCCAAATTAGAAGAAGAATTTTTTTGAACTATCCTAATTTAGAGAAAAATTTAAAAGAAAAAATAATGATCAGAGGCAAAAAGAAGAGCCATCGGAGGAGATTAAGATTAAAGAATGGCCATGAGAGGTGATGATTCTGTCATTAGCAGTCTTGCAGAGAGCTGGATCCTTGGATTGTCACATGGAGTTTACTAGAATGTTGTAGTTAAAAGAGTAATAACAAAAAGCTGAGGGCCCTAGCCAGTGTAGCTCTGTTGACTGGGCATCCTCCTGTGCACTTGGGGGTTGCAGGTTCGATTCCCCATCAGGGCACATGCCCAGGTTGCTCTCACATCGATGTTTCTTTTTCTTTCTCCCTCTCCCTTCATGTATCTCTAAAAATCAATAAAATAATATATATATATATATAGCTGAGGAATGGTTGTCGAAAAGGAAAGGAAGATGTATCTTTTGTATATGTACTAAATAGTTCCTTGTCTTTTTCTATCTTCAATTTTATATAAATGTTTACTAAAGTATAAATATAGGAAAATGCACAGATCATAAGTGTGCAAGTCAGTGAATATTCATAGTTAGTATATTCATGTAACCAACACACAGATCAAGAAACAAACTAACTGAATGCCAAACACCTGTTTTGTGTTTCCCTCTTTTCTCTACCCATCCCCATCTCCTCCAAGCTTGACCATTATCTTAACATCTAGCACCATAGATCAGCTTTGTTGTTTCTGAACTTCTGCCTTTTAAATTAATTGTAACTAATCTAATTTAATTTCTTTTTCAGGATAGTTAATTATGAGAATAAATTACAGGATAAGGCAGCAGCTGCCTTATTGGCCTCCATATCCTTAAAGCCCGGTGGAGGGCCTGAAGCATTACAGGTGCTGCTAAATTGAATGAGAGAATAGATCTTCATAAATAGTCGGCATGCTACTGAACTTCTTACTCCCCTAACTTTGATAACCTTCTCAGAGCCATTGCAACTGCTCTGGATTGAAGTAATTCTCTCACTACAATATATGTCGGGGGTGGGGGAGAAAGGGATGGGGATACCCAATAGAGGAATATGGCAAGAAAAATGATTAATCAAAAAGTAGAACTAGTCACTTATTTATAGTTGAGAGATATCTTTTAGCATGCCCCTTCCTTCAGTATTTGTATCACTTCCTGTTCATTATTTCTAGCACTGCTCAACACTGCCTCTTAACAACCTTCTCCCGTTCTTGCAGTCTGTCAGTTCTGCAACTCATTAGCAAAATCCCTGACTCATTTTTCAAGTCAGGCTCTTTTATAGTTTAATAAATGTAGCTGTTGCTATTAATAGCAAGATTCTTAAAAATTAGGACTTGTTTTATTTCATAAATCATAAAGATATACCCTAAAATCATGTAGTTCTCTCTACAACTCCAAATATTTATTTTATTATAACATACATTCATTTGTAGTGAAAAACAGCTGAGTGGAAATTTGATTAAAAAGCAACTGTCATTGATTTCACCTGGCTCTGTTAATTGCCTGCCATTCCTTCCACATATTCTCTATTTAATTTGATCTGATACTATTAAAATATTAACCTCAAGGAAACATACAGGGATTCAAATGTTGAAGACTAAAACCATAAGTTAAAGCTGCTTCTTTGTCCATACTCTCCATGCTTATTTTTAACAAAAGCAAAGATTAAATAGAATCCTTTTTTACACGTAGGCAGCTCATTGAACTCACTTTTCTGGAAAAATATGTCCATTATAAAAAAGCACTAAGATTACTTTTATGAATGGGTATAGAGATACATTTTTTCCCTATTCAGGAAAAGAATCCAAATCCTTTTTTGTAACAGCTAGGTTGTATTGTTATATCAAAAGCTCATTTGTGAACATAAGGGTCTCTGTTATCAAAAACAAAGCAAAACATTGTTATAAAGTGCTATTTTTGCTATGGTGAGCTGTAAGGAGGAAAGAGTTCAAATATAAAATATACTATAGCTTGAGGAAGAATAGACTTTTTGAGTTGTAAATATTTTATATGGAGATATACCAACTAGTAGTCATAGGTATTCTAGAGTTTTTATTTTTATATTTTTTAAAACATTTATTGCTTTTTTTAGAGTGGGGGGAGGGGGGAGAGAGAGAGACTTGTTGTTTCACTTATTAATGGGTTGCTTGTTGTGTGTGCCCTGACTAGGGATTGAATCCACAACCTTGGCATATTGGGATGATGCTCTAACCAACTGAGCTACCTGGTTAAGGCCTAGAGTACTTATTTCTTAAACCTATCTACTTTAATTCACATAGAAAACAGATATAAGTATTTGATGAAAATAAAGGGGGGAAACGGCAGGAAAAGTACTAATTTGGTTGTACCAGAAAGCCTGGGCTCATAACTACTGATTTAAATATATATATAGCTTTAATGTTGGTAGCCAAGCCAAAAAAAATGTATATATTTATATACACATATATGTATTTTTTCTTTCTTTTTTTAAAAAATATACTTTATTGATTACAGAGAGGAAGAGAGAGGGATAGAGAGTTAGAAACATCAATGAGAGAGAAACATCGATCAGCTGCCTCCTGCACACCACCCACTGGGGATGTGCCTGCAACCCAGGTACATGCCCTTGACTGGAATTGAACCTGGGACCCTTTAGTCTACAGGTTGATGCTCTATCCACTAAGCCAAACCGGTTAGGGCTATGTATTTTTTCTTTATACAATAAAAAGAATCATCCTATGTAATAAAAGGGTAATATGCAAATTAACTGTCACTCTGTCACAAAGATGGTGGCGCCCATAGCCACAAAATGGCAGCGCCCAGTCCTCTCAGCCCCGCCGCAGTCCCCCAGTTCTAAGTGGGTGGCTGCTGAGAGCGGGCAGCTGAGTGGTCTGGTGGAATGCTTGCTTCGTGGCCACAGTGACGAGGCAAGCGTTCCATGCCCAGCCATGGATGGGCTTCTGGGCAGTGGGCGCGGAGCAGCCAGGTCCTGCAGAGAGCTACTGGCGCATGGATTCATGCACAGGGCTACTAGTACTAATTATAAAAAATTATTCCCAGCATTAAACTCTATAAAATGTTAGTTATATGGATTTTCAAAATCAGATAAAGAACAAAATAATAGTTATTTCTCAAAATAGAGATTATACGAGTTTCAGAAATATCCAGAGCATTCTGCTAGTTTAGATTGCAATATTAAAAATTACTTGTGGTACTTTCAGGGCAGATATAAACTTTAGTTTATTAATTAGGTTTTCATGTGATTTATAAAATATCAACATTTTATAGCTTTAGACATCTTTACATTTGCAAAAATTTTCTTGAAAAGCAAAAATTCAAAGAAAAAGAGATTTAGGAAAGGAGGAAGCAAGAAAGTGACATTGAAAAACATTCATTTTGTTGACTATAATATTCTTATAGCAATTTTTTGGTTAGGCTTTCCCGAAACTTATGAGGCATGAAGATAAGAATAATTTAGAAAATTATTCTAAATGCTTTAGAATCTGTTAAAAAATAATATGACCCATAGTTCCTAATCAGTCTCCTTGTTCTCTCTTGGTCTCTTCAAATATGTGTTCTTTTAGAATACAATAATTTCAAATGTTTTTATCATCACAATACACATTTGATATTTACAACAAAATACTAGATATTTTTTTCTGGAAAAATAGAGACCTACATCTAATTATTCAACTGTCTTCTTTTTTTTAAAAAGACTTTATATATTAGTTTTAAAATTATTTCTGTGAGAAAAATACTTTTCCATGAATGTAGGTACTAGTATAAGAGACAGCAAAGTTTTTGTTCCATATATAATGATTTTTTTATTTCCT
Organism: Corynorhinus townsendii; assembly: GCA_026230045.1. Taxonomy (NCBI): domain Eukaryota; kingdom Metazoa; phylum Chordata; class Mammalia; order Chiroptera; family Vespertilionidae; genus Corynorhinus; species Corynorhinus townsendii. The sequence goes on from JAPDVU010000003.1 coordinate 182,789,957, forward strand.
TGTGTCTTATATTTTCAGCATATATTTTCTACACTTTTCATATATTTTCTACACTTTTCACTTTCATTGTATATTTTCATCATGTATTTTCTACATGTTTCCCTTTCCTCGCAAGCTGCTACAACAGAATGTGAGAATACAAGATTCTTAAGACCAAAACATTGCCATAGAATAAAAAATGTTCCTTATAAACTACCTAGGGTGCTGCAAACTTCTGGCAATTAATTTCAATTAAGTTATTTACAAGGTGTGCCACTACTAACTTGTGCCCAGATGTTTCAGTTGGCAAAATGTGATGGCCACCAATGTAGTCAGTTTCAGGAACAATCACTCATTGATGGAATTTTCACACTGAATTCACAGCACCTTCGTAACATTAGCACATGATGTCATCACCTTTTGCCTCATCATACCGTAAAAATGCCAATACGAGTTGCAACAAATTACTGCAGGCAATTGCTAAGTTCTAGAGATGTTGTAGTGAACACCTGGGCTGGCTTGAAATCTAGCAGCTTTCAAAGTTTCGTTACCAGATGTTTGTGGAACAACTTACACATATATGGAAAACATACTTTTTTTTTCTTTTGCATGAATGATTGCTAGATCTTTGGAAGTAGTAGAAACACACGTTTCATGAAAGAAAAAAGCTAATAAGAATTTATTAGGGAAATCTTTTTATAAAAATTAGCATGGTTAGTCTTAAACATTGTTACTTGAATTTGCATAATCATGTTTGTATGCAAATATGTGTTTATATAATAAAATACATCTTTACAAGTAAGAGGTACAGTGATTATACCTTTCCTGGGTGAAGAAAATAAGCACTTATATAAAAATTTTATTAATCTTAAAATGAAAAGTCAGCTACCTAAGTGTCTGATTTTGTTTAATATTGTTAGAATAATATCTAAAATAACAATAATTTTGTCTTTCTTTTCTTCCTAGAAAAAGAGTGACTATTTAAAATTGCCTTTGTTTATTTTTGATGCTGTTAATTTAATATAATATTGACTTTCAGTATATTTTAGAAAAATTGTACTTTGTGATTAGACAAAGTTTTTTTTAGAAAAACTCTTTTCTATGTTATTGCAAAATATATTCTTCACCCACAATGAGAATATGAATAGGAAGAAAACCACTACTAATTTATTTTTAATGGGTCTATTTCTTAGGGGATTTTTGTTTTCATTTCAAGGAAAGTAATGTCTTAATATTTTAGCTAACTGACATGTGAGTCCTATTAAAATAAACAGGGCTCTCCTTTATTAAACTATTGTTTCCATTGTAATTCACTGTATTTTATATAATGGACCACATTTCCCTCCCTCGGGGCAACTGCAAGAAGTTGTTAAAACTATTAACAGCTGTCTGGTAACTCTTAGATTCTCAGTGATTTCATTTAGTTCAAAAGAAGTCTGAATTTATCCAGGTGAAAAGTATATTAAGTCCTGAGTAAAATCAAAGGACGTTCTATTAGGGATACATTTTAGAATTTGATGAATACATTATGTTCATAAAGGACAGAACATAAGAAAATGTATTTCTGCTACTCACTAAATGAACAGGTACATGAATGGTAAAAACAAAACCAAAAAATCTCCTGTCTTCTTTGGGAAGTAAGCATTTCAACACCATTCCTGAGAAAAGATGATTACCTAACCCACTAAAACAAATGTGTGCGCTATCAGGGCATAAACTGAATGAAGTGCCAGAAACAAACACACATTAATAGTCCGCATAGTAAATTTAAAATGAAAAACCTCTTTGCAGCTTTAACACTTTGATGGTGGATACACATCACTCTTTGCACTGCTGTGAAGTTCATGGTGGTCCTGGGGTGCTGCCCTGGTTGACTGGGTTTGCCTTTCCTTCTTATTTGTCCGGGAATCCCTCCACATCTCCAGGGAGTCATTATGAGCTTCCAGGCAGTGCCTCAGGCAGGCGCCTCATGGGCATCTCTGGGAAGGCCAGACCAGAGACACACTGAGTCACTGCGGAGCCCACATTTTCTCATTCCTTGTTTGTTATGAGATTGGGGCCCAAGAGGGTATGAAAGAATGCCACCTTAATATAGTCCCCTATGTTTTGTTAAGAAAAATGTAAATGCCTCACTATTGCATTTTTAACCTGAAATGATCCTGAAAGTTTAATTGTGACCCAAAGGCAAACTAACAGAGTACCTCTTAATGCCGATGTTGAAAATGAGCTGCAATTGGTTTTTAGTCCTTGGGACATTTTTACACTCCCATCAAATAAAAGAAATAATCACAAAGGAAATTAAACCACAAAGAAAATATGTTAAAACCATGTTTAGAGTCTGACCTAAATATATAAAACAAAGGAAATAGATGGTTGTGGTTAGAACTTTGTCTCTAACCCATCCATTGCATTTGCAGCACACAGAAACATGGTAACAATATGTCAGGAAGATTCTTAAGCTGCATTTACTCAAAGCAACATATTTGGAAGAAGAGTGAAAGGTCCTCTGAATTATCCCAATGTTGATTCACTTTCCAGTTTTGTACTAGTGTTGGCAAGGTCAGAATTGGTGATTTGGGGATATTTACTCATTATATCTACTCCACATGCAAAAATAATTTCCACTGAAAGAAAGCTAACATCCATGGGTCTTGCAAGTGAGCCATGTCAGCACACTGTGAAGTCCTAGCCTCCACAGGCAATCTGGTCAAAATAATTCCTATTCCAGCTCCCCTCATCTTTATATTTCCCAAAGAATGGAGCAGTTAAAGGAGGTCCACACTGGCACCCAAAATGCCTTTCAGTGGTCTGACTCATTATTATACTAGAGGCCTGGTGCACGAAATTTGTACATGGGAGGAGGTGTCTCTCAACCTGCACCTTTTCCAATTTGGGACCCTTCAGGGGATGTCCCACAGGGATCAGGCCTAAACTGGCAGTCGGACATCTCTCTAACAATCCGAGATGGCTGGTTCCTAATAGCTCACCTGCCTGCCTGCCTGATCACCCCTAACCACCTCTGCCTGCCTGCCTGACTGCCCCTAACTGCCTCTGCCTGCCAGCCTGATCACCCCCCAACTGCCCTCCCCTGCCAGCCTGATTGCCCCTAACTGCTTGCTCCCCTGCCGTCCCGATTGCCTCTAACCACCTCTGCCTCAGCCCCCGTCACCGTGGCTTTGTCTGGAAGGAAGTTAGACATCCAGAAGATGTCTGGTCAACCCAGTCTAATCAGCACATTACCCTTTTATTAGTACAGATTATTAGTATAAATGTTAGACACTTTTATCCTCTGCACCATTTGATGACCATACACCCCTATACATAAAGGCAAGAAACAAGAACAGCACCTCTGGATCTTTGCTTTCTACCTGGAGGGGGGTACTGACATTGCTCAGTCTGAAAGCCAGGCTTTGCCCACTGTATGACTCTATCATTTCAAATTGAAGCTTCAAGATTTTAGCCATTCCAAAAATTTAGTCCAGTTCAACGTGCAAGTAGTCATATACATATTAGGTCATATGAAAAAGTAGGAGTTACTCATCAGCAATTAATTTCTGACATTATAAAATGATGGACAAACATTTTTATTGTTACCTGAGGCATTGCATAGTAGGTATGGTATTTACACAGTACATTGCTCTGTAGTTTAGTATATTGGATTGAAAAAAAAACAACACACAGGTAAGTTCTATTTAATGTAAACCAATCAGGTAGTTAAGGATCCTCTTCATGCAGGGGAGAGTGGTTGAAGAAATCCACCATAGTGGAAAGACGGGCTCTTGTCTAAGATAGCATCTTGGGTCTACTCCAAGGAGCTCATGGGAAAAGTAGAATTCTACACCCTGTTGGCATGAATCTCACAGAAATTTATAAATGTGTCTTTGGGAAGTTTGTTTTTGTTGAAACAGTATTTTGATAATATCTTATATTTTCCTAATTCTTTGCACAGATTTTTTAAAAACATATATTTTCTCACTTAATTGCATTTCAGTTTTCCCCACTAGGTTAAGATGAGTTGATTATTTTGGAAGTGCTCAGTACCAAAAACAACTAGGAAATTTACAATGGGACAGAAGAAAGAAAAACTGAGTTCTTTGTTGAAGTACTTCCTTTTATCATGATTAAATTGGGCCCTCAATGGAAGGTGCCCTTAAACAGAGCATCAAAACAAGAAGTCTGACTGTGTAACACAATGTGTCTACGTAGATGGATGGTTAGTTTACTCAGAAAGAAGCCATTATGCTTTGTTGTGATTGTGAAGTGCCTCACCAGGGTAGGCTTTAGCATCTGCGCCAAAACCTTCACTCAACAGCTGGTGAACTCCTGAGAGACAACCCACAGAGCAAGTAGCTCAGGGACAAAATTAGACTTGGGAATTTCCTGCCCCTTAATTAAATTTCAACTGCTTTGTGCAGTGACAGGGCTCCAATTAGAGCATGAGTTCAAAGAAAATCGAACATAGTTACCTGTGGCTATATCATAAGCTTTAATGCAGTGCAGGGTTTGGACAATCTGAAGTGAGCTTTCTGTATCTATCTTAACAATGACAAATTTAATTCATATAAATCATGAAGCCTGGAGGGAAAGTTTCTTTTCTTCGTTGAGTTTTTTCCTAAGTGTTCTAATCCACATATATGAATCACACACAAGCACAGCTCTTGAGAAACTATTTTCCCTTTGTTCAACATGAAGTGTACTTCCGACAAAAGCCATCCACAAAAGCTGGCCTAAGATTTTTCACACACTCCAACAAATGCTAACACTAAGTAACACTGGCATGCTGTAAGCATCTCCTTTACATTTAATGTTCTCAAATAGTAATAAAGACACGAGAAAAGAGGAACGCTCTCTGTAATAATCTTCGTGAGGCTCCCACATTCCCACTGTCTCCAATCTTCTCACAGCAGAATACATAATGATTTCTTCAAGATGTCACTTAAAATTTGTTCCCCTTTCCCTCTACTTAAAATTAGTGTGGACCATCCATTTTAAGTCCGCATTTTCAAAAAAGATCATCTGAAACTTGAACAGGCAGAAGGAAAAATGTTTCCACTTCTACCATACTTAAAAGAAGTTGGGCAACTTTTCATATTTTTCTTATTAGCACTGTAATATGCAACATCTGTAATAATTTAGTTAATTAAATACATTAAAACAACAAATAAAAGAAGCTGTAATGAATAAAATACAGAAGACCCCATGCAGCTGCCTGTTCTTTTCTTGACAAGCAGCGCAGTGAAGTGGCTAGAGCCCTGAGTGACTGTGCTGGCAGGAAATAAACCCACGAACAGGATTGAGAGCTGCTGTGTGCTAATATGAAAACCAGCCTTTATTTATTTCATCACCTTTGTAACAATGTTAGATTCTGCCATTTCTCTCCATTTTTTTTTTACTCTCTGAAGAGCAAAACAGCAATCTCATAACTTCTTTTTCCTTTATTGTTCTTGTCTAATCCCATTTTTTCTTACCTGCCAGATCTTTTCAATGACTTTCCATAGTCAGAATTATCACTTTTATCCAAACTCTTATCTTTTCCCTAGATTACTGAAAAGCTCACTTTGAGCTCATATATCATTCTCTTTATCCAAAGTTTAACCAGTAAACAGTCATGAGCCACTTAACGACGATGGTAGTTCTGAGAAATGCATCATTAGGCAGTTCTGCTCTTGAGTGCACTTACACAAACCAGACAGTATAGCCTACAACACAACTAGGCTATATGCTACACTAGCATCGTCTATGTGGTCCATCATTGACTGAAACATCATCATGTGGCATATGACTGAACAGTAGGCAAGTACTTTTTCTCAAATCTCTCTCAAACACAGGAACTTAGAGTGATAGACGACTGCTTTATTAAAATATCTAAATTCTTTGACCAGTACTTATGGGTCCTATGGAAACTATTCATTTTTAAAATTTCACCAATAGTCTTTAGCTTTATACAGGCCAGTTTCTATTACATCCCCATTTCATACACACATTCACAGCTCACATTTATTCGCCTTTGTACATGTTGGTCTCCCAAAAATGGATGATTGTCCACTCTTTCATCATGACAATCTATATCCAGGCACTGCAAACTCAAATATCTTCAGTAGTAAGGCAGGCAACATACTCACAGCAGACTAAATGATGGAATTAAATGCAAAGGAGTAGTACAGAGTATGGGTAAACTGGAAAGAGCAGGTCCCATATGAAGGCACTCAAATGTAAATTGTTTTTCAAAGTAGAGACCATGCTCGCCCAACAAAACATAAGTAGAACTGATTTGGCCTGGGAGCCATCAATTTGCAATCTCTAAAATGTATACACCATTAACTTTGGTAAGATCTGTTAAAAATTTGCCTTTAGAAAAATCTCCCTGAAGGTTTCCCTTCTTTGTCCTCATTTTATATTTCTTCAGTAATTTCTATGTAGTTCGCCTTCCATTGTTGTATATTTTCTTTTGCTGTCTATATCACCCATATATAGAAACATTTTTTTTCTCAATTATATAGGATGCTTATTTGGGGGAAACAAATGTCACGTATTTTGATTCTTCTTTCCCTCTCTCTTTGTACATATAAAACATGCTTATTTAGCATCAAAATTTATTAAGTCAATATATTGCCACGGTAAGGTCTGCAAAATTGTCTCTTTAACTTACATCTAGCACATTCTCTAATTTCTTAGAGACAAACAAATAGGAAAGTACAGCCCAATGTGGCTCAGTTGGTTGAGAGTCGACCTATGAACCAGGGGGATCATGGTTCAATTCCCAATCAGGACATATGCCTGGTTGCAGGCTCAATTCCCAGAGGGGGTCATGCAAGAGGCAGCCAACCAATGATTTTCTCTCATCCCTGATGCTTCCATCTCTTTCTACCTTTCTCTCTCTGAAAGCAATAAAAATATATTTTAAAAATATATTTTAAAACAGGGAAGGGGATTTATGGGATTCAGAGTGATGTTAAAAGAAACAAACAGATATTTTCGTATAGCTTGATATTAATCTGTCTACTGTCAAGAAAGTTCAATCACATAACAATAGTGCATTGGATTGAGAATTCTCACTTTATAGCTTGGCCAAATAATTTGATATTTTGGGGAATATTTCCCTATGTATAAAATCTTATGCTTGGTGCATGGGGTGTAGACAACATATAAGTAGCTTTTTTCATAGACACATTTAGGAATATCGGCTGAGCCCACAATGATCCCAATAACTATCCCTCCCCTGCACCCCAAACTACAAAGATATATTTTGGGAAGCCATGCTTACACAATGTGATCCTCATTTCTGGACTACAACTAATTGGACTGTTAATGGGCATCAATCAATATCTCTCTGTGGTGGAGAGAGATTCAGTATTTAACATTGTTGGGAATATTTAATGTTACAGCATATAAACCCAGACCATGTTCTACCTTATTGCCCAGGATACAGAGGAAGCAGCATTGGAAAAATACACCAGGATGAAGCTGGGAGAGGAGAGCGGTGACAGAATCTATTCTGCCTGAGTTCAAGATGCACTTCCTGCTACCAGTTCCAGTCATTCTGCTTTTAGTTGTTAGCAACAAATGGTTCTAATCTTCAAGATTCCTCTCTGCCCTCCAATTCTGTAAAGATAATACATTTAAGTTTTGTCCTCTGTATAAAAGAGTCTGCGAGTGGAAAAGCAGTTAACAGAGTAGTTCATTTTAGTGGGACTCCCAAAACCACACAGTGAGCCAAAACTGTCTGAAAAGTTATATTTCCCAGGATAGAAGGCAGAATTTGCCATAGTAATCCATATTTTACTTTCCACTTGAGGTGATGATATAGAGTTCAGGAAACACACACACACACACACACACACACACACACACACACACACACACACACAAGAAGCTGTGAAGATTACTAAGGTAATATCTGAAAGAGGTTTTATGTTTCCCAAATATAAGAAGCATATGGATTCAAAGCACATTATGCATGTCATTTCTTTGTATATATGTAAGGAACCTGAGGAGAGACACTCAAGTATGTTAATACCTAATTGTCATAAAATAACCCATAACACTTTTAACTTTGCTTACTGGGTCATTTTTTAAATTGATGCTTTATCTATCAGATGGACTTGAGAAAGAGAAAATTATTCAAAATACTATCGTAGGTATAACACCCTTAAGACACTGAGTTCAAATGACTTACTTTTACTGCTTTTCCATTTCTGTATTCTTGGAATTCCTAGCTGGTGGTTTCACATACTCTTCTGTGTAAGTGAAGTAGAATCTTGTTGTGGGACAAAGGGCTATTAACATAGAGGTTGGTCTATTATACATCAGGTTGTGCTCCTGGAAACATAACTATAGATAAAAATCCGATATGAAAGAGTTGTCCCCCAAAGCAGATGTTTGTAGTAGCCTCCCAAATCAGAGCACCTCTCCTTTATGTTATCTTAAATTTTTTTTGTTTGTTTCTTACAGAGAGAGGGCTGAGGGGAGGAGGAGGAAGAGGGAAGAGAGAGAGAGAAAGAGAGAGAGAGAGAGAGAGAGAGAGAGGATGCGGAAGAGGAGGGGAGAGGAAGAGAGAAAGAAAGCTTGTCTTGTCTAACTCTTCATACTCAAACTTTTTGAAAGAGTAATCCACCTTAATGTTGTCGCTCCCTCCCTTCCTTTTCTCCCTTAAATCCATTATAATCTGGCTTTTCCCTCCTTCTCTCCCAGAATAGCATTCTTATGACAGTCTCCAAAGACCCTGCAGTTACAAAATTTAATGAGCACTTATCAATTATTATTGCAACAGATTTTAATAGAACTCAAAACGCTTACTGAATTCTATTTGAAATGCTTGCCTTTCCTACTTGATGTGGCAATTACTTCATCTTATAACTCCAATAACTCGATCTCCTTCCCCCTTCTTTGGCTTCTTCTTCCTGCAGTAGGTCCTTTGGCACGCTGGTTTTCCTCCAAGATGTTGTGCTTGCACTTGCCTATTCTTCTCTACCTACCCTTCCATGGCAGTTGTATCCACTCCCATAATATCAGATACCATGTATTTATGATTCTTGACTTTTTGTCTTTAGTACAGACCCTTTTCTTGAACTTTAGATTTGTTTTTCTAGACTCCACTAGATAAATCCTAAATGCCTTAAACTTAACATATCCCAAATTAAAAGTTTTTTATCCTCTTTCCAATTCTGCTCCACTTAATTTCATTAGATCTAGTATCCAAGTTAGAAACTTTAGAATCATTTCTTCTTTGTTCCTCACTTGTCCAATCAGTCATTAAGTTTGGTGGAGTCTGTGGTTATCTCTGGAATCCACTCCATGACCATTGCTTCTGTCTTACTTCAGGCTCTTATCATTTCTTGATATTTCTGTTGCAGTAGCCTCTGACCACATCTCCCTGTATGCAGGCTGTCCCACCTTTCCTTCCTCTTCCTTCTGTATTCTACATTGTTGCCTCTGATATCAAAAACACAAAACTAGCAAGGGCACTTCTCAGCTTAGCACTTTTTTAAAAATATATATATTTGTTGATTTCAGAGAGGAAGGAGAGGAAGAGAGCAATAGAAACATCAATTATTAGAGAAAATCATTGATTGGCTGCCTCTTGCATGCCCCTTACTGGGGATCGAGTCCACAACCTGGGCATGTGCATTGCCTGGAATCAAACCCTGACCTCCTGTTCACAGATCGATGCTCAACCACTGAGCCACACCAGCCGGGTTCACCTTCACACCTTTTAATAAATTTTCATCATCTAATTTTTAAAAATCAGCTCTTTTCCTTGATGAACATAAAAAGTCTCCATGACCTGTCTCCTTCCTCCCCTATTAATTTTGTCTCTCTACTTTCCTTTACTCATTTCCTATGGTTCTGCATTCACGGTCTCCATGCAGTTTCCCAAATATGCCAATCTATTTCACACCTCCACGGTCTGAGACAGACTGATGCATTTCCCTGGAATGTGCACTTCACACATTCTTCCCTTCTTGTGCACCTAGAAAATTCCTGCTCAGTATTTTAAAATTTCATAAACATCATCCCCATGTGCATCTTCCCACAACCATTTTCACCCATAAGCACAGAGGTTTATGTCTCCATCAGCATTTTTCTTCTCATTTGGTAGTTTATAGCATGAAGGGCCTTCCATAAACCCTCAAGGCCCCTTAGGGATGTCTTATTCACCTTTATTTCAGTATTTTAAACTATGCTTGGCACATAATACGTGCTCAATGAATCTTGATTGAATGAATGACAAATCAATAAATACAGAAAATGATGTGGGGTGGGTGGAAGGGAGAGAAAGAAAGGGGCTGGTTGAAAGTGTTCTGTACCATAGGATTATATATAACAATAAACATCAATTTTCTTAAATCTCTTAAAAGCTAAATTTCAGTGAAACAGAGAACTGCATAATAAAGCAAAAGTGTGAAAACCAAGCTCCTTTATTAACAAAAGAAGTGGTTTCTTCACACAAGTATCTGAACTAAATTAGAGGACAAACGTTTGCCTGCTGTTACTAACTGATGCTATAAGAGCAATTCAGTCTGGCTTTCTCACTGTCAGTTCTTCCACTAGAAATATTTGGAAAACAGAACCTATCTCACAGCCTGTGGGGTCAGTTTTGCCCAGGGAACAAAGCACGGACGTGTGCGTCACCATCTACCTTGCAAAATTCTCTCGCGGGCTTGCATCTACATGCACGCCTCTGATTTTATAAGATCCTGTACGTGACAATAAACACACCGACCGTGTGTCTAGACTAGGAGGTCATATTCAGAAACTTATGACTTCAACAGGGGTGGAGATTGTGGGGGAACAGAGCCTAGATCGGGTGAACTTCTAAATAGAAAAGGCATGTGTGTTTTCATGCGAAAAGGGAACAAGGAAAGAAGCATGTTAACAAAAGAATGACTTGTCATAATTCTGGGAACTATTGGAACAAAGAATTATAAACTTAATCCAATACCTGGGTACTTGTAATGACCGATATAGCTTTTCAGGAAGAAGATTTCTACTAAATCTTGGATGAGAATGGGGTGAAAAGTAACAAAAGTGCAGATTAAGATCAGTTTGCAAAAGAGATTTCCATTTAAATTTATAAATGTCTTTCTTTGGACAATATGTGATGTCAGGTTGTAAAAACAGTGATAAGCTGGAAGAATATTTCTCCGAACAGAGAACAGAAATAAAAGAACTTCCCTGAGTCACAGGCCTGGCCAAAATCTTTCCCTCTTAATGAGTTTATATACTATTCCCTCCTCATCCCTTACCATACCTCACTTTTAATTCTATATCTTTCCATTTTCTATCTGTAGAAATTGTTTACATATTCCCTAATAATTGATCTATTTTTTATTTGGCGGGAGGGGTGACTTTCCCAACTTTGGCACCAGGCACAAGCATAGCCAAATTCTGTTAAACCACAAGTCAAACTTGAACAAACAAGTGCACAGAAAACAAAAAGTAGAGTAGTATTACCTTGTGCTATTTCTAAATCTTCTTAGGAAAGCTATAAAAATTTATTTCATTACTATTTCCATTTAAATCTATAAGTTACCAATTGTGAATACAAATAATAAGTGGTAAGCTATCATTAATTTGTTTTCCATTACTTTGGAATTTATAATGGGAAAAATGCCTTTTTCTCAGACCCAGATTCATACAACCCAGATACGAGCTTCTGTGAGGAGTAATAAGGAATGTTTTGTGGGGTAATGTGTAGTTGAATTTCCTAATGTCAAACTCAAGTGTTTAGAATTAGACTCTCAAATTCTCCATTTTCTTTTAAAAATCTAGTGTTAATTTTATTTTATACAAGAGTTCTTTCTTCAACCCATTTTTATATGTAGTCTCCCTTCTCTTCTGGGGGTAATAAATTCCAAGTTTTCTTTCCATCATATGAAATATTTTTTCTTCTAAATTCCTGTTTAAAAGTTTTTATGGGAATGTTCCCATTTTAATAGGATTATCAGTATACATCAAGATTTTAGAAACAAAATTTTTGACACTTAACCATCATTTTCCAGCTGTTAAACTTTTTTTTAGCTCCTCTAGATCATTTATGATATGCACTTAACTTTATCTAGCTTCTTGGGTGAAAACATGTAATTATGGTTTAGTACAAAAGATATCCATTGTTTTGAACCTCTTTAGCTTGTTTTGATTGTAGTTGCATCACTTGATTTCTCCAGCATTTTTCCAAGGACTTCAAGTTCCTTGTTTACTTTGTGTTTTAAATGAAAAATGTTTCTTATTCATTAAAAAATCCAACAAATAAAAAACTCAAAACACATAAAAAGAAAATAAAAATCACCTGAATATCTTCCTTAGAAGATAACCCTAGTCCACATGCTTCTGGAAATGTTTTCTGTGCTTATATTCATACATATTATCTTCCTAAAGGGAAAATAAGATACAGCCATGATTCTCAACCTGGGAAAAGTCTGGGAGGAAGAGAGGGGTGTGGTTGGTGACTCAAACCACCAGGGAACTTTCTCAAAGTACACATGGTTCCCTACTTTACTCAAACTTGACTCCTGCAAAGAGAAATCAAATTTTTGAGGGAGCAAAGAGAAAAATGAATTATATATCCACTTCCCAAGCCCTCCATTTGAGAATTCCTGCTGTAAGGCCATTTTGTAATTTGCTTTTTTTTCTTTTTCTCATTTACTTTATGTTGTAAACACTTCTCTGTGCTGAAGACCATGTATCAACTATTCAGCCAAGTAAACATCTAATTTTAAGTGAAAATATTACAGAACATAGAATTCAATATGTTGTCATTTATGTTAAGAATATATTTATATGTACATAACACCTTTTGAGAGGACATATGTCTATCTATTATAGAAGTTATCTTTGGAGCTTTTGAATATTGGAATGTTGAGGGCATTTTCACTTTTGTATTGTTTAAGAAAACAGAGAATTTTGTGCAACAGAAAAGATTGTACTTTGGAAAAAATGAATATAGATATAGAAAATCATTCTAATGGCTACTTTACACTGAGTGTATCAACTTTATTTGTTAAAGTAGTCCCCTTTTGCATGACTTTTCTCTTTTGAAAACATTGTAAACAATGCTGCTTTGAATATTAATGTATTTATCTCTTAATGCACTTCTTTATTTTTAAACAGAATTCTTAATAATAGAATGGGTAAAGAGAAGGCATCTAATATTTGGAATCTGTTGTCAGATTATTAATTGAAAAAAAGACCGTATCAATTTGTTTCCACTGATGCACAAGTCCATTTTCTCACAACGTCAGCAACATGGGATAGTCTCAATTCTTTTCATCTTCATAAATCTAATATGTAAAAAAAGTCTGCATTTTACATTTCTTTGATTACTAATGAGAGAGAATATCTATTGATACATTTATTGAGCATATTTTCTTCTTAGGTGAATTGCCTATTTAGGGGTTTTGCTCACCTTTCTAATGAGGGTGTACATAACTTTATCATCTGTAAATACTTCTCAGATCATAGGTAGATGAATGACTGCCATATATTATGCCAATATAAAACATATGCATTTTGCCATTAGTTTTTATAGATTTTCTTTATTATAAAGGTTTATAAAGCTTATCCATTTATCTATTTTTGCTTTCTTTCTGATCATTGGCTTCCTTTAAAATTGTAATTGTAATTCAAAATCAAACAAATTATAATTGAATTAAAATAACACAAATTTATTAAATAATTTACCTCTGTTAATATTATAGTTTCTTATATGCATTTAAATCTTTAAACCATCTGGAACTTATTTAGGTATTCTTATTTCCTTTTTAAGCAAATATGCAATATTATGAACTTGGTTTCTGAATAGTCAACAAAGTCCAAGTGTTATTGCATGAATACTAAAATAAACATTTTGCATTTACTACTTTTATTTGTTTAATGCTATTAAAATATGTTTTTTTAAAAACATAATTTCTTCTCACACTTTTTTTGTCTTCTTTTTGTTTCAGTTGTGAGCAAGGTATATTAATTATACACATCATATATATACTTTTTAAAAATATGGACGCATAACTTTATTCTGTTTCTATTTACTCTATACCACTGTAGGGATTGTCTGATTATTTCAAGAGTAATTTAAAATCTCATAGCCTGGTTTTCCATAGTGCCTGACACATTGCAGGCCCTTGAGAATGATTTTTGGAATGGCTAGACTGACAAGACAATCAACGTATTTATAGTATAGCAAAGAAATGGAACTATAGTCTTACAAATGATGTGATGCTTTTACTGATATTTCAACACGGGTTTGATAACCATTCACTTATTCACTTTCCCACGATAGTGAAAAGCAAGTTGTTTAACACCCTGGGCTTTGCAACTGCCATTTGTCATAGGAGCCTAGTCATTTTTACTAGCCTCTTCACAAGATTGTTTGGTAATTAACAAGATACAAATTCTGAAAGTACTGTGAAAGAAAATCACCTTTTCCACACCCAAAAAAATGCTGCCATCTAAACCAATAGTAGTGGCTGTGCATGGTCTGTTGCTGTTCTAAAAACAAAGAAAAGCATGTTAGACCATCAACATGTTTCCAAACGGTCAATAAAGGTTTGTGATTTTGATTCAGAAGTAGAAATGAATTTCCCACACAAAAATTCATGAAGACAGGTATCACCTGTCCTGCCAGACCACAGTGAGGAGGAGATTGATTGTAGGATAGGCATTTCCTGTGGGCTCAGCTGTGTCTATGATTATACGTGGTGAGTATTCATTATTCAGGGTTGATGTGTGTTGATGACACAGCCTGCACTCTGCGGCTCGTCTCCGAGGCTCCACATTACAGCCAAGCTGTGATAGGAAGAACTGCATTATGTAATAATGACCTACCTCACCTTCTTACATAATATTTCACACTAACAGTGCTTTGTACACACACGGCAATTATTCCTTACAGAGTCATAAGTGCCATTACTACATGTGACTTAAAGTAATATGTGCCATATTAATTTGTCATTGGAAAAGTACACTTATAGAAATATGACTTGGCAAACTTTAATATACATGCTCCACAGCAAAATCAGTAGTAGAACTCAGGTTTATCCACAAATATTTATGTAGAAACTACTCTGCCTCTAGAACTGTGGTGAATGCAAGAGTTACTTGTTTTTCCCTAAGATCATAGTCTGACTTAGAGAGGGTGAAGACTTGAAACTCAAAATAGATGTAATTTAACAATGTAATAGACCTTCAGCGTTGTCACTCCCTCCATGAGTAAATCAATGCATACAAGGAACCAGAAGCTGAGAGCCAAAATCAGGCACCCAGACTCATTCACCTCCTCAAGTGATGGAGGAGCTTGGGCATCCTGGATCCCCTCTTGAGGGAGGGATTAAAGCTGTTTGTAATAGGTGTGTTATTGCATCTTGAGATAATGAAATTCTTTGTGGCAGAGGGGGGCGTACCCTCAGTTAGAATGAGAACTATAGAGTCCCCACACTTTTTCAGTGCCCCCTTTGGGCTGAATGGATACATTTCCAAATGCCCACTCATGGGTGGGTCCCTGCCCAGATGATGGGAACCACTGGACTGTGGGATATTCTAAAAATGTACTCTGTCTCGTTAGTTCATTTTAACTGTGAAAATCCACAGGGAGTCACATAAAACAAAATTCCATTTGGTTAAGAGTGGTTATGATTATCCATGCTTCTGGCTTTCAAGGCACGTCATTCCATTTCTGAAACAATTTTGACAGTTTAAAAAATTATTAAAACAAGAAGGCTAAAGCTTCTGGTCAAACATGTAGGTTGGACTCTTACACACCATAACCAAACTTCACAAAAATCACAATAAAAGGGTTAAAAACTCACTAGGACCAAGAAAACAGGAGAGGAGACAGCATTGGATCTAAAGGATAAGCCTGATCATATCACCACTGATTCAAAACCTAGCAATGTCTTGCTACCTCCCTTAGAGTAAAGTCTAAGGTGCTTGTCAAGGCTATGGAATGCTGCACAAAAACTGTCACCACAGTATTTTCTGATACCACCTCTCCTTTCCTGCCACACAGGCCTCTTAGCTGTTCCTTTTGCAAACCAAGTTAGTGCTCCTATTTCAGGTTCTTTGCATTTGAATGTCTCTGTGCTTGGAGCACACTTCCCCTAGAAAATCTGCATACCCTCTTCCCTAACGTTCCTCTGACTTCCACTCAAATGCTACCTTGTGGGAGAGATTTTCTCTGGACAGGCCGTGTAAAATAGCAGTACTGCTACTAGTATCTCTCTCACCCTGATCTATTTTTCTTCATAGCATTTGTTGCCATTAGACATATTCCATACTTTCATATATCTGTCTCTCCCTCTGGAACGTAAGTTTTAAGAGAGAGGGGAAAGATGCTGTCAATTAACTGTCAATCAATGAATCAAGAAATGTCAGTATTTTTTTTTTCAAAAGATGGAAAATATGTATAGGAAAAGTAACTGACTTCATAGAGAAGAGAAAGCTGAAACCTAAGGATGTGCAGGTAGGATGTCAGCAGAAACCAACCGAGTCATACTGCAGAACCTAAAACATCTCAGAAACTGGAAGCACCAGAAACCTCAGCAGAAGGGGGTGGATGGTAGAATTAAAAAATAAGCTGGTAAGGATCAGTTGAAATGCCTATAAGAGAAATCAGATCCCTCATTTCCTCCCTTACGTCATATAACCAGGTGATTAGCTCTCTTCGAGCTCCGCAAAGAGTAGAAGCTTCGTCCTTGGAGAACTGAAATAGATACAGAGGGAAGAAGAAATTATTCAAGAAATAAACTAAGAAAGTTTTCTAGTACTGAGAGATATATGAAGTTCTGTTTTGAAGAAGCCCCCCTCAAATTTCCTCCAAAATAAAAAAATAATCCACATCAAAGCAGGCCAGAATGGAACATCAGAATGACCATAAAAGCTTCCAGAGAGAGAGAGACATTAAAAATGAGAAGGTTGGAAACTAATACAAAATAGTATTGATGTAAATTGTAAATTAAAAATTTAAAAATAAATGAACTTATCTATAAAAATAAGAAGGTTGTAAACATTAGTAATCAAAATTGGAATAGATTTCTCAACAACAATACTAGATGCTAAAAGGCAGCTAGGAAAGACTTCAAAATTCTGAGGGCTAAATGGTTTCCAACTTAGAATTTTAAACTCAACCATATTATCACTCAAGTGTGAAGGTAAAGAAATTTTCATATATAAAAGTTATAATAGTAAGGATCAGGGTATTCCTTAGAATAGAAGTTACTTCTCTCTTCCCTAAAAGTACAGGTGTACACAGATGGTTCTCAGCAAGTCCCAGGACGGCTGGAGCAAGCAAGGGCCCCTGGAGCAGCTGGCTAAGGCCCCCTCCCCGGCGCCCACCCCATCACCCACCCCCCTGGAAGGCCTCGGCGCCCTGACCAGCAGCTCCCCGGGACGTCTGACCCAGATTTTGCTGAGGAACTGTAATGCCTGGAGCCGCTTCCAGCCCTGGCCTGCAGGAGGAGGACGGAGAGGTGGCCCTGGTGCTTCTGGGCAAGCCCTTGCTGGAAGGATGCCGGGACCTTGTGCAGAAGCCGCCGTCCTCTGCGGCCGGGACGCCGAGGCCTGGGCCCAGTGCCCTCCTAGAGGGTCGGGTCCCTTTCCCGGATTTGGGGTGGAGGCCCTGCCAGCACCAACACCACCCTGGCCCCACATCTTTTAACCTGGGTGTTAGCATTTTAGAGACCCTTCAGGAGTTCTGGCCACCAACTAACAGCTCCTTCCCCAGCCGGGACCTCTTGGCAAGACTGTAACTAGTGATGTTTGTACAAACAAAGACTCTATTTTGTGGATTAAGGAAAATAAAATTGACTACGTTTTACCTTCAAAAAAAAAAAAAAGTACATGTGTATGCAGTTCAGGACTCCATGATGCCCTCAGGAACCCAGACCCCTCAAAACACCTTGCACCGTCATCCCCAGATTTGGCTCATGCTCTCATCCAAAGTGGCATCCATGTTCCAGGGATGAAAAGAGTGCACTACAGCTCACTCTCTCTCCTGAGAGCTCCACAGAAGATTCCACTTGTTCTTTTTGCTCCTATTCCATTCTACAGGA
Source organism: Corynorhinus townsendii (assembly GCA_026230045.1). Taxonomy (NCBI): domain Eukaryota; kingdom Metazoa; phylum Chordata; class Mammalia; order Chiroptera; family Vespertilionidae; genus Corynorhinus; species Corynorhinus townsendii. The sequence goes on from JAPDVU010000003.1 coordinate 182,807,980, forward strand.
TTTAATCACAGTAACCCTTATAATTGCTCAAGAGGCCGGGAAATGTAGTATTCATTCTGGGCAAGCTTTTCCCAGGTCAGGACTCAAACAATATACCTTGCTAAATCTTTCTTAGGCAGCGACTAGAATATATGTGCCACCAAAACAGGGAAATAAACCAGGAAGGAGGAAGATGGGAGATCTAGGGAAAGGAGCTCCAATAGAAGAGAGAAAGCCCCAGGGTAATGGCAAAGGAAATCCCCAAGAGAGCAGCTCTGTAGTTCACCTAAAGAGTACCTGTCTAGATAGGAGCAGAATAGGAGAGAATGACAGGGACATTACTCAAAGGGGGGCAGGGGAGAGGGAACTGATAAAATACATAATGTGCTTGAGATTGTACTCACAGCAGTTTTATAGACAGATTCGATTAAAAGTTGATTGTACATTAATAATAGTTACCTAGAAAACAAAGCAAAACCAAACATGGTACGTGTTACCTCTAAGAAAAAAACAAAACATCCTGCAATAAAGAAAATGTAATCATAGCCCAGCATATGGCTCAGCAGTGAGCAAAATGGAAAAATATAGACACTGAATATAATGTAACTATCCTAGGAGAAGAGGCAAATGTGGAATGTGTGTGCGTGTGTAAAATAAAAAAGCAGTATTTTTATCTTCCATATTTGGAAGTTAATGGATGCATTTAAATATTGAAATATAAGGGAAAAAAGTAAGGATATAATTATAAGCATATTAGTTAGAAATGCCAGAAGAAATAGATTAAAGAGTTAAAGGATTATTTCTAGGGTCAAGATTTTGGGGAAGAGGGAATAGTGTAGATAGCTACTATTTTCCATCATCATTTCTGCAGTACTCTTTGACTTTTTAGATTATATTATTACAGTACTTTGATTTAAAAGCCATAGAAGAAGGTGTAGCTAAGGAAGTTAAGATGAAATTAAAACACTTTGCAGATATTATTTCCCTACCTCTGTTTGCAATAGTTGAAGGTTTCCAAGGTTTCATTCCTTTGTCTCAAAATGAATAGTTCATGGCAGAATTATTGGTATTAAAAAACTAAATTTATTTGAGCACTCACTATGTGTCAGGATTGTTCAATTTAATCCTCAAAATAGTCCAGTGAATTAGGCAGTGTTATTACACCCACTGTACAGATGAAGAAACTAAAGCTTGAGTAGCTTATTTTACTTGCCCAAGGTTATATGGCAAGTTAAAAAAAAAACACACAAAAAACAAACAAACAAGAAAGCAGCATAATTCAAAAGAGCAAGTTATTTATTCACTTAAGTCACAGGAGTCTCTTAGTCTGACCTTTAAAAACTCCAGTAACCTCAGTGCAAATGCAATTTAGAAATTTGCAGCACTTTTAAAAAAAATGTGTTTTTATTTATTTCAGAGAGACAAAGGGAGAGGGAGAGAGGGACAGAAACATCAATGATGAGAGAGAATCATTGATAGGCTGCCTCCTGCAAGCTCCCTACTGGGGATCAAGCCCATAACCAGGGCATGTGCCCTGACCGGGAATCCAACTGTGACATCCTGGTCCATGGGTTGACCCTCAACCACTGAGTAACACTGGCACTTTTAAACTATTCCTGATGGACATCCAAGAAGCTTCCCACTGACAGCCTCACGCCTGACCTGTGGCACCCAAGGTTTGGTCTCCTCTGAATCAAGTTTGACAAGAACCCTAAATGATATGTGATGTCAGTGATTTCATAATGTAAATATCACACTGAGACTCTGGGGCTTCATCAGTAAAAGCTCAAATTTATAAGGGCTTTAGTGAAAAGTCAAATTATGCAATTATCACCTCTCTGCCATATCTAATGAAATATACATCTAAGAGGTCAAAGGAGTAGCAGAGATAGAAGAATGAGAGAAGAAAGGGAACTATCCAGTTTACCTTTTCAGTCTTCCTTTTCCAGCCAGTGTTGAACAGCTCTAAGCTTATGTCCTTAGGACCAACTTCTCCAAGCAGAATAACAAGTGGGAAACGTTAATATTTTTAGTACCTTTCCATTCCATTCTAACTACTTTAGTGCATTTCCATGGGTTTTGGATGTCCTCATTGTGCAGACCCACTTTTCTCTCATAAAAGATGTACTTTTCCAGTGTTTCCTCCTCCATTGTTATAAGATTATAGGAAATTTACCCTGGTGATCCCATGACTTTGGCTTAACATGCCAACAAGGCTTTGAACAGGGATTTCCTGGGAACTCTATGGGCCAATAACACCTCCCTCCTCTAGAATGGCACTGATATATCTCCCTTTAAAGAACTGACAATCTGAATAGAGGAGAGAGGGGCTACTGTAGTACATACTCAAAAACAGAACACTTGAGGGAAGTATTTTGTCATTAAAACAAAATTGGCCTTGCTTCTGATTTAGATGACTAGATGAATTTGGTACTGTTAAACTAGAATGGTGAAGACTGAGAAAAGGACTGGCTTTTTGGAGAAAGATGAGGAGTTCAATTCTGATGAGCTAGAGTTGGAAATCCACAGAACAACCAAATGGAGATATCTGATAGGCCTTTGTTCTGTTCAGAGCAATGTGGTAGCAGAGTCCTGGAGATACCACTGAATCCAAACTGGGGGGACAGTGCCGAGAACAGTTTCAGTCTTATTCAGGGTGCGGTCTTATAGTCTGGACCTAAAAGACTGTTTTTCCAGACATCAAGGGATGAACGGAAATAGCTCAATCCTCTGTTTTACTTTCACTGCCTCCTTCTACCCTTCAGAGCTTTACCTTCTAATTATCCTCATCTGTTTCTGCTTTAATTGCTTTTTTGGCTCATTGTTTACCCCAGTCTGGGGCTTGCAGATAACATGCTCCTGTGCCCACAGAAGATGTTACTGATTGGACAAGGCTCTCCTCCCATTGGGTCCAGGTGGTCAGCGATGCTTCTCTACCTAGTGTTCCCAGCAGCAACCAACAAGAAGAGCTGGCACCAGAGATGAAACCTACATCTCTCCATTGTCCTTGCCTAGGCTGATTCTCCAATATGGAGCCAATGGTTTGGGTTTTCTTTGTGATCTTTTTTCCCTCTCATTTTCTAAACATCCCTACACAAATTTTCATATTTCAGCTCCTCCTTGGTTACCAGCCATTATCTGGGGCTTCCAACTTCCAAACTCAGACCACAAATTGAACAAACTGGAATTATGGAAGTGTAGTGGAAAAGGCATGATCTGTGAACTCAGATGTGGGTTCAAATCCTTGCTCCATTACAGTAGTTGCAAACCATGTAACTTGGAAATGTTACCTGACTTCCCCAAGCATCAGTTTCCACAGCTGTTACATGGTGAAATGGATATCTACCTTGCAGGGTTGTTTGGAGTAGAGCTAATTTACATAAAGCTTGGTACATAGTACTTGGTCAATAAAAATGTATTTTTATTATTGTAACCATTCTCTACTTCATGTATTTTCTCTAGAAGACCCTAAGTTCTTTAAGAGCTAACTGTGTGTGATTTATTTATCTTTGTATCTCTCATAATCTCTAGCATAGTATAGGTATTCAATATGCCCTCAGTACATTCTCTTATGTAAATAGATAAATTACTTGATGATTTTTGCTGAGGTTGGGGGTTTGGGTAGAGATCCATTACTTTTATTTTAAAGAAACCAGGGTCTATCACAGCATGGAATGCAAGTGATTATCTTCAAAATAAAAGCTAGAATGTATTGAGTACTTACTGTATGCTACACCCTCTTGTGAATACTTCACTTCACTCCATCCTTATAATCACATCTCCTTAAAGAGGGTGCTATTATTACCCCACCAAACAAATAAAGTAATTGAGGCAGGAGAAGGTAAGCTATCTCTTCTAGGTCATTCAGCTAGCAAGTGGTAGCACAGAAATTTAAAATCAGACCATTTGTTATTTAAATCCTATGCTGTACATTTGAAGAACTTGAAAAAAATTCTGCTTCTGGCTGACGTCTACAGGTTTTGTCCCTAACCCTTGGTGTTCACTTTTGGCTGGGGTTAGGTCTACTTTGGTGAAAAAATTAGAGAAGCTATGCCTAAAGAAATCTAAGCTCAATCAACTGCCTATTAAGCAGACACTAATTTCTAACATTCAAACTAGATTCAGTAAATTTTCTCAAAACAAAACCAAAAATTTACTTCAAATAAGAAAGCCACACTAGTTTGTAGGAAGACTATCATGTTCCTTGTTCCCAAGGTCTAACCGAAAAGTTGTTTATAAGCATACACTGATGTCATTATCCATTTTCAGATTTGCTTCATACATCTGCATATGCAAACATATCCTCCTTCCTATGTGTTTTTGGCATGCCGATAAGTATACCTGGAATTGTGACACAGCAGATTAAGCAGGTAGCGGCCACAGTGGGTGGTGAAATTGGGATGTGCAAAGAGATAAACAGAAGATGAGGTTTAACATATATACCCCACACAAGCCTGCCTTTCTCTCTCTTTGCTGCTTACATCCTGCAGGGAAGATTCCCCAGGGGAAACTATGCAAACAGGACCCTTCTCTCTCCAGCTCATCTGCACCAAAAATACTCTTATAGTTTGCCCACACTAAGCAGGTTTGGGGGAGAGGTCTTAAAGAGTCTGCTCAAGCACCTAATGAATTCTTTGAGGGGTAGCTACAGTTTTTACTTCTTTTTGACAGTTTCTCTTAATATTCATCTTTTGCTTTGTGGCAGTTCTTTTTTTTTAAGTATTTGATGATTAAGTAAGAAAAAGGCCACAGATAGTAACTGAGCAGGGATTTCAAGCTCCATCTAGTGTAGAACTTAACGCCTTCGGTGGCAAACTTAAAACTTTCTACAACACCAGCCATAAAGATCGATGCCTAGAATTCACATCTTCACTGACTAAGCTATACATGAACGAGGCAAAATTCTTGCCTGCGGTGGGAGAAGTGAAGGATATCTAGAGGCAAGGCCAAAATGAAGAGCAAATTGGTGTTAGAGTGGGAAGAGCAGAAGACTGAGAATCAGAAGTAAAAACCCTTCCCCTCACCAGTAACTAAAAGACCTCACAAGAGAAGCTCACTTCCTCTCTTGACCCTGATTTCCTCATTAGCAAAATAATCATCATAGCTAACATTTAAAGAGAACTCATTGAAGATATCAGGCGCTGTTCTCCTCTCAACTATATTAATTCATTTCATCTTTATAGTAGCACTATGAGTTTGGTACTAATACTCTCTTCATTTTTTTTTTAATTGGAAAACTAAGGGACAAAGGGATCGCGTGACTTTCTCAGGGTCTCAAAGCACATAAGTGATAGAGTCAGAGTTCTCACCCGGGCAGTCTGAGTCCAGAGTCTATGACATACTTTCATATCTAAGGTCCTTTGCAATTCTAAATTTCTACTTTACTCTAAAGAGTTCTTCCTACCACCACTGCCAAAATCATTTTCAAACGCACATATCTAAAAAGGTTCATTTATATGTGGAATCTAAAGGACAAGATAAGCAAACAAACAAAATAGAAACAGACTCATGATACAGAGAACAGACTGATGGTTCCCAGAAGGGAGAGGGTTTAGGGGTTGGGGTGAAAAAGGTGAAGGGATTAAGAAGTACAAATTTTTAGTTACAGAATAGCCACAGAGATGAAAATTACAGCATAGGGAATATAGCCAATAATATTGTAATAACTATGTATGGGGCCAGGTAAGTACTTGAAATATCAGGGGACCTCTCTGTAAAGTACAAGATTGTCTGACCACTATGCTGTATGCCTGACACAAATACAGAATAATATTGAGTGCAAACTGTAACTGAAAATTTTCAAAAATTAAAATTAAAAAAATTAAAGAGTTTTGAAGGCATGCTTTATAGAGTTACAAAAGAGTTTGGAATAAAAAAATCCAATAGTTTACTAAGGTTATTAATATTTGTATTTCATAAAAAAAATTTTAGTTTTCACATATAATCTATTTCCTTTGGGTGTAGCTTTCCATTTCTCATAGTAATAATAGGTCAAATTGTATTATAACTCAGAAATGAGAAAATTCAAAAGTAGTACTTATAGCATTGATTAAAAAATTTAAATATTCATGTACTTTAATTTATGAGATAGAAAAATAACAACTAACATTCATTAGAAGCCTTAAATTCATCCCGACACTGTTCAGAGTACTTCCTATGAACTGTCTCATTTAAATCTCACTAATTTGTGAAGTGGTAATCTTATGAAATATTATTCCCATTTTCCAGAGGGGTTAAGTAACTTGTACACAGTCACACAACTGAGCAAAAACCTTGGGATTTAAACCAGGCGCAGTCTTGCTCCAAAGCCCTTTTACTTATTACTTAACTTCTCTACGTGGAAGGAAAGTGAAATAATGAAAGATGGGTTTTGGAGGAAGGTAAGCACTGGAGTCTGGGGAGTGATGTATTAAGTGTTTTAAAACCTGCTCAAAGGTTTAGAATGGCAAACTTAAGACATGAACAAAAACCAGTCCATAATGACTACTGCTCTTTGCCAATTTAAGCATATCATTAGCATTAAAATTAATTTTCCATTATCTATGTCATCTAGGACTTGGAAGAACACAAAGAATTCTAATTCTCAGAAGAAACTCATTTTAGTCAGGAGTTTCAGCCTTTTCCCTGACCAGACATTTTACAGAACAGCCCAGTTATTACAGTTTGTAAAATGGACTGTGATGGATTTTTGTGAGTGGATAAAAGTCTATTTGGAGAAAGAAGGTTGGGGAGAAGCATGCCCTGTGCTTGGATACTATTTCAGATGAATAATCGATTCCTTATAAGTTAAATTGTTTGTCAAAATACCTCTAAAATCCGTAACATATAAAAGATGGGGTGAACCATTTTTTATTTTCAAATTTGTGCTGTAAAATGTGGAGAGTTGACAAGTCTGAAGGCCGGTTACAAAGCACTCAGGGTAATAGACAAACCAAGTACATGGCAGCAAGTCCCAGAAACTCAAGATAGGGTAGCCTTTACGTTATCTCAAAAACCACAAGGTTTTCCTTTGTTCTGAAATATTTCATATTACCCATCACAGAAGCATTGTTTCATGGTCGCTGCAGCAGAAAAGGTCAGGGTACACCCTGCAGAAATGTAAATACGCAATGCTGGAGACTGTTTGATATCGTCTTTATAAGCACAAAGCGTTGGGAAAGGATTTGATTGTTTTTTAAATCTGATGCTTCCATCAATTTCTTGCTATAAACATATGATGTGTTGTAGCAAATTAACATTTAAACACTGGGTTTATAGACTTTTTGGTTTATTTTATAGCCACAGAGAAAACCCACCTTTTCTTAGCTTTCAGTAGCATGAATCACAGACCTGTTATTTCCTCCTTCCATCTACATTTTACAATTTTCAGACAAATAGCACTGTCTCCAGAAACGCAGCAATTTCATTTCTGCTTGTTGTATTCATTGTTCTCTTTCTACTTGACTTCCCAGAACCGTATAACTAAAAGGAACACCGAGGGATCATCTGGTCCAACCATCCCATGATGCCATTTTTACAACGTGCATATCATGGATAGATAAGAGATTCTCTATGTACTAAATTCATCAATCAACAAATATTTAGACCTTATGTGAATCATTAAAACAGTGACAGTAAAAAAAAACACCAACATTTCATCACAGTTTTCTTATTTATGATATAGAGGGTGATGCTACCTACCTTGCAGGGTTGATGTGTTTTTCACAGAAATCCATTGAAACCGTTTAGGATAATTAACTTGTGCTGTAGATAAGGAAACGCAAGTGAGAGAGATTAAGTGGCATTGATGAAGTATTCTGCGTTAAAGTCGTGAGGCTATGAAGTGGCAAAGTCTTGATCTCAGGTCTTTGCACCTCGAGTTTTTTCCTTCCGATCCCGTTGGTGGTTCTTTATTTCCTGCCTCCGAATACCTTACATTGTGTAACAGTACACAATTTATAAAGTTCTTCCACACACGTTCTTATTTCTAGTAGGTATTCTTATGTTCATTTCACAGATGAGGAAACCTTCACCTGGAGCAAATGGTTTGTCTGTGGGCATCTGGCTGGAGAGGCAGGCCAGGTCTCTCCTGATCTTGAACCTGGTGTTTTCCAGTGCACCACAGCAGTGACCAGAGTTTACAGTCTTGCTTAGGAACCCACATAAACACATGTGAAACAAAGAAAACTGAAATCTTAAAACTCCACGCTACTACTTACAAGTACAATGGGAGACCAGAGTTCGTCAGTGATGTTTCAAATAGTTTTCATATTGCCTCAATTCTTACCAGCTCTCTTGTCATTTTTCTGAGTCTTGCATCATTAAATCTTTTCATTTCCCTATACAATTTTAGTCAATGTGCTTGCTTTCTCTTGAACTCTATTTGACTTGTCTATTAAGTATTTCCAAGTACAAGTATTTCCATTCCTTTCATCCTTACACATGGTTGTCTTCATAAATGTTCAAATTTGCTTAGAACTATTTCTCTTTTTTGTTAATTTAAGAGACAGATAGCTCATTATTACGCTGGGTTTACGTGTTCATACAGATTGTTAAATACCTTCCATGTTATTTATTCCCCAGCTTATGTGGCCATGAAGAAAGTTCTCAATGACTCAACTTGAGCTGCATGCCAAATACTGTAGCTGTGAGCAATTCTCCTGTTTAATAGCAGGTCCTATGTCCTGCCTTTGCCTTTCACTGAAAATCACAACTGTGCTAACCAGTCATAGCTTGACTCTTGTTATTTCCCCAATCTTTTGGCCTAGCAGAAGGCCATGTTCATTCTCTAAGAATGTCTTGTATTATTCCTAGTGGTAAACTCAAGGCAAGTGAAGAAGTAGCTTGAGCAGCATGCAAGCTGTGGGCTGGGCTATCTGGACTCAGTGCTCAGCTGTCAAAGCAGTGTGACCATTACTTAGCTACTCTGTGCCTTAGTTTCCTTATTTGAAAAATGGGAATAATAATTATAGCAATCTCCTAGGATGGTGTGAGGATTGAATGAGTCAATGAACATTTAATGTTTGAACATGTAGTGCTTAATATACATGTCATGTACTGATATCACATTTTTTAAAAATATATTTTTATTGATTTCAGAGAGGAAAGAAGAGGAATAGATAGAAACAACGATGAGAGAGAATCATTGATTGGCTGCCTCCTGAACACCCACCACTGGGCATTGAGTCCACAACCCAGGTATGTGCCCTGACTGGGAAACGAACAGTGACCTATTGGTTCATAGGTGGACACTCAACTACTGAGCCACGCTGGCCGGTATTACATTTTGAATTAATCAGCTGAATATGGCTGGCAAAATGTAGGGAAGATGATTATTACACTTTAGTCAGTTCACTGAACCCTCAAAATAACCTGAAAGACCAGTGTGGTTATCCTCATTTGTGATGAAGAAATTGAGGTATAGAGAATAATCAATTTGCTCACATTAGTATGTCTAGAAAGTGGTAGAGAAGGAAGGTAAACTCAGATCAGTCTAATTTCTGTATACCAAATAATTATAGCAATAGCTGATATTTATTCAATGCTTATGTGGTGCCAGGCACAGGGCTCTTTTGTGCCTCATAATAACCATTTAAATAAGCAGTATTATGATACTCTTTTTACAGTTCAGGAAACTGAGGCTTAGTGAGTTCAAGTAATTTGAAAATTATGTCAAACTAATACTAATTCAAAATACAAATTTTTTTCTGATAATAGTAGTATCTCAAAATTAAAAGATTAAAATTGAGCAAACTCAGTAGTGTTTTTGACAAATAACTTCTACTTAATGGAACAAAAACATAATGGTTTTAAGAAAACTCTTTAAAGGAGAATTAAGTGTAAGACTATTTTAATAAATCTTTAATAATAGGTCACCTACAATTTAATACATTTCTAAATGAAGGCTGAAAGAACTGAGTACTTCCTCTGTTAGATTACTCCATATAATGTATTTCATCAATTCTAAGACACATTTTTTTTCAAATTTTAATGTCTGAAATTAAAATTCTTATTAAGCCCTAGCTGGTTTGGCTCAGTGGATAGAGTGTCGGCCTGTGGACTGAAAGGTCCCAGGTTTGATTCTGGTCAAGGGCACATGCCCGGGTTGTGGACTTGATCCCCAGTAGGGAGAGTGCAGGAGGCAGCCAATCAACATTTCTCTCTCATCATTGATGTTTCTATCTCTCTCTCCCTCCCTGCTCCTCTCTGAAATCAATAAAAATATTTTTATAAGGACACATATGTAATTCCTTAATCAATAAAGAAATTTTTAAAAATAAAAATATTTTTTTAAAAAATTCTTATTAAAATTATAATTGGGAACACTTTCTCTTCTTTAGTGACATAGGATAATGTGCTTCTTACTGTCCATGACTTCTTAAGATTCAGTGAAGCCTGGTATTTTACATATTCTCTATTTTATGATCTCATTATTATAGTCTTCAAGGTAGGGTTTTATTTAATAGCAGGCAAGCTTCTTACTTGGGCTTAAGTAAGGAATGAGAACTCTTACAAAAACACCTTTTTATTCATAATGCTCCGTATTTCATGTAGTTACAATAAATCACAAGCTGATACTTCATGGAAGGAAATATGTGAAGGGATTTCCCTGGACAGATTTAGGCTGATTCTATACAAGAGAAAGGGTAACCACATGAGAAAGTTGGCATGCTGGTTGAACATTTCTCTTTTCAAAGATTTCCCTGGCTTCATGAAGTAATAGTTCAAACATTTCCAAGCTCTTAATTTTGAATGATATTAATTACTCTCAGAATTCCCCTACTATATTCTTTGTTTTAAATTCTTTTCCTGACACTGATACCTTTCCAATTCCACCCCCCAGTTTCATTTGAGGTTTTTATCCACCCCTTTCAGATGACAGTTTTAAGCACTTCTCCTATCTCATTTGTGTTAAGTGAATTTTGCATTACACCAGGTTCCCCAGAAGAATATTCTTTCATTATAAAGTTCTGTCAGTGTTTTTCTTTGTTATTGTTTATGTATAATCAGGATGAAATGCATTCCTATTCCAGTCTTTGCCCCTCTTCTGCAACATATCCAATTAGATACAGCATAGGTGAATGGTATAAAGAGTCCTACTTCAGCTCATTGAAAAATAGGTTTTCAAACACATAGAATGTACAACATAAACAGTGAACCTAAAATAAACAATGGACTGTAGTCATTAATAATAATAATATCAATATTAGTTCATTGATTGTCACAAATGGACCCCGCTAATACAAAATGTAAATAAGAGGACAAATTGTATGTGTGTGGAGGGGGCAGTCTCTGTATTTTCTGATCAATTTTTCTGTGAATTAGAAACTGCTCTTAAAAAAATAATTCTGTTAATTTTTAAAAATCAATTTTCCCAAATTAAGAAAGTAAGATGGCCCATGGTTTTCTGGCTTTAAATTCAATCCCCTTAGTTGCCTTCCAGAAGCAGGCTCAGACCTGGTCACCCTGGGGAACACTTTGATTTTTCCAGGAAATGACCTTGAGAGACTGAAAGAAGGAAACAAAGCTGGTGAGTCAATGTACATGCTTCCCTTCCTCACTGAGCAAACACTGACAGAGCACTTTATGATTTTAGATTGCTTTGCAATAGTTTAATAGCTGAGCCTCACAATACTTCAGCGGGGTAGCTGGTCAGCAAATACCTCGCGTAGCAGTTTCATTTGAACAATGTGACACCAAAAATAGCTAATGACATAACCCAAGGTAGCAGTGAGTCAGGGAGTGGGGAGGAAAGGACATGGGAATATCTTCTAAATGCCTCACTCTGTCTTTGCCAGCTCAGCAGGCTGTTGGGAGTGTAATTATTTAAAGTCTGTTTCTAATTGTATAGCTATTTAGAAGGTAAGGATGGTTGAGTCTGAGATGACAGGCCTCTGCACCCCTGTGCCTTTTGTAAGGGAAAGTTGCACAAGCCAATCCCATGAGCCTAACTAATACCAGAAGAGAGGAGGTGACCAGAAAGCTCCATGGAAAGACCATATTTTTCCATGTATTAGATGCCCCCCACTTTTCCAACCCCAAATTAAGAAATCAATATTTTAAACATTTTGCTGGTTTTCCTCTTAAGGCCTTCTTCTCTTTTGGCATCTTAAGGAGTTGTTCTTACTGTTTTCTCCATGTCTGATCACACACTCAGTGGGAGGAGTTCCAAATTGTCTCTCTGCAGCTTTCGCATAGCTGATGACATTCAGTTTGAATTTTGCAGAGTAAGACAATTGCTTACTGGTATTTATCTTTTTTTATTTTTTGACATCTTTATGGTCTCAGAACACTCCAGGCCATATTGCATCTGCCCATTCTCCACCTCCACCTCCAATTATGGCATCAGCTGACATCAGTAACAATAAGGCTTGTAATTGGAGAAAACCTGTTTGACAAGGTATGGGCTCCCTTCTCGGCTGACTTCTGTGTATAAGACGTCCCTTGATTTTCAGTGTAACAATTTTAGAAAAAAAATAGTGTCTTATACACAGAAAAATATGGTAGGTCCCTAGGGGTGAAAAACAAAGTGGAAATGGATGGGAAAACTTCCACACTTACTTAAAAATGAGCGTCTTATCATCACTCTCCTCATGGTCAAAGCAAGAACAGGCAGCTGTTCCAACCATGGGCCTCTGTGATTGCTCCGTGTTTCACTCCTGCAGAAGGAAGCTGAGGGTGTTTTCCAGGGATTCTCTTTTATACCCATAACATTTCAATCCCAGGTGTAGGTGCATTTTAGAATCTAGACTTCCAGAGGCTTTTAGAGTGAAGGGTGTTATATAAAAAAAGATGTGCCACAGGCACTCAGCGCTCTTCTACAGTTGAAATCACCTACTTCTGAGAGAAATCAGGTATTAAGGAGAAAGATGTATAAATGTGTAATTTTTGTCTTTATCACATTTGGAGGATGCCTGTTTTAATTTTTTCTAAATGACTAAATAAGGCCATTAATACAATTTATTTTTCTGGGAACTTAACAGAAAAATTTGCATGAGATTACTTTATATGAAATGATAATTGCTGTACATTCAGTCAAAGAACAATTATTTATTGAGCATGTACTATGTACATGGATGCACTTATGTGTTATAGTGTATACAAATATAATTTCTGCATAAAAATTATCAAGCTATCTATAAATTAGTAAAGTAAAAATTTTCTACATATAGAAGTTATATAACCAAAGAACACCTTTATTATAGCTTTACATTGGGATTAATTAATGATAATAATTCATTTATAAGATCTGTAGAACATAAAAACTTTTCAATTTTCTTCTTCTTAATTGAATGCCCTATCACAATATTATAGCTATATAAATTCTAAAAAAAAACAACACAGAGTAATCAGCAACTAAAATCTGAAAAACACATAATTACCAAGATAGTCCTATGTTATTTAGTGATTAGTTTAAAAAAATAAAACATTTGAGGGATCGCTTGACACATACAAGTTATAAATCTTGTATTTCATCTATACAATGAAATCTAGATTATTTCATCTTTTGTTGCAAAATTATTTCTGCTAAAAATGAAAAATCTCTGCATCTTGCAGCTAGGTGTTGCACTTTTTTTCTTACATGAAGGGAAGAAATGATTTTATAAGTGTTTCATAATTAACATAGCAACAGTTTGGAAATTAAAGAGAAAAAAGGAAAACAATGCCTGTGCTACTTCTCTGAGCCACATAATACTTAAGACCAATGGTATATTAATTTTAAGTTGAAAGCTAAACTAAGTGTTAGGTCAATAAACTCTATCATCACCACTTTCTAATCTAGAGGGCCACTTTAATTAATTAAGAAGAAACATTATTGTAATTATTTGAAATAAGGACTTTCTATTCACAAGTTTTAAAATAAGAACAGAGGAAAAATACTGAGCATAAGTGACTAAAAAAAGAGTAAAAGCTCAAAAAATAGTAAGATTTTTTCATAATAGAGATTTTTATTCCTTTAATTTATGTACTTCATTGTTAAAGTCCTTTTAAAAGAATCTCCTTTAAAAGTCTCAGCATTTTGAAAGCTACAGCAAACCAGATGCCTGAAAGCAGTTCAGCCTTGTTTATTTTGGACTGTACATGATGTGTGATATCTTTTATTCTTTTCTAATCTGAAACACAAAAAGTATTAGAAACCCTTTTGTTATCAGTATGCATCAGAATATGAAGAAATGTTAGACATAAAATATTTTTGGAAAAAGAATAAACAATTTCTGCCAGTTCCAACAAGCCAAGGAATTCAGAACTATAATATTTGTGATGTGATTAGTAAATTGGGAAGAACATGGGCGGCAGCAGGGTGGGGGGTGGACCCATAATCAAATGTTTGCATGGAAAAGAACAAGGAGGATATTTAAAGAAATGTCATATTTTCATTGCATGTCGATGTTCCAAACAAAGCTGGGAGCTTTGTGCCCAAGCCAGTTGGCATTCTATTCTATCTGAATTTCTGGGGCACTGCTCAAGCTAAGAGAAATTTGATTAAGCACTAGGTTTGTTCCTTACAGTAAGAAATTCTCTCATCTGCTGTAAGTCAGCTGTGTTCACCCAATTTTCTAAGGAGAGAAATGATGGAATAAAGGTCCACTTTGTTCAATAAAGAATTAAACCAACTCTCACTATCATTAACATGGAAAAAAACAAAAACCTGACCTTTCTCTGTTACTGTTTATACCCTGGGGCTTGAATTTGATTTTTCTTCATTGCTTTGAGGATGTCAAAGTATAAACTTCAAAGGTATAAGATGATTGATACATGGTATTCACAATAGACTGTTTCAAGTAATACATGTATGCAGTAATTCATTTTAAACATGCCTTGATAATGAAAATATCATTATTAAGGAAAATACTTAGAAATAGGGCATCACAAAAGCTATGTGTTTCTTCTTGAAGATATTTCTTTTAAAAATTATTATGCCCTAAATATATTCAACTCCTATATGTTTATTCCATTTTTTTGCTTCAATTCCTACTTCAATTTTTTTAATATTTTAAAAAATGTCTTGGCCTTATGTAGAAATTGCTTTTCTGTTTCAATGTTAATTTCTTACTAGTCTAATTTTATCTTAAGTATGCTTTTAAATGTAATATATTTTGTATCTATACATTTCTTATTGTCAATACCTTTTTAAAGTTCGTTCCCAAGTTTCATAAGAATAAATAATTTATAACATATGGGAGAGATATTTCAGATTGACATTCTCTCAGAAAGGATAGAGCTTTTCATATTTCAGGAAAAACCTGAATTTAAAATTGGTTAAAAACGGTACTGATTATAGGTGTTAAGAAATGGAAAAGTAATCAGTTCAGTCCATTCTTTACATGAGACCATATCAGATCTACCTGAGAAGGGCAAAGGAAGGGAAAAAGGATAGAAAACATATTCAAACATGCCAGCAGAGTGTCCATGCTTTTGATTTAGTAGGCAATACACTAATATAAGAATTTTCTTGAAAACATAAAACCAAAACTTATAAACCAGAGGATTAGGGAAGGAGTACCACATACAGGTTTCAATAATTATGTTGAAAAACTTATCAAAAGGATCTCTACTTTACAGTAAAGCGGCATTCCCTTAATGAGGAGGGATCAGGGTAGAAACTGCTGAAGTGTAACTGACTGTCTGGCCACTGATTCACAGAAATCTACCGCAGCCCTGGCTGCCTCCAAACCCAAGTTCATCGTCTCGCCTCTTCATTCGCTTTTATACACTATGTGCATTTTAACACTTAAATGCTTTTTAAAAACAGCCAAGGAAATGAAATGGCAAGTTAATGCAACTTAAATATAAATACAACAAAATACAAACATAACGTTTATAAATTTATTTTTTCATCAAAGGTGTATTCCTTTTCTGTTGGTGTTCATTGAAAAGATCAGAAAGGCAAACCCAATAATGAGGTTGTTTGTTTTGTTACAGCCTGTGGGCTCTCAGTGGGAAGAAGGTATACCAGGGCTCACCTCCTCACCTGCTCTTAACTCCTTTTGCTTTCAGAGGTGCTCTGAGGGAAATAATTGGAGGCAGGATATAGTGGTGGTGTGCCAGTGTGGCCGGTGTTAGGACTGTTCTGAATGATACACTGTCACTACACTTGGATGTCACTTACACTGTCACTATGGTCTGACTATTGCCAGAAGGTAATTAACCCAAACAATCCAGATTATGCGTCAGGAGAGGCAATTAGAGGTCGGCTTTTATTTCTAAAAGGGATGTATATTGGAATACAGTCACTCTGACCACCACACCCAGCTGTGAAACCAGTTGATCCTTGACTACACCAGCCATGCAATCCTCTCTAATATTTCCTTCTCATCTGATATGCATAGCAGAATTCCTCTGCTCTTAGGATTTATATCCTTCCGTTATTTACAGGCACTTGCAGTTTTTCTAATCAATTCAATTACAGATACTTCCCAGTCTTCCTGTCAGAGTCAAATTCATTTTTCTTCCCATTCTTCCTTTCTGCTTCCCATCCCTTTTTTCTTCCCCACCCCCTCTGCCTCTCCTTCCTCTTTTTTATTTTTATCTCCACGTTCTGATTGTACAGATCCTCTAAGCAAACAGAAGTTAGTGTAAAAGCTTTCAGAAATCCTTTCGTTTTACTTAAAATACTTTCTTCATAGTGGATTAACTCTTTGGATTAACTAGTTTTATTTCTGTAATCAACAGGCTCTTTTGTACAATTTGAAGCTAGTAGGTTTAAAATCTATGAGGATTTTTTTCTACGTGACTAAAATAAAATCCAGTGAATTTGTATTTGATGGTGCACACTTTTTATGTATTTCTCATCTCACCAAGTAAGGAGTGGAAGTCCCCGGAAGTTAAATACAGTGCTTCCATTGAATAATAGTGTCTGCCATATTTTTTAAAAAGGACCATGTACATATTTGTTAAATTGAACATGCCTAACACATACAGTTATGAGGAGGTGAAACTAGGATTCAAATCCAGATTAGTGATAAGACTCCCAAGTCCTTGTTTGTTCTGCCAAAACACAAAGTTTTTAAGTCCTACATCAGAATGAACTAAAGAAACCAATTAAGAATCAGGCCAAAGAAAATGCAAACCAAGTTTGCTTTATTTGATCCTACTTAAAAAAAAAAAAAAATAGGTCAGTCCTACTGGCCTGAAAGTTTTTTTTGTTTTGTTTTGTTTTGTTTTGTTTTTTTTTAGTTTACATCACTTTCTTAAAAACAAAACAAAAACCAAAAAGTGACCCTAACTGTAGTGTGCTATAATGATGTCAAACCCTACCCAAAAAACTGTGCATGCAGAAAAGACTAAGTAGAAATGAAAGAAATGTATCAACTTTAAATAAGAGTTACCTTTAAGTAAGGGCCTATGCATCTCTTATTTATTTTTCACTTTCTACTTTTCTGTATTTTCCAACATTTCCATGGTAAGTCTGAATTATTTTTTCAAAGAAATAAATCTTCAGAAAACTTTATTGGTAGAGTAAAATTAGTGGGGAAATTTTTTTAGCTGTTATCAGCTTACATTTTTTTTTTGCCATGAAATATTAAAAAATGACGACATAATGTCAGGTGATTGTGTATTAAGTTGTAAAAAATACTTTAATCAGGGTTTAGTGAGCTAAGGAACCCCCTGCCTTGACAAGCATGCTACCTGTTCAATGGAAGAAGAAAAAGTCTTAACTGAGTTAAGCTTTAGAGTTTAATTACTATTTGAATGAAGAATTAAGACTTTAAAACCCAGTTGGGCATTAACTCATCAAGGCCTATGACACAACTGTTTTAATAAAGCTTCTGAAGTTGATGCCACACAATAAACAAGAGCAAAAAGAACCAACTCAGGGAATTCCAGCATGGCATGTGCACTTTATGAAAGCTAGAGCTTGTCTGAAGAAGTTGAGGGAATGGGAAATCTGTTCAGCTCATTTACTTTCAGACTCTAAGATTTCTGCACAGGCCTTCGTTTAAGTATCAGCCTCACCTTCCAAGTTTATTCCCAGCTGAGAGGGAAATAGCCATTATAGGAAATCGTTTTATGACCTTGGTGCATTTAGTTTAAATCATTTTAATTGAAATATATTTAATCTGAGAACTGCAGTATTTGATTTTCTAACAAGTCATCTTCCATAAAGATTGTTCTGTTTTTTCAAAAGAAATCTTGCAGTCATATGAAACATATGCTACACTGGGGACAATTTTATTCTATATATAAAGAATACTTTGAGCTCGGCCAGCATGGCTCAGTGGTTGAGCATTGACCCATGAACCAGGAGATCATGGTTCCATTCCCGGTCAGGGAACATGCCTGGTTGTGGGCTTAATCCTCAGTGCGGGGTGTGCAGGGGGCAGCCGATCAATGATTCTCTCTTATCATTGATGTTTTATCTCTCTCTCCCTTTTCCTTCCTCTCTGAAATCAATAAAAATATATATTTAAAAAAGAATACTTTGAGAGGTGTTACTTTGTTCATTTATTCACCAAACATTTATTCAGATGCTGAGGATAAAAAGACAAATTATCCTCGCTTTCAAAATGCCATGAGAAAGGCTAGCTAGAAGATAGGGATTGTTTTATGCTATATCATTGAGAATTCAATTCTTAATCTCTTAAAAGTCTTCCCAGGGTAGTATTGGGTATGTATGCACATATGTATGCACGTATGTATGTATGTGTATATAAATGTGTATGTGTGAGTGTGTGTATACGTATATATAGAAAATACCAAAGAACTCTAGCTTTGGAGCCATTAAACCTGATTCCAAGTTACAGAAGTACTATGTAACTATTCAAATACTAATATATAACACAAATACTTCCTTTAGTTATTAAATTGGCAATATTTAATAAATTCTGGAGAAAAAATAGAATTCACTTTCTTTTCTAACGTGGGATAACTTTCAGGTAAAGGATTTATGGAAGAGTAGAAAATAAAAGTAAATAGTAAAAATGATTTTTACCCTTATTTTTTAAATATTATTTTACTTTTTAAATAAGTAATATGGTCAAAGGCTACAAAAGAATATACAGTAAGCATACAATTATCTCATTTACTTTTGCCCCAAGTACAGTGAGCACAACTGTTAGCAGTTTCTTATAAGAAATATTCTTCCAGAGTTATGTTATGCTTGAAAATATATAAATATTTAAAACAAATAACCGGATATTATGCCTTCTATTAGGTACTTTGCTTTTTTCCCTCAATACATGTTTAAAAATCTTTTGTAAACTTTCAAAGATATAGATGACATACTGCTTTATATTACCCCACAGGCTGTGGCCCTCACAGCTGCGTGGATGCCTTTCTCATTGATTCTAAGGTGATTGGGTCTCTCTGAGGTAGGATCGCTCTCCACAGAGAATCATAAAAGATGGCTACCCTTGCATCCCATTCACCACACAGCTTTATGAATGCATAACGAAATGCCAGCATTTGTTTCAATTTTGTGAAACTTAACAGAGACAGTTGAGGTCATTTGAGTATCCCTTCTTAATTCATTATTACCTTGCTTTCTCACCATTGTCACAGACTTAGCTTTCATAAGTCCCAGGCATAATTTACATATGCACTCAATATTTATGTATTCAACAATGTAGATAATACTCTGTAAAGTGATAGTGTTTACTGCTTTGCCCAAAGTGCCTACTATTATACATTCAATCTGCAACTTTTTCCCCAACCAATCTATGCTTTTGACAGTTCATCTTAATACATGTATCTCAAGTATATTCTTTTAAAATGCTCTATAGTATTCCATTCTATGACTATATCACAATTTATTAATCTACTTTCCTATTGAATGATATTTCTCTTTTTAAAAATTTTTATCAGACACTATGCTGCAATAAGTATTTTTGCAACCATTTCCTTCCACACATGTAACATTTTCCCAGTTATATACCTAGCAGTAGAATTACTAAATTGAAAGAGTATGAACATCAACTTTACCAGATACTTCAAAACTGCTCTCCAAAGTAGTAGTACCAACTCATATGCTTAATAGCAGTATATGAGAATTACTGTTACTTTGCAGTCATGACAATTTTTGGAAATGTCATAATTTAAATTTTACTGACATAAGATGATATCTTACTGTCATTTAAAAAATTATCCTAATTATTAGTGGATAGCATCTTTGCATTTGTTTACTAATTGCTTAGATTACTTTTTCTTTAAATTGTCTGTTAATGGACTTCATTCATTCTTCTATACAGTTACTTAGAAAAAAATACATTTCTTGCTCATTTTATGAATTATGAATATCTTTTCACAAGCTATGGTTTATTTTTCACATTGCTTTTGTGTCCTTGCTGAACATAGGATTTCTTTAAAAATTTATTGTGGTGTCATCAAATCTACCAATTCTTTGCTCTATTTTTTGTGTCTTGTCTAAGAAATTTTTTCACATCTAAATATTATGAAGATATTCCATACTTTTTTTTTTTTAAAACAAAAGCTGCTTTTAACATTTAGCTCTTTAATCCATCTGGAATTTATTTTTGTATATGGTGTGAGAATGGGATCCAGTTTTACTTTATTTTTTCCATATGGTTAACCAATTGTCCCAGTACCATTTATTGAATAATTCTGCCTCTTTTCATTGATTTGCAGTGCCACCTTGGTCACATTTCAAGTTTCCACATATGCAAGTATCTGTTTCTGGGCTCTCCATTATGTTCCTTTGGTTTATTTGACTCTTCCTATGCCAATACCACACTGTCTCATTTTCTATGGCTCTATAAATTCTTGATATACTTGGTCAGGCAAACTTCCCCCTCCCCCAACTTATTCTTCTTCAAATTTATCTTGGCTATTCTTGATTCTTTGTGTTTCCATATTAACTTTAAGATTTCCTTTTCAAGTTTCATAAAGTCTCTTTTGAATTTTGATTAAAAATTCATTAAGTTTATAGCATATTTTAGAAGGAAATTGACATCTTTATATCTCTCGAATGTGGTAGTATATGTCTGTATTCAAATATTATTTGTTCTTCAAACATGTTTTATTTTCCTGTTGGAGATCTTAACCATCATGCACTAGGTTTATTACTAAATATTTTGTACATTTTGTTTTACTAGCTGGTTATTGTTGTTTTGTTGAAATGATAATACTTTTTGTATGCTGATTTGAGTCAGGTAAACCTCTGGAAGTTTCTTATTAGTTCAAATATCTTGAAAAGCCCTTGGATTTTCTTTGTTTAAAATCACACTGTTTACAAATAAGGACAGTTTTATTGTTTCTTTTTCAAAGTTTATACCACTTAACCCTTTTCTTCTTGTATTGTATGGATGAGACCTTCAACACACTGCTGATTACAGCAGTTATAGGGTTATTATTATCTTGCTGCTGGGAACACTTTAAACATGTCAAACTTAAGTGTGATATCTTTAGGCTTTTCAGAGCTATTCTACACTAAGGACTACCCCTTGTTTGCTATGATGGCTAATTTTATGTGTCAACTTGGGCCATGGTGGTGCTTAGACATTCTGGTCAAACATTATTCAAGGTTTGTCTATGATGGTGTTTCTGGGGGAGATTAACATTTGAATAGGTCGAGGAGTAAAGCAGAATACCCTCTAATGGAGGTGGTCCCACCCAATCAATTAAAGGCCAGAATAGAACAAAAAGCAAACCCTTCAGTGAGCACAGGGGAACTTTCCTGCTTGACTGCCATCAAGATGTGATACTGTTTTTCTCCTGCCTCAGTCCCAAACTGAAACATTGGTCCTTTCTGTGTTGCTGGCTCACCAGCCTTCAAGCTATAACTAAGCCCTCATGGTTCTTTGGCTTTTGGACTCGGACTAGAACTATACCATTAGCTATCCTGGTCCCTAGCTTGCTGACCGTAGATCCTAGAACTTGTCAGCCTGAACAATTGTGCCAGCCAATTCCTTATAATAAAACACATCTATATATATAAAAGGCTAAGCAACCGTCCGACTGGCTGGTAGGTATGATGTGCACTGACCACAGGAGGCAGACGCTCAACACCAGAGCTGCCGAGCGACAGTAACTTTGCAGAGTGACCTCTCGCACTCCAGGAATCCTTGGAGGATGTTGGACTGCTGGTTTTGGCCCAATCCCCACAGGTCAGGCCAAGGGACCCCACCTGCCAGAGGGACCCTGCTCACTCTGCAGATGCCCTTTGAGCCGCAGTGCTGCTCCAGGTGCAACTGGCCAGAAAGGGACCATGGGAGGTTGGCTCCAGGGTGTGCCTGGCCCATCTCGCCCAGTCCTACCCCACTGGCCACCTTCTAACTAATTTCCTTTCAATGTTCATGAATCCTTGCACTGGGCTTCTAGTATCTATAATAATAAAAGCATAATATGCAAATCGGCCGAACAGCAGAACCACCATCTGGACAACCTTCAGGATAACCACACTATGATACGCACTGGCACCAGGCCAGCCAAGGTGGGTGCGATGTGATTGATCAGTGGGCCCTACCATTGACCCATGATCAGCCACAGAGGGAGGCCCTGGCCACCCTCTGAGGAGCAATCAATGGGGGGGCTCTGTGACTGCGGAGCCCTGGCTGGGTAGGCGGGGCCTCCCTCTGCTGGGCGATCAATCACAGAGCTCTGTGATCGATCACCTCAAAGAGGGAGGCCAAGGCTCCCAGGCTGGTGGCACTGTGGCAGGTGGGCAGGGCCTCCCTGTGCCAGGGGGGCAATCAATCAGGGGACCCCATGATCAATCGCCTCACAGAGGGAGGCCAAGGCCACTGGCCAGCGACACTGTGGCAGGCGTGTGGGGTCAGCCAGCGATTGCCTTGCAGAGGTAGGCCTAGGCCAGCCAAGCCATCACACCCCATGCCTGTCACCCGCAGAGGGAGGCAACTGGTGGTGGGGGTGGGGGAGGCAGCGCTGCACAGATGGCAAGCAGTGGCACCGGTGGGGGTGGGGCCACCTGCTAGCAACTGTGGGAAGGAAAGCCCTGATTGGCCCTGATCACAGGCCAAGTCTAGGGACCCTACCCGAGAGGTCCCAGATTGCGAGAGGGTGCAGGCCAGGCTGAGGGATACCCTCCTCCCTGTTCACAAATTTCATGCACTGGGCCTCTAGTATATTATATTGGCTCTCTTTCTCTGGGAAACCCTGAGCAATATATTTGCAACCAGATTTTGTCCAGTAATCAATTTAATCACTCTCACCATTGCCACTACCCTGGTACAAGGCACAAGTCATTATGTCTGGGGTACTGCCATTCTTCTTAACTGGTCTTCCCCTTCGACTAGTTTTTATATCAGTTATATTTGCCCTAATACAGACTATTCTCTATACAGCAGCCAGAGAGGTAACTAAAAACACAGATCAGATCTTATTCACTCCTCTTCTGGACACCCTCCAAGGTTTTCCATCACATGTAGAATTAAATCTGAAGTCTTTATTTTGGCATACAACACTGCACATGAACTGTGTTCTAGCAATCTCTTCAATATTATCTCCTATCTTTGGTTCAGTCCCTCCATCCCCCTTATCACTCCTTACACCTACCCCACATACTCCTAAATGTTCCTCCTTGATCCTTAGTCCAAGAAAACTCCTACCTTGGAGCCTTTGCACTCACAGTTCTCACAGCCTGATGTGCTTGCTCACTGAAAGGTATTTGTCTCATTTCTTCACTTCATCCAGGTATCTGCTCAAAATAGCACTCTTCATTAAATGCTATCAAATTATCCTGCTTTGTTTTTCTTTTCTTTTAAAAAATATATTTTCATTGATTTCAAAAAGCAAGGGAGAGGGAGAGATAGAAACATCAATGATGAGGGAATCATTGATCAGCTGCCTCCTGCATGCTCCCCACTGGGGACTGAACCAGCAACCTGGACATGTGCCCAACCAGGAATCAAACCTTGATCTCCTGTTTCATAAGTTGACACTTACCATTGAGCCACGCTAGCCAGGCGTGCTTTGTTTTTCTTAGTAACAGTTATTATATCACAGTATAAAGTTTAGCTATCTGATTATTTTCTGACTTATCCTTTTGGATGTAAAATATATGAGGTAGGGAATTTTTCTCTTTACTTTCCTATTATATCCACTTTGCCTGGGGCAATGCCTGGGGCAGATGCTAAATGAATACTATCTATCTATATGAATAATAGAGAAATATGCTAATTAACTGGGATGCCATAACAGGTCGACCAGACAAGAGGAGGTTACACACACAGTGTCGGGGGCAGGGCTGCAGGGGCCTCCGTGTGCCTGTGCTGGGGGAGGGCCTGGTCAGCAGCTGCTGATGCTGCTTCAAGGGCCAGAGTGGGAGGCAGGGCTAGACCCGCAGCAGTCACAGTTGCTGCAGGGCCCGGGGAGCCAGGTAGGGCTGGACCAGCAACTCCAGGGTGGGCGGCGCAGCCAATAGCAGGACTGCTTGGCCGTAGCCTCAGTGACCCGGGAACAGGAAAGTGTGGCCTGCAGGCAGCACCCAGCAGGGCCTGCTTGGCCCTCGCCATGGTGTGGAGCAGGCAGGCCCCGCAGAGAGCAGAGAACCATGGGGAGCAGGCCTAAGCCATCAGTAGGACATCCCCTGAGGGCTCCCAGATTGGATAGGGTGCAGGTTGGGCTGAAGGACCCCCATACATGAATTTCGTGCACCAGGCCTCTTGCCCTATGTAATAAGAGAGGAATATGCTAACTATCCGTTACTCCATGAGGCGTAATGACTGGATCACGGATCCTTAGGAGGGTGGGGCAGCGAACTACAACCAGGTGGCGGAGAGCTA
This sequence comes from Corynorhinus townsendii, assembly GCA_026230045.1. Lineage (NCBI taxonomy): Eukaryota > Metazoa > Chordata > Mammalia > Chiroptera > Vespertilionidae > Corynorhinus > Corynorhinus townsendii. The sequence continues at coordinate 182,832,639 of JAPDVU010000003.1, forward strand.
CAGGAGGGGGCGGGGCAGCAAGCTATGTTGGGGGTGGGAGGAGTTACAGGAGGGTGGCAGCAAGCTACTGGCGCACAGATTCATGTGCAGGGCTACTAGTTAATTAATAATTTGTTAATAGATAAATGTGTCACTATTATTACTTTCCCCTACATTGATGATTTGGTTATGTACCAATATAGTTAATAGATTTTTTTCTGATACTAAAACAGCTTTGCACTCCCAGAATAAGTACTACTTGAACATGATGTGTATGTGTTTTTATTACATTTAATAACTGATGGATTCAATTTATAACATTTTATTAAGGATTTTTATTTTTATGTCCATATAGGAATTGTTTTGCAGTTTTCTGTTTTTATAATGGCCTTGCCTAGTTTGGGTATCAATAGTGTATTAGCCCTACAAATTGGACCAGCCAACTTTTCTCCTTTTACTTTTGTCATAAACAATTTATATAAAAGAGCAGATACTGGTTTTAGAAAATTTGTTAAAATGCACCTGGCTTAGTGTCTTTGGGGAAGGAAACTTTTATTTCTTTAACAGTTATTGATTTATTCATGTTTTTAAATTTTTCTTCAGTCAATTTTGGTAATTTATAATTTTGTAGAAAATTACCATTTCATTAAAATTTTGAATTTATTTTGTATGTTCCTATTATTTTTAATATCTGTACTGTGACTGTATTTGACTTCTTTTTGTTACTAATTGCATGTGCTCTTTACTTTTTAATTCTTTTATCAAAGCTCCAACTTTTAGACATATTGACCCTTTTATTATTTATTTATTTTCTACTTATTAATTTGTGCCATTATCTTATTATTTCCTTAGATTATATATATTTCTATGTTTTCTTTCTTACTTTTCAGCCTTCTGAGTTAACACTTTGTTTTAAATCTTTATTTTAAATATATGAAAGGCTCTACTTTTGCCACCATGTACCCATTTTGCTGTATGTCTCAAATGTTATATATAGAATTACTTTTATTGTTATTTATATTAAAATATTTTTCTAACACATGAAATGTATTTTAAAATCCAAACATATGTGGGTCCTTTAAGACTACTTTTAAAATGTTGATTTCTTATTTAATGGCATTGTGGTCAGAAAAATATGTTCTATAAAATATTTATTTCTTGTAATTTATTAAAATGTCCTTAGTGGTCTAACACATGGTCAGTTTTTAAAAATTATATTCCATATGTACTTGAAAGAAGTGTATATTTTGCCCTAACTGGTTTGGCTCAGTGGATAGAGCATCAGCCTGTGGATTGAAGGGTCCCAGGTTCAATTCCAGTCAAGGGCATGTACCTTGGTTGTGGGCACATCCCCAGTTAGGGGGTGTGCAGGAGGCAGCTGACTGATGTTTCTCTCTCATCGATATTTCTAACTCTCTATCCCTCTCTCTTCCTCTCTGTAAAAAATCAATAAAATATATTTTTTTAAAAGAAGTATATATTTGGAAGGATACAGAGCTATATAAATTTATTTATTTGACTCTTCTATATCTCTTTTTGTTTTTGTCTTTGGAATATAATTTAAACTTAGACTGTTACATACATAGAAGTTCATGATATACATTCTTCATGGATCATTACTTTGATATTATGTGATATATATCTTCACTCCTATTAATGTTATTTTCTTCAAATTTTAGCTTGTCTTATATCAGTTTTAATACACGAGCATTTGCTTAATATTTGTATAGCATATTTTTTTACCATGTCTTTAATTTACAGTATTAAGAAATTATGAAACTTGTTCCAGGTCATGCAGCTAACGTGCAGAAACACTAAAATTTGAACCCAGGCAATCTTACACCAACACCCACATCCTCAATTGCTAAGTATGCTATCTCCTGGAATATGCTTCCAAGTAAGCCCATGTCTTCATGCCTCTTATTCTATTGAATTACTTTTTCACAGAGATGTTTATCCTGTGTTTGATACTCCATAGGTCTTTTTTATTTTTCTCATTTTGTTATTTATGCATCATTGCCACACACTTCTTGATCTGTTCTATATCTCGTTTAACACTATTCTTTGAGATGGGTTCATATCATTACACACAGAGCTGCCTCGTTATATTTAATAACTTCATACTATTTCATTGTATATATTTCAATATTTATTTAGTTAGTCCCATAAAGACGGACATTTAGGATATTCCAACATCTTGCTATCTAAAAAAATAAAAGCACAATATGCTAATTAGACCGGACAGCTGAACGACCTTCCAGACGTCATTCTGAACCAAGCTGCTGTGGCGGGGGCTGAGGCAAAGATGGTTAGTGGCAATAAGGCAGGCAGGCGTGCAGTTAGGGGTGATCAGGCAGGCAGACAAGCAGTTAAGGGTGATCAGGTAGGTGAGAGGTTAGGGTGATCAGGCAGGCAGGCAGAGTGGATAGGGGTGATAAGGGCGACAGACAGAGTGGTTAGGGGCGATTAGGCAGGCAGGCAGGCAAATGAGCAGTTAGGAGACAGTGGTCCCAGATTGCCAGTAGGGATCAGGCCTAAACCGGCAGTCGGACATCCCTCTCACAATCTGTGACTGCTGGCTCCCAACCACTCGCCTGCCTGCCAGCCTGATCATCCCCTAACCACTCCCCTGACAGCCTGATCAATGCCTAACTGCTCCCCTGCTAGCCCGATTTTGCCCCCAACTGCCCTCCCCTGTCTGCCTGGTAACCCCTAACTGCCCTCTCTGCTGGCCTGATCGCCCACAACTACCTTCCCCTGCCAGCCATCTTTTGGTGGCCATCTTTGACCACATGGGGGCAGCCATCTTATGCAAGGGTATGAGGGTCAATTTGAATATTACCTCTTTATTATATAGGAGATATATATATAATCTCACATATTTTTTATCCATTCTTCTATCCAGTGACAGACTGTTTCATGTGTTGGCTATTGTGAATAATGCTGCAATGTACATGTGAGTAGAGATATCTTTTCAATAACTTCATTTCCTTAAGATATATACTCAGAAGTGGAATTGCTGAATCATATGTTAGGTATATTTTTAGTTTTGATTTTGAGGAGCCTCCATACTGTTTTATATAGTGGCTGTATCAATTTATATTCACACAACTGTGCACAAGGGTTTTCTTTTCTTTACATCCTCGCCAACTCTTGTTATCTCTTGTCTTTTCGATGACAGCCATTCTAACAGGTGTGAGGTGATATCTCATTATGGTTTTGATTTGCATTTCCCTGATGATTAGTGATGTTGAGCACCTTTTCAGGTACCTATTAGCTATTTTTTGTCTTCTTTGGAAAAATGTCTATTCAGTTCTTCTGTCCATTTTTTATTCAGATTGTTTTTTCATTAAGTTGTATGAATTCTTTATATATTTTAGATACAAACCCCTTTTAAATATATAACTTGCAAATATTTTCCTTCATACCCATGGGTTATTGTCTTTTCATGTTTCTTTTGCTCTTCAGAAGTTTTGTAGTTTGATGTAACCCATTTACTAATTTTTGCTTTTGTTGCTTTGCTTTTGGTGTCATATCCAAAAAAAATGTTGCCAAGAAGAGTGTCAAGAAGCATTTCCTGTATAACTTATTATACAGGTTTTATGGCTTCAGGTATTACATTTAAGTCTTTAATACAATTCAAGTGAATTTTTATGACTGGTATAAGATAGGGGTTCAATTTATTCTTCTGCATGTGAATATCCACTTTTTCCAACACCATTACTTGAAGATATATCCTTTCACCCTTGAGTATTCTTGGCTTTGTCAAATATTAGTTGATCTTATATGCCTGGATTTATTTCTGGGCTCTCAATTCTATTCCATTGGTTTTTGTGTCTGTTTTTTATGCTAGTACCATAGTGTTTTGGTAGCTTTGTAACATATTTTGAAATCAGGGAATGTGATCACTCCAGCTTTGTTCTTTCTCAAGATTGTTTTTCCTATTTGGGGTCTTTTGTGGTTCTATATAAATTTTCCATTTCTACTCTTATGCATGAGACTGAGCATATTTTTCTGTCTTTTGTTTTCTGTTAATTGCGTGTTTGATACATTGTCGGTTTTTAAAATATTTATATCCTAAAAAATATACTTTTTTTTAAGTTTGTATTTAACAATTAAATGAACTCAATAAACTATCTCAATACTTTGTTTTTCTTAATTCAGTTCTTGGTTGACTAAAGGTTTTCCTCTAGAGAATTATTTTCCCCATTCTTGAACAACTTCAGATAGATATAAAATTCTTACTTTATACTTTTTTCAGGTTGGTTTAACCTGAAAGTTTAAACTTCCTATAAACTTCTCTGTGGCTCACCTTATTTATTATCTTTTTTTTTTTTTTACTAGAAACCCAAGTAATATTTTCTTTATTTGTAATGTCCAGTAATTACTCAAATGCATTTCTATGTTCATTGTTTTAAGTCAGTTTTTCCCAGGTCATGCTATATGTGCCCTTCAATCTACATATCTGAGGCTAATTCTATTGCTACAAACTTCTCTTTAATTTAAATAAATATTTTTCTTCACAGTTTATGTTATATTCTTTGGGACATCATTATTTCTAGTTTTGGTATTCTATCTACTTGATCTTTCATATTAATTTTTCAGGTCTACCATTTTCTCTCTAATCCTTCTAATCTCCTTTTAACTTTTCATTCTGGTTTTCTCCCTTTATAATTTTGCACATTCCTTACTGTGTTCTTAGTACAGTCTGTTCTTTGTGCTGCTTCCATTGTGCCCTTTATTTTGGTGATGGTTTTGTTTTCTCTTCCATTTCTTTTGAGTTTTCCAATCCAAGTTTCATTGGATTCTATTGCCTCACCCTATTTTTCCTACATTCTCATGTCTACACTTAGAGTTCCTACTTAACAGAAATAATAACTTCTTAACATTTTAAAATTAATGGCAAAACTTGTTCATAGATTTTTTTTCTTTTTTGTTAATCCTCACCCAAGGATATTTTTTCTATTGCTTTTTAGAGAGAATGGAAGGGAGGGAAGAAAGGGAGAAAAAAAGAGGGGGAGAAGAGGGAGAAAGAGAAACATTGATGTGAGAGAGACACATGATTGGTTGCCTCCCACACATGCCTGGGCTGAGGCTGGGGATCGAACCTGCAACTCAGGTATGTGCTCTTGACTGGGACCCTTCACTACATGGGCCAACCTCTAACCACTTAACACACTGGCCAGGGCTTGTTCATATTTTAAACAACTCTACAGAAATATTTACCTAGTGAAGGTTTATTACCTGCTATTTTTTCCCCCTTTTTTTTGTCATAATATATTTGGATAGTTCTGACAGTTCTTTAAGAAAAACAAAAACAGTCCTATTTGAATGAGGTTACTTATTCCTGAACTAGCTATCTCCAGGATGATATGTTAGAGAGGGGCTAGGCCCATATTCTGACTTTATGATATGGCTTTGTGGGTGTTACTGAGTCACTTCTTCCCACCTAATAGAGATTGATATTTCAGGGCTTCTCACAATGCATTCTTTCTCCTCTACCCTGCCTCAACAACAGATTGCTTCTGACAATACGGCCTATCTCTGAGTTTTTATTTGCTCATTCAGTTACACATTCTCCTTCTTTTCACTGAACCCTATCTAAGGAAGCTGTTGCAATTAGAAAATTTATCTAACTACTAGAGGCCTAGTGCATGAAATTCGTGCACGGGGGTGTTTGTGTCCTTCAGCCCAGCCTGCACCATCTTCAATCTGGGACCCCTAGAGGGATGCTCTACTACCCATGTAAGCCCACACGGGCAGTTGGACATCTCTCTCACAATCCAGGACTGCTGGCTCCCAACTGCTTGCCTGCCTGTCTGCCTGATTGCCCCTAACTTCTTCTACCTGCCTGCTGATCACCCCCTAACCACTCCCCTGCCAGCCTGATCGATGCCTAACTGCTCCCCTGCTGGCCCAATTGACCCTAACTGCCCTCCCCTGCAGGCCTGGTGCCCCCGAACTGCTTTCCCTTGCAGGCCTGGTCCCCCCACCCAACTGCCCTCCCCTGCAGGTCTGGTCCCCCCCAACTACCGTCCCCTGGATGCCTGGTCCCCCACAACTGCCCTCCCTGCAGGCCTTGTCCCTCCCAACTGTCCTCCCCTGCTGGCCATCTTGTGGCAGCCATCTTGTATCCACATGGGGGTGGCCATCTTTGACTACATGGGGATGGCCATCTTGTGTGTTGGAGTGATGGTCAATTTGCATATTACTCTTTTATTAGATAGGATATTGTCCCAGACAAAGAACAGGTGGGATTTGCTAGCCTTTAATTAGATGTGCAGCCTCTGGAGCCCTTCCTCAGCATCTTCTAATGACCCTATTTTACTTCCAAAGATTTGGCAGCCTTCCTCTCCATCAGTGTTCAGACATAAATGTGCCTCTTAGTGTCACAGAACATGAGTTTTAGTTTGTTTGTATCTCTTTCTTCTTGTGTATTTATATAATTGCTAAGAGGAGAGGATAAAAATATCTTCACCCATTATAGAACTGCAAATCTTATATTTAAACTTGGAAGAGTCTCTATGACCAATAACTTTTATCACTCCCTTGGAATTTCTTCACTGCTTTTGTTTATAAATCTTTAGTTACATGCATTTCTTTATGACTATCTACAACTTATTTTTAAACTATATTTTTATTGGTTTCGAGAGGAAGGAAAAAGGAGAGGGAGATAGAAACATCAATGATGAGAGAGAATCATTGATCAGCTGCCTTTTGCATGCCCCCCACTGGTGATCAAGCCCACAACTGGGCATATGCCCTGACCAGGAATTGAATCGTGATCTCCTGGTTCATAGGTTGGTGCTCAACCACTGAGCCATGCCAGCTGGGTCAACTTATTTTTAAGCTGTTCAATTAAATTTTAGAAATTATGGCATAATACTAACAAAACTTAAAAAAAAAAAAACAGTTGCCTACAACCTCTGGCATATATTTCATGATCATATTATTTTTCTACATTATCATTTTTAGTATAGTATTACAGTTAACAAAAATTATAATTGTATATTTAGTAAAAAGATCATAGTGGTCTTGTGAGAATATTTTTTCTCTCTGATAAAAATAAAACATGATGAAAATAATGTACAGATGAATTGCAACTGTTCATTCCAAAATATACACATTAACATCAAGATCATCATACAAAAACTATGCTTTCTTTAAAATTGGTAAACAGATATAAAAAGGTATTATTTAGAAATGTCATGGCAATTTAAAAAAGTATGTTCATATACATTTCATACCAAAGACTGCAACTGTTAGAAGTGTCTTTTTCTTTAGTTACTTAAAGAATGCAATATATTTAGATTAATGGGTAACTTTTAAAAATAAAATGTTAGTTTATCTGTTTGGTAGGGGAAGGCCCAGGTCCACAACACACTTTAGGCTCTATTTCATGGAAGTATAAGGTTTTATTAAACTTCCTATTTCTGCTGGCTGCTTGCTTGGGTTGCTGTGAAAGGCCATGTGATTGTAGCAAAAGCTGGATGTAAATTTATATCTTTGGCATAAAATGAAAGATAAACTTATCGAAAATCTAAAAATGCTTTTGCTTGTCTAACAATTTGATCTTACAAGTTACTGTATACCACCTTAGCGAGGGAGAGGGACAGAATTAATGTCAACAGTCTAAACATTGCCTTGGGCTCCTGGCAAGTTTTCCAGGAGAGGCAATGGGGCTGCGATTAATGCTTCCCAAGAACATATTCTCCATCACAGGCCCACCCGTAATCTGGGGGCTGGAAAGAGTTGAAGGCCAGGTCCCCTGATAATTGACTATTAAAGCAAGTTGGCCCCATGAAGCATAAAATCTAGACTCTAAAACTCAATAATTCAAGTTAAATTAGTAAAAGTGAGAGATTTAAGTTTACATCCAAATCTTTGAAGACAAAATAATCAACAAATGTACATAAGTATGGCTTCCAACTAAATGAAAGTCTCCCTATCCTATTCACGGCTTCTTTCTTTTCATACTCAAACTTACTAGACACTAATAAATTAGATACCCTTGTTCTCTAACAATAAACTTGTTGCCACAGCTGCACCAGTTCTATCTCCCCCCTCTCTGATTTTTGGGGGTGGGGGGGAGGGTACCAGTGTGGTTTGTTTTTGTACATAGTGACTTGGCCCAGATCACAGGAAGACCACAAAAGAGTCTAATAACACATTGAGACTCAGACTGCACATACAAAAATAAAAAATATATCCTAAAACCACTTCTTCACTCTCACTCCTGTGCTTAAAACACCAGTTGTTTTTGTTGTTGCTGTTTGTGTTTCTTGCTCACAGTACACACCAATGGTGATCAGTTGGGTGCCTGCTCCTCATCTCAGCCTCACTGGGGGACACACAACACTGGTGACAACTGCCACGAAGAGGAGAGGAGGGGACACACACTGTGTCTTTTAAAGCTTCCACATGGAAGGGACCCATGAGACTCTCGGTCACAAAAGTAAGTTACATGGCTCTGCTTGTTTTTAAGCGGATGGAGATTGGAGACTAGTAGTTCATCTACCACTTTATCTTTTTTTATTATTATTATCTTTAAAAATCTTTATTGTCGAAAGTATTACATATGTCCCCTTCCCCTCCCCCCCATTGACCTATTCTAGCCTGCCCCACCCCCCCAACCCAGGCCTTCACCACCCTATTGCCTGTGTCCAAATGGCTATCATCAACAAATCAACAAAGAAAAAGTGCTGGCAGGGATGTGGAGAAAAGGGAACTCTCTTACACTGCTGGTGGGAATGCCGACTGGTGCAGCCACTGTGGAAAACAGTATGGAGTTTCCTCAAAAAACTAAAGATGGAACTCCCACTTGACCCAGTGATCCCACTTCTAAGAATATATCCTAGGAAATTGGGAACAGCAATCAGAAAGAATATATGCACCCCTATGTTCACAGCAGCACAATTTACAATAGCTAACTAAGATTTGGAAACAGCCCAAGTGCTCACCAGCAGAAGAGTGAATAAAAAGGCTGTGGTATATTTACACAATGGAATACTACCACTTTATCTTTTTGTAACAGGTCTGGGCATTTGCTGTGTAAGAACTATTTTTTTCTGACTATGTCCTACAAAACATGAAAAGCACAGTTATTTCCTTCATCCTTTAGATGATATATAAATAAGAACACCTGGACCAAGGTAAAAGGAAATCAAGGTGTAATTAAGTAATAATGAATGTCCCTCAAAACCTTATTGCTTTTAGGCTCATCCAAAAAGAAGTAAGAAGAAAAGAGGAAAAAGCAGTCAGAAGGTGAAATGCCATTAAGACAATGTAATGGAGGCAAATCAAGCATTCATTAAACCTTTTTAAAACAACTGATCTTCTTTCAAAATTTCACCTTATAATTATGATTGCCTGTTTTTCCCTGATCAATCATAATCAGTCTATATATAACCAGTATCCCTATAAATTACAAGGTGGGGCAAAAGTAGGTTTATAATTGTATGTATGGGAAGCACAGAGTTTATTCTTGTATTATTATTTAACTAGAGGCCCAGGGCACAAAATTTGTGCATGGAAGGGGTACCCCTCAGCCCAGCCTGGACCCTCTACAATCTGCGACCCCTCGGGGGATGTTTGACTGCTGATTTAGGCCTGATGCCTAGGCAGTTGGACATTTCTCTTGCAATCCGGGACCACTGGCTCCTAACCACTCTGCCTGCCTGCCTGCCTGATTGCCCCTAACTCTCTTCCTGCCTGCCTGATCACCCCTAACCACTCTGCTGCCTGCCTGATCACCCCTAATCACCTCTGCCTGCCTGCCTGATCACCCTTAACTGCCTCTGCCTTGGCCCCATGGCTTTGTCTGGGAGATGTCTGGTTTATCCAGTCTAATTAGCACATTACCTTTTTATTAGTTTAGATTACTGTATTATTTTCCATACAAACAACTGTAAACCTACTTTTGCCCCACCCTGGATATTAAATCACCTCACACCTACCATCAATATATCAACAAACAACAAGTGTTGGTGAGGATGTGGAGAAAAGGGAATCTTAGTGCACTGTTGGTGAGAATGCAAACTGGTACAGCCACTGTGGAAAACAGTATGGAGTTTCCTCAAAAAATTAAAAACAAAACTACCATATGATCCAGCAATTCCACTTCTGGTATTTATCCAAATAAATCTCAAACATTAATTTGAAAAGACATATACATCCTAATGTTCATTGTAGCGGCATTTACAATAGTCAAGATATGGAAGCAACCTAAGTACCCATCAATAGATAAATAATTATAAAGGCAGTGTTTATTAAAATACATTTCATTTTCAAAATTGAGTTATTGGCTGTTAAAGTGTGTATACATTTTTGGGACACCCTATATATACACAATGAAATATTACTCAGCTATAAAAAGAATGAAATCTTGCCATTTGCAACAACATGGATGAACCTAAAGGGTATTATGCTAAGTGCACAAAGTCAGACAGAAAAAGACAAATACCATATTGTTCTACATAAGTAAAATCACTTATATGTGAAAACATATAATAAATGAACGAACATCCTCATAGATATGGAAAACAAACTGATGGTTGCCAGGTAGTCAGGGGGTTGGGATGCTGAGTGAAAAAGGATTAAGAGGTACAAATTGCCAGTTACAAAAACAGTCACAAGGATATATAGTTACAGCACAGGAAATCTAGTCAATATTATTGCAATAAGTATGTATGGTATCAGATGAGTACTAGACTTATGGGGGTGATAATTTCATAGGTTACAGAAATGTCTAATCACTATGTTGTATACCTGAAATTAATATAATATTGTATGTCAACTGTACTTAAAAACCTTAAAACTTGTTTAAATTTAAAACATCTGAAAATGTGGTAGCTAGTGTATTTTCAGTGCATATTAATAAAATTCTTTTAAGGGATATATTGGGACCTATTTAAGAAGCATTACGCCAGCCAAAGAGTTGATTATGACACAATGCCTGCCCTTGAGGAGATGCGGATTTGGATGGAAGCAAAGGTTAGAGTGGAGAAGATATACAGTGATTTCTCCATTCTAACTGTGTAACAAATGACATCAACAAATCAACAAAGCAAATGGGTTTTACATTTGTTGCAGTTGTTGGATTCTTCCTCAACTGCAATCTTATATGTAAGTTGAAGTTATTAGACACATAAAAGCAGAACTCTTCTGGTTAAAATGTGACTGGGACTTCATGAATCTCTGCTGCTGGGGCCCTTATTCTAACTCCTTGCAACTCTTAAGTTTCTTCTATGAAAGTCTTTGCGGGGAGGGGCCTTGGAGCACAGCACAGAGAAAATTTAAAAAGAAAGAAAGAAGAAACTCTTCTAATCCCTGCTATATACATACATATGTTTATTTTGTCCAAATAATTTAGGACAGATATATTTAATGCATATTGGCCATTGATGGGTAGTAATTTCTTGTTATATGTGTTGGCATGGCCATGCCACAGACTAGAGTATTAAAGTAGAAATAAATAGGGTATAGAGATGAGGTCGAAAACAAGGATGGTGGTTGGTAAAGTTTCTTTTTCATCATATTACAGAACTAACAAATTGATATTTGATAAACCAGACTTTTCAAATCCAAACGTCTCTGGATAAAATGAGAATTATTGTCAATTTTTTTCCTCAAGTTTCATCAAATGACTATGCCAACTGATGGATACCATGGGCATTATACAAATGTTTCCAGACGTTGAAAAATTCATGTGTTTAGTAGGAGTACTATATAAATTAGGGCATTCCAGATAGGTCTTAGGTTGTGATAAATATGAGATAAGCTCATATTTTCAGAAGCAGACACTTTGAAATCAACTAAATTCTGAGAGACCCATTCAGTTTTACCTTACCAAAATTCATGAGGTGGGTGCCTGAGTATGAAAGCAACCTAAAGTTGTAGACATTGGAGTTTTCTGGTAACTAGATGTTGAACTAAAAAAAAAAAAAGATTTTGATTTATTATGCATTCACTTTTCTTTTTCTGCCATATAAGAACATAACAAAAATAATTGAAAGTACACTTAGGATAAAGGCAAGAAAATAATTTTTTTTCATTTCTATTATGGAATTCTAGAATTTTTATGACACAATTTTCAAATATACAGTTCAATGATTTAGGTAATTCATGGACTTTCTCATCCATTTAATTTTGAGGACAATATCTTAAAAAAGAAGTGAGGCAGATATAAGGATGGGTAATATATAACCCAGTAGTAAGAAAATGAAATTAAATTAATTAGAGGAGGAGAGCTTTCACGTGAGAAGAAAACCTATGGAAATACAAAGAGGAAAGCATGATGATTCAGAAAGGAGAGTAAAATAGTTTAAATTTAAATGTTGGAGATAAACACGGGTTCCCAAGTAAATATAAACTTGGGATAGAACTATATAGAAGGAGAGAGTTATTGGAATTTGGTGACAGAATATTATTAGCAGATGTTTCTTGTTAGGGAAATACACATTAATATTGATGTGTTGTTCCAGTTTGTTTACAGTCCTTCCAAACTACCTGAAATAGATGCTATATAGAGAGCAACTGCATATAATTGCTTACTGCACAAGAAAGCACATCTAAGAGGGTGACATAAAAGCCACAAATTCAAATTATAATGATATTAGAGGCCCGATGCACAAAATTTGAGCAAAAGTTGGCCTTCCTTCCTCCGGCTGCCAGCACCAGCTTCCCTCCAGCTGCCAGCAGGCACCCGGGACCTGGGCTTCCCTCGCAGCCCTGGCTTTGTCCAGAAGGTCATCTGGAAGGACATCTGGTCTAATTAGCATATTACACTTTTATTATTATACTTTCCCTATTGAAGTAAAGTGTCATGAGAAAGGGGCACTTTTTTTTCTAATTTGCACAAAGGTGTTGTATGTGCTGGCAATGCACCTACTATGTATATTAAAGAAGTTTTCATTCTTCTGTAGAATCATTTCAATTCTATCCAAGATTATCTTTGGCCAGAAGAATAGATGAACCATTCCTCATTTTTTTCTTATCATGCTTATAAATGCAGGCTAAAATGCTCATTAGACCTTTGTACTCTTTTGGCATCCTAAAAGATGGTTGGCATCCAAAAACTTGGGAATAAATCCAAAATAATTTGCTTTATTAATAAAAAATGAGGATTTGTTAGTTGCAAATAGAAAAAGAATAATTGGATTTGGCAAAGGAAATATTATTTTCTAGGATGTTTACTGCCTGGCACATAGTAGCTACTCAAGAATATATTTCAGGAATAAATTAATGTCTATAGAAACAGTCATCCCTATTATCACCCAACACCTTCTTTATTTTCAGGATCAGTCCAGAAGTTAAGTATTGGCAAAATCATATAGGATAATACTATGAATGGCAATGATGATGATGAAACAGATATTACATTGTAGAACTTTACATAGATTCTAGCAACCAATCTCTATTACAGCGCTGTGGCTTTCTAAAACATGTTCGTTCAATTGTATCCAGTCAGCTGTTCTTCCTGTTTAGCCCAAAGCACACTTTCTGACTGGATCCTCAGGCACACTTGACATTTTCATCAAGAGAAGGAAAATCATTTCATGTCCAAAGGATAAGCACCATGATGGTAAAAGGTCATAAAACACTAGGAGTTGCTCTTTAGCAAGAGATTTTGAAGATAATTCCAAAGAAAATATGGGACATGGTTTGGAAGAAGCTCGCGTATACTTCATCATCAGGGCTGTGGTACACAGTCTGAGGAGGCTCCAGGGGAATACAAACACCAGTGGAAGGGAGGGGTTTGCTTGCATTGGCTATAATAAATATGTTTTTACAATAAACAGACGGGTAGCCATAAGACATGCATGTCTGATGTTGAAGGAAAGCCTGCTTGCACCAAATAAATTACAGAAACAGTTCAAGAGCAGGTCATTCTAGTGAACATATTATCCCTCAACTACTAGCTGGGTTAGTGTCAGCTTAGGTTATCTTTTGTCTGAGTGCCACTTATACTCACTAAACCTGCTTAAGGGCAGTCTGTTGCAACCTGTGTACACTTTGGTGTTTTCAGAAAACGTGTGCGCTTTTCATCTTGGTTACATACAAACTCTAATTGCTTTTTTCTTCTTGAGATGGACTCCTCCCTGGACTGTCTTTGAACTTGGAAACCATCCCTCACTGCCTCATGCCCCCTGCCCCTGCCCTATTCTATGTGACGGCATCCCAAATGAATGCCTGGGATGAAGGCCAGGCTGATGGTGCCAATCCTGCACAAATCACAGGGCAGACACAACTGGTCCAAAGAGCATCACTTATTCAAAGGCCAGTCCTTAGTTCACTGGAGGTGGTTGGCTTTGAAAATATAGCCAGCAAAAACAATGAAGTAAGAATCTTTTGAGGGCATTAATTTCATCAAAATTTTGGGAAATTTTCAGACATTTGTCAACTTTGGCTTTTTAGAACACTGAAGGAATTATATATTCTTAACTTAAAATGGGATAACTCAGCATGGCTTCTGGTCCCTTTGTTGTCCAAGCCTCTGTATAAAAATAAAACATAGAATTAATGGGGTGGATAACAGATGGACACTTCTCAGTGGTTGACAACACAGCCTTCAAATTAGCCATTATCACTCTCGAGGCTACAATCTGCAAAGATTTGCAAAGAAAGAAAACTTTAAGTTAGTACTTGATCATGAAGGATTTATTGAGCCTTCACACATCAGAATAGGTATCTGAGAGATGTTATCTGTGGACTCTGTCTCAATTACCTCTTTGTTTCTTTCCATGATTAAGTCATTTAAAAATAGATATCTGTATACTTGGTATTATTGATATTTAGAATGGTGTCTCTTTCCTGGGCAATATATCCCTTTTTAATATTTTTATCTACTAGGAACAGGTGTTCCTCCTTTCTCTGCTTACAGTACATTGGTGTGATGGTGGAAAAAGTCCAGAGCTTCAAAGCAAAAGAGCAGGAGTTGAGTGTCAACTCCATCACTTAAAACTGGGAAAATTATTGAAATTCTGAGCTTCAGTCCCTTCAATCATAAAATGAGTATCACAGAAATAGCCTCCTCATATAGGTTTTGGTGAGGATTGAAGACAATAATATATGAAATGAAGTAGCAAACCTTATATAAATACGAGGGTCCCTAGACCTGGCTAATGATCAGGACCGATCAGGGCCTTCCAGCTGCCAGCTGGGGCCTCCCTTCCCCAATTGCCAGCTGCCAGCTGGGGCCTTCCTTTGTTCTGTGCCACCGCCTGGTGGTCAGCGCATGTCATAGTGAGTGATTGAACTCCCAGTTAAACTCTCGAGGAGACACTTTGCATGTTAGACTTTTATATATATAGACTAGAGGCCCAGAGCATGAAATTTGTGCATGGGGTGTGTGTGTGTCCCTCAGCCCAGCCTGCACCCTCTCCAATCTGGGACCCCCTGCGGGATGTCCAAATGCCTGTTTAGGCCTGATCCCTCTCACAATCCAGGACTGCTGGCTCCCAAATGCTCACCTGCCTGCCAGCCTGATCACCCCCTAACCACTCCTCTGCCAGCCTGATTGATGCCTAACTGCTCCCCTGCAGGCCTGGTTGCCTCCAACTGCCCTCGCCTGCAGGCCTTGTCCCTCCCAACTGCCCTCCCCTGCAGGCCTGGTTGCCCCCAACTGCCCTCTCCTGCAGGCCTGGGTCCCCCCCAACTGTCCTCCTTTGAAGGCCTGGTCGCCCCCAACTACCCTCCTCTGCTGGCCTGGTCACCCCTAACTGCCCTCCCCTACAGGCCTGATTGCCCACAATTGCCCTCCCCTGCTGGCCATCTTGTGGTGGCCATCTTTGACCACATGGGGGCAGCAATCTTGTGTGTTGGAGTGACGGTCAATTTGCATATCACCTCTTTATTATATAAGCTACTTTGTCATTGCAAATTGCTGTTTACCATCTGGTGAAAAGCTCACGACACCCAAGTAATGCATAATGTGAAATTTGGTACACATCCAAATTACCAGTGTAACTTGATAAAAATACAGCATCATGTCCTGGCCAGATGGGTCAGTTGGAGCATCATCCTATCCACCAAAGGTTGCAAATTTGATTTCAGTCAGGACACATAGTACCTAGGCTGCAGGTTTGATCCCTGAATGGGGTATGTTTGGGAGGCAATCGATTGATGTTTGTCTCTCACATCAATGTTTCTTTTTTTCCTTTCCTCTCTCTCAAATCATTAAACATATCCTTGGATGAGGACTTTAAAAAAAATGAAGAAAGAAAGAAAAATACAGTGTCATGGGCTCCACCATCATTGATCTGGTGGGTTGACAAGGGTTGGGCCAGGGAATTCCTATTTAAAGGTACACAAATAGACCAAGGTTTGAATATACAAGAATCCCCCTCTCCTTCGGGATGCTTCTATAAATATAACTTATGCATCTTTTAGATGGATTGGACTTACAAATAGAAATTTGATTTTTAGGACAATCTGTGACGATCTATCTGCTAAAAACTCTGGTAAACTCTAATGATAGGTTCAAAACCTGTAAATATAAAAATGCATAGAAATGCAATCTAGCTAGTGGTAACAATTTGAGTTAAGAGACAGTAGAAAGTTAGTATTGATTCATTAAGATATCTGCCATGTCCTCACTAATGTCAGGGGAAATATGCTAATTATGCTGACCAATAATTCTATAGCATCTGTAGTTCCATCAATGGTTTTAGAACAGTATGAAAAACAAGAGGAAAAGGTAATTTTCCGTTTCCTTCTTATTTACCACAGATAGGCTGAATTATTAATAGTATCCTAAATCTCTCTTAATACATATTATGAGGCCTACAGTGGTTAAGACTGCTTAACGTGTTCTTAAAAGAATTTTGTACTGAACTTGCTGAAGTACCAAAGGAAAAAAAAAAAAAGATCAGTTACCATTTCGTTATTTTTCATTCTCATTCACCTCTGAACTTCCTGGTTCAGTCTAAGGCCAAAGTAAAAATTGCCAAAACACCACAGGAAAGGCTGCTCTCACAGTATTTCTGGCTCACCAAATATTTCTCGAGAAAGCCAGTTTCCATGAGATTTCAGTTCCAATTTTACAGACCCAAGAAAACTCAGGATAGTTCAGATAAAGTTCAGATAAGCATTCAGATTTTCAGTTACTTGTGCCAGATGAACCACTAAGTCATTTGACATGTTCACATCACTGTTTTAGGACAAAAAAAAAAAAAAAATCAACTAGAATCTGATCCAATGTGGACAATTTTGGAGGAGTATAATACACTGAGAAGCCACTAGAGATTAATGGATAATTTGTTCTTTTTTTAAAATGTAAAAATGTGAAATAAAAACAATGACTCTGTGGTTTACTTTAGGCATGAATGAGATTTAAATGAAGTTACCTATTAACATCAAACATTAAATAATAGCTTGTCTGAGAAAAGCTACTGTGGTAACCAACACAAGATATAAATTGTAGGGATGATATTTTGCCCACCTATTTATCTTTCTTAACTCTCTCCTTCCCCTCCTTTCTTCAAATGGAAACAATAGTAACAATAGTACTAATAGCACTGTATGTTCCCGGAGGTATAAGAAACTAGTGATCCTAAGCCCTGAAAATTCTCTGAGAATCAATTTCTTCTATTGGCATGGGTTGGGACAGGGATGAAAAATATTATTTTAATTTTCAAATAATCATGTAAAACCTTGCCTTGGAGGCTAGAAATTATACTCTGAGGCAAGAAATAAATTGTAAATTGTTCAAAGGGAGAGTGCTTTGACAATGAACTTAACTCCCCCGGAATTAAGATCCTCTCACAAACAGACATCAAAGAAAAATGTTACATGCACATCAGTCTCATGATAATACAACCCACCATGATGTGATGTTTGACATAGCAATGTTTTATTCTTGGATACAAAGAAAGACAGTTATTATAAGTTCTAGAAGAAAATGACTATAGCATGATTTTATTATAATACCTTTTTGTGGCATGAGGCCTAAAGAGAGTGATACAGCTAAATTCTATCATTCTCAAATACAGTAATTGAGAAAAACAAGGCCATAAGAAACTGGCAATAACTCCTGTTAAAAAGGAGTTTAGTACATTTGTCATTCCACTAAAATTTTTCCCAGTCTTTTCCCCTCCCAAGAGATGTATAAGCATTAGCAAATCAAATCAGCATCTTCGTTACCCAGCATAAATCATCACTTGTTTTTAGTAAATTGGGAGAGTACCTACTTGAAAGAATGATCATGTTACTTTTGGACTTTTCAGCGATTGCGTTTGTAACTACAGAAACATATTTAAGTAAATATTTCCAGTGTAGACAACCATTTTGAATGATTTAGGCAAGGAAAAATTAATATCTATAATTTTAAAATGCTTACTACATTTTTGTTCTTATTATCCACCATTATGCCACCCAACTGGAATTACTCTATTTGTCTATATTCACCACACTTAGCAAGTAATTACTGATTCATACTTTGGAAGGATAGACCTGGCTTCCAAGTACAAGAGTAAATGCCTCTTAATATTGTTAATTCTTCAATTTTTAGAAAGATAAAGCAATGGGTTCTGATCATGTATTATCCCTAACAAATAGTAAACAAAAGTGTAAATAATCCATAATTATAGTGTTACTCAAAACTTACGTTTAAACTCTAAGTTAATACTCATATATTTTAAAAGGAATAAATTACAACACAATCCAGGAAACTATAACTAATATACTGTAGGCCTAGCCAATTTGGCTCAGTAGATAGAGCATTGGCCTATGGATCTAAGGGTTCTGGGTTCTATTCTGATCAAGGGCACGTACCTTGGTTGCAGGCTCTACCCTTACTAGAGCCCTGGACAGGGCTCGTACAGGAAGCAACCAATTGATGTGTTTCTCTCACACTGATAATTCTCTCTGTCTTTCCGCTCTCCCCAAAAATCAATGGAAAAATATCCTCAGGCAAGGATTAACAACAACAAAAATACCATAAATAGATCAATGAGTATGAGTCTTAATATTCCTGACTGAAAATCACTTGAACAATTCAGCATGGTCACCTGACTAATGCAAGCTGGGAAATAATGTTTAACTTCTTTTTCTTCCCCTGACCACTCATTTGAATAGACACATTACTTAGAGTAAACACTGAAATAAAGGGTAATAGAAACAAAAACACTTATTTGAAAGAATATATGCACCCCTATGTTTATTGCAGCGTTATTTACAATAGCCAAGATTTGGAAACAGCTTAAGTGTCCAACAATAGATGAGTGGATAAAAAAAAAAGCAGTGGTACATTTACACAATGGAATACTACTTGGCTATAAACAAGAAGGAAAGCTCACCCTTTGCAACTACATGGATGGACCTGGTGAGTATTATGCTAAGTAAAATAAGTCGGTCAGAGAAAGATAAGTACTGTATGATTTCACTGATATGTGGATTCTAATGAACACAATAAACTAACGAAGAATTTGACACAGACTCAAAGACACAGAGAACAGACTAATTGCTGTCAGGGGGAGGAGGGTTTAGAGGGCTGGGTGACAAATGTGAAGGGGTAAAGAAAAAAAAAGGTACCTCATAGACACAGCCAACAGTATGGTGATTACCAGAGGGAAAGGGAGGTAGGAGAAGATATTAGAGGGAAAGTGGGATAAATGGTGATGGAAGGAGATAACTTGGGGTGGTGAACATACAACATACAGATGATGTATTATAGAATTGTACACCTGAAACCCATATAATTTTATCAACCAATGTCACCCCAATAAATTCAACAAATATAAAAATTTAAATAAATAAAAAATAAAATATAGATCCAGACTATAAATGTTTAAATCATTATCTCTTAATAAATATATATTATTTATTAAATGATAGTAACAGTTAGGCACTCTCCTAGGCACTGCTTCCAGAGCTACATTCTCAGATCTAACCATTTACTCTATTATCAAATTAAGTTCTCAGTTATTTTCAAGGCACCACCAAATTTTATGAAATATAACATGTTGAAAATTGAAATTATTTTACCCATTATTAAAGTGACACCTACTGCTATAAATACACTCCTATCATTGTATGTGAAAGATTCTTTTTCTTATCTATTTTTTTAATCCTCACCCAAGGATATGTTCATTGATTTTTTTAGAGTAAGATCAAGGGGGGGGGAGATAGAGAGAGAAAGAGAAAGAGAGAGAGAGAGAGAGAATGAGGAGAGAGAGAAACACTGACCAGCTACCTCCCATTTAGGGATTGAACCCAATACCTAGGTATGTGCTCTAACTGTGACCATGCTCCAACCCACTGAGCAACACTGGCCAGGGCTTCTTATTTATTTTTAATTTTCTTCTTGCTATAAGAAAAGAAAAAGTGAAAAGACAAATAATACAATGATTGTGGTACTGGGATAATCAATGAAACAGATAGTCTGTGCTTTGAAGGTCAAAAATAAACAAACTGGAAACAGAAACCATAAAGGTAATTAAGTAGAAGATTCCCTGGGGTGCTGACCTTTGAGATGTGTAGAGTTGATGATCTTTGGTTGATCCTGGAGGGACAGTTATGTGAAATAATCAGGATCCTTAAAAATAGTGTCATCCTTTAAGACCACTTAAGTGGTAAAGAGTCCAGATCCAAATAGTTTGACTTGGCTCAAGAATAGAAGTAGCCTGGATAGAAAATCGGTGAATAGGCCTAAGATAGTCTGCATAGTATGTAGACAACATCAATGATCAGAAGAACCCTTTAAAGGCAAAAACATTCTCCAGAATTAAGAGCCCATCTAGTCTTGAACAAGTCACTCAGCTTCTTTGTGCCTCAGTTTTCTCATCTGTAAAACTCTGGAGTATCTATCTTTCTTCATGGTATCACCGAGTGGCTGAAGACACACTAAAAAGAACAAGAACTTTCCTGTGTAGCTACTGTGGTTCCAGAATGTACTCTTTTAGACCTCTGGCTATAGAGAAGGGCACTATAGTATTTCTCTTTAGTTTAATAAGCAACTCACCGTATCTGCTATTAGATTCTTTCACAAATGGCTTTCTGTATTTTTATATCAAAAGTCTTATTCCTCCAAGTAAATTATAGATGGTTTTAAGCAAGGAAAAAAGCATACTTTGTTGGAGATAATTAAGGGTTGACAAGAGATAGCAAGGTAAAGATTCCCAGAATGAATAAGAGTAGATGAAAGTCCAGAAGAGAAATCTTTGGGGCAAAATCCAAAAATTCTTTCTGCACCCAGTGAGCCAGATGCTCTCACAAACCCTGGAGAAGAAGGAAGGTAAAAGTACAGGGAATCCTGGCACGGAGGTAACCATCTGGGAGCTAAAGGGTAGAGAAGAGGAAGACTAAGTAAGAGCTGCAGGAGGAAGGAGCTCACCCAATCCAAGTGCAGTGGGGACAGCTGGAAACTCCCTCACCACACTGGTGTGTGGAAGATTGTCTAGTGTCCAAACTGCTGGTAAACTCAAGTTAAGGAAAGGAGCTAAAGCCTGAGTGTCCCCATTGGATGTTCCAGCCACATGAAAGTGAAGCTGATGTGATGTTTCAGTAAGAAATCGGTACCAGTACACTCACATTTTGATGAATTTTAAACTTTCTAATAGATTTTCTATTAGGTAAGCAAAAGGTTATTATGCAAGTACTTCTTTTTTTAAAAAAAAATATGTTTTTATTTATTTCAGAGAGGAAGGGAGAGGGAGAGAGAGAGATAGAAACATCAATGATGACAGAATCATTGATTGGCTGCCTCCAATGTGGCATGCCCCAGGTATGTTCCCTGACTGAGAATTGAACCATGACCTCCTGGTCCATAAGTCAATGCTCAACCACTGAGCCACATTGGCTGAGCTGCAAGTACTTCTTTAAAAAGTTTGATATTGTCTCTAATGAACTGAGAAAAAAAGGAATTCATTCACTTTTCTATTGAGATAATGGCAAAGAGTTGAAGGCCCCTACTGGTTGGATAATGAGATGGTGCCGGTAGCTATCTTTAAATGATACTGTGTCTATGAATTTCCAAGATTAATTTTGGAAGGAAATTCTCGGGTGGAAAGATGCTGATCAAGCAGTTTCTATTCTTTTTATCTGGTTTTTCGCTCCTCCCCTGTGAGTCTCTCACTAAGAGTACTCTTATATTTTCAAAACATGGGGTGGACTAGTACAGAGGCAATAGAATCCAGTAGTTCTGGACACTCCCTTCCATTAGAGCATGAAAACTATTACCATGAGCTGCTGACACCAGGCTAACTGAAAAGTTAGGGGCAGAGAAGTTCTGAGCCTTGTTTTAATAAGGAGCTAGGTTGTTGCTGCTGTTATGTTCCTTTTCTCATTATCCTTCTCTACAGAGACAGAAGGAAATGCTGTGGAACTGGAGAAGATATAGATTTGGGGAAACCTCAGGATCCTCATACACAGGGACAGCTGTGAGGTACTACTCCTTTCTCGTTTGCTGCACACAAAAGAATTACATTACTAAACTAAGTTAGTGTTTGCTTCTATACATAAATCTAAATATAATGTTTAAACAATCTCTGAAGATATTTTGCAAATCACAATTGTCATACTCTTGAGTCTTTCAGTAGTCTCTACCTCAGTTCTCACATTGAAGGCAGAATGTACGACTGCAGTGTGCCAGGAGTAACTCACATGGCCATTCCCAAGTACAGTTCATATGGATCTAGATTTTGTTTCTGTAAACCAGATCAAGAAGTTTCTTCCAATCAGTTCTGCCACCTTTGGAGTGGGTGAACTTAGATGAAACAAATAGTAACACAAGTTCTAAAAATGAAAGGCCAAATAGACTAATTAAAACAGGTACTTATAGAATCTAAAAATTGCCCTAACTGGTTTGGCTCAGTGGATGGAGCGTTGGCCTGAGGACTGAAGGGTCCCAGGTTTGATTCCGGTCAAGGGCATGTACCTTGGTTGTGGGCACATCCCCAGTAGGAGGTATGCAGGAGGCAGCTGATTGATGTTTCTCTCTCACCGATTTTTTTACTCTCTATCCCTCTCCCTTCCTCTCTGTAAAAACAAACAAACAATAAAATATAAAAAAATAAAATATAAAAATCATGCGTTTTATTTTTAATGGCAAATACAGTTGGCATTTCTATGCAGAAGGGACTGCAGCATGAATTTTATATTCATTTTGGACTACAGCGCATATGATGGGGCACCTAAAATGTGCAATAGTCACTACTAATGATGCTCTCTGCAAGTGACATTTGCGATGTCTTGTGTATGCTCAACTTGTCTTCCTAAGTTCCTAGACTGCTTCCACATCCCTCTGCTCAGGAGAAGCTTCTCTGAACTTGCACAAGACATTCTCACCTCATTGTCCTGAATACTCTCTAGCATAACACCAGATACAGAGTAGGCACTTGTGTTAGGCCTGGAGTGTATTTGGTTGACTCATGAGCCAGTAGTGTAATGGAGTCTGCTCATCTGGGCTCCAGAGAGCAGACTGTGCACATCTCTTCCCAACTCCACCTTCACAAACTTTGCCCCTAGAGCTTGAAAATGGCCACAGTGAGAGCACTTACACAATGGAAGCCATCCAGTTGGTTTGAAACATTCTGAATATAAGCATTGATTGTGTCTTCTACTTCCATTCTATTTTAATCTGTCTTATGAGCTATTTTATATTTAGCAGCTAGTCTTTCATATGAGAATTATTCTCTGAATAACTATATTTATCTTTTTCAAAATCATTTTAAATGTATTAAAGAAAAGCAATTATTTTGTACACGCCTTTTTATATCATTTTGTATAATTACTTCTGGATGAGATAATATTCCTCTACTTGGTTTGTATAAACAGTAGTTATTCAAGGAAAAAGTGATGTCCTATTTTTTGCCAACAGTATTATTAAGCAATTAGTAAAGACTCTAAAAATGTCCCTTTTTTTTAAAGACCAGGAAATTAAATTGTCTGGTTTGTAGTATTAGAAAATAAGTTTGTGTACTAGGAAGTTAATTCTATTGCATTAAAATTAGTTTTAGGGGGAGTTCTATTACTATCTGACAAAATAATTGCTATTTGAACTAAACGCATAATATTTTTTCTAAAATGGGCTTTGTAATTTTCACATGTGAACTTTAATTTTTCCAGAACATGCATTAGAGAGACTGTGGTCTTTTGAGGTTTAATTAACTGTTTAATGGGAAGAATGATGCCTCGTACTCTTTGGAAAGGCAGTAAAGTGCTAGGCTTAGGAGGAGAGACTCTAGGGCAAACTGCCAGCATTCTAGTCCCAGATAGTCCTTTTACTATCTGTATGACTTTAGAAAGTCACTTAAGTTCTCAGTACCTTAGTTTCCTCATATGTGCAATGGGGATGATAATAGAACCTTCGTCAGAGATCATGGTGAGGACCAAATGCATAAATACTGTGTATGTAAAACACTTGGAATGATGCCTAGTACCCAGTAAGTGTATGATTATTACTTCTAAGCATAGAATCTCATAGATACTGAGTACTTAATAAACATTTCTGAATTTGATAATTAAATAACTAGTTACTAGCACTGGGCAAAGGAACAAAGACTGAGTGGCTACTAAGTACCAGAAATAGTAGTGAACAAGCTAGGTAAGGTCCTTCAGCTCTTAAAGTTTCTATTTTAGCACTATACAGTTTCACCCAAAAGGTACAGGTAGCTGATATTTTTTTTAAAATATGTTTTCATTGATTTCAGAATGAGGATAGGGGAGAGATAGAAACATCAATGATGAGAGAGAATCATTGATTGGCTACCTCCTGCATGCCCTGCCCACAACCGATGCATTTGCCCTGACCTTCATAATCAAACAATAACCTCCTGGTTCATGGGTCGATTCTCAACTATTGATCCACACTGGCTGGGTGAGGCAGCTGATCTTAATGTTTAGAGATTGAAAGAAGGGTCTGGATTGTAAAGTTCCTGACAATATGTATTAAAGATAGAATGAGTGAAATAAAGGTTTGGCTGTATGTAGTAAGAGAGGCCCAACATAGCCTGTTGCATTAAATAGATAACAAAATTCTTTCTCGGTCCTCACCGGTTTGGCTCAGTGGATAGAGTGTCGGCCTGAGGACTCAAGGGCTCCAGGTTCGATTCCGGTCAAGGGCATGTACCTTGGTTGCGGGCACATCCCCATTAGGGGATGTGCAAGAGGCAGCTGATCAATGTTTCTCTCTCATCGATGTTTCTAACTCTCTATCCCTCTCTTTTCCTCTCTGTAAAAAAATCAATAAAATATATATATTTTTTAAAATTCTTTCTCATATAACTGTCCAAAGGCAGGCAGTCCAAGATTCTTCAAGGATGCAATCCTTCTGTCTTATAGGTCTGCTGTTGTTGGGGTACCTTTTTCTGCAAGGTCTTGGGTAGTTCCTCACCACATCCACTTTTCAAGCAATGGGTTGGAGAGAAGAACATGTCCCCTCAACTAAGAGACATGGATAATAAATTATGTTCTTCACTTCTGTCCACAACCCATTAGGTGAAACTTTACATAGCCACCCATCTACAAGGGAGCATGGGAAATATTTTTATTCTGAGTGTCCTTGTGCCCACCTAAAATCAAGGAGAAACAGAGAACAGATCTTGAGGGACAGCTAATAGTCTTGGCCACATTTCATCCCTTTGGCTGTGTTTACATTACTCATTCTCCATAGAGAATATGCTCATTCCCTTCCCAAGGAATCCAGTTCCAAATCCCATACTGTTCCTACATTAGGTTGAGGATGCACTGGGTGGGATCAGCCCTCCATATCAGTTCCAATGTGGTTCTTTGTGATATGGTGACCTATGAACTAACAAACAATCTTCCCATGAAGACCCAATTTAAATGAAGGAGCAGGAACAGAATAACTGAAAAACTCCCATCAGAAAAGGGAAAATAGCAAACACAGCTGTCACCCATCTATCAGAATAGTCAGTAGTGTTGGAGAGGAACTGTGGAAACGCCCACCCTGCCAGTAGTGTGAGTCCTTGTGTCAGCCCATCTGTCAGCTGTGGCTTTAGCTCTCTGGGAGGACATTTTTGGTCCATTGTCTCCCACAGCCACATCTGAAGCAGACACTAAAGAGTGTACTTTCTTGGGGCCACCACAACTTCCACACTCTGCTTCTTGCTGATGTAGATTTATAGATACAGTAATTGGGTCGATTTCTCACATGTTTTGGCAGATGGGTTTTCTGGCTCCTTTAGCAATACAATTCCTTTCTAATTATGAGAATGCCTTACTGGCCATTTGCTTATATCAGTTCCATGTGTGAGTAATCACAACAAAGACTTTAGTCTTTATATAGATTTTAAGACTGAGGGTTCTGGTCTTTATAAGGATATCAGTGACTTAAGATTCCCAAAGGAAAGGTGCATGTATAGTGGACATTCTCTTTCACTTTTCTACCCAACACTGACAGTGGTGTTAAATCATATCCCATTCATCTGTCAAAAGAATTCTTGTGGTTGATCCACTTAATCCCAACCACAGCATCAGCTTCTGGTGGTAGGGCCATGGTCTTCCAAGCTGTCCTTAGGCTCACAAGCATATGTCAGCTTTTAGCCTAAAATAGTCAAGAATTGTCACTCTCTCAGTCTACCTCTTCAGCAAAGCCTGCTTCCTTTCACTAAGCCTCCAAATAAAGGACCTCTCATGAGGTTGTCCATGTGACCACATGAGGGTACAGAGATCACACCCAGAATTTTAAAAAGGGGTTCTTTTATGGTTTCTTGCCCAGAAATATGTCTCCTCTGGCTCTGCCCAGCACCTAAGCTCCAGGAATCAGGGAAATAACTGATCTGGAATAAAGAAAATCACCTAATCTCTTGAGAATTTAAAGAAACAGCTTCACCTCTTTAGGTCTAGTTTCTTCATATTTAAAGTGAACAAGTTGTCCCAATAAAATTTAAAATAAAAAAAAGTAACTATATGTCCATGTAGACTAATGTCACCCTAATAAAATTAAAAATGAATAAATAAATAAAGTGAACAAGTTGAACTAGATGACCTCCATTTCTCTATAGTTTTTATTCTATAGTTTTTATAAATGTACTAGATGCCTGGTGCATGGATTTGTGCACCAGTGGGGTCCCTTGGCCTGACCTGTGGGGATCAGGCTGAAACCAGCTCTCTGATATCCCCCAAGGGGTCATGAATTGCAAGAGGGCAGTTCTTGGGTGATGCACTCCAGAAACGGGTTCCCTCCTCTCTGGTTCCAGGTGTGTCACCGGAGAACTGCAGCTGCCAAGTCACTGCAGCTTGGCAGTTCCTGCATTGAGAGTCTGTCCCCTGGTGGCCATTGTGTGTCGTAGCTCCTGGCCGGATGGTCAGAAGGTCACATAGGCTTTTATATACATAGATATGAATATATACATACACACATATATATGTATGGGATATATATATATATAGTTCTGGTGTCCTTCTAATACTTATCCTATGATTCGATATTCCCTCTTAAGATACCATGTGTAAATGTTAGGAGGATGTTTACTAGTATTTCTATAAGGTATTTTGAATATGTTATGCAAGTTTAGCAAGCCCGTTACAAGAGTTGTAGTATATTTTAACAGAATTATTCTGGTTAATTTCACCATAAAATTTCAGGTGAAATTCCAGGTAGTGAAAATCCCATGGCTTTGGAAATCAGACATAGGTTTACTTTCAAACTCTGTCATTTAAGTTGTGTAGTCTTGGTCAAGTTATTAAACATAATTAATTGTTCACATTAAGAATTCAAACAGCCCTGACTGGTTTGGCTCAGTGGATAGAGCGTTGGCCTGCGGACTCAAGGGTCCCGGGTTTGATTCTGGTCAAGGGCATGTACCTTGGTTGCAGGCACATACCCAGTAGGGAGTGTGCAGGAGGCAGCTGATCGATGTTTCTCTCTCATTGATGTTTCTAACTCTCTATCCCTCTCTCCCTTCCTCTCTGTAAAAAAAATCAATAAAATATATTTAAAAAACAAAACAAGAATTCAAACAAATTCTGTTAATACCCCTTCCCTGATTTTTAAAAAATATATATTTTATTGATTTTTTAGAGAGGAAGGGAGAGGGATAGAGAGTTAGAAACATCGATGAGAGAGAAACATCAATCAGCTGCCTCCTGCACATACTGGGGATGTGCCTGCAACCAAGGTACATGCCCTTGACCAGAATCGAACCTGGGACCCTTCAGTATGCTGGCCAACACTCTATCCACTGAGCCAAACCGGTTAAGGGTCCCTTCCCTGCTTTTTAATAATATTTCAAGCAGAGTCCATAGCATTTAGGTTACTTATAGCTAAAAGAGCAGTCTAATTTCATTAATTAGGACTCACTTTTCAATAAGGGATATGCATTGGATAAAGTATAATGATCTTTTCTTTCCCTCTTTAGCTATTCCCCTTCCAGGGTCAGAGTAGAGGAAGAAGAGTACAGAGAAAGCCAGATAAAAGTACATATTTTAACCTAACTGGTCTTGCTGTTGTAGTTCATACCAAGTGGACACTAGTGCTGACTGGCTCTCTCATGGGGTAGGGTTGTAGGTTCTTCAGGAGACTCCACAAACCACAGTTCACATGACTAATGAGCTGCCCAGCCTATCTTGACCTTGCCCATGTATCTCCCATCTCCCACTATTGATAGTCCTCCCTCTAGACCAGATAGCTTAAGGTGGCCCAAGCCTACCTGGCTTGCAAGTCACCCACCTGACCCACAGGAAGCTCACACACCCTCACCGCAGGGAACAACGGGAATGTGTGCTGTGCCATTATCTTTCTTCACCCTAACACCAGAGGCTTCTCCTAAAGAATCCATTAGGGAAGAGGCAAGCACGAAGCTCTCTGGTCACCAGGCAGTCAGACTTCTCACACTCCTCTCTCTGCTCCAGGGACAATGCCAGCACAGCCTACAGATGCCCTAGCATAGTAAGACTGCAGGTGAGGAGGTCTCCTTTTAGAGACCTCACAATGTTTAGAGTCTATCACTTGTCTTGGAGAAATACCACAGCACTACCCACTAGATTAAAAATATATTAGTCCTGTGAATGCTCTACTTTGAAGGGTTCTTGAATTTCTAGTCTTTTCTCTGTATAAGTGGTAGGGGGTAATGGAATAAGGACTACTCAGCCACATTTCAGTAAACCCTGCAGAAATGTATCCAGCAGCTCCTCTTTACAATGTGGGGTGCTTACCATCCAATGTTCCCAACTCTGAGGCTTTAGCTGAAACCTGAGAAAATAGTCTCATTTGACATTCTGTTGCTAATAATAATAGTAATAAAGCAATATTAGCTAACATTTATAACTATGTGCCAGGCATGGCTCTAAGAATTTTAGGTTTACTAAATGTTTAACTCTATAACAACCACATAAAGTTGTGTCTCCATTTGCAGATGCTGAGGCACAGGAAATGAGAGGAACTAAGTACTATTAGGAAGTGGCAGACCTGTACAGTTTGCACGCTTGACTAACTATACTTTCCTGATTCTTCCTGATAAGAGGTTTGAACTTTATCTTAAGGGTGCAAAAAACTTTATTTCCCCCACCACCTGTAAAATAATGATAACAAAACCTACCTTACAAGCAATTTGGAAAATAAGATAATATAGATGACTCTGGAATCAGCCCTGATGCCTAATAGAAACCTCAGAATAAATGACAATAATGGTCATTATGTTTCCCTTTCTGTATGAGGTGGTTTATACCAAGCCAGCAACAAGAAAATCCAGAACAATAATTCCTATAGAAATAAAAGAGCACCCACCCCTCACCCCTAAATCCCCTAATCAGCAGCAGAGACATTCAGCCCCATACATGATTCCCCTGTATAACAACCAAAGGAAGGGAATTGTTTCCCAAATCAAAATACAGCCAGGCATGACCATATGCAATAGTTTGTTTCCTGTTACGTTTTATTCCTTTGAAAGCTGAGCCAAAGAATCAGAGACATGTTTGAGAAACTGAGACAGAGTCTAAGCTCACTGATCCTCTTGATCAAGTTCCCAACCCAGAGTCTGTATTGGGCAGCAACTAGAGAAAGACCCTAAGTGTTATCGCTTCTGGTCGCCAAAGTATCAAAATCAGTCCAGACAAACCCTAAGTGTTATCGCTTCTGGTCGCCAAAGTATCAAAATCAGTCCAGACAAAGGGCCACGCAAAAACACTAATGTGACGTAAATCCCCTCCATAGATTGAACTGACTGAGTTTTAGAGAATTCCGGTTTGAGGCTGGTGATACCCATATAAACCGGATGGGTTTTAGTTTCTATAAAGCCCAGGGTATTAGGGAAAGACTTGATTACCTGTGGCTTACTCTGAATTAAAAGGCAAAGCAATTACACAAAAGCTCTCATTTAACTTTGAAGTGGGATTAGGCTCACACTAACTTTATGACACTAGGTTGCTAAAAACAAATGGCAGTTTCTCACATGCCCTAGGAAAAATAGGAGGCTTATATAATTTTTTCAAATTAGGAAGCATTGTGCCCAAGACAAGCAGAACCAAGAAGGGCCTAGAACGAATTGGACCCAGTCTTCCAACTCCAACCAAGCGACAAGAGAACAGTAGTTTCGTTTTTGTTTTTCCATTCACACAGGAAGGCAGTGTGGTGTCAGGGAAGAACTGGGTTTTAGTCCTGTATCTGCTACTGAAGTTTCATGTTCTTGGGGGTCGGGGGATGGGGGAAATCATGGAATTGCTTTCTGTGTCATTTTCCTCATCTTTATATGGGAAGTTGGACTCTCAACCTCTGAGTTTGCATTCTTGGGGATTTAATTATGACGACTCAAAGACAGGGTTATAAATGAATAAAGGAAGAATGTTAAAGAGCTAAAGAGATGGAAAGACCACTGGAAAAGTAAGCATCTTCAATCTTTTGATAAAGACTTCCTTCCCCTTTGTAACTTGATAGCCCTCAGGAAAGTCTCTGGCCCCCCTGAGGGGAATGAGCACAGGGTGTGCACGGAGCAAGTTACACTGGCAACAACTTAAATGTTTTCCCAGAACCCACGAAGAGTCAGTGCAGCCCTACTTGTGGGATGCGGCTGGTCTCTCTCGTGAATATGGATAACTTTCTCCGTGCATACACAAATGTTATACTCCCTATTTTTCTAGCATCCAAAAAATCCAAGAACTTAAGATTGATTCAAAATCAAACCCAGATTAAACTAATATTTTGTAATCAAGTACCTCTACCTGGGCTGATCCTGATTCTGGCGGGCATTGGCACAGCGTTTGGCTTGCCAGGGACAGCTTACCAGGAGTGTACTAAAAAATAAAATAATGCACTGGCTTTGCAGTACGAAAGCAGAGTCCATAAACCACAATATCTCTCTGTGAGGAAATAGACTTCCTGTCTGCTATTTTTTTATGTGCCCAATTAAGTGCAGATTTTTGGCTGCGTGAGCAACATAACTGCAACATTTTTTCCAGAAAAACCAAGAAATGAACTAAAAAAAAAAAACTAAACAAGAAAAAGTCTTACAAAAAGATGGTCTGATCAGATAATATATTTTTCTCATTTCTACCTGATATCTTCTAACCTGGATATGACCAACCTCAAGCAGAGCGACTTTAGATCACATTTCGAATGTGCTGGCAATTCCCCATCCCAGAAGGATTTTCCCTGAGTAAGGTGAGTACATTTCTAGGCCTTATATGGAATAGAATAGCAGGGCATTGAGGCAGGCTGGGTGGGTTTAGCGAGTTGGTACCTAAGCCTTAAAAATCAAAGTTAACCGAGATTCTCTGATGAAAAATAGGAGCTGGATGGCCTGGTTCAAAGGAAATAAGAACCTGCTTGAAACCTAGTTGCCAAAATAAAATTGAACCTAAACATGTGAGGTCTGAAACAGTCCCTAGATTTTAATGGGCATCCTGAGTTACACACACCTGAGCACTTCCTGGCTTAGGCCAGAAGCAAGAATGCTAGAACCCTGTGAGAAAGACGGTACTGGAAGACAGCGCCAATCAAGTAACCGAGCTTCACTGATATTCTCTCTCCTATCTCAGAGAGACCCAAAGAGCTTTAAGTAAGCTCACATACACTCCTCAGATCTGGACCAAGCTCAAGTGGTTTCAACTAGGTCAATCTTTTTCCTGTAAGGAGTCATCAAAAAATCCCTCGGCGCCAGGGCTGGAATCAGCACCGGTTTTGAAGACGTAAACAGTTTCGGCAGCACCTAACATAAGCGTTTCTTTGTTTACCTTGTAGAAATAAAGGGCAACACCGTTTTTTAGGGAGAAACCCAAACCAGCTGGAAATAACTTTGCTCTTATGTGAGGACCCCAAGTCCTCCCCAGATCACCTCTTCCAGGTAAACTGATTTGATATTTTTTGAGCTCTTTTCACCTCCGAGTTGCCAAATTTCGAAGCTGACATTAGTCTCAAGATACAAGGTATGTTAAAGGTTTAATTTGCTCAGTCTTTCTGGTCTGGGTTAAAAGTGAGATTTTTCTCCATGCCTCTTTGAGTTAAAGCTACTTTTTAGCCCAATTTTAACTCAATCAAACGCCCCTAAAATTTTACTATTGGCTTAGGCAAGCTAATTAATTTCCCTTCATTGCCTCATCTATTACAGATGTTTGGAAATGTATGCTGTACCTCATTGATACTGATGGGATGATGCAAATCAGATAATATAGCTAAAAATGACTTAAGAGCCTCCAGAAAAAAAATACATTATGAGCTTTTGCATGTGTAAAACTCAGCCCACTGGTAAATCCAAACCATAATTATTGTTTCCAAAATACATTATAAATAGGGAAGCAAAATAAAACCATGTGCCTCGGCGTAGACCGGTATGGGCATTCAATGCATTGGTAGGTTCAGTGGAAACTGTTGACTTGTGAGAAAGGGAGAAACAAGATGCCCAGTGCCCAAGCTATAGTGTCAGTAGGCAGGTCTATGTTTGTCATCAACCGTCTGCGGCAACTCAGATACTGTTATTGCGTGATTATGCATACACGTGTTTTGCTGTACTTCTTGTCATTTAAAGTTTCAGTATAAGCCCTGGTTTAAAATGTAAATCGTATGGAAGGTGAAATAAGCTTGTTAAACTTTGAATCACACCCTCTCAGGAGTCTGCATGCTTTGTGAACCACTACATAGCTGCTCAAAAAGTGCCCTCCTAATGAGGCCAATTCTGACTAATGCATATTCCAAGAATAATACTTGACCAAAATTGAATGCAATTCTCTTGTACTTGTTATAATTTTCTATGACAGAGAGCAGAGGCTAAATTCGGTGAAAGTATTGTTTTTCTTCTAAGCCTGGGCCTGCCAAATTTTTTTTTTTATTTCTCCCCCTCATCACCCCAACCCCAGTCATCCTTTTTGGAATGATGCGGTGATCATAACCAACTAGGAAACTTGCTGGCATCTGTGTCGTGCCCATTTTCACCACTTTCCCTCACCCCTTCGATAGGTTTTTGGTACAGAATGGAAATATTCCCAAATGGAAGAGTCATTAACATCAGCAATGTCAAGAGCAGCCTTGAAAGGAGGCATCTGATATTCCATATGTACAGTGCACTTATCACACAGACAATGTAAAAGCCATTTGAGGTCTGTAACTTCCTTTTCTACACAGAAGGAAATGTGACAGTGAGTCAAATTGATACAGGAATTTTAAATATGTGTGGTCACACAAAGTTAGAGAAGATTATAAATTCAGCATTAGAAACCCAAAGAAGAAAAAATAAGCCACAGGTAGTATTCTCATATTATATTTGTTTGAGCTGTCAGGACAAAATACTAGAGAGGAATATTTTTATGACATGGAAACTAAGATCTGCTTTCCAAAATTATTTTCCACTAACTTAAAGCTATGTATCATTGTACAAACCTAAACACTCCTGCCCTTGCATAGTCAAACATTTATCTTATGACTGGCGAGAGGATGCCCATCTCAAATGTGCAAGCATGCTTGGTAGCGATGGGGTCTGTTCCCAGGAGTAATGCTCGGGGAAGCGGGACTCACCTCCTAATCTCCAGAATCACGTTGCTTTCACACATTTTCATGAAAATCCCTCATTTTTCAGAGGGAAAATGTATTCTATAACAAGGGGGGCTCTCTTGATAACTTCAGTAAGAGTGTTTGGTCATTCACTTTTTTACTCCAAGAGCATAGTAGAGACACAGCTCTCTTTTGTGAATTAAGGGGGTGTGAGGTTGTAGAGAAGGATGTTCTATCAGTGGGATGGTCCACATGTCTTCACTGGTCTTGAGTAGGTTTACCTTGAGAACAAGGCCTACAAACTAGACTCTAAACACACAGTACACCTCACTGTGTGCGTGTTTATTTGTTTTTTAAGAAATGAGAATGGACGATAAAGTTCAGTAGGATCTATAACATGGGTTTTAACCCCAAGCTCTGTGCATGACCTTCCTTGCCCTTCCTATGACCCTTAGTCATGTCTCCAAGAAGGTCTCCTAAAGCAACTCTTTAAATTTTAAAAACATTGTTGTAACCTTTTGTAGACATTGGCATATGCTCAGCCTATTGTTACTATTAGACTTTGCTTCCCAGACCTGGAGAAGAAAGCAGGTGTATCTACTCCTTCCTCTTTTTCTGTATCTTCCATTTATAGGGTTTGCTGATGCAAGAACCAGAGCACAGATGACTGCTGACACCAGCCTGCCCTGGCATGTGCCCACAGAGGAAGCACTAAAGAGCTAGTGAGAGTGTGCCATGCACTAGCCAGTGCTACTGACCCACCATACAACTTGACCTTACACTTTGAGGAACCTCTCTGATCTTCTCAGGATTCAGGGCACAAGCAGTACCATGGGCCAGTCAGGGCTGTGGCACCCAGGTGAGAGATGAGGGTGACTTGAACCATCAATGGAGACAAGAAAAAAGTGGTGAAATATATCAGATTGAGAATATATATTTTAAGGCAGAATAGAGAGAATTTGCTGATGTATTAAAACTGAGGTGAGAGAGAAAGCCAAGTATGCCATGGAAACTAGAGGATTGGGATTGCCATCAACTGGGATCAGAAAAACTGGAGGTGAAGTTTTTTCAGTGGAGACAGCTGTGGCTCAGAGAGTTGAGGTAACTTAACCATAGTCACAGAGCAAGAACACTGCACACCAAGGACTCAAACAATGTTTTTTCATTCCAAACTGAATGCTTTTCTCAAGACACCACAGCTAAGAATCACTGATGAGAAATCACTTTCTGTGACCCATGCTAGGTCAAGATTTAAATAAAGAACTTTCAAACTCTAAGACTGTAAAGGGAGTCTGCTGTAAAGGGGGAGGAAAGTTTAATCTTAAATTAACTTGAAAACTCAAAAGTTCCCCCCTCCCCTAAAAAATAAAACAAAACTGAGGTGAGCCTAAGGCCAGCATGCTGATTGCATCAGAGAGGCAAAGATGAAAAGAGGAGAGAGGAAAACGGGCATGAGCCCTAAGTCAGCATGTTAAAGGGGCTGGCCTGTGAGCCTTATATTATCAGACGTTAGTCAGAGAGGGACTCTCTCCTTTTGCTGGCTTAGGAGAAATCTGAAATAACACATTACTTTTAGGTCCTTTGATATTTTTTTTTTCCTGGATATGTTTTGTTTTGATATATCCAACAACAGCCAAAGAGAAAGCCTCAGAATACAGACATAATAAAAACAGCCGATCCATAGTCACTAAGTATAAGTTCCACTGTCTCAGTCTTGCCTGGCCCAAATTGGCAGCTCACTCAAGCTCAGAGACATCCTGGAGGATTTAAAGAGCAAGCCTAAAGGTTTTTAAAGTTCTGGTGTCGGG
The DNA here is from genome assembly GCA_026230045.1 of Corynorhinus townsendii. Classification (NCBI taxonomy): domain Eukaryota; kingdom Metazoa; phylum Chordata; class Mammalia; order Chiroptera; family Vespertilionidae; genus Corynorhinus; species Corynorhinus townsendii. The sequence continues at coordinate 182,868,303 of JAPDVU010000003.1, forward strand.
ACTTCCTCCTCCAGCTAATGGCTTTGAGGCTGGTTAAAACTCAGATGTTTCTGAGAAGGGTAATGTTTTGTAGTTAATCAGGAGATAACTGAGCATGTGAGAGAGGATCTACCAACAAAATCCAAATGGGGTGACACGGGAAGCTCTTGCACCGTCTGGCAGAAGGCTGGCTCTCAGCAGTTTAGAAATGAGGCTACCAGTGACCGGCTACAGAAACGAAGGAGGGAACTGGGTTGTGCACTCACCTCTTCAACCAGCATGGGTTGTTCAGAAATAAGAACATAATTAGAAAAACTGAGATGGTTTAAGTGAAATAAATTCTTCATCTTTTATCATGCAGTCAAAAGTATCATTCAAAACTGATAAATCAAAAAATATGAAGTCAATCACCAGAAGAACTTAAAACAGACATTGTTGAAGGTGGTTTGGGGGGACATTGGGAATAAGGAGGGCTTAAGAAAGTGGGGAAAATACCTTGAATTCATACTCTCCTGTACTGCTCGCCTTATTCTTAAAAAAAGAATGTCTTTATATATTTCATTTAAATTTTAAATTGAATAAATATGTTAAAATTGTATTCATATGAACAAGGATCTGGAGGTAAATGGTGAATAAGATGTGCATGTTCCCTGTTGTCATAGTAGCTTTTGATTCAAACACTTTGAAGCAGGGGAAGAGAGAGTGAAAAATTGGAGGCACAAAAAAGTAGAAACTGAAGTAGAATTTTAGCTTCCTTGTTGGGGGAAAACATAGATTTCTTTCCTGCTAGTGCCTCACTCCTCTGCCTTGAATTAAATTAAAAGGCAGAAAGGACATAAATGTTCCCAATTGGTAAACATATTGTAACTACATAAAGGCAAGTTATGCCTGGCTCTACCATATTTTCTACCACGTTCCTCCCATAGACCTTCTCTCTTTCCTGAAAAGAGCAACTGGGTTTTTGCTCAGTAGGAATTAAACCACCCACAGAAGATGCACAGAACCAGTGGGAGACAGACACAGGAAGTCAGTTCCTCGTATATTTCCCTCTGGCTGCAGAACTCTGACTTGGCTGTATACTTACTCACCACACTTCCCAACTGGATCACAAGGAACAACACTTCCCAAAACATGTTGCCAGAAGTAAAGAAGTTAATACATTTAAATATGCTACTGGTGAATCATTCACAGAACTTCAGACTGTGAATATGGAATCATTAAAACTATTAGTGTTATAAGCTTAAACAATAAATATGTTGTTTAGTCTTGCTTACTTTCAATATAATAAAATTGTATATTATAATGTAAAAAAACTATTAGTGTTTGAGTTCTGTCCTCCAAAAGCTGGGGGTGTCAGACTACCTTTGATTTAACAACTCTGGTAACTCTTTCTTCATGTAATTGGTTTTGGTGCATCAAGACTTCCTTAGGCTGTACTGAAGGATTCCTGAGTTGGTTAGTTTCCTAGAAAAACCTTTTCAATTGTTGTGGCCCACAGTCACTACAAACCAAGGCTAACCATCCTAATTTTGCAATTAGAACCCGGGTCTTTGCTGATAATAATGCTCGTTTACATCTGCACTAAAGGTCTCCTGAATGTTTGGCTGGTTAATAAGCTATAGATGTGTAAAGTGAATCTACATGAGATCAGGCAGGGAGAAACTGTTGGAGAGCTACAGGATGAACAATCCCCAGTGCGTATTACAAAGAGTAGAGGGTCATTTATGTTCTGACCAGTCAGAGGAGAGAGACCTTACTGAACACTGGGAGCATTCAATAGGGACCCAGAAGAGGCATTTGATTGTAGTAGGGTTAAACCAGCTCTAGAGAAATGGCTACTCCAGGGCCCTAAAAAGAGCTTAAAAGGGAACCTAAAAAAGTTTAAGCAAGTCCATAAGTAACTTACTTGCCTACAAGAACAAAGCCTAACAAACTTAAAAAAAAAAAAAAAAAGACAACCAAAACCCAGCCCTCAACAACAGAATATGCAGTGTATGTCATCCAATTAAAAAGAAGCAGGGAATCATGACTTACCACCAAGAAAAAAATCAGTCAAGAGATGTAGAACCAGATCTGATGGGATTAGCAGACAATGGCCTCAAAATAGCTATTGTAAGTCTAAGGAGAGAAATGGAAAATAAAATATTTTTAAAATGAAACTTCTAGAGGTGAAAAAAATATAATATTTAAGTGAAAACTTTACAAGTTGAATCCTGTCTACCCAAAGGATACGTTGAACTCCTGGTCCCAGGACCTCAGAATGTTGTTTAGATTGGAAATAGGGTCACTGCACATGTAATTAGTTAAGATGAGATCATACTGGAGTGGAATGGGTCCCTAATCCAACATGACTGGTATTCTTTCTTATAAGAAGAAATAAAAGACATTCAGGGGGAGAAACCAAGATGGTGGCATAGGTAAACACCTAAACTGCTGCCTCGCACAACAATTTCAAAACTCAACTAAAAGACAAAATGGACATCATCCAGAACCACAGGAAGGCTGGCTGAATGGAAATTCTACAACTAGAAGGAAAGAGAAAAGCACACTGAGACTCACAGGAGCTGCAGAAGGCAGAGGTACCGAGGCACATGTGGAGAGGGCTGGCAACCGAGTACGCAGCTGGCTTTCTCAACCAGGAAGGAGACAAAAGCTCCTGACTGATCTGAACTCCAGTTCCGGGCAAGACTCTGGGGACCCAGACTCATTCAGGGAGAAACTGGACTGTCTGGCAGTGGGCGAAACTCAAGGGTGGCTTTCTCTCAGAGGTGCTTGCAGCAATTACCATGGGATACTGAGACCCTGGGGCCTCATAGGGCAGGGCTAATGGGAAGCTATTGCTGTCTGCTCTGCCCTGAGACTTGGCCCCATCCAAGCTGAGCACAGAGGCTTTTGCAAGTCTTGTCTCATAAGGGTGTCTCCAGCACAGAACTTCTCCCAGCACAGACATAGCTGATCCTCACAGCCAATTGGCCTAGAGGTCAATTCCTCCCTGTGATACCAACAACAATCAAGGCTTAACTACAATAAGACTGTGCACACAGCCCACAAAGGGGTGCACCAAGAGTGTCCACCTCAGGTAACTGGGGAGGCTGAGCCACTGGGCCCTATAGGACACCTAGCACACAAAGCCACTCTATCAACTCAGGGAAGCAGCCAAAATGTGGAGACAAAGAAACAGATCACAAATGAAAGAAATGGAGGAAAGCAAACGACTGGATATAGAGTTTAAAACCACGGTTATAAGGTTTTTCAAGAATTTTCTAGAAAAGGCCAATAAATTTAGCGAGACCCTTGAGGTTATGAAAAAGGACCAACTAGAAATTAAGCATACACTGACTGAAATAAAAAATATTATACAGAGATCCAACAGCAGACAAGTCAAAGATTTGAAATACAAAGAAGTAAAAAACACCCATCCAGAAAAGCAAAAAGAAAAAAGAATCCAAATATATGAAGATAGTGTAAGGAGCCTCTGGGACAACTTCAAGCATACCAACATCCGAATTATAGGGGTGCCAGAAGAAAAGAGAGAGCAAGATACTGAAAACCTATTTGAAGAAATAATAACAGAAAACTTCCCCTACCTGGTGAAAGAAATAGACTTACAAGTCCAGGAAGTGCACAGAACTCCAAACAAAAGGAATCCAAAGACAACCACACCAAGACACATCATAATTAAAATGCCAAGAGCAAAAGACAAAGAGAGAATCTTAAAAGCAGCAAGAAAAAAAAAAAAACAGTTTATTACCTACAAGGGAGCACCCATACAACTGTCAGCTGGTTTCTCAGGTCAGAAGAGGCAAGAAATATTCAAAGTGATGAATACCAAGAACCTACAACTAAGATTACTCTACCCAGCAAAACTATCATTCAGAATTGAAGGGCAGATAAAGAGCTTCACAGATAAGAAAAAGCTAAAGGAGTTCATCAACAGCAAACCAGTATTATATGAAATGCTGAAAGGTATTCTTTAAGAAGAGGAAGAAGAAGAAAAAGGTAAAGATAAAAGTTATGAACAACAAATACATATCTATCAACAAGTGAATCTAAAAATCAAGTGAATAAAAATTCTGATGAACAGAATAAGCTGGTGAATATAATAGAATCAGGGGCATAGAAAGGGAGTGGACTGACAACTCTCATTGGGAAAGTTGTGTGGGGGGTGCAGGAAGAGACTGGATAAAATTCGTACACCTATGGATGAGGACAGTGGGGTGGAGGGTAAGAGCAGAGGGTGGGGTGGGAACCCAGTGGAGGGGAGCTATGGGGGGAAAAAAAGAGGAACAATGTAATAATCTGAACAATAAAGATTTATTTTAAAAAAAGAGAGAGACATTCAGGAAGAAGATGGCTATGGGACACTAAAGGCAGATATTGGAGGACTGCATCTACAAGACAAGGAATGCCAAGGATTGTTGGCAAACACCAGACGCTAAAAGAGACAACAAAAGATTTTCCCCAGCTGGGAGCATAGATTCCTGTTGATGCCTTGATTTCAGATTTATAGCCTCCAGAATTGTGAGAAAATAAATTTCTGTTGTTTTTAACCAGTTTGTGGTGCTTTGTTATGGCAATCATAGGAAACTAATACAATTGGATCATCAGATTGCAAATTTATAATTATAATGATAACTGTGTCATATTATCAGCTGGTTTAGGTAATATGTTATCTCATAATGTAACATATCACCTAAACTTAAGTACAGTGAGGGGAGAGGGGGAAAGACCAAAAATATTAACAAAGCTTCAGTATGTGAGACAATGTCAAGTGATGGAATATATGAATAGTTAAAGTCCCAGACAGAGAAGAGAAAAGGGGGCAAAAAAAATATTTAGATATAATGACCAAAATTTTCCAAAATTTATTGTGAACTATAAATTCACATATCCAAGAAGCTCAACAAGCCCAAACAAAATAAACACAAAGAAAACCACATCAAGACATATAATCAAATCAGTGAAAACCAGTGATAAAGAGATAATGATAAAAGCATCCAGAGCCAGGGGAAAAGGACACATTATACATAGAGGATCAAAGATAAGAATTTTTGTTGACATCTCATTTTAAAAAATACAAGCCCGAGAGACAAAGGAATGACATCTCTTTAAAAAGTGTATCTCAAAAAAGAAAATAAACCCAGACTGTTTTCTGGGTCATTAATTGAGTCTCAATATAATTAAAATTATTGAAATCCTGTGTTCTTTGACCAAAATGAAATAAATTAGAAATCAATAACAAAGAGAATAATCCCATATCGCTAGAGAAATTGAATTTGAAGTTGAAACTTTTTCAACAAAGAAAATTCCAAGCCCAACTTATTTCAATGGTGACCTCTATCAGATGTTTAAGGGCTAGGGTTACATCCTCCATATTGTATGAGACCAGAATTATCTGATACCAAAACCAAAGTCATTATTAGAAAGTAAGTTAAAGTCCCCATATTCCTCATGAACATAGACAAAATGTTTCTTAACCAACTGTGAATATAACAAGGCAAGCCACATACTGGGAGAAAATACGTACAGTACAAATGACTTATGTCCAAAATATATTAGGAATTCTTGCAACTCAAAGTAAAATTTTAAATAGTCAAAAGAATAGGGGAAAAATGCATCACATAAGAAGTCATATAAATGGCCAGTAAGTACATGAAAAGATACTATCATTAGTTATTAGGAAAATAAAAGTGAAAACCATGAAATACTGTTATATAATTACCAATGCTAAAATTAAAGAGGTTGACAATAGCAAGTCTGTGCTAGAAAATTGAGGAAATGAAACTCTCATATTTTGCTGATGGAAGTGTAAAATTGTACAATCATGTTGGAAATATGTTTAATAGTTTCTTATAAAGTTAAACATATACTTTCAAAATATGCAAACATTTGAAACCCAAATGTTCATGAAATGCTGAATGAATAAATGAATCGTGCTACATTTATACACTGAAATACTACCCAGCAATAAAAAGGAACAAACTATTGATACAAGAAGCAATGTAGAAGAGTCCAAAAAACTTCTGATGAGTGAAAGAAGTCAGTTCACTAAAGAGGTCATAATTGCATGTATGCGCAATTCTGAAACACAAAAACTAATTTATAGTGACTGAAGGAAGATTACAGTTGCCTGGAGGCAGGAGTGGGGAATTGTCAACTGCAAAGGTACAAGGGAATTCTTTAGGGTGATGGAAAAGTTCTAGGTCTTGATTGTGGAGGTGGTTATTCATGTGTATACATTAGTCAAAATTCACCAAATTGTACAATAAACTGGATATATTTTATTATAAATACTTCAATAAAGTTCCTTTAAAAAAAAAATCTGAGTGTACCATCTCAATGAAATTTTCAGAGGTTCAAGGTGAAGAAAAAGTTGCTCTCATTGGCCCTTCTGGAGGGTCCCCTTCAGGCAGTGCTTTAGGACAGGTTAGTGACTCAATTCTCTAATTCTCCAAGTCTCCCTTCTGGAAATTAACTTTTCCCAGCTTCTCTCATAATTGTGTAAAGTCTGATTCCTATAATAACTCCCTGATTTCATAACATTCATATTTTCTTTGCTGCTTTAAATGGTTTCCTAGATAGAGACCATGTTCATGATACACATGGGAAAATATACAAAAGAGACAATGAGCTAATCATTTTTGCTTCCAGGAATAATAATGAAAACTCACCCTATGGTCCAAGGAGCCTTTAATTGCCCACTCTGTTAGTTTCCTGTTGCTCTGTACCATCCTATCTAGTAAAGAGTAATATGCAAATTAACCATCACCCTGTTACACCCCCAAAACCGCCCACAAGTCATGCCCACCAGCCAATCAGGAGCGAGTATGCAAATTAACTCAACCAAGATGGCTGCAGCCACAGAGAGCAGGAGGGAGGCTTGGGTTTCCCCAGCGATGGAGGAAGCCAAGCTTTCCACACACCCTGGCTGGCCCAGGCCTCCACTCCAGGCTACAAAGTTTCAATTATAGAAGATAAATAAATCCCAACAAAAATGGCAGCAGCCCCGGAGCTGGAGAGAGCAAGAGGCTAGGGTTGCCCCTGGCAATGGAGGAAGCCAAGCTTCTGCAGCCCTGGCCTGCTTTGGCCTCCACTTAAGGCTACAGAGTTTCAATTATAGAAGATAAATAAATCCCAACAGAAATGGCTGCCACCATGGAGCCAGCAGAAAACTTGGCTCCACTTCAGACTACAAAGTTTCAATTGTAGAAGATAAATAAATCCCAGATACCAGGGCCTCTGCTTGGGTTGCCGGAGGGCGTGGCCAGCCTGCAAACCACCACAGGCCCCTTGCCCAGACCGCCCCACACCCCAAGGGAACCCCCACCCTGATCTGGGACACCCTTCAGGACAAACCGGCTGGCCCCCACCCGTGCACCAGGCCTCTATCCTATCTAATAAAAGAGTAATATGCAGATTGACCATCACTCCAACACACAAGATGGCTGCCCCCAGGTGGTCAAAGATCCTGCCCCCATGTGGACACAAGATGGCCACCACAAAATGGCCAGCAGGGGAGGGCAGTTGGGCAGGACCCGGCCTGCAAGGGAGGGCAGTTGGGGTCGATCAAGCCTGAAGGGGAGGGCAGTTAGGGGTGACCAGGCCTGCAAGGGAGGGCAGTTAGGGGCAAACAGTCTGGCAGGGGAGCAGTTAGGCATCAATCAGGCTGGTAGGGGAGTGGTTAGGGGGTGATCAGGCTGGTAGGCAGAAGCAGTTAGGGACAATCAGGAAGGCAGGCAGGCGAGCACGTGGGAGTCAGCAGTCCTGGATTGTGAGGGGGTCCCAGATTGGAGAGGGTGCAGGCTGGGTTGAGGGACACGCACCCCCCTCCCCCATGCACGAATTTCATGCACCGGGTCTCTAGTGTTACCATGAACTTAATGCTTAAACCAGTACACTTCCTTATCTCTCAGCTTCTATGGAGCAAGAGTCTGGTGCATTTTTGCTGGTTCTACTGCTCAGTCTCTTGAAGCTGAAATCAAGGTGTCTGCTAAGACTGTGATCTCATCTAAGTCTCAGAGTCCTCTTCTGTGCTCACTGGTTGTTAATGAAATTCAATCCCTTGCAGTTGTAGGACTGTGGTACACTCTTTCTTGCTGGCTGTCAGCCAGGGGGCTGCTCTCAGATCTCAGAGGCCACCTTTAGTTTCTTGCCACGTGGCCCTCTCCCACAACATAGCAATTTGCTTCTTGGAGGCCCACAGTTAGCATTTCTCTTGCTTTAAATTCCTCAAGCCAGTCTCTTAGAGAGTCTTAACTAATATAACATTATCACAGGAATGACTTTCCCATTACCTTTGCAAATAATATATCATAGTCAAGGAAATGACTATCCCATTATACTTACAGGTCCTGCCCACATTCAAATAACTCAGCATTTAGTCCACCAGGGAATAACATGAAAGATATGGGCCTTGGAAGATGAATAAAATTTGGACAGATGAAAAGGAGAGGGAAAAGAATTTAAGCCAGGGATGTATGTTGTAGGGCTGAGAGAAGGATGAGGTTGGCATATTAAAACTACAAGCCAAATGAAATACGACATTGTGCTAAAAATCATGGGAAGCAGAATTATAATTGAAGAATAGGGTCAGATCGTAAGTGTTTTTACCATTATACAGAGAAATGTGGGCTTCAACAGAAAGCAGAAGAGTAATGGTATATGAACTTTCACTAAGGAGAATGAAATAACAAAAGATGCATTTTAGTATGATAAGACAAGTGAATAAAATTTAAAAAATCATTATTATAGCTAGACACTGATTCAGATGTGAGGTGGTAGGTCTTTAGTTCACTGTGGGGATAAAAGGAAAGGAGAAATCTGAAAGGTTTTTAGAGGAAAATCTGTTACGCACTTGTTGCTTCTAGATATAGTCTTTCCCAACACACATTGTCCTTGATTTTATAGCCTGGCATATATCCACGTTTAGCTTTATATTCTAAGAAACAGTATCTGCTTATGCCATTGAGTTGGATAATGAATAATAAAAATGCCTACTATTTTCGGGGTTCCATTTAATTTTCACAACCCCATGAGGTAGGTACTGGTTTATCTGCATTGTATTGATGAGAAACAGAAGGGTAGAGAACTTGAACAACTCACATAGCTAGTCAGTATCAAAGTTCTAAATTCAGGTCAGGCCTTTCTCCCTCTTCACACCATAAAATAGTACTCCCTGCGTAAACTATTACATTTGCCAAGTTTGTGTGTACAAAGTAGTTTAAGGACTTGTTTTACTTGTTTACTTATTACAATTTAATGTTTGTTTCAAGTAAGACTTTGGTCCATAGAATGCCTTCCAGAGGAGGAGCAAAAAGCATAAAGCTGTATCTAATTACTAATTGAGATAGAAAATAATTATCCTAATGATTTACATTTACACTATCTTAATGATATGACAGAAGTTTATGAAACAATTTCACAAAATACCAAGCAGAAAGCCTGGCTCATGGCAATAACTCCATGAATATCAGTTCCCCTTCCTCTTTTCCCCTCTTTTTTGCTTTCTTCTATTAGCTACTCCTGTCATACATTGATAAATTAAAGTATAGGGATCAGTTTAATGTTGTTTTAAGGAGGACTACATGCCTTTTGGGGAGAATGGCAAATATATAATTCTACCAAATTCACGTGTCCTCAAGAGGCTGTGGGAAAGGAACCATGAGAAGATTTTACATTTTTTTAGGAAAAGGGAAGAACTGACCAAGAAGAGGTCTGGGGTAACAGAAAGCTTATGGCAAAAAAAAGGGAAATGCCTGGGCTCACTGTCAACCCCCTTTGGTGATGACCTTAGAGTATGAACCACTCTGGTGTTAGATGGACCCAGATAATTACATTGGTTCTGCATTTTGGGGTGTCAAAGGACCAAAACTTGTGGTTATGCTGCATACTACACTGCCCTTTGACTTTTCTCCCTGAATAAACTTGACAACAGCAGTTGAGCCCCAACCACAGCTGAAGGAGACCCCTTTGCTCCCCCAATAGCTAACAACTATAGAATTAGCCTCGGGCCACATACATTCGGGCAGGCATCAGTTCCCCAGCAAACACCCAGCACATCTGCTCCATCAATTAAAAAGCATTAGGCAAGTGAGCCATTAGAAAGTTCAGCATGATTAGTAGTTACCATGCCTTTCATAGCCACTTTTAACATCTCCATTATTTCAACTAAGAGCTCTGGTTATTATTAAAAGAAGTTTTATTAAAAGGAAGGGGGAGAAGAAGAAAAAGACATAAACTTGCTTCTCAGACAGGTTAATACAAGCTCTCCCTGAGCTCTGTATTATTGACTTAAGGAACATTCTCAGAGGGAGAGCAAAGGAGGTTCGGGTTGTATGGAAAATTTGACTCAAACCAAAAACCCAGCCAATACCACAAAATGGATTGGAGTCAAATCAGATAAATAGAAAAAGAAAAGAATACAAAATATTTTTGAATGACATTATCAAAAAGGTTAAAAAGCTTAACAAGCACCCAATTCAAGACCCACAGAGCACAGGTTAGCTGGACCCTGACATAAGGTGCTTCTAAGTATGGATTAAATGATGTTTCCTTCCCTGTGCCATAGAAATGTAATTAAACGCTCACAAACATATACATTCTTCTTGGATTTGGTTTCTGTAACTACCAAAAATAATGTTTGAGAAATCACCCGACCCTCCCAGTGTATTATTTATGTAACCTAGATGTCTCAAAAACAAAATGTACAAGGCTTTAGTGCCAGTTAACATGTGAAAATATTTGGCAACAATCTGTTTCTACTTCTTTGATAAACTGCATTGTCTTTTTGTTATAATGGAAAAGGATTAGTAAGGCTTACCAAATAAACAGAAGCTTCCTTAGAGAAATTGACCCTTGTATTTTATAAAAACCAAGAAATCAATTCTGAATAGAATATGGGGGTCTTTGACAGACTAATGAAGGGCGACCTTCAAGGTCTGTAACCACGAAAAGATCTGGGTCAGATGAGGATCTGGGCTAGAGATACATTTTGTTACTTTCTATTTTAAGCACCCAAAAATTTTAGATACTTATACACAATTTATCCAATTATTTTTTTAAATCTTTAGTCTGCAAAATTGTGTTCTTCCAGGACTTTTTGCCTGTGTTTGGCGTGGAAATGATAATATTTATAATAATGTATCTTGAACTGCAGAAGTGCACCCAAAGCAAAAATTAAAAATATATATTTTAAAAAAACTGAACCAGACACTTGCAGACCTCAAAATATATATATATATATATATATATATATATATATATATATATATATATATATATATTATTTAGTGAGTGCTTTGAGTGAGCACTCAAAGGGTGAAGGTAAGACACATTTTTTAAAATCCAAATACGTTTTTCTTATCCTTTGCTGAAACAAGGTTGGTATTTCCCAAACAAAATTTTATTATATATTGAAAAAGGAAAGGAAAGGGGAAAAGATAAAGGTGAGCACAGTTTAGAGTCTACAGTAACTTTGGAGGGAGAAACTTAAAGCACGTAAGAAACAGAAGCAAGACATTTCAGAGACACGTCAGCTCTTCTTCTGTCTGAGGTTACATCACCTGTTTGATTTAAGACCAGAACCTGAATGACAGTATTGCTCTTTTCCAACAAAGTCCTCATTTGAATCAGCTTTTCTGTATCACTCTATGAGTAACCTGCTCTCTTGACCACTAAAGTCTGGTCTGAGCTCCTGAAATCAACACCCAAATACATTAATCCAGAAAACCTGTAATTGATGCCAACACAGGGTTATCATTAGGTGATAAGCCTTCAACTTTACTTTCTTCCGTCATTCATAATAAGGAAGTTCTGGCTTCCAAGATAATTAAAGGTCGGCAGATTTATAAGCAGGTTTGCCTTGCCACTTGTTCCCCCCACATCGTTTCTTTCCATTTCTCTTCCTTTAATAACTGGCTTAACACCTTTATATAATAAAAAGGTCAGATAGACTCCACACAAAATACTCATAATAGCTGGCAGCCTGTCCCACTGCTATTAGCTGTGGTGTAGCTGAGCAGAAGTGTCCCAGCATGTAGGAAGAACAAAGAGACAAAAGCAGCATTTCCAGGAGTGCATCAGGGAAAGGGCAGAGAAAGGAAGAGGTGACTGGAAGTCTAGGCTTGAGGGGAGTGCACTGTCTAGACTCACAGCAGCACGGCTCCTTTTCAAGTAGGTGCCAGGCTTCCTTGCAGTGCCACAAGCCATCCTGAAGAAATGGATGCTTATGGCAGTAAAAACGTGCAGTTCTGTGGTTAGGTCTAGACACATATGAAGGACAGACCAGGACATGGCTTATCCACTCACTTCTATTTTCCAGGATCATTGATAATTCACTGCCTCCAAGTAAAAAATATAAAAGCCTAGTTTTAAGAAGACCAAGATGAATGCGAAAACCACGGTCATTTGAATGTATGGAAACATTCTATTTGCCTACAGAAACGGGTAGAACTGTAAGACATTGCTGATAATTTGACCATTTTGACCTATAAAAATGCAATTTCATATGATTCTTTCTATGTTTAAAAATAGAATAGTGTAAAGATTTCCTTTGGTGTGAAAAATTGGTCTAATCCTGTGGATTTCTCAGATGCAGGGGATTTAAAAGAGCCAAACACTAAGTTATTTGTGTTTCTCCTTTCCCTAGGATATCTCTACCTCTTGCTCATTTTCAAGTTTTTCATAGATATCTGGCCCCACAGGTCAAGTTGTAGGATGATTTAACTCTCAACTTAGTGTGACATCAAGGATGCAATTTCTACCTGAACGAGTACATTTCACATAGGAAATACTCCTTGCTCTATGGCCATATCCTGTGTATCTTGTCCTGGCCAGTTTGCCAGATAATACTAGTTCTCTTTCAAAGAAAGACTGGGGGCAAAGCTGCTGAGCTCTGAAAAAGGTATTACTAGTATCTTCCTGATGTTGGGACATTTGATTTATTCAGCAACATCTTCTTACCAGGAAACAGAGAAAAGAGGACAAGTCTCAGAGTCAGCTCTAAATTCTTCCCTTCTTGCTCCAAACTCTGCTTTTTATTCTTATATTTAAGATTGGTAATACTTAGGGAATTGTTAGGGTGGGCTAATGAATCAACATAAGGCTTGATATTGTCTGCCTGAATTTGCTCCAAACTTTTAAAAGCACACAAATATGAAATAAACCTAAATTATAGTATACTGTACATTGCTGTAGGAAACTTCCTATTATTACTAACTTTATATAAATGATTGCTCACTGTGTAAGTAGAAGACAAACCACTTAATAATTTCCAGCCCAGTGAACTTCTCCCCAACTTTAAAATAAAGTTTAGGATATATCATGTCTAATGAGAATGAGTTAACAGAAAAAAAAGCTATGTTATCAATATTCTCACAATGTCAAGATCAAATGATTCCAAGCATTTTATTTTCTACTGTATGCTTTCATATGAGTTCTTTTCCGTGTGTGTGTGGGGGGGGGGGGGGAGGAGAGGCAAGAGTGACCATAAGATGCTTCAGTTCTGAGACCACATGAAGAATATTTTTTAAGAAAAAATAATTTCACAGTAACATTAAGGTAACATTGTCAGGGGGGAAATGCCAAATTCTGTTTTGCGAATTGCCAAGAACTGAGGTCAAGTCTTGATGCCTCCACTGATATGCTCTGGAAATGGAAACAAGTCGATTTCCCCTCCCTTGAGGTCTTGAAATTAATATTTTATCTGGACCCCCAAGTCACAGTAATCAAGGCTTCCTAAGAATAAAATGGAATTACATGGCATCTTAGATTCCTTCCAAAGGTGGTGTCACTGTTTTTTGTCCTTAATTAGTTGATGATATTGCCAACTTTCCCCCGAGAATCATATTCATTCTAGCAAATTCTTCTTTAGAAAGCTCACATTACAATGACCCTGTACACTTTATCTGGATTGGCAAATTTAAGCCCCCATCCACTAATTTATGTTCTATTAAAACTGATTCAGTTGAAGGAGCATTTTTAAAAGTACTGTAACTAAATTCCTTGAGGGCAAACTGCAAATTAAAGGCTATATAGAATCCCATTTATAAGACAAGATCTGTGTGTGCGTGTATGTGTGTGTATAAATGAGTCTCTATATGGTTGCACACAGGCAGGGAGGTAACCATGGTGTGAATTAAGAATGCCCTCCATCACCAGTGTGCTGACCAAGACAACTTTGTTCTAGAGGAGTATGTTCAGTGACAGGTCCAAAGGGGCTGGCAAAGGTAAAGCTCATGCCAACATAGCACTAATCATTCCATTTTGTGTCTCAGTGACAAGTTGCAAAATGAGGCAGAGAAAGGTACGCCTCACCTTTTGAAGATGCATTTGGAAGATGCATTTAAATTAGATATGATGAGCCAATACTGCAAGAGCTAAAACCTAGGGAATCCACTAAAAAGGTTGGCAAGCATTCTTAAAAAGAAAAAGGATGGCTGTAGAAAGGGAAGAAGGGAATTCAGGAAGCATAAAGAGGGGAAAGGGAATATAGGGAACATACATGTAAGCAAACATGAGAAAGAAAAAGTGATTATGGAATGAAGATGATGATACAAGGAAAGACTGATGAAGAAAACTCTCCTACCTTCTCAGCCTAAAAAGTAAACATTAACATTAGTCACAGTATATACAGGAATTCTAAAAACTCTCAACAGCTCAAATGGGCTCCTTTACTTAGTCGTTTTTTTCCCCACAATATGAAAAGAGAAACTCATTCTGACTTAATAGAAGATCTCACTGACACTGGTGAGTGTCTGGCTTTAGCAAGTACTTTTGCTCTTATAAGACATGAACATTATGCTAGATGAGCAACAGAGCATCTTCTAGATCAGTGGTTCTCAACCTTCCTAATGCCACGACCCTTTAATACAGTTCCTCAGGTTGTGGTGACCCCCGACCATAAAATTATTTTCGTTGCTACTTCATAACTGTAATTTTGCTACTGTTATGAATCGTCATGTAAATATCTGTGTTTTCCGATGGTCTTAGGCTCTACAGCAGTGGTTCGTGACCCACAGGTTGAGAACCGCTAGCAAGGTCGCCTAAGACCATCGGAAAACACAGATATTTACATGACGATTCATAACAGTAGCAAAATTACAGTTATGAAGTAGCAACGAAAATAATTTTATGGTCGGGGGTCACCACAACCTGAGGAACTGTATTAAAGGGTCGTGGCATTAGGAAGGTTGAGAACCACTGTTCTAGATACTTCCAGACCTTGGAGCTCAGGAATAAACTGAGTTATTATTGTTCTCCATTGTTTTGGCCTTGAATTCCAACTTCTTCTTCCTGAGAATGGTGGGACTGGATGCCCTATTTCAGGCAGTGCCTTTAGTGTGATGCTTCTTTAATTGGAAAATATAGGTAGTGGCTTGGAGCTAACCCCTTGCAGACTAACAACCTAAACAGTGTGATTTAAAAGCAAAAGAAAGTTCCAAATGACAAAAGCATTCCTTACTGATTCTACTATGATACTTTAAGGCAGTGACAGGGAGAAGTTTTTGTTGAAGTAAGGCAAGAGAAAGGGTGGGTGGGGGGAAGCCAGTAGTTCATTATCACATTAAAACAAGTTAGTTTAGCAGTTTAGGTGGCTGTCACATGGAAGACTGCAGGGATAAGACCAGAGCAGGTTATATTTAATTGGATAGAGAGAGGGTAAGGGAAGGTCCACACAGGGTTGCTACTAGAGAGGGCTGGCTGGGTGGGTGGCTGGCTGGTGGGGAGGCAGACAGGGTAGGGGTGAGAGTGGGGGTTGGCAATAGGGGTGGTAGGTGGGGTGGGGCAGTTGGAAGAGAGGCAATGAGTGACTGAATGAAAGGAAATGTTTGGTACATAGCATATGGTGTGTGTGTGTGTGTGTGTGTATGACAAGCATGCACGTGTGTGCCCTCTCATCATGTGCAGTGTGAGCAAGAATCTGCATTTGAGGGATGAGACGAAGAGGAGACAACATAGATCAAGCCCAGACAAGGAAGGCTCTGCTAAGTTTTAAAAGTGCTCATAAGATAAATCTCATCTTTTTATCAGCCACCACAAATGCCAGTTTCATCACAGTGCCAGTCTGTATTCTGAATAATGCTGCTTAATCCAGGTTGTTTGACAGCAAAAACCTCAGAGGCATTGTCCACCATAATCTCTTTCCAAGGCTGCTTTAAATAAATGGGGTGAACACTGCTCTATCAGTAAGCCATCCTTTGTGTGAACTGGGGTCAGAGATTCACAATAAACCTCATAAATGATCAAGGTCCTGATTAAATATTTATGACTGCTGTGCTTGGGTCTTTGCTACCTCTTTTCTAGCAGTTTCATAGGTTACCTCTGTGATATAATTATTCCTGTTTTACAGAAGAAGAAATTAAAGGGGGAAAGTAACTTTCCCAGCTACCCAGGAAGCTTAGGTCTTGGGTAGAAACCAGGGCTCCTTACTCAGAAGACTGAGTCCCAGTTCTCAGTGAAGCTACAGTGAATGCTAATGAGCTCTTAATTTGATTCTGAATATCTTGATTTCACTCAAATTTCATAAAAGCCAGGGTAATTATTAAGCGTTTATCTCTATGTAGGATTCTCCTCTTTACTAACCTGGGAGTGGTGAGTTGAATCTTGCGTATTGCCAAAAACCAGTTGCTAGCGTTACCACTGTATTTGAGAAAATACCATAGAGTGACTGTAAGGAGTGCCAAGTGCTGATCATTTGGACCCTGATGAGAAAGAGCTGTCCCTTCTCTCAAAGTGCCTGCAAGAAGATAAATTGCTTAAGGAGAAAACTCGTGGAAAATAAGTCAGGAGCCTTGCTTTATTCAGTGTAAAGAAATGAGGAGACTGAGAATATCTGCATGGTTACATTTACCTGATATTTAAGAATTTATTCCAATTGAATTCATGTCCTAAATAATTTTGGAATGCATATCTGTCATGTCTAATAGCTGAAATCTTTCCAAATGGGCCTAATCTTTAGTTAGAGAAAAATCCAAGCTGATGTATACACTATGCTGGGTTTTCTTGATAAACTTTTATACTTTAAGGAAAGAGATACCTTTGAACCATTGATCAATTAAAGGAAGAGAGTAAGACAATTAAGTCCAAGTAAACACATGGACCATTTTGCAGCCTGCAGTACACTGACAGGAAAAAAAACAACAAAACAATTCTCTTTCTATAAGGAGAAAATCTGGTCATGGGATAAAGAAAAGAATTAAGTTAGACATCAGAAAGATTGATTCAGATAAGGGAGCCTAAGTCAATAATTGAAATATGTAGCAGAAACTTAGCAATGAGAAGAATTAGAGAAGAGATTCTTAAACTATATTAAAGTCAAGAAAGATAAAGAAAAACTGAAAAACTATTACATATTGAGAGAGACTAAAGAGACAAGGCAATTAAGTGCTATAGATGATTCTTGACTGGATTGTTTATGGTGGGGAAAATATGAGAATGGGTACTTTAGGGACAATTAAAAATTGGAATATGCATAGTATAGTAGATAAAAGTTTAATATTAATGTTAATTTTCCTGAACTTGATAGCTGTACTATGGTTATATAATATGTAATTGTTCTCCAACACTGAAATATGTAGGCATGAAGAGGTACAATGCCTCCAACTTGCTTTAAAATAGTTTGGGGGAAAATAAGGATAGGTATGAATAAATAAATAAATAAAATTATTTCTTTCTCTAAATATAGAGAAAAGGGATATGTGTATATGTGGTACATATGAAGAGAGACACAGAGAGAAGGATAAACCAAATAGGATAAAATATGAACAACCAGTGAATCTGGATAAGGGGTATTTATGAGCTCCTTGTACTATTTCTTGCAACTTTTCTATAATTTTGAAATTATAACAAAGTAAAAAGTTAACACAGAGTAGAGGAACTAACCAATTTCTTAAACACATAACTCATTGTATGCTTAAACACTCCTGAATACCCTGACATCAAAGTTTTCATCCACCCATTGACAGGATACGTAGTGAGAGAAACAGGAAAGCAAAGACTCTAGTGTATGCTCTTAAAGTTTCCTGTTGACTTTCAACAGCAATTGTGTACCTTGTCATCACTTGAAGTTGCCATTTCTATATCTTAAAAATCTTAAGATTCAAACAAAAACCCTTTGTTCCCAATCCCCACAAGCTTGACTCAAGGTATTGACAGCTGTTGAGGACCACAAAATCAAGGCAATGAGGAAGGAAGCCTAGTGCTCTCCAGATGTCTATATGCATTCCAATAATTGAAGAGGTCAAGAGAGTCCAATTTTTTAAGCAGGCTATTGAAGTTCTCATTCTTTAGTGGTATTGCGAGACTTCCTGATGATACTTTATGATCTCTACTAGTAGTTCTGAAGGATTCTCCCAAGCCCTTAGGGACACAATGCTTAATTACCTTTCAGAAAGCCAGTAATGGTATTTTGTGGTCATGGACAGATTACACACACAGGCACGATACACATCCTCTAACAAAAGTGAGTTTCTGAGGTTGTATGACTCACTGTCTTCTATTCATATAGGGAGCACATTATGTTTGGCTGGGACACAAAACAGGTAGCTTAACTAGTAGCACAAGCATGTGGCCTTTGTCCATAGCCCAAAGGAGATCACCTGTTGGGTCCTCAGTGGAATTTCCACTCCCGGTCCAAGTCAAAGGCATAATTGAAAAAAAAAATGTTGTTGTTCTCCAGGTGTTTCTTTCAGTTGGCAAACTTCCGCCCTCTCCATTGTGTTTCCCAGGAATGGGAGGTTTGAAACTGAATGGTAGTTGATGAGGTTGTTGCAATAAAAGTTGGATGGAAAATGGCACCCAACCCATCAAACTGGAGATTCTTTTCTGAGGGCACTTAGCAGCTTTCATTCTTTTATTAAATAATTGTTCCTTTTTTAAAATGCTCAGATCTTCATGAGTTACCAGGCTGGATATAACTGATATGCCTACCTCCTGCTCTGCCTTCCCGGTTTATCCAAGCTTATCCATATCTATTAGTGCCTTCCAAAACCTTTCAAAAGGTACTTCTAGGAAGTCTCTACAGATGAGCTTCACTTAATCCTGTCCACTACTCTCCTTTCTATCTCCTCAAAAGTTAAAGCATAGGTCTATCTTTCCTCACAAGACATGTATTCCTGAAAAGTTGAATGTAGATGTAATTTTTAAAAATTCACTATGTATTAGTCAGGTCTCGGTTGCAAGCAATGAAAATACATTCTGATTTACTTAAGAAGAAAAAATATTAGAAATATATATAATCCAGATGACACAATCAATAGGAGGGCTGGAGAACAAAAGCTTGGGGGGAAAGACCAGAACCAAGGAAGATAGGAACCGTGGATCAATCCTCCTGAAAAATCTGTGTGAAATGTTGCCACTGACACCTCTACCATGGCCACAGCTGGACACCACTACACTAGACAAAAGCAACTGCTGTTCTGAGAATGATGTCCAAACCTTATCTGTGTCTTAGCAACACTCCTTCAAAATTTCAGAGGCCCATGTGGGAACAGTCAAGTGGCTAAGTTTAGGTCATATGCTTCACCCCTAGAAATCTCTACCCTAATGGAAAGGGGTTCAGATTCTCAGGGGGAAAAAACAAATGCCAACACATTTTAAAACTTCAAGAGAACCCAAATTGAGAAATTTTATTTCTAATGTATTTGCAAATTGAAAAATCTTATTTTAAAACAACTGTCTCATTGATTAAAGTCTCTTATAAAGTTATATTTTGGGACACCAGATTCATTCACTTGCTCCCCCTATCTTTAGCCTTTATTCTCTTCTTTCTTCACTCTAAAAAAGATAGAAAATTATTTCAGAACTTTGGTCTTAGCTTAATAAAATTATTTCAGAACTTTGGTCTTAGCTTAATAAAATATTTGTAAAATTTTGTCCATTTTTCATCATCTCAAAAACAGCAGGAATAAATGTATCTAATCAGAAAGGATGTTAATTGATCTCTTCTTTTGCATTTCTTTGGGAAGAGGGTGCAGGATTATCATGTTTTTTTAAGGCATCTCCTCCTCTGTCAAGTAGAAGTGGGAGCTAAAACTGTTGGCTTGTCCTCCTATAATTACAGGTTCATAAAAAATCTCAAGGAGAAATAAAAAATAAGGCATTCCATTTAAACCATTGCAGAATAGCTCCCATATACATAGATAAGGTCTCAAAGTACCTAGTCAAGTTTTCAAATGCTGGTTTTCAAGTTGATGACTGAAGGCACAGATTTTAGGAGAAAAGCAAACCTCATTTTATAGTGCTTCACTTTATTATGCTTCACAGATACTGCATATTTTACAAACTGAAAGTTTGTGACAAACCAGTGTCTATCAGGGCCATTTTTTTCCAACAGCATTTGCTCACTTCATGTATCTATGTCACACTTTGGTAATTCTCACAATATTTCTAACGGTTTCATTAATATTACTACTACTACTATTATTATATTTATTACTAGAGGCCTGGTGCATGAAATTTGTGCATGGGGAGGATGTCCCTCAGCCCAGCCTGCACCCTCTCCAATCTGGGACCCCTTGAGGGATGTCCAACTGCCTGTTTAGGCCTGATCCCACTGTGATCAGGCCTAAATGGGCAGTCAGACATCCCTCTCAAAATCTAGGACTGCTAGCTACCAACTGCTCACCTGCCTCTTGCTGATTGCCCCTAACCACTTCACTTGATTGCCTGACTGCCTGATCACCCCCTAACCACTCCACTGCCAGCCTGATTGATGCCTAACTGCTCCCCGCTGGCCCGATTGCTCCTAACTGCCCTCCCCTGCCACCTTGGTCACCCATAACTGTCCTCCCCTGCAGGCCTGGTCACCCCCACTGCCCTCCCCTGCTGGCCTGGTCACTCCTAACTGCCCTCCCCTGCAAGCCTGATCCCCCCCAACTGGCTTCCTGCAGGCCTGGGTCCCTCCCCCCAACTGTCCTCCCCTGCAGGCCTACTTCCCCCACAACTGCTCTCCCCTGCTGGCCTGGTCTACCCCAACTGCCCTCCTCTGCTGGCCCGGTCCCCCCCAACTGTCCTCCCCTGCAGGCCTGGTCCCCCCACAACTGTCCTTCCCTGCAGGCCTGGTCTCCCCACAACTGCTCTCCCCTGCTGGCCTGGTCTCTCCCAACTGCTCTCCTCTGCTGGCCCGGTCACCCCTAACTGCCCTCCCCTTCTGGCCTGGTCACCCCTAACTGCCCTCCCTGCTGGTCTGATTGCCCACAACTGCCCTCCCTGCAGGCCTGGTCTCCCCCAACTGCCTTCCCCTGCAGGCCTGGTTCCCACCCCCCAACTGCCCTCCCCTGCAGGCCTGGTTCCCCCCAACTGCCCACAATTGCCCTCTCCTGTCAGCCATCTTGTGGTGGCCATCTTGTGTCCACATGGGGGCAGCCATCTTTGACCACATGGGGGCGGCCATCTTGTGCCTTGGAGTGATGGTCAATTTGCATATTACTCTTTTATTTAATAGGATGGTGATCTGTCATCTTTATGCTACTATTATAATTGTTTTGGGGCACCACAAACCATGCCCAATTAAGATAATGAGCTTGATAAATGTTGTGTGTGTTCTAACTGCTCCAGCAAGTGGTCATGCCCCATCTCTCTCCCAATTCCCTGAAACACAACGATATCAAAATTAGGCCCATTCATAACCCTACAGTGAAAGGAAGAGTTGTGCATCTCTCACTTTAAATCAAAAGCTAGAAATTATTAGGCTTAGTGAGAAAGGCATTTCAAAAGATACGTCAAATAGTTAGGCAAGTTGGTGAATGCAAAGGAAAAGTTCTTGAAGGAAATTAAAAATGCTACTCCAGTGAACACACAATAAGAACGTGAAATAGCCTTGTTGCTGATGTGGAGAAAGTTTTAGGGTCTGGATAGAAGACCAAACCAGCCACAGCATTCTCTTAAGTCAAAGCCTGGTCCGGAGCAAGGCCCTGACTCTTCAATTCTATGAAGGCTGAGAGAGGTAAGGAAGCTGCAGAAGAAAAGTTTGAAGCTAGCAGAGGTTGGTTCATGAGGTTTATGGAAAGAAAACATCTCATAACTTAAAAGTGCAAGGTAAAGCAGCAAGTGCTGATGTAGAAGCTACAGCAAGTTATCCAGAAGATCTACCTAAGATAATTAATGAAGGTACTCTGCTAAACAACAGATCTTCAATGTAAAGAAAACAGCCTTATATTGGAAGAAGATACCACTTTGGACTTTTGTAGCCACAGAGAAGTCAATGCCTGGCTTCAAACTTCAGCGAACAGACTGGCACTCTTGTACGGGGCTAAAGCAGCTGGTGATGTTAAGTTGAAGCCAATGCTTATTTACCATCCCGAAAACCCTAGGGCCCTGAAGAGTTAAATCTACTCTGCCTATGCCCTGTAAATGGAACAACAAAGCCTGAAGGACAGCACATCTGTTTACAATGTGGTTTACTGAATATTTTAAGCTCACTATTGAGAATTACTGCTCAGGAAATAGGATTCCTTTCCAAATATTTCTGCTCATTGACAATGCACCTGGTCATCCAAGAGCTCTGATGGAGATGTACAATGAGATTAGTGTTTTTAGCATGTCTGCTAAGACAGCAGCTATTCTGAAGCCCATTGATCAAAGAATAACTTCAACTTCCAAGTATTATTATTTAAGTAATACATTTTGTAAGGCTATAGTTGCCATAGATAATGATTCCTCTGGTAGATCTGGGCAAAGTAAATTGAAAACCTTCTGGAAAGTATACAACATTCTTGATGCCATGTAAAACATCTGTGACTCATGGGAATAAGTCAAAATATGAACATTAATGGGAGTCTGAAAGAAGTTGATTCCAGCCCTCATGGATGACTTTAAAGGGTTCAAGACTTCACAGGAGGAAGTAACATTTGGTGTAGTGGAAATAGCAAGGGAATTAGAAGTGGAGCCTGAAGATATGACTCAATCACTGCAATCTCATGAAAAAACTTGAATGAATAAAAAGTTCTTATGGCCCTAGCTGCTTTTGCTCAGTGGATAGAGCATTGGCCTGTGGACTTAAGGGTCCCAGGTTTGATTACGGTCAAGGGCATGTACCTCCGTTGCAGGCTCCTCCCTAGCCATGGTTGGGGTGCATGCAGGTGGCAACCAATCAATGTGTTTCTCTCACATTGATATTTCTCTCTGTCTTTGCCTCTCTCTTCCACTCTCTAAAAATCAGTGGGAAAATATCCTCAGATGAGGATTTAAAAAGGGGAGGGGGGAGGCTTCTTATGGATGAGCAAAGGAAGTTGTTTCTTGAGAAGGAATCTATCCCTGGTGAAGATATTGCAAAAATTGTTGAAATGACAATAAAGGATTTCAAACATTACAGAACTGAAGTTGAAAAAGTAACCACACTGTTTGAGAGAATTGACTCCAATTTCTCACATGCTACAGAGAAATTATTCATGAAAGGAAGACTCTATCGATAAGGCAAATTTCACAATTGTCTTACTTTAAGAAATTGCCACAGCCACCCCAACCTTCAGTAACCACCACCCTGAGCAATCAGAAGCCATCAACATCAAGGCAAGACCCTTCACCAGCAAAAAGATTATGGCTTGCTGAAGGTCAGATAATGATTAGCATTTTTTAACAATAAAGTATTTTTTAATTAAGGTACATATATTGGTTTTTTTTTAGACATAATGCTATTGCACACTTAGTAGACTACAGTATAGTGTAAACATAACTCTGGAAAACAAACAAAAAAATTCTTCTGACTTGCTTTATTGCAATATTTGCTTTATTATGATGGTCTGGAATTGAATCTGCAATATCTCTGAGGTATGCCTGTATCTGTTTTCCAATTATCTGCCCTCCTTAAGGAGGCATCATAGACACAGTATGTCTCCCCTATGTTCTAGAACATGCTTATGGAATCAAAGAGAACTAATATATATTGAGTACCTATAATGCTTCAAATTTTGTCATAGATACTTCATATATATTACTAGAGGCCTGGTGCACGAAAATTTGTACACTCGAGGGGCGGGGGGGGAGGGGTTGGTCCCTCGGCCAGCTTGCACGCTTTCACAATTTGGGACCCATCAGGTAGGATCCCTAGGCCTGGCCTGAGATCAAGGCCTATTGGGGCTTTCCTTCTCCCGGCTGCAGGCAGCTGGCCCCACCCCCACTGCTGCCACTGCTTGCCATCTGTGCAGCACTGCGCCTGCCTCCCCTGCCACCAGTGGCCTCCCTCTGCAGGTGACAGGCATCAGATGTGATGGCTTGGCTGGCCTGGGCCTCCCTCTATGGGGTGATTGCTGGCTGGCCACACACCTGCCACAGAGTCAACATTGGTGGCACCAGTGGCCTGGCCTCCCTCTTTCTTTGCAGGAGGGTGGAGCAAGCCCTGCAAGGGGCTGTTTGCCTACCTGATCACCCCTAACCACTTGCCTGCCTGCCTGATCACCCCTAACCACTCTGCCTGCCTGCCTGATTGCCCCTAACTGTTTGCTTGGGGGTGGGGCCAGACTGGTGAGGTGGTTCTGGTCTCTGGTAGTTCTGGTCGTTACACGTATGGTGGCTGGCCTTTTAATATATAGAATTGTATTTGATCCTTAGAATGATTCAAGAAAAGGAATAGTATGTCCTCTCTTCAGTTGACAAAGTAAAATAACTAAATTGTCCAAAGTCACAGAACAGTAAATAAGAAGTTAGGATTCAAATGCATTCTCTCAGAACCCCTACTCTTTTCACTCATACCATGATGCCTTGAAACTTTACTCTATGTAGTTATATAGTTGGATATTGCATTTTATCTGGTCTCATGTGTTTTCTCTCTAACTTGGAATTACTATAAAATATAGCAATTTTTTTCCTTTATCAGAACGGCCAGACCCTGATAACTTTGGAAGCCAGAACAATCGTCACAAATGCAATTCAGCCCAATTGCTGAAATTATCACCCTTCATGCATTTATGCACAAGGCATGTTGTTTTATTCTCCCTCTGCACAGGCAGATATACTATTCAGGCCCTGAAGAAGAGAAATAGGCCATGCCTTCTAAATGCTACATCCTATTTAAAGTCCCAGGTGAAGTGGGTAAATGTTTCCCCCTCTTTTTTTATTGATTAAAAAAATGCACCCAGGACATAATCAATTTAGAAACTATAACAATGTATAAGAACAAATTAAATTATCCATAATTGATGGGATGGCTTTGATTTGGTTAATATATTTAAATACAAGAAAATCATAAGACTTTAGTTCTACACAAATGTTTTCAGTATAGAGCAAAACTCAAATTCCTCTAGGCTAGCATTCAAGCTCACCAAAGCAAGAGACTGGACATGAGAGCTCATGAGAGCCCAATATTCACTCAACAACTATTTGGTTAATTAATCTCACCTAAGTTGATCCCTGGCAAAAGAGGCAAAATGGCAGTGTTCATGATGAAAGGCTAACATAAATCAAGCAGTAGTGGCAATTAATTATCCTTTCTGCAGCTGAAGAGGATGCCAGGAGAAGCCAGCCCAGCCTAACAACTGTTGCCAAAGATTCATTCATCCACTCAACAAATATTTATTGAGTGCCTACTATACACCCAGGCCTGGCACATCTTCTAGATGATGGGGATTTAGCAGTGAGCAAACCCTGCTCTTAAAGGAAAACAAATGAGAAATGTTTTCAAAGGACCAACGTCCTTGTGTCTAAAACTTCCAAAAGAACTTCAAGTCTTTTTGTGCTTTCTAGATTTATGGCAGGACTAGAGGAACAAACTACTTCGCCATCATTTGTTGAAAGGCAGTAAACTATTGTGTTGAGGTAAGGAAATTCACATTATGGAGAGAGCAGGTTCAAATTTGATTGACATTCAGATTTTAAAAAAAAAAGGTTCCAAGTTGGAAGATGTCAAGTTAGTTGGTTGTTTTTCCCCCCTTTCATCCACTGATGGACTTGGATGTAGGAGATGTGATATCCAAATAAAGAGGATCATCAAAAAGTGTAACTTTATCCCCCAACAGCCTTGGAGAACATTCATTTCCATGGAGCCATTCCCAATGCCTTTCATATGTGTGGGTGTCCTCACGCATGTTTTACAATGATTTCTGGGTGTAGCAGGTTTCTCCCATTCTTTTCCAATACAACACACCTAACTTACCACATAAAGTTCTTTGTTTCAAAACATTGGAAGTCTTTTTGAAGATAGATTTCTTTCCATGACTGCCCAACATGGACAAGTTACAAAACTTTAATTTGGGAAAACCAATGTGACCAAATCACACGGATGCATGTTTATAAATTATTTGTCTCCACACCCATTACATTTCTATTTATTTGTTGGTTTTAGAGATTGTTTGCATCTCTCTCGGGCCCGCCCTGTTTCCAGTTAGTGAGCAGAGGCTGCAGGGTGGGACTAGATGCTCAGGTGTGAAGACACTCTGTGAATAGAATATTGAAAGGCACTATGAGTTTTTGTCTGGTAACTACTGTCTCCAGCAGATGTATCTAGTTGCTAACAAAGGACATGGAGAATTTTCTCTTTTATTATCTGTATCCCAGTTCCTCTCCTACACTTGTGGAATGACTGACATCATTGCTTGGGGGCGGGGGTGGGGTGGGGATCATATATGGAAGGAGTATAAATAAAATGCAATCTCCTCACCCTAGCTAGTTTGGCTCAGTAGATAGAATGTCAGCCTAAAGATTGAAGGGTCCCAGGTTCAATTCCAGTCAAGGGTATATACCTCAGTTTCAGGCTCCATCCCAGCCCTGGTTGGGATGTGTGCAAGAGGCAACCAATTGATTGTCTCTCTCAGATTGATGTTTTTCTCTCTCTTTCTCTCCTTCTCCTTTCAACTCTCTCTAAAAATCAATGGGAAAATATCCTCAAGTGAGGATTAACAACAATAAAAAATGCAATCTGCTCCTTGTAGTACATAATCCAATGATTTGAGCAATGAAGAGAAAGAAAAGGATGCAACAAAAAACCATAATATTGAATTCTAACATTCTCACACTAGATCAGCGATCCTCAATGTTTTTGCATATGAAGACCATTTTTTAAAATTTAAAAACAGTCATGAACATATGACCTCCTCCCCTACAAATGTGGTTATACTTTTGGTATGTGTTATTCTGGAAAATATATGATCTGATGCTACTACCAGCTATTAAGATGAATAACTATTTTGACTATAAAAGCATATATATATATATATATATATATTTGAAAAATAACAATGCATATATGTAGAAGATACTTTTAAGCCACAGGCTGTTTGGAACACCAATAAATTTACAGAATTTTCAATATTCCTGATAATAGCACTAGGGTTTTCATAGACTGGGATCAGCCCACAAGTTGAAAAGTTCAGAGCTGGGGAAGAAACACTGTACTCCACATGATTTGGACCAGAACCAGGGCAGACATCTAGATATCAGGTTTGACTGTGTCTGTGCCATATAGCTATGTGAACTTGGACATGTTGCTTAATTACTTCGGGCAACATTTTCTTCATCTGTAAGGCAGTGATGATAAAATCTAATGATAACATAACTCTTAAATCAGATCATAAATATGAAGGTAAGGAATCTAGATTAATAGGACCAAAGTTAATCTTTCCCTTTCTATTCCTGTCACACCTATAGCACAGCACAGCCAATATGTACTTGCTGCATAAGACCAGAGTGAAAGACATTTACAAAAGACTCAAGCCACATGGATAGTGACATTTGTCCACCACTGGCTGTGCTGAATTTAATGCTGATGACCTATTCATGAAAGCCTTGATATCTGTTTTCCAACTTTCCATGTTATTTCCCAAACAGAAGCTCTGCTAATCCCTAAGTCTCCTGATATGACATGCAATGTTGCTCTCCTAGGAACTGGCCTTTCCATTTTTATAATTTATACGAAGATTTATGAAGAATACAAATTCTCAACAGAAATGAACTAAGGAAATGCCACATTTGTAGAAGAGATGGGACCACTGAAATTTTAGCATTTTGCATCTATAAATAGCACCCCTTATGTAATCCATTATCCTCAGCAAGAATCGTGGGCTCAAGTCTATTTATTTTAACTCAGTTGTTCTCATGTCATCTGGTAAGATTTAGCCATAACTGTGGCAGCTGCAGTCCCAATTACCATGCCGCTCAGAACAGGCTCACAGCGTGCCGTTCTGTGAGGACTATGTCTTTTCCTCATACCCAGCCTAAGAATGTGGGTCCCATCTAAGCATACAGGCATATCCCTGGAAGAGTGAGCAAGGTGGCACAGGGACAGGTAGCATCCCACAGAGCATTGCTCCGTGTGCTGCAGCTGCTCAGCCCTTACCCCAAGGGCAGCCAGACATCCAGATCAAAGGGAGTTCAGAAAGAACCAAAGCACAACCCTAATTCAACACAGGAAAATTGGCATGACTATAGTGCTCAGTTCATTCTTCTAAGACAACAACAACAAAAGAAGGAGAGAGAAAAAAGACCCAAAATCCCTAAGATCAGGCTCTGGCATCAGAAATTAGTCTGCCAAGGCGGAAGGCATACCCACTGGGAAAGGAGGCTCATTTTCCTAGATTAATCAGAGTGCTGTGAGTCTGCTTTTATTTCCAAATGTACTACTGCCAAGGTACAACATAATCCACTTAATTCCTTCCCACAAACTAGAATTATTAGCTGTGATACAAGCTAACAATTTTAATAAAACCCCAGGAAAAGTGAAATCCATCTAAGGTGGAAGAGTTAAACCAAGAGACAGGTAATCAGAAGTGGTTTGGAGTCATCCCAGGATGTTAATGAAAAGCAGTTACCCCAGGTGGTTACATGTTGACACCTGTCCAATAAATTGGTTGGTAAATCCTTCTTGTGATGGACAGAGGGCAAGGTGTAGCCACCACCACAGGAGTTGAGAGTGGTGATGGCCAAAGTTCCTCAATGAAGAGGCCAAAGATACAGAAGAGCTATGACAAGATTTATTTATTTATTTATTTATTTTACTATAGAAGTTTCCTTTTCAGGTTGGTTTTGGTCAATAATAGTACTAAAACTGGATGAAAGAGGTAGAAACATTTGTTTTGGAGACTTTTGATCCAAAATACCTTCCTACAGTGGCTGATGTTGGGTACCCTTTCCCTACCTTCTTTAGTCACCCCTCAGAGTTAAGACAAGGTTTCAGGAGGTACATGTTAAAATGCCAATACGGTTACATAGGGAGATGACATCTGAACACTCATGATCACGTTGGTTTACCAGCTTGTTTGAATGATGAATCAGGCTCTCATTCTCAAGAGGAGGAAAGCCAGAGCGCTCCACAAGAACAAGAATGTTTCCAAAGTAGAAAGCATTGCTCCGTGGGAAGGGAATTTATGTGTCCCAGGGAGCAGGGAAGGGGAAAGTAAAGGGTGGGGAACGGAGGCTGGGGAGGCAGCAGACCACAAAAGGGGCAAAGAGGACTCAAGCCTCTGGAGTGGACTATGTTGAGCCCTCCTTTTAATCTAGAATAAGAAGACAACAACTGAGGCTGCGGTTGTTTTCTGAACTGTGAGTCCTGAGTTGCCACCTTTCACGGTTTTCATTGTGACATTAATCACCTTGATTGGAAGCACTGCCAACTCAGGCCTAAATAATTCATTTTAAAAAATTCTTAACCTAAAGGTAAGGCATAGATTAAACCTTTGTTTAATATTACTTTTGACTAAGAGAAATGTACTCATAATCATAGAGGAAAGTCCCTCTGAATTAACTCAGATTCAGTCATTTCTAAAGCTGCATTTTCTGTATGCACACTGGTAAAACTGAAGGATTTAACTTGGTTAGGAAAAAGGGGGATTTAACTTGTTTTGGTTTTAAACTGAAAAGCTGCACAATTTGTTTCTAGTTTCGCATTTGTCTGTCTCTCGTTTAACATTGTAGAGTAAAATTAAATCAGGAAAAGATTCATATTTACTATGTTTTGGAAGATTATTTTCCTATATACATTGGATCTGTTTTCATTGCTATGTATCTTTCCTACCATTGATGTGTGTTTCTTTGTATACAATTTCTAAATAGAGGAACATTGAAAGAGGGAATTTATGTTACTTTTCACAATTTCCAGGTGAACAAACCCATCAATATTAGACAAGGTGCCTCTCTTCTAGCAAGGGAGCTCTGCATTGCAGCTAGCTACATTCTTCTTCTCTGCAGAATGGGCTGTGTGATCCTTCTCAGCTCTCCTTCTTATGAGAGATTCTTGGCATTCTGTATCTTGAGTGAAAAGCAAATATCCACAACATCATCTAATTGTGAATTCCTATTCTTACTGAGGCAAAGAAAGGGTATGGGGATAAGACAGATTCTTGAGGATTTTTCTCTCTCCAAATTTTATTGTTAAGTGGAAGAGAGAGAGGTTGGGATGAGAAAAAGAAAGAAGTGGAACTTGAAGCAGCTACCACCACTGTTGATTCCTCATCCTCAGAGTTTCTGGGTTAGGCCCTGCATAGGTGAGGCCCAATAAGGCTTCTCAGTAAGGCACAACAAAGCTCATTGCTCCATCCTTCTGCCTGGCCAGCCCTTGCCCAAGGCTCCTGATGCAAGTTTCATCCTTAGAACCAAACTCACTCTACTTCCTGGTAACTTTAAAAATTGGCCAATTTCACTGCTCAAATATAGCATCTAATTGTTATAGGTATTTTTACTACTTTGCATAAAAGTCCAAGGGAAGGTTCTATTACCTATACTCTTCCCTGAATTTGTTAGTCATGTTATTCTCAAAGGACTCTGCTCTTTAAAAAGATTAGTGCTTCTTGATTAGATATGAAAACAGGAAGGTGCATAATAAGACAGAACAATGAGATTGTTTCCAGTGGCTCTAGAAAAGAGTTAGTTCCTCAGAAGCTGACTAAAGTCTTTAGTGTGGGGGAACAGGAATGTCATCCAAACTCCTACTCAGCGGAGTGAGAGAATCTTCTATACCTCATCCCCAACAGACGGCTAGTCTCTACTTTAATATTTTCAGTGTGTACAACACATACAACCCACGTGTTTGCAGAATGGCTCATTTTTGTTTTTCAACAGCTCCAAAGTTTAGGTTTGTGTTAACATCATCCAGTTACCTCCCTCTTTATATTTTCATTCATCTGATTGTTTCACTCCCCTTCTCAAAATATTCATAATCTTCTAGTGCTGCAGAAGAAACCCAATGTCTTAGCATGACACTCTCAGAACTTTACAATCTACATCTTATTTTCTTTTCAACCAAATCTACCTTCATTCCCCACTTCAACCATTTATTCAACAAATGTATTGAATGGCTATATCTGTTGGGCACTGCAGTGAATGCTGGCACTACAAAGACGAAAAAGCAGTCTCTTGAACTTCAGGAAGCTCATAGGAGCTCTTTCCAAGTGTCCAGAGCGTTAGCAACCCCAAGCTGTTAACTATTTCTCAAAGAGGTGAGATCTTCTTACACCACATAGATTGCTCTCCCTTCCTGAAATGCCCTCTCCTCCTTACTCCTGCTACATATAAACACTACCTGTTATGGGAGCCATTCTCCAACACTCAAGTCAGATTGAAAACTCCCTTATCTGTACTCCCATAGCACTTACTTTCTTTTTTTTTTTTTTTTTACTCTTTGAACACGATTTCTTTTTTTTATTATTTTAAGTATTACAAATAGTAGTACATATGTCTCCTTTTTTCCCCCCATTGACCTCCCCCCGACCTCCCCTACCCCCCAGTACATGCCTTCACCTGCCCGCCCACCCCCCCAACCCCAGTGTCTTGTGCTTATATGCATACGTACAAGTCCTTCGGTTGGTCTCTTATAGCCCCCCTCGCCCAATCTCCCCTGTCTTTCCAATGTAGTTTGACAGTCTTACTTTCTAGAAAGTAAAGGCCAAGACCACATCCCTCTTCTTCACTAATTTATCTTCATTATTTGCATAGTGTCTGATGCCACATCAGCCCTAAATAATCATTTTCTGGATAATTGATTGTAATGAAAGGATAAATGGACACATCTCCATGGTGCCACTTGCCAGAGTCTAATTTGTGTTAGCATTGAACATGTGTGTGTCTTTCTCACCAGACTATAAGTTTCTTGTCAACAGGGACCACCCTCCACTCCTTTGTGTCCTCCATCTCTAGCTCATGATGAGTACTAAAGCAATAGATTTGAGCTAATTCACTTAGTATATATAACACTGAATGACTGATACATGTGCAAGATACTGTTAGGCCCCTGTGTGTCTTCTTACAATATTGAGGACTTGCTCTAAGAAAGTATATAATCTAATAGAGAGGATAAGATGCTCACAAAGGTAATAATTAATATGTCAAACTGGCTTGCACCTTAATTTTCCGATGAGTCATTAGAAAAGTGTCTAAACTGCTTAAGTTTTATAAAATTCCGAGTTAAAGCAACTCTTATTTAAATAACAAGAGCTGATATTTTATTGACTGCTTATACTATGTGTCATGTTCTGTTCTCAGCATTTCTCATATACTTTTTATAACAGTCTTTGTGGTAGACGCTATTATCAATTCCATAGAGGCAAAGAGAAATTAAGTAACTTTCCCAAAGTCATACATATACACAGAGGCAGGATTTGAACTGAAATCATACATCTAACCACGCACATCACATGTTTGGCAAAAGAAACACATCTGACCTTTGGCACTAAGTAGTCTCCTGATATTTAGAACAGAAGTCACTATTTTGGTGATTTGGAGCAATTGTAGTTGCTAATTTCCCCAACTATATGAGGACATTCACATTGATATCTCCTATATGAATGACATCAGGATACTAGAGCAGATTCTGAGAATACAGGGCATCTAAATACACCATGGGGGAAATCTAGCTAATTCATCATAAAGTATGGAATAACTCTGAGAATGAAAAGGGAAGTTGAAAACCAGATTTCAGAATTCACAGAAACCAGGATAGCTCTTTGGCTCCAGGGAGCAGATGCTAAAGTTGTTTTTGTTAGTCCAGGGAAGATCAAACATTTGTTTGTCTATACCAACAAGGCAGAAACCATGAGGGTGGGGCTGTTCCCAGAACCACAGTGCATATGTTGTTACCAGAAAGACAGAGAGAGAGAATGATGATGATGATGAGAGGAAAGAATGCCCATTCAAGTGAATAATGAACATAGAAAATACATATGGGCTTAAAGGTATAGGAGTTATCAAATTCTCAGAATAAAATTGCTTAGAAATTTTTAGAATCCTGATTTAAATATAGACCAATTAATATATGATAGATCCATAAAGGGATGCAGATCCTATACAAGTTGGAGGAGGATCTAAAAATGTGTCTAGTTATAAGCAACCTACCATGTGCTACTTCACAGAATTGTCCCAACATGGCTGCCCAGCTGGGAGATCTTCTATAAACCACCCATTTCCATCCTATGGGGGCAGAGAGGCTTACAAAAAAAAAAAAAAAAGGGAAGAGAGTGAGGAAGTGTGTGTAAACCCGCACTTTGTTCTTGTTACCCACCCACCATCCTGTCTTCTTAAAGTATCACCACTACCCCCACTCTTCTTCTCCATACCACTGTACCTTTCCACCCAGAAATAATCAAGAAGAGCCACCATGTATGTGACAGCTCAATGAACTCATATCTTTGTGTATACAAAGTCCTACATTTAACCTCTCTTAACAAACCTTTTTAAACAAACCAGATGGTGATGGTCCGGGCGGGGGTCGGGGGAGGAGGAGGAGGGGACGAGTGGCAATACAGGAGAAGAAAGGGTGGGATCTGAAATGCGGAGGGACCAGGGACCAGAGTCTTCACTGGCAATGCTGAAGGTGGAGCAGGCAGCTGACATGAGGACACAGCTCCCTCAACTAAGCAACCCAATTCATAATGCAGCTCACAGATGGGTTTTAATAACACGGCTGAGCCATCTGGTAGCTTCCTATTTTAGCTAATTATTCTTGGTAAGTAAGTGCTAAGCTTTTAAAATTATTGTTTAACTTTCTCTTCCTTCTTTTTTTTTTAATTTATTTTTTTTGTCACCCTCCCTCTGTGTTTTGGTTTCCCGGGGTAAATCCTTGCCCTAGTTACTTTTCTGGGGAAAGCCTGGCTTGCATACTATTCTTAGCAGAAAAGTTTCCAAGAAAAAATCGAAATTACTTCTTTTAGCACTCTTATTCTCTAAGTTTTCCATCAAAATAATACAACCTTAGCCCAGCCAGTGTGGCTCAGTGGTTGAGCATCAACCCATGAACTGGGAGGTAACGGTTCGATTCCCAGTCAGGGCACATATCCGGGTTGTGGGCTCCATCCCCAGAGGGGGGGCATGCAGGAGACAGCTGATCTGTGATTCTCTCTCATCGATGTTTCTTTCTACCCCTCTCCCTTTCTCTCTCTAGAATCAATAAAAATATATTTTAAAATAACACTACCTTAAACAGAAAGTTCATTAAATACCCCAAGGATCTAGGGATTTTGCCCAAACAGCACTCACTGGCAGTCTTGAACTATACCTTAAAATTCTACCAAGCTTGCTCCCCTTCTCCCAACTTATTATATGAATGTCTTATTGGACTATTTAAAATGATTAAGTAAAACTGAATCTCCAGGAAGATATATCAAATTGTCCTGTGACATCATATACTCTTCACAGCACTACCATCCTGCAAAAGCAAATTAAGGAAAATGAATTTAGGAATGAAGGGAATAACAGAAGAGAGGGGCCCTGGTCAGGTGGTAGGTAACAGTGGAGTAAAAAGAAGCAGAAAAGTGAATCCCTGATGAGATGAGGGTTTTTAGGAAACAGCCTAGAACAAGTAGCATCCCTGGGGAATTATATCAACCTGAGGCCTTGGTTCCTAAGGTTTCCTCAGCCTTATTATTCACTCCATAGACCTTAACCTCCATCCATTCCCAGCCCCAGTTCTTGAAAGGTATCACCAAGAGCCACCCTTTTTGTGCAGCCCAGAATAAAGAATCTAAAGAGAATATGTGATCCCAATACTCCAAACTCTAATGCTGAAATATTTGAAAGAGCATGAGTTTCAGAGCTTGACTCATGTTGAGTCAAATCCCATCTCTCCTCATCAGAAGCTGTGTAATTTGGGGGGCACAATTGCTTCAATTTTCTCAGTGATGGGATTATAGTATTTATCTCATACTACTCTTCTGAAGACAATTTAAAGCAAAAAAACAAAACAAATGATTTATACATTAATGAACTGTCCCATATGCAAAGCAAATACAGCTTCTTTATTTCATGTAACTAATCTGATACCTCACTCTGCTGGGGGTGGGGGTGAAATGAAGATAAATGAACAGAACACGTTTGTTAAGTGACAGTAACTTCTTGGATCTATGTCCAGCCCCTTGGATTTCACTGCTCTCCACAGCAGAATGTTGGGATAAGTCCCTGGAATAGTCATTTGGGAGTTTGCTGAGGGACAGCTGGTGATCACTCCATTTGGCCTGATGGGGGACCAATGATGGCTGTCTCATGTTGGGTAGACTTCTTTGCATGTTAGTCTCCTTGCTGGAGTTCAGAATAGCAAGCACAATAAAATGGCCTCCCTTCTTCTGGCTTTTTAAAAAAATTCATCTAAATCATTCCTCATCTTTAACATCCAAGTCTAACAACTTGCCTCCCCTCCTGTCTGTCTCTACTACTCTGCACTCCACCCTTTCTGAAGCAAGAGTGCCCTTCCCATGGCATTCTGAGCTCACTCCAGCCCTGGCTTACCGTATCTGGAAGGCCTAACTCTTTGTAGACATGTGGATATGTCAAGAGTGACTAAGAAATTAAAAAACCCTTCCTCTCTGGATAAATTCTAGATTTCAAGACTATATAGTCTCAAAAATTTTATTCCAGTTGTCAAAGGCTGAATACAGACTTTTTGCATTCCTGCAGTAACAATCCTAACCCCCCTGATACAAATGGATGCCTCTGGCAAATCAGAGAGAAGTACAAGTTAGAAAAGCACACTGGTAGATTTAAAAATGTATATTATCTTCATAGCACTCTTTCTTTTTCCATCAAGGCAGTACTTCAGTTGGTAAGGAGGTTTCATAGCACTATACTATCCATACTATACTTGGTGTGATGGGAGTTAAACAGGGTTTTATAGGCTTGCCTAGTAGTGTAATCACCATAAATAACACTATTTCTATGGGAAAATTTCTTGAGAATGCCTAATAACTGGCTTCCAGATGAATTTTTGGAACATAGCTGGTTTGTAAGTTGAGAATGGACAATATTCCATTTTAATACCAGAAACTTCCCCGAGTTACACAAACTGAAACCTAAGGAGGATGATTATCTTGGACTTGAAAAATTAATATTTCTAGTTTCTCTGTTTTTATAACTTACTTCCTTAGCTTCTTAGCACAAATATAATAGATCAGAGGGCTAAATCTGAACTATAAACTCGAGGCTGTGGTGAATTAAATGTATTTGCTTTGTTCTGCAGATGTTAAACACAATTCCCACAAAATTTGAAAGGTGGAGTTAATTCAAACTTAGACGAATCTAATGAGCATCTGTTTTGATTTTTCTAACCATTGATCTGATTTTCTTTTAACTTGATACTGGTTGGTTTATACAAGTCCATGTGATAATTGCAAATAGCCAAAGGTGAAGTCATTCCAGAACCCCCAAAACAGTATTTTTTCTTAAAATGTCAAATGATTCTTTAAAGATGTTTAATAATTTTGCATGAGTGCAGATTATGAAATGCATAAATACATGTACATTTTACTTCTATAAGTGTATCTATACCCAAACACATAACTAAATAAAAATTGAGAAGTTAGATATTGCTTTCTGTGAAGGGAAAACGTTTCTTTAACAAGGATATAGAAAATCATGAAAGCTTTTTTAGAGGAATCCAAGATGGTGGCGTAGGTAAACACCTAAACTGCTGCCTCCGACAACAATTTAAACTGCAACTAAAAGATAAAACGTCTATCACCCAGCACCACAGGAAAGCTGGCTGAGTGGAAGTTCTACAACTAGAAGGAAAGAGAAAAGAGCATTGAGACGTGCACGAGCGCTGAAAAGCTGAGGTACGGAGGCGCGGGATCCCGGCTGGCGACGGGCGACTGGGTGCGTTGCTTTTTTCAACCCGAAGGGAGACAAGCCCCCGATTACTCTGAAATCCAGTCTCTGGGGAGACGCGGGGGACCCAAACTCCTACGGGGAGAAGCTGGACTGTCTGCCAGTGAGAGTGGCTTGCTAGCAGAGCTGCGCGCAGGAGTAATTGTCTACGGCACTGGGGCACAGGATTCCAGGACACGGTCGGGACACAGAGCGGGCTTACTAGCAGCCATTGCTGTTTGCCACGCCCTAGCCTAGTGACGCCCTGAGACCCCGCCCCACACAACCTACAAACCCACCCAAGCTCCAAGCAGCTCAATTAGCATAAGAAAGCCTGCCCTATTGCAGCTTAACCTAGAAAACTTGCAGCCCGGGTCAGACAGCTCCAAAACCTCCAAACCCCAAGCAAAGAGGAGAAAACTGCAGCTCTCACTGTAGCTCCTGCTGAGTGGCCTCAGACAGTAGCTGACCTGCACCCCATTGGAGATCCAGAAGCCAGTGTACCTAGTGGTCAGTGTGAGACAACAGATTTCAACTCCTCACATCCATAAGTGACACATTCAAGAGGCAGACTCAGTGAGCACCAAAGCCCCACTGAAACAAGTCCTGCCCCATAAGCGCAGCACTTCTTCCATTATAGACACAGGGAGTGCTCACAGCTAATTGGCCTGGAGGTCAATTCCTCCCAGCGTACCAACAGCAATTCAGGCTTAACTACACCAAGACTTTGCACTCAGCCCACAAAGGGGTGTACCAAGAGCATCCACATCAGGTGATTGGGGAGGCTGAGCTACTGCCCCCTATAGGTCACCTACCACACAAAGCCACTCCATCAACACAGGGAAGAAGCCAAAATGCAGAAACAAAGAAACATGTCACGAATGAAAGAAACGGAGGAAAGCAAACTACTGGATGACATAGAGTTCAGAATCACATTTATAAGGTTACTCAAGAATCTTCTAAAAACTGCAGAGAAACTTAATGACACTTCTGAGGAGCTTAGTGAGACCTTCAAGGACCTTAATGAGAATGCCAAAAAAATGGAAAAGGACCAGTCAGAAATGAAGCATACACTGTCTGAAATAAAGAATATACAGAAACTCAACTGTAGATCAACATACCCCAAGAATCAAACCAAAGATCTGAAATATGTGGAAACAAAAAACATCCAACCAGAAAAACAAAAAGAAAAAAGAATCCAAAAATATGAAGATAATGTAAGGAGCCTCTGGGACAACTTTAAGCGAAACAACATCCGAATTTTTGGGGTGCCAGAAGAAGGGAGAGAGCAAAATATTGAAAACTTATTAGAAGAAATAATGACAGAAAACTTTCCCTACCTGGTGAAAGAAATAGACTTACAAGTTCAGGAAGCGCACAGAACCCCATACAAGAGGAACCCAAAGAGGACCACACCAAGACACATCATAATTAAAATGCCAAGGGCAAAAGACAAAGAGAGAATATTAAAAGCAGCAAGAGAAAAACAGTTAATTACCTACAAGGGAGTACCCATACGACTGTCAGCTGATTTCTCGGCAGAAACTATGCAGGCCAGAAGGGAGTGGCAAGAAATATTCAAAGTGATGAACAGCAAGAACCTACAACCAAGATTACTCTACCCAGCAAAGCTATCATTCAGAGTTGAAGGTCAGATAAAGAGCTTCACAGACAAGAAAAAGCTAAAGGAGTTCATCGCCACCAAACCAGGATTACATGAAATGCTGAAGGGTATTCTTTAAGAAGAAGAAGAAGAAGAAAAAGGTAAAGATAAAAATTATGAACAACAAAATGACATCAAATACATACCTACCAACAAGTGAATCTAAAAATCAAGTGAATAAAAAATCTGAAGAACAGAATGGACTGGTGAATATAATAGAATCAGGGACATAGAAAGGGAGTGGACTGACGATTCTCAGGGGAAGCAAGTGTGAGGGTTGCGGGAAGAGATTGGACAAAAATCTTACTCCTATGGATGAAGACAGTGGCGGGGGGTAAGGGCATGGGGTGGGGTGGGGAATCAGGTGGAGGGGAGCTATGGGGGGAAAAAAAGTGGAACACCTGTAATAATCTGAACAATAAAGATTTAATTAAGAAAAAAAAAAAAAAAGAAAATCATGAAAGCTTTGTGATATTGGCTGAATCGTGCCCCCCCACAAGATTCACTTGATGAAGTCCTAACCCCAGTACCTCAGAATGTGACAGTCTTTGAAGGTAGAGCCTTTAAAGAGGTAATTAAGTTAAAATTAGATCATTAGGTTGGACCCTAATTCAATATGACTGATGTCCTTATAAGAAGAGGAAATTTGCACATGGAAACATGTACAGAGGGAAGACCATGTCTGATACAGGGAGAAAGAAGGCATACATCTACAAGGCAAGGAAAGAGGTCTCATAAGAAACCAACCCTGCAAATACCTTAATCTTGGACGTCCAGCCTCCAGAATCATGAGGAAATAAATATCTGTTTTTTAAGTCACCCAATCTGTGGCACTTTCTTATAGCCCTAGCTAATATACTCTGTAACCTAAAATCCTATTTAGAGGTATAAAATATAATTTAGTTACTTGATGGAATAGATATTTTAAACTGTCTTGAGAGATTATGGGTTTTCAAGATTGATTATATGGTCATATTTTGGGGTTCTACAAATAGCTTAATTTGAATTTTACTTTAATTTATATTTTAAATATTTCTAAATTATAATTAAAATGCTCAAATATATTGGATATTAAAATTTGACCCATTTCAGACATACTAGTATATTTCATTAACTTACCCTGCCATGTCATATCATCATTATATAGTTCTCAAAATGAAACTTTTCCTACCTCATTGTGCATATATTTTAATTACCTGCAAATATCAGAAAAACTGCAGGTGTGAACTTGTTTGTTGTTGTTTTTTAATGCACTCCTGAATAAAATCTCTCTGATTGGTAGTAATTCTGTCATTTTAGTTCATTAGATAAAGATTAGTAAACTGTCAAAAACATTACATATTCTCATAAGAAAACCTAAAAATTAGTAGGAAGAAACATTCTGACCCCATACTTAGTAATTTCTTGGTAGCTTCTTACTAAACAACTAGAGGCCTGGTGCACGAGGAGGTGGGGGGGGGGGAAGAAGATGGGTCCCTCAGCCCAGCCTGCACCCTCTTCAATCTGGGACCATCGAGGGATGTCTGACTACCTGTTTTGGATCCTACCTGTATCGGGCCTAAATGGGCAGTCGGACATCCCTCTCACAATCCAGGACTGCCGGCTCACAAATGCTCACCTGCTTGCCTTCCTGATTGCCCCTAACCGCTTCTGCCTGCCAGCCTGATCACCCCCTAACCACTCCCCTTCCAGCCTGTTTGCCCCTAACTGCTCTCCTCTGCAGGCCTGGTTCCCCCCAACTGCCCTTCCCTGCAGGTCCTGTCGCCCCCAACTTCCCTCCTCTGCCGGCCTGGTCAACCCTAACTGCCCTCCCCTGCAGGCTTGATTGCCCCCAACTGCCCTCCCTTGCATGCCTGGTCCCTCCCAACTGCCCTCCCCTGCTGGCCATCTTTTGGAAGCCATCTTGTGTCCATATGAAGGCAGTCATCTTTGGCCACATGGGGGCAGCAATCTTGTGTGTTGGAGTGATGGTCAATTTGCATATTACTCTTTTATTAGATAGGATAGAGGCCTGGTGCACAGGTGGGGGCCAGATGGTTTTCCCTGAAGGGTGTCCTGGATCAGGGTGGGGGTTCCCTTGGAGCGTGGGGCAGCCTGGGTGAGGGGCCTGTGGTGGTTTGCAGGCCAGCCACGCCCCCTGATGACCCAAGTGGAGGCCCTGGGATCTGGGATTTATTTATCTTCTACAATTGAAACTTTGTAGCACTGAGCAGAGCCAAGCCTCCTGCTTGCTCCCCGGCTGCAGCCATTTTTGTTGGGATTTATTTATCTTCTATAATTGAAGCTTTGTAGCCTTGAGCAGAGGCCAAGGCAGGCCAGGGCAGGCAGAAAGCTTGGCTTCCTCCATTGCCAGGGGCAACCCAAGCCTCCTGCTCTCTCTGTGGCTGCAGCCATCTTGGTTGGGTTAATTTGCATACTCACTCCTGATTGGCTGGTGGCGTGGCTTGTGGATGTCATGGAGGTGTGGTCAATTTGCATATTACTCTTTTGTTAGATAGGACTAGAGACCCAACACATGAAGATTTGTGCAAGAATGGG
This sequence comes from Corynorhinus townsendii, assembly GCA_026230045.1. Taxonomy (NCBI): domain Eukaryota; kingdom Metazoa; phylum Chordata; class Mammalia; order Chiroptera; family Vespertilionidae; genus Corynorhinus; species Corynorhinus townsendii. The sequence continues at coordinate 182,909,470 of JAPDVU010000003.1, forward strand.
CTTTCCTTCCCCTGGCTGCTGGCACCACCTTCGCTCTGGATGGAGCCGCCTTCTGCTATGGTCCGGAGCTGCCTTTCCACCTTCCCACACTGCCCAGAGGCCCAGAGCAGCTGCGGTGGTGCAGAACCCCTGCATCATTGCCATTGTGATGACACAAGTGTCCTGCTCTACCCCTGGCTGCTCGGCACCTGCATATGCAAATTAACCTGCCATCTTTGTTGAGTTAATTTGCATGCTCACTCCTGATTGGCTGGTGGGCATCGCGAAGATACAGTCAATTGGCATGTTATTCTTTTATTAGGTAGATTATTTTTACATTATTAGCATACTGAATCATACATAAACTGATAATCAAAAATAAGAAATGCATAATTTCTGAAAGTACATATCATATGCTTATTATAAAACATTCCAAAAATACAGAAAATAATAAAGAAAATAAAAATCACTCAGAAGCCTCCCTCTCTCCCCGCCAACCCCCCACACACATGCAACCCTGCATATATCCACTTGCATAAAATGATGAGTATGTTACTTTTATACAGACAGGTGAGCACAGCTATGCCACATTCAATAAATGTCAGGTTAGGCCCCAGCATATCCATTCCGTGTGGGCCTGTGTCACGGCATACGTGATAATCAGTTGTATAAAAAGAGGAGACTACCACGATCTATTGCATCACAGTGACATCATGTGAGAGATAGTTTGGCACATATTATAAGCTTTCTATTTTGAGTTATGTATGCATCATAAAAAAAGGAAGCAGCTGCTAGGTATTTTTAGTAGTTAAACTGTGATGCCTCTTTCAAACATTTACATTAAATGAATCCTCTGATTGCAAGGGGGAGTTTTGGAAAAACAGATACTAATTGCAGCCCAGGATATCCTTAATATGGAAGATAATTGAATGCTGATGCAAATTTGCAGCAAAATTCTATAAGCCTTCATCTCAATTTTTTTTGGTTTTTAATGTATAGTCCCATTACTATTCTTAACTGACTTTATAGTAAAGAAATATTATAAATGTAAACTTGTAAAACAATTATACATTGATTAAACACTGGTTTTGCCTGGCTGGTGTGGCTCAGTGGTTGAGCATTGACCTATGAACCAGGAGGTTACAGTTCAATTCATGGTCAGGGCACATGCCTAGGGTTGCGGGCTCGATCCTTATCAGGAGGCAAGCAGGAGGCAGCTCATCAATGATTCTCTTCATCACTGATGTTTCTATCTCTCCCTCTCTCTTCCTCTCTGAAATCAATAAGAATATATATTTTTAAAACCACTGATTTTGCCCTTTATTTCAATGTAAATGGAGGAATAAGTAAAGAAACTGGGACCTTTAGTCTGCATAAGAAAAATTTAAAGGGAGACATTCAAGCTGCCTTCACTGGCTGTCATAGAAAGTGGAAGGAGGGTGAATTCCTAACTTTGCAGACGGACAAATCTCAGCATGATACAAGAACAAACAATATAAGAAAGTAAAGGGTTGCCTCTGGAACAATCACAAACCTGGCATGGGAGGTCTTCAGGCAACCATTGGGTCTTTAAGGAGTTCTGTCCCAGGGAGCTGTCTTTGGAAAAGAAAGATTAATTCCAATTCAGAGTTCAGAATCCAAAGAGGAGCAATGCGTTGAAAAGCAAGCAGGCATGTTGGCCCTCCTCTTTAAAGGATTTTGGAGAAAAGCCTTGAATTTTCTGCACGCTTAATCATGTAAACCAGGAGATTAAAGTCACGTTCAGCCAGCATGCTCTGCTTGATACAACAGAGTTCTACAGCGCGAGCCACGTTAGGAAAGCTCTGTCCTTATGGGGGGATAAAGTGGTGCTTGGAAACACTAAGCTGCAGGAATTGGGTTTGCAAGGTAGGGAAAAGAAGAGAAGGGATTCAAAAAATTACACCCTGGAAAGGGAAAATAGTAATTTTGAGTTGACTTACATCAGAACATTTTACATGTTCAGATTTATGCAACTAAAAAGAGATGCAGGGAAGCCTTGTCAATGAGGATGCTCCCAAGTCCACCCTAATATTAATGGCTTAGTCGAGCTCTTGAATATTTACTTTGGGAAAAAGCTGAGGCTTGCCCATTGTGAACTCACACTTACCACTGAGCCCATGTAATATAACATGCTAATTAGCAGAGCACCCTCTGAAGCCCACTTCTTGGGTGCAGTTCTTGGCCATACCTAGAGCGGGACCAGTTTTTCCCCGTATGCCAGAGACTTTTCTGATTTTAGCACGGAGAGTCCCATTTCTTGAGACCTCCCTCATTCCTGAGCAAACCCAGACATTTAGTCACTCTAGCTTACACCTGGCCAACGGCGAAGACTTGCCTACTAGTAAATGCCATGGGGCAATAAAAGTACCTATCTCAACAGTGCTATGAGGATAGAGCGAGTAATGAATATAAAGTGCACAGAACAGTATCTATACATGCTTATATTCAGGAAACAGGAGGGATTGCTATTATCTGCAATCAAGCTCAGCAAGCAACGGCACCTTAGGTAACATATCATACCAGGTATGTGTGTATTTGCTACTGTTTGAAATATAGTAAATCCTTCCTTGTTTACATCATGGTCCTACCAATAGCTGAATTGCTAGCCACACAAAAAATGGACCTCTCCATTTTTATATTAATCTACTGATCACCCATATAAATATTTATATTTCTAAATTAATCTATGCATAAATCATTTAAATCCATATATTTAAATCCACATATGAACTGCACATACATTGTTCAAACCCACAGCTCAGAGGACTAGACTCTTCAGGAATTTCACAAAAGTGCTTTCTCCTGAGAGAACACAATGGGTCTTGGAATCAACTACACCAGGCCTGAGTAGGGTTTTGGAAAAGACGGAGAAAGGAAACGGGAGGCAGAACCGATTATTCAGCTAGTGAATCAGAGCAACGATGAATCAGATCCATGCAAATGCTGACAGCAGTGAACACTAAGCAAAGGGCTTGAGTGTGATGCTCATTTGTCATCATTTATATAACTCTCTGCTCTTCAACATGAACCAAAATAAAAATGTAGAGTATAGCCAAAGTGATCACATGAATATATAACTCACTGAAAAAAGACTCCTTGTTCCTAAATATATTTAAAGCCAGTCGGCAGATACAGCTATACAAAAAAAAAAAAAGAAGAAAAAAAAAGGTAGAGCATAATTCTTAAGTAGTACTGGGCAAGAACACTTTATAACTTGAAAAGTGCTCTAATCATACTTATGGTGAGAGACTGAAGGTGGGAGAGGACACACCTTGCCAAAATCTTCAAGGGCAGCTCATCTGCTTTGATGTGACAGCACCTGACCCACTGCCATCAGGGCATTATTTCCACCCAACAGAAGTGGGCCGGGCAATCTCTCAGCATCCTTCCAGAAAAAAAGGGGGAGGAGGGAGGGAGTTTTAGTAATAACCACTAAAATAAAGCAATTTTAAAAGGTCAGTGAAGAGCCAAATGTGTGTAAACAGGATGACACAAAGCACATTAGCTGATGTACTGAATCCTGCCTTCGGCCTTATAAGCAGCTGTTCTGGGCCCACAAGCATTCCTCCCACTACCAATCCTCTGGGGGTGAGAAGTTGGTTGAGATTATCCAGAGGTAACAGACCACATGAGTTTTGTCTACTCAAGGAATGGTTAATGTTTATTCACCCTAGAGATTGGTTTAGACAAAATAAAGCCTTAGTCAACCGGAGCCTAAATCACTACAACCTTTAATTAACATTTTTCCTTTCCATTTCGCTTCAATGAGAAATGAAGTGAATCACACAAAAGTGATGTGACGTGAGAAAGTTTTATTTTTAACCAACCTAGTCTAAGGTGTAACCGGGTATTAATAAAATTATTTTCTGGCTCATCTTTTATACTTATTATCAAATAAAGAGGGTGGGTTTATACTCAGAACGATGATCCTGAAGCATGGAATAGTGTGTGATATTCAGAGTGACTTCTATTAATAAGTTTTAGATACTTTGCAATCAAAGCGAATACTAGTCTGTTAGAATTGGAAGGAACCTTAGAGCCAGGGTTTGCTTCTCATCCACTCCGAGCCCCTTTAGCTCTCAAGTGTGTCCAGATTTGGGTAATAAACCATTTGTTCATCAGACTAGATCATCCATCCCAGTGATCTTAAAAGAATTTCAGCAGCAGAATCCTTTTTAAAAACTAAATCTTACACCGGAGCTCTGATACATAGACAGGGTGACCAGTTGTCACCTTATTATAAAATAACAAAAGCTCTCTTTCGCCAGTGTAAATGTAATTTTATCAACACAAAGTCATAACATTCATTTATTATTAAGCCAGTCAATGAAAACATTGAGATCATTTCAATACACACACAAAAAAAAAAATGATATTGAGAGTAATGGTTTCATCTTACACAAGCCCCAGAGTCCAGTTTGTTTCTCAATTTGCTTTTGGTTTACTAGTGCTGAGGAAATTCTGATTCACATGAATGAACAGTGTGAATGACAGTTTATTGTTGTTGTTATAATCACCCTTCTTAAAAGCTCAGGATTGTTCCTAAGTAGACTGCTCCAGAAAAGCTTAGAAGAAGAAAAACAAAACATGTTTGTTTTAATGTCAAATCACTGACAATAGCTAACCCATTTTTTTCTGACAAAACACAAAAGTCAGATCAGACGCATCCAACACGCAAGAAGGGCGTAAGAACTCTGTGTCACAGCACATATTACAACATGACGTGATGCAGGTCCACTTGCTCAACCTCCCTGGTCTGGGACACAGAGGTGCCTGGACCTGGCTGGCCTTGTGGCCATTTCATTGAGATTCTGGCCTGTGTGCTACGCTAGTGCAGCATCTGTGCAATCCTGCACTGGGAGAACACAGGCAGGCCTGGATCTTAACAAACACTAGCATTCTTTTTTTTTATGTATTCATTGGTTGCTTCTCTTTTTTTTTTACATTATTGTTTAAAATATTATATATGTCTCCTTTTCCCCCCATTGACTTCTCCCTAGCCACTTCAAACCCCCCACCCCGCCCCCCCAGCACAAGCCTTCATCCCTTACTGTCTGTGTCCATTGGTTAGGCTTATATGCATGCACACAAGTCCTTTGGTTGAACTCTTACCCCCCACCCCTACTTTCCCTCTGAGGTTTGACAGTCTGTTCGATGCTTCTCTATCTCTGGATCTATTTTTGTTCATCATTTTATGTTGTTGATTATATTAAAAGTGAGTGAGATCATGTGATATTTATCTTTCTCTGACTGGCTTATTTCACTTAGCATAATGACACTAGCATTCTTAATCCATATTAATAGTCATAAAATCTGCCAGGAAAACATTGTCCCAAAGTCTACACAGAATAAAAAGTGAAACAGGTAGCACAAATTAAAAGTCTGCCATTGTGCCCTAGCTGGTTTGGCTCAGTAGATAGAGCATTGGCCTGCAGACTGAAGGGTTCTGGGTTCAATTCCGGTCAAGGGCACATGCTGGGGTTGCGGGCTTGATCCCCAGTAGGGGGCGTGCAGGAGGCAACCAATCAAAGATTCCATCTGAAGACTGATGTTTCTATATATATATTTTTTTTTTTTTATTGATTTCAGAGAGGAAGGGAGAGGGAGAGAGAGAGAGAGAGAAACATCAAGGCTAAGAGAGAATCATTAAATAATTGATCTGCTGCCTCCTGTACATCCCCTACTGGGGACTGAGCCCTCAACCAGGGCATGTGCCCTGACCAGAATCAAACCGTGACCTCCTGATTCATAGATCGACGCTCAACCACTGAGCTACACTGGCTGGGCTGCATGTTATTGTTCATAATCAAAAATACACTTTCAGATGATATTCAATTATGTATTTGCAGGACTGGGTTCCAGAAAAACCAACAGTAACTGTGATAGGGAACCCTTCTTTATGGAGAGTTTACTGTGTGCCAGGTTCTATTTAGGAACTCATTTAATGCTCACTACAGCCGAGTGAGACAGCCTTTATCCCCATTTTAACTAAAACAGAGGTGCTGGGATAAGTGATTTACCAAAAGTCACAAAGATCTTTTTAAGTGATAGCCAGACTTGAGCTCAGGCAGGCTGGTTCCAGAATCCGTGTTCCTAGCCACCAAAGTTAAATTATCGATCATTTCAGTTTTAAAACCTTGCTCTCGTATATTTTTTAGACCCAGAAAACTTGCTCCTTAAAAGGTGAGGGACTAGCCAAGACCATGCAATTTGTAAAAGGCACACCTTCTCTCTATCACACCTTGGACTTCTCGGAGCTCTCTGTCTAACCAAATTGCACAGACATTAATAGCATTACTGTGCTACCTAGCTCATGTCCCTAGTTTGGGAAGACTTTACTAGTTAGTGATTTATCCCTTTTTGACCATTTGCTCTGCAGAGCACACAGCTGCCCATGGGACACGCAGCCTTAATGGGTCGTTACAGAGCAAGGGAATGAGGTCCTGGTTCCATTATAAAGAATAAAGACAGCCCCTTTCCTTGTACAGATTATCTCAGCTATAAAGGATCTAAGGATCTGCTTACAATTACACAAATATTGCCTGTTTTGTTCCTGGCAGGCCTCTCTCAAACATCATAAGCAAGCCACAAAAGCCCAGAGGGTGGCCCCTTTCCTCTGAGCATTAAACAACTCTGTTAACCTCTAGAGAGCTCCAGCCATGCCCCTCTTCATCCACAGCCCCAGAGAAAGACCAACTCTCAATCTGGTGCCTGTCACTGGGTTACCTGTCATATACACCCCAGAAAGAGACTAATGGAAACGCATGGCCACTTTAACATATGCATGCCATTCCCTACTTAATGTGTTACTAAAATTTGATTATAAAGTGGTTCCTTTAATTTCTAATATTTTCCAAAGAAACATTACAAATGGTGGTGAGATTCCCAAACTCTCTTTCCCAAATGTATTTGATACACATGTGGCTGAAATACAATATATTTGCAAATCACAAAGAGAAAATGATACTGTGGAATGTATTGCCTTCAAAATATGGCAAGTATATATAAGCCTATACTTTATAAATATACTTTAAAAATGAATACATAATTTCTGGAATGTGTTGGGACATTTGTAATTAAATAACACCAAAAATGTAATAAAAAAACTGGCCTTAGTTATCTTTAATTCTGATGCCTGAGGAAAAGCAGATGTAATTGGAGAAGACAAGATGCTGGGTGGCACTGGTAATGATGAAGGAAACTCCTGGGCACTTTCAAGGGCTTAAGACTAGAAGGCAAGAACGTTGGTTTTCTGTGTCAGATTTTACTCCAAAACAGAGGCTCTCCTTTTCCTGCCTTCCAGAGGCAGGTCAGTCATGAAGGTCATTTTCTGCCTCACAAGCTTCCTTCTTCGCCATGTCTGGAGTCCTCACAGGCACTCAGTGAGGTCACTTTCTGGCCAGGGGTTAGGCAAGGTCAGCATGGCCTCACACAGACTCATCCCATGACGCTCCTGGAAACTGGCCACCACTGATGGCTGGTCTTCTGCTCGGAGTCCCGTTCCAGGGCAAGAGGTTAGAGCACAGGCTGAGGGCTGGACCAGGGCCATAGTGCTGTCTGCAGGACCAGCTGGCCCTGGCCGTGTTGGCTCCTGCCCACTGCCTCACCCTTTAGGTAGCATCCACAGCCAGTGAACACGGATATTCCAGTGTTATATTTGCAGAATGCAAAGAGGGGTGGTAAAGTATCCAGGATCCATGGAAAGCAACTACCCTTGCTCCACACAAGGAAAATATGAGAAAATGAATGCAAATGTCATAGATAGGAGATTGAAGAACAACTCCTAATGTCCATGACCTGAGATCCAGAGAAAATCCTCTGGTTCAGGTGCTCAGTGTGACAATCCTTCAGTTACATGTGACTTCCTGTAATAGTCCTGCCCTGCCCTTCTGTGACAAATAAGGGGTCATTTCAAGTTCTTACATGGCTCCTAATCAGAGTTCCCATCAGGCAAATCCCAACATGCCTGTTGTCATTCCTCATTGGACACTGGGTTAAGACCACACGCTTTGGATCCAGATGATCTGGATTGTGATCTGCCCTTTTCTAGCCTGGGCTAGTTCCTTAACTAGCCTAACATGAGTTCCTTTATCTGAAAAATGAAGGTAATACTATTACTTACCCTATAGGTTTACTGTTACTAACATGTTATTATAATTAATACTTACGTTCCTTGAGGAAAGGTGTCCTGCCTTTTGACTATTGTATGACCAGTCCTTACCTTGCTGTTTGGTCAAGAGAGTGTTCAAAAAATATTAATAAAGTGAACCAATGAGCAATGCTCAGCTGCAGAATGAAAGAAAGGGCCGGATACGAAATGATGAGCTTCCATGAGGTGTGAAGAGTTAAGTTGCCCTGAAGCTTCTCTCAGAGCTTGATGCTTTCTCTGATTTTAAGAAGTATGAGTGGTCTCGGCTATTTGCAATGTTGAAGGGCATCCTTACTCTGAGTGCCGTTTCGCATACACGCCACCATCAGCCACAAAGATAAAAATGTTTGGGTAATAGGTCCACTGCTTAGTATTCAGGGCTGCTCTGTCCATATAAAGGCAGAAATAATAGGGCATGATCACCAGCTGCTGTGGAACAATCACACGGGAGGATCCTTTTAAGAAGAACATTGTAATAATACTATGACAGTAGCTTCCATTAATTGAGGCTATGTTGTCTACCATTTCTATGCCTAAGATTATGAAAGAAAAAAACAATCCATCAACCCTATTTATCAAGGGCTAAAGATTTGGAAATATCTAGAGGGATTGCTTTCATAACTTCTAGCCATCAACATGAAATAAGATATACAAAAGTACATGGGGAAAAATTAAAATTTTTGAGACTTCAGGGAAGCCTACAGATACTTTTTAAGTGGCCTACACAGGGACTTTGTGGCTACCCTACAGGAAAACTAAAACAAAGAAGATAAGTCACTGGCTGCTAAGCACCATCTTTCCATCAGCATCCTTTCATGGTGGGTGTTGATCAACACCAGCCATGGTTACAATCAGATGCACAACCAGGTGCTATGTCATAAAAGATTAATTATAATTTGTTTCTCTTTCCCTTCAATGCAGCAACATCTAATAATTTTTAGAAGGAACACAAATTATATTCTCTGCTTCCCACAATCTAAAGAGGGAGTAGACAATGTCAAAGAATAAGTATTAGATAAATAACTGATGCGGGTAAATTTCCCTCATTTTTTTTTTTTTTAAATCCTTCTGCATGTGTGCTGTCTCTTACTCCATCCTTCCTGTTACAAAGGTGTGGACAGGCTGCTGCCAATATCCTTCACCTTCGTGGGTGTCATGCTTTGGTAATAGCTCTTCCCCTAAGGAAAAACAGCAAGAGCACACTGTGTGGGCAGCTGATAAAGAAGAATCTTTCATATTTTCCAGAACTAAGAAAAGGTTGTTAAACACAGGGGTAAGGATTTGTTGAGCCAGATACCGTACCGAGCATTAAAAACAAAACAAAACCCACAAAACTTTGTAAGTAAGCTCTATCCCTCCTTGTGCCAGGCCGCCAGTGAGATTGCCCCCCATTTCCTCCTCTTGGTATTCACCTTTGTGTCATTTCCTGGCCTTTTTGAGTGTGGGCTGGACCTAATGACTCACGTCTAACAAACAGAATCAAGGGAAAATGATGGGCTGTAACTTCCAGTATCGGATGGCCAAAAATAAACTGTCACTTGTGACTTGGGGATCCCCTCTCACCCTCTCACTGGCTCTCTGTGAAGGAAGCTAATGGCCATGTGGTGAGCCACACTATCGAGTGGCCCATGTGACAAGGAGCTGGTGCCCCTGGCCACCAGTGGGTCTAACGCCTGCCAACAGCCACAGAGTGAGGGTGGAGTATAACTTCCCCAGTTGAGCCTCAACAGGACTGTGGGCCCAGCTGTTATCTTAAGCTTAGCCTTAGGAAAAGCTTTGAGGAACAGGCACCCAAAAAAGCTGCACCCAGATTCCTGATCCATTGAAACTGAAATAATAGACATTTGTTGTTTTAGTCACCAAGTTTTGAGGAATTGGTATAAAGCAATAGATAATTTGGGGCGGGGGGGGGGGGGGAGGGGGGAGCCGGGGAGGGGATAGCTGTGTAAACGAAAAGTACCTAGCATATGCATTATTTCTATTGTGTGTCAGAAGCTAGATTAAATGTTTAACATGATCATCTCATTTATTTCTCACAGTAACTCTAAGATAACATCATTTTCTCCATTCTACAGATGAGAAAACTGTGACATAGAAAGGTTACTTGACTTGCTTGAGGCTACATAGCTGGGAAAGTGGAGGAGCTAGAACTCAAGCCCAGGTCTGATTGAAAAGACATTGCTCCAAGGCCAATGAATTCTGCCTCCTAGGCACAGGCAACAATGACAGCATATTTAAAAACTCTAGAAGCAACAAAAGGCAAGAGTCGGCAATGATACCTGAAGGTTTCAGAGAAGTTTTTATATTTATTTTGGATCTACAAGGATAAGAAGCTGATCAGAACTCTAAAAAATGAAAGTCCATTACAGGCAGAAAGAATAACATGCAAAGGCATATAAGGTACAAAAAGCTCTTCAAATTAAAAACAAATTTTTTTAAATTTGAGAACATCTATTATGAATTTCAAAGCTGTGGGAGTTGACACTACTAGTATGTAAATTGATAAGGCCAAACTGCAAAGGGGTTTTCTCCCATTAAACAAAATGCATTTTTAATTGGGTTATTCTTTCTTTATGATTCATCTCTTAAATATAAATAATAAGATTCAAAACCATGTCAAAAAATAGAATCTAAATTTACAGACTGTGGAAAATAGACCTTGAAACTGCCCTGAATTTTTGTTTAAGGTTTTAGACTCAGACTATAATAGAGGCAGTTCCAAGAAATATTTACCTTTTCCCTATAATGCTCTATGACAAGCAAATACTTCATGAACAGAGCTAAGTGTTTGTTGACATGAATAATTCTGTAAATATTATCTCAGTCTCTATGATTTCATTCATCTCACATCAAGTGTGGGGCTTCGTGGTAAAAACCTATCTCAACAAGCAGCAGATCTATTGTAACCTACTTGGGGAATGTGTGATTTTAGGTACTAAAAAGAAAACACTAGCAATGTTGAACTCTCCTGTTTTGAGACAATAATTTTGATTATAGAAAACTTTGTACAAAAGTTCAAGAGATATTGTCTATGTCAAACATTAAATTTCTATATACTCAAAGAGATCCCAAATGGCTTAGAAAATACATATAATCTTACAATTTAAAAAAAAAACTATCAGAAACTCTAATATTTAACAAAACAATAACTTACCCAACTTTAAAGCATAAAGCAAATAAAAGTAGAGAGCTTTTAAACTAAAAAAAAAATTATACTGTAAATTTAAAATAGAAAAGCAATATGTTGGGGGAGTTATTTCCAGCAAATAGGACATGAGATTAACATGTATGAAGATCTCTCAATTCTAAAAGGAGAACACTATTTCAATGAATGATAAGAGTTAGTCCTAAAACACCTATTATATTCCAGATGCTTTACTCATTCTCTAATTTTTTTCAATAATCACATGAGGTTAATAATTGTTATTCTAATTTTGCTGTTGGGAAAATTGTAGCTTAGCATGATTAAGTAATTTAACCAAGCTTACATCACTAATAAGTGGCAAAGCCATCTTATAAACGGGACTCCAAAAATCATATTTTTTCTGCCTTGTCTTGCCTAATAAGTGAAAGCATGAAGACCATGAACAGAATCTACATAAATACTATATTATTCTCAATATAATCTAAGTAAACTAAAGTAAATTGGGGTAAGTTTTAAGCATTCTACATTTCTTTTTAGTTTTATGATAACACAAATACCAATATAGTTTTGAAAATGTGGGGAAATTGGACACTTTTTACAGTAATGATATTTGATTTGATAAAACCTACCTAGAAAGAAGTCTGGCAAGCTCTATTTTTTATTATTCTGTGTGGCTTTCTGAACTTCACATTCCCTGTGAAGCCTGCCCTGGTATCTCCTTGCCCGGCACTTTCCTTTGGACTTCAAAAATACTTTTCTCTAGATGGTGCATAGCATGGAACTGGTACTCACAAAAAAATTGTCAATAAATATTTGTTGACAGGATGAAGAAAGAACTCATTAGATGGAAACATTTTATGCAGAGGCATTCTTTACAGTAGTAAAATATGAAAAAGAAGGTTAACAATACTGAAATAGCTAAGAAAAAGGTATTAGAACAACATGATTGACTATTAACAGTCTAAAAACAGTAATATGCAGTCATTGGTGAAACCTAAAGAACATTTAGCCATTATGGAAAAGAAAAAAAAACTAAATACAAAATACAGTGTGATTGCCCTAATATTAAAATATGTTCAAATAAAACCAAAACTAGAAGTTAATCAGTTTAAAAAGTAAAAGTTCATGGTTTTGTGAGTGTGGTAGGATGAGATGTTCTCTAATCATGTCTCACAATTTTCCCTAATGTAGTTATTAAATTGTTCATATTCATCTCAAAAAATGACCTAAAATGGCTCAGAAGATTATTTGAAAGACAAGAAATTTTTTTCAAGTTATCAAAACTTCCTGACTTGACCACTAAGAAGAAGTTCAGAGGTATAGTAACTTCCTTAGCCATTTGTTTCTAAATAATTATTTCTCCCCACCTCTAAGACTATTAATAGTTAGTTCTTACCTTTTATTCTTTTGTTAATGGCTTGAGGGGTTCATTATATCTGTGATTTTTATTATAATCTTTTTCAAATCTTTTTTGGAAGTAGAAGGATTATAAATAAATAACAATAAAGTTTACCACATAATAAGTAAGCCATACATAATACTGAGACATTATTCGAAGAATTAGGCTGATGCCATTAGCTGTCTAGAAAAACCATCTGAAGGCTAATTAAAGTTAACTCCTTTAATCTTGCAACCTTCACCTTCCCTCCCTTCCTCCAGAAAAACCTAACACTCTTACACTAACCTCTACTGCATTACTTACCCATGATGTCTTTCTATTTTAAACTTGTAACAGTAGGAACTACCTCAGCACAGGATGGGCTGTAAATATTAATGCCAGCTGGACTACATGGCATCTTTGCTTCCAGCGGGACATTACCTCCGTTCCCTTCCACGCCACCTCCTCTTTCCTCCCCCACAGCCCTTTTTCTCTCAGGATGTGACTTGTACTTTAATCCTCTTTGCTCCATTTTAATGCTTTGTATTTTTAGCTGTCTTGTCATTCACTAAAAGCAAGACTCACGTAACTCAGTTGTTCATTTTATGAGCGGTTCCACTTATGGAACCAAGTTGCTCATTTTAGCACAGCTCTTGCACTCAAGTTAATCTGAGTGCATGTGAATTCACTGTATCTGGTTCTCTTTCAAGGTTTATTAACATCCGTTTCCATGTAGGTTTCTTTAAAAGAAATGCCATCAAAATAAAACCAGCCTGAAAACATACAGGAAGAGATGTTTTTTAACATGCTATCAAAAAACTGATTATCTGAATGGACTAAGGCAGATAGAATGACCTGGAACTCCTAGGACTATTATCATTCCTGCCTTTTACCTTCTCCATTCATTTTACCATCATTAGTATGAATTGATATTGAACAGAAAATTGAAAAAAAAATCAGTACCACACTACGCTGTTTCATATCAAAGAAGGAATTGGAAAAGAAAAGCCCAAACAATATTTATGTAATACAACTCGGTCCTACTGTGTAATTTGAAGATCTTTCAGGGGGTTGAAAGATTAAATATTATTTTCAGTGTGCAAAGGAAATAATTTACTTGATACCTGGCAATTAAGCCTTAGCAAACTCACAGGTTGACATGTTTTATTTGATTTATACCAAACAGAGTCAAAGTTGAAAAGAGTTGAAAGAATATATTTTGCAAAGTAAATACAATTCTAAGCAAACCAAATCTTTTCTAAGTATCTGACAATATTTTCCCAACTGCCTCCAGTAAGGGGGGGGCGGGGGGGGGGAGGTGAATGCAGAGAAGGCCCATACATTCTACATTGTATTTCAGGACAGGGATTACATTTTTAATAGTGTTAAATAGAAAGTCTTCATATACCTTGAAAAAAAAGAAAGTCTTGATAGTCATTTCAAAAGAAACCAGTAATACAAAAAATATATATAGCTGAGAGAAATGCCTATTATGGGCATGTTCTTGCTTCTAGCTGGCTGACTAACCATGGAAACACCATTTGGGCTGTTCCCATGAAATGAGCACCAACATGATTTTTCCTTAGCAATGTGCACTCATGGATGAATCAAGTCATTTTGAGAAAGCAAGTAGCAAGCAATTGTTACTACCTGTGGCATAATAACATGATTAATAGCTACATAAGCATAAGGCGCTAGGCTACATCCATTCTCCCACCTATGGCATAGGTGGGAAAACATGGGTAAGAGAGGTAAAGTGGCTTGTCCAGAATCAAATAGTGATAAGCAGTGTCAGGACTAGAACCCTAATCCAATGTTTTAGCTATAATGTGACATTGTCTTTCATTCATTCTTCCTGCTCCCAATCCACCCAGCCATCCGATCTGTAAAATAAAATTTGGTTTATTCTACAGGAATTTCTGAAGCTTAACTATATGCCAGAAGCAATGTGTGGCCTCAATGAATCATTCCCCCCATGTGCACACTCATATAGTGTAGTTTTGTTGTTCCTCCCATCAAGAGATACAGTTCCCCCACCACCACACAGTAAATTTATATTGACCTTGCCACTTGTTTTGACTTTATAAAAATGTGGCAGATATGACATTATACAAGTTCAAAGTCTAGACCTCAAGAGACCTTGCAACTTCTCTCCCCCTCTTGTTGCTCTGAGACTGCTATAGAAGGAAGCCTGGGTGAGCCATCTTAAAGATGAGAAGCCATGTGGCAGAGAACCAAGACACCCCAGCCAGCAGCCCCAGTCATCTGCCAGACATGTACATGAAGCCAAATAAGACCAGCCAATTCCCAGCCAATGTGCCAAATGATTGCAAATGCATAAATGAGCTCAGCTAATACCCTGTAGTACAGAGACCAGACATCACAGATGAGCCCTGCACATGTTGTTGATCCACAGAATTATGAGAAAATAAAGAAGTGTTGTCTGTAGCCTCCAGGTTTTGGGGTGATTTGTTATGTGGCAATAGGTATCTGGTATACTATATGAAATGCTATACTATAAAAAGATAGCCAAAGAAAGAGATGAGTAAGACAGTCCTGGCCATAAAAAATGCCCTAGTAGTAAATACAAACACAGCCTAGTGAGAAATACAAATACAAAAGACATCCTTTAAGAAATATAGTCTTAAGTTTCATGCAAGTTTTCTAAGTGAGAAATTATAAGAGGCTAAATCAAAGTATTGAATAGGGTTTGATGATTACATAGAATGGTTGAAGGAGGAGTCTAACATAATGTTTAGTTTAGAATGCTTGGTCAGTACTGGTAACAGTAGGTTGCAGAAAGTCTGAGGAGGAGATTTAAGAAAAAGGAGAGGAAGATAGGGAGCTCAGATTTGACATGTTATCTTTGATGACGTTCAGACCTATATAACATTCAGATAGAAAAGGATATATAAGCCCAAAGTTCTGGAGAGCAGATTGGACTAAAGAATAACCTTGAGACTCATCTACAGCTATTAATAGTCGTTTAAGACCATGGCAGGGGTTAAGTTGACCAGGGAGAGTAAATTAGAGGTAAGGAAGTAGAGACAGAAGATTATTCCTTCAAGAAATTTTCTGGATTCAAAAGGAGAGGCATAGTGGGACACACTAAATCAAAGGCAACTTTATTTTTTGCCTCTTGTGAGTTTCTGCACCTCTTCACCTTGTCCTTCCAAAGAAAAGTTACAGAGAGCATCAGATGAACATATAGAATTTACTTTCAAATTTGAAACTGAGCGCGGGTAGTTAGGTCATTCAGCATGTATCATTTTTCCCCAATGATCCTCATTAGATAAGTTTTTGCAAGTCACTTATCAGATCATCAGTGGCTGAATCCCATTCTTTGTTCCTAGACATTTCTCTTGATTGGACCTTATATCTAACCCACTCCCTTTCTTATCTAGACCAATTTAGTTCTGACCAATTTCTTGGGGGATCAGTTTACTCACTGGCCCACAAGGTGCAGCCTCTGACTGAGCTCAGCAGAGCATTCACAGCACAATACACTTCATGGGGTGCCAATAAGAGAGAGAAAAAAAGACTTATCCATGTTGGTACATCCTGAAATGGATTTCCAGACGGCACAGTGGAAAGAGAATAGATCAGTAGACAGAAGCATGGTGCCATATAAGGTTGTGCATTTATGAGACAGATGACCAAAAGCTCTGCAGTTGGGTCTTGGCCAAGGATGATAGGAAGGAGAGGCACAGTGTGATAAATTGGCCTCAAGCCTTTGAATTAGGCATTGTTGATTTTTACTTAAGGAACTTGACCTACTTTTCTTCTTTCTAATTGAAATACGTTCCAGTTTCTTGAAGAGCTATGAATCAAAACAAAGAAATCCTTGTACAGCACTTTTCCACTTACAATGTGGTTACATTCTGATACATCCATCAAAAGTTGAAAATATCCTAAGTTAAAAATGCATTTAATACACCTATCCTATTGAAAATCATAGCTTAGCCTAGCCTAACTTAAACGTGACTGCATTAGCTTACAATTGTGCAAAATCATTTAATGCGAAGCCTATTTCATAATTCTCAGCATCACAAGAAAGTATCATATCACATATCACTAGCTCAAGAAAAGATCAAAATTCAAGCCCTAACTGGTTTGGCTCAGTGGATAGAGCGTTGGCCTGTGGACTAGAGGGTCCCAGGTTCGATTCCAGTCAAGGGCACATGCTCAGGTTGCAGGCTCAATCCCCAGTAGGGGGTGTGCAGGAGGCAGCTGATCAATAATTCTCTCTCATCATTGATGTTTCTATCTCTATCTCCCTCTCTCTTCCTCTCTGAAATCAATAAAAATATTAAAAGTTTTTAAAAAATTCAAAATACAGTTTCTCCTATCTTACCATCATAAAGTTAAAAAATCATAAACCACCAAAAGCCAGGAACCATCTATAATTTGAAATGTAGCCAAGGAACCATGACAAATAACTAAAAATCAAAGTTATCCTTCAATTTTTAATTAATGTTGCACACCAACCAAGAAGAACATATATTCAATCATTCTATCTTAAGTAGCATTTCCTGTTACAGTGACAAATAAGACTGCACAAACTATTGAGAAAGTAATTGTCACTATTTTATTTACCCACAATACTGTATTGGAGTTTCCAAAGATCTCTGTCTCCATTTGCTATGCATTTTATAAAAAAGAAATGACACTGGAATGAACTCTAAGCTAGAAACTGTCCCTTATAGAATTAGTAAAATAACTTGTGTTATTGCAATTGCCCTTGTCCAAAAAAAATCTGCTAAGGTAAGAATTAATAGAACAGCCAAATTCTCCATCTTTTACTCAGAGGAATAAAAATTAATCCATTATGTATCCAGTGTATCTCAAGGGAAGTTTTGTGATATTTTTATATTTTACTGAATCACTTAAAAGTTTTGTGATGCAAATGAAAATAGTGATTTTAGCTGGCAATAAAAATAATATTTCAACAATGGAAAAATCAGCTAATAATTAATTATACTAATTAGGATTAAGAAACTATGGCACTTGAACAAATATTTTAGAGTCTGGTACAAAAATCATTATTAAAGGTCACATTTTCCTCTAGAAGTATTAATATAAGTAATTAAACAATGGAATGTGCACTGTTGTTAAGTAGGTCTCAGGTATCTGGTCCTTTTCTGAGGTACAGATGGATACAAACAAATTTTCATAAACTTTCTGATCCCAAGCAAGCTATTCATTTTTGGATGGTAAAAAAGAGAGTTTTAAGATTTAAAAGGAAATTCAGGTACCTTGAGAAGGCCTGAATTTCCTCCTTACCTGCACCCCATATTTTCCACCCAATCTTTAGTCCTTATATTTGCTACTATAATTGCAATAAAAGACTTGGGCCATCACAGCCCAACAGACATACTTGTAGATATGAGAAGTTTCTAGAATCTGTGACTTGTAGGTCTGAGGAGCTTCTAGAATCTGTAACCGAAAGTGTAAAGAAGCTACTATTTCCCAAAAATATATTGTATATTCATGTCACAGTAACTAACATTTCACCATAAGAGATTTTATTTTTGGGTTCTAAAAAAATAAATGTTGCTCTTAATGAACAAATATTTACTGAGTACTTACTAAGCGATATTCTTAAGTCTGTGGTATGTGCCCTACCAGTTATAGGAGCTTATAAGAAGGGCTTGCTGCCATCAAGGACAAACAGTCTACCTGGAAAAACATGGAAACTAGAGCCCAAGGCAAATGTCATTGTATTGGTCTGTATGACTTCTTGGAATGTCTGCCAGAAAAGACACCACAGAATACAGAGAACTCTGGAGAGCAAAGGGTGTGTAAAGTGATATAGAGGATGTGCAAACAAACGGCTCTTGTGCTATAATTCTGCCCTAAGGCCAGAACTGCCACTGACCACAGTGCACAGCGGCCCAGCAGTCAGAATGATTCAGCTAGGAGGGTCAAATCTCAACGGACAGGTTTCTCTTTATTGAAAGATGTGCTGCCCATGTCTCAACAGCCTCTGATCCTTTTCTTACCTTTCATGTCTCTCCACACAACCCGCCCTCCCCCAATGTATTCACACTTCTAGAAGTAGAGGAGGGAATAAAATTCAAATAAGGCAGGTCTTGGGAGAAAGCAATGAATGTTTAGGTGGTCTCAAAGGACCATGGGGAGAGAGCCAACTGATGGAAAGTCTTGTATGGATCCAAATATTAGATTTCTTTTAGAGTGTTCTGAGTCCATCCAAGATCAAAAGAGGTACCCTCAACCTACTCTCATCTTATACCCCTGGGAGTAGAGTAAGTGAATTTCATTGCAAAAAAGAAGGAGGGCGGTTGGAGAAAGGAAGCTGTTTGGGACAGGTAGGGATATGAAGTAAGATGACCCTCTCCCTCCCGGGGCAGTTACACACGTGTTCTTTATGCCAGATCTAATATCATTGGCCACCTCAATGTTCCTGCACCTGGAGAGGCAACTCTCTAAGATTGTTCATAAGTCTTTGTGGCTAGAACTCAGTCTTGGGCTCATAATTTAGTGTAAAAATAAAAGAAAACAATGCCTTAGTCTGTAGAAATTTAATAATGTGTTACATTTAAAGATAATATTAAAATAAAAACACAGCCCTCGTTGTGGGTTCACCCCTTCTCTTTTTAATGATGCTATAAACTTAAATAGAAAAAGTGCTCACCCTAGCTGCAAGATATGAAATGGGGGAAGTCAGAGAATCCTGTAAATACATTTTAAAATGTGTTTCTAAAACAGGTTCCCCAGTTTATGGGTTGATTTTACCAGCCTTCGGCTTGTTGATTTACAGATCAGCTTTGAGCAATCCCAGGACGGGCCTCTGACTTGGCTCTGCTTTCCCGAGTAAAGGGGCTCCAACTGCAGGTGGGGGCATGCCAGTAATGATTCATTAGGGAGTCGACATGGGGTGCAGATTGATAGTAAAGTAGACCCCCAAATTAGAAAGTACTGAAAGCCCCAAATTATGGCTTCAAAGAAGGCTGATAAATGTATTCATTCATTTCCTTTGGTCTTGCAGACATAAGAGACTTTATGGTCAACATGTCATGAGTATTACAAAGCCTGGCCTCTGTCTCCCACTGAATCAGTCAATGTCTTCATTGAAATACCTTCCTCCCGAGATAGCATCTACATCCATCATTTCTTTCTCTGTTTATCATCTATGTAGGTGAGTGACTAGTATGCAGAGCCATCAGAGTGGCTGTTTTCCACTCTAAGTTAAGAATGAGAAAATGACAGAAAGGATCAATGATTGATATGCTTCCCATCTCTACCTCCCACCCTGACCACAAATGAAATACAGATCTCCTGTCTTTTGAAGAGAATTCACAGCAACTTTCCCCAAGGCCTTTCCTCTTTGCCTGTTTGAAATACCCTTTCTTTCCTCTGCTCAACTTTATTTTCTTCTGCTCAAAACCTCACTCAACCACCCGGCCCAAAGTGAATGAATGCCTCCTTCAAATTCTCACACCATGATCAGCTCTCCACCTACTTCACATCCACCACAAGTTACTGGATATTATAGATATGGGTCATTTTAAATGGATTTCTAGGCCTCCGATATTTCAGCTTGCAAAAGATTTACCTAAGAAGCATAGTATAAATGTAGATGACTGCAAACTTAGTATGGTGGAATTTAGGATTACACATTTTTAATCGGTTTCCCTAGTATTCTGATATAACAGGTCCAAGAATCACACTTTGAGAAACACTATCCTAGACACACACGTACAGAGAGAGAGAGAGAGAGAGAGAGAGAGAGAGAGAGAGAGAGAACTCTCCTTGGAATTTTCTCACACCATTAGTAAAAAAGTAAACAAAAATGAAACACTTTCATAACATCCACTTTAAAATCACTTTAATTACTAGTATCATGAACATTTCTAACAAAGTCTTTAAGGTCTTTGCCTGCATACCCCATTCAAATCAATATCTATTCATTAAACCTGGTTATTTTCTAATCAAATCCAAAACATAAAAATGGAAACTTTTGCCTTTAAAAGAATAAACCAGAAGCTTCTAGGGAGGAGAAAGCTTTTTTCCTACACCCTGAAGACTGAAAAAAAAAATGGGAGAAAAATATTCTGATTACAGATGTTCTTCCCCTTTTTCAAAAACCATTATAGAATTATAAGAAAGATAATGGGATTTAGTAAAAGACCACTCCTATTCTACGGAATGGGCTTGCAAAATGCCAGCATGTAAAGGTTCGGTACTCAGATTAAAATGTGGATCAATCTAGCCTAAAACAAAAACTCTAAGACCTGCTTGGGGAGACACTCATGTTCCCCCATGTATGCTTCCATTGAGAAGGACCTCACTGGACAGCACTCCTGACAGCTGTCCTCTGCTCACTCACACTTCTGTTCCTTTGGAGAAGACCTTGAGTACTTCCATTGGACCTGCCACGTGTAGAGAGGGTCAGTTCTGCTCTCCATATGCCAAGGGTTGAATGGGGTAGGTATTCCTATATGAGTAGGCTGGTGGTCTCCCAACTGCCCCACAGTGTCTGGATCCAGGTAGCTGGATGCTTTGGTCAAGAATGGTGTGGGAGCAAGGCCATTCAGCCACACATTGGAAGCCACTTCTCCATCCTTATCAGTAGTAAGGCCCCAGTCTCTTGTGTCATATCTCTCAACCAGAGAATGAAAGAAACAGGTGAGGAAGGAAGGACAACCAAGAGAGGTCAATTCCATTACTGTGGTACCTACAAACAATAATTACTAAGCATTTCCTAAAGTCCCAGGCTGGATGTTGGGTGCTCTGTCTCTTGACTTCTATAGCCTTATTCACCTGATAAGTAGTAGAAATGTTCTGGTTATACGTATATTTTCCTATCTAAATTGTAGCCCCTTCAGGACATGAACTAGATATTTACATTTCTATCCTCAGAAGTTAGGATATAGTCAGGACCAGCTTCATGGACCTGGGATCTGTGCTGTCACACAGGACCCCAAGTTTGATTTAATGCTTTATGTTGCCATTTGAGTTTCTTAATAATTTTTGAACTGGAGGCTCCACATTTTCATTTTGCAACAGGTCTTGCAAATTATGTATACAGTCCTGGTTGTAGCGGATGCTCAGCACTGCATTTTTATATAAAAGACAATTCAGGTTCAAGGACTGCCTCCTGGCTCTGCCATTTGCTATCTATGTGGCCTTGGCAATGTTATTTAACCTCCCTAAGCCTCAATCTTTTCATTTCTAAAACAAGAATAATAATAGTTAGAATGAATATGAAATTAGATATTCCATGTTAAGTGCTTGCTATAGTGCCTGACACGTAATAAAATCTCAATAAATATTCAATACTCCACTTACTATGATTACTATCACTACTACAACGAACAAAAAAAGTCAACTATATCCCAAAGAGAGAATGTTGACATGGGCACAGAATGGACATCTTCAGGAATGCTCTGTGTTTGTTTGGGTCCTAGA
Source organism: Corynorhinus townsendii (assembly GCA_026230045.1). Lineage (NCBI taxonomy): Eukaryota > Metazoa > Chordata > Mammalia > Chiroptera > Vespertilionidae > Corynorhinus > Corynorhinus townsendii. The sequence continues at coordinate 182,931,574 of JAPDVU010000003.1, forward strand.
TCCCAAACTTTCCTCTGCTAGCTTTTAAGAAACTTACAAGAGAATTGAAATTACCATTTCAGCTTTAAAAAAAAACAAGAGACAGTAGAGAGTATTTGCAATTCCAAGAACAAGCAGTCATCATTAAACTAAATCTGTCAGAAGATTTCTTATGGGAAAGTACAGAAAATCCCTGTCTACTAGTCTGCACTCCTCTGTCCCATTTCACAAGTGACCATTTATGTTCTTGTCTTTATTTCATCTAAGGAAAAGGGGAGAGAGGCGTCTTTCACAAACCACTGGTGGCATGGGAAGGGGGCAGGAGATAGACTTTCCTAGGGAAAGCACTATGAGGTGAGGTACACCCCTGTTATTTAGATGCAACTCTTTTCTTGGTGATTTAGTCTCTCTTTTCATAGCTCTTTTTAAAAATTTCAATATATTTATTTGCCAGAGGAGACATGTCATTGGAAGTAGGTTTTCTTAGAATGTTCTCAATTTGTCCCTTCCCTGCTGAGTCTCTTACACTTTCTGAGCTTGTTGGGAAGTTTTGAATCTCTATTTCTTCATGACCCATTGGGTCAGATGAATGTCCAGGATGATTAGAAACAAGGGTGTGTTTTTTTTCTAAAAATGGTGAGTTAAAGGTCTTTACTTTGCAACTAGGAAGCTTTTAATTATTTCTTTCATAGTTTTAGAGGAGAAGTGGATGCCCAATGTATATGTCCTAAGTCTTTGGAGGTTAACACTTATGTAACTTTAGAGTTTATGTCACACCACATTAAATATTAGTTCTAAATGTATTCTATCCTTAATCTAGACTTAGTTTATCTGAATTCCTCCTCAGCCCCCTAACCTCCAATCACTGACAATGTTTAGAAAAAATGTAGGCAAAGGGCACTCAGCTATTCCCTCTGAATTTTGGCCCAGTAATCTCCAGTTCCTTCCTTATGAGAAATCTATAACTAAATCCTTACTTCCATACAGCTTACATTTTTCTATCCTCTCTCATCAATAATTCCTAAAGCAAGGTAGCAAGAGCAACAGGACAAATCAAGCCCTCCAGGGAGATGTTATCTGTTCGTGACCAGCTCTTCTCTAGAAACAACTATTAACTTCACCAAACCGACATTTCTCAACACTCAACACAATCTACATTTTAATTTTTCTCCTTTCTTGACTACATGCAAAGGCATCTGTCTCCCAATTTTTGGATGCTCTGAATCTATTAGGCATTTAATTAATTATAGTTAATTATAATGTATAATTGACAACATTTTCAGATCCTCTGTGATTTTAAGGCCTTTGTGACTAAAAATAGTTATGGGTGAGAGTAAGACTATATTGTAGATACTGTTAAAAATGTACAGCCCCCATTACCAGGAGTCCAGAATATCCTTTAGATGGTGATCATGAATCTCAGTCCATAAAAATATCTTTCTATAACTGCTTTGGGTAGGAAAAACTTAAGCCATCAATATAGGCCTATCATTCTCTCCCTGGACTTGTGTCTAATTTCCAAGAAGTTTTATGTGGTACAAAACCTAAGAGGGTGTTATTTTATCAGAGTCATCACCTATCCATGGTGACATCTGTCCAGCTGTGCTGTTTCTGTCTGGTCTTTGACTCCATGTCTACATAGGTCACTGCTCAGTTGTTTTCCCTTCCTATGCATAAGGCTCCTCTATGTCTGTGCTTTTAGTCTGTCTTTCTGTCTGTCTGCCTGTATCTGATTATATCTGTCTATTTATGTCTCTCTTTGCTAAAATCCATGCTTTCTGAGGCATGGGATCCTTCTGCTTCTCTTACAGAAGGATGGGCTACAGAAAACCCATTGGGAATATTTATAGATCTGAGCTACTTTTGGATGCATGGGAATAACTATAAAGGTCCAGGGCACATGAAAATTCTATGAGGCCATCTCAAGTCTATCAGCCTGGATACACTCTATAGTAGCCTTTCTACTTACCACCTCCCTAAGCTCTTCTGGGAAAGGGAAACCAGGCCCCCACTGCTCTCAAATCCCCAAAACAAATTGGATTTCATTTGTTCTTTTACTGTGAACCCGGTAGAGAGAGTCATGAGTCTTTCTTTCTCAAAAACACACTGAGTGGTTACTTTCTGCTTGCCCTTACTTTTCCCCCTGCTCCCTGGTCTAGGGCACTCTTTGCCCATATGTGTACTTGTGGGAGAATGCCATGGGAAACCTCCTTTTTGCATCATAAGCTTTCTTCCAAATCGATTCCTTTCCTCTGCATGAGGCTTTCCTTTCCCTGCAAGGATCTAGATTTTTGAAACTCAAAAGACAGGAGGGAAAATTATTGTTTCTGCCTTTCTGGTTTGTCATGCCTTCCTTCAAGCAGTTTAGAGCACCTAGCAGCTTCCTGAATGGACATAGAAATCTCTAGAGCTGTGTTATCCAATATGGTATCTACACGCCACATGAGGCCATTCAGTGCTTATAATGTGGCTATTACAAATTGAGATGTGAAAAATGCATAATGCATTTCAAAGACCTAAAAAATATAAAATATCTTGTTAATTGTTCTTATGTTAGTACCATGGTGAAATGATAAAATTTGGGTATATATAATTAAATAAAAAATACTACTAAAATTAATTTAACTGTTTCTTTTTACTTTTTTATTGTGGCTACTTGAAAATTATAAATTATGTGTATGACTTATATTTGTGGCTTACATTATGTTTATATTGTACAGCACTGCTCTGGAAGAATAAGTAATGGGAACCAAATATAAATCAGCCAATATTTTAAAATAATCATACATCTGCATCATATCCTACCCAAATTTTCTGTTCAACAAACACTCTGAAATTCAACAATTATTGGATACTAGAGGCCTGGTGCATGAATTCGTGGACGGGTGAGGGTCCTCAGCCTGGCCAGTGATCGGGCCGATAAGGGTTGGCCTGCGAGGTGGAGGGACTGCAGGAGGTTGGCTGTGGGAGCGCACTGACCACCAGGGGGCAGTTCCTGCATTGAATGTCTACCCCCTGGTGATCAGTGCACATTATAGCTACTGACCAGTCATCCGGTCATCTGGTCATAGTGGTCACTTACGCATATGTGTGTGTGTGTGTGTGTGTGTGTGTGTGTGTGTGTGTGTGTGTGTGTCTTATACACCACATCTGCACAAGAAACTGGCAGAATAAAGATGAATAATAAATATATTATCCTTTCTATTAAGGAATTCTCAACGTAATAGGACAGACTCATGAGTATGTAACTAATTACCAAAGATGCCATCTGACAAGTTCAGAGTGAGGGCCCTGTTTTTCTTTCTTGGCAAAGGAGAAGAGGTGAGAGAGAGATTCCTCAGGAGATGCTCTCTGAGATGCACCAACCTTAGTGGGGTAAAGGCACATCAGGTGGAGAGAAGCACTCAAAAGAGTCCACATGTTCAGAAGATAGTGAAAAACTTAGTGTAACTGAGGACAAGCTGGTCATAAGAGAAGAGTCTGGAAACTTTTATTGGAATCAGATTACATAAGACCTTGAGTGCCTAGCTAAGGAAATTGAACTTAATCTCCTACCCTCTTACCCTTTATTTTCTACCTTCTGGGTACCCATTAAATACTTTCAAGCAGAAAAATAGCAGGGCTATTTTGGAATTTTAGAAAATAACTCTGGCAGAGAAAAGGGGAGGGGGGAGATAAACTAAAATGAGAGAGACAAGAGGCTAGCAGGTAGGTGCAGTATTTGGTTCTTATCACTAGATTTCTGGGGACTTTGCAAGAAGCCAACCCATAGCAGATCCATTTGGTCTAATCATTGCTCATATTTAAAAATAAAGCTAAAAAGGTACTTTTCTTAAAATCCTAGTAAAAACAGAACTTCTCTAGTCTTTAATTCAAGGCTAGCTTGACAACATTCTATTTTTGGTTGCTCAGTAATCAAATGCTCAGGGAAAAAAAGCTTTTGTCTATTTCTAGATAACATTTAGTCCATTTATGGCTTCAACTGGTTATATGCAATTAACTCTTGAATTTCTTAGTTGCATTTTCAGGGTTATATGAAAGAGCTAAGGGGAAGTGTGAGTCATGTATGAAACTGACTCCTCTACATGTTCTGAGGAGGTGAGCAGTATGTGTTCAATCAGCTCAACCTTCCCCTTCAAATTGGCTTGTTCTCAACACAAGGCACAATGAAGGAGCAAAAGTCAGCCCCCTCCATTCTACAGAAACAACAGCTGATTAATGCAGCCAGAAGAGAAAAGAGCCTAGAACTACATCTTAATTTCCATCTTTGACTTTTCTGATGGATCATTTTATGAGTTTCAAGATGAATCTGGGAGAATACACCAAGTTTTTAAAAAGTAGGATTCTTTCTGAATATGCTAATTTAATCATTGGGTAGATATGAATTTATTATCTGGAGTTAACTGAAAGGACTATTGACAGCTGTAGAATGAATCTGTCTGAAATAATGTTAAAAATCGGCAAAGAAAAATTTTTTGACTCTTCCAATATGAGATGCCTCTTAGTTCTCCTGAAGTTAAATAACATGCATAATTATCCATGGGTACTATATTGCATCACTCTACTACTCTAAACACCCTACTACTCTGACTTCTGAGTATATAGTTTAAATGATGTGACATATTATGTAATAGCTGGCTCAAAGTTTGATTTTTTTTGCAGTAAATATTGCTGAACATTTTATAGCGTGGGTCTGGAGATTTTTGAGGATAACCCTTGGATCCAGATGAGTCTGAGTATTATTACATCTGGTGTGCTCAGATATGCATTTAAAGAGGCTTTTTCACCTTGCTTGGCCAGGTGGCTCAGTTAGTCATCTTGTACACTAAGAAAGTTGCAGGTTCAATTCTCGGCATATACCTAGGTTATGGGTTCGATTCCTGGTTGGAGTGCATTTGGGAGGCAAACAATTGACATTTCTCTCTCTCTAAAATCAATAAACACATCCCTGGGTGAAAAGTAAAATGGCTTTTTTCACTCAACTGCCTGCATTTACCTGGTCAGAAGAGTAAAAATGTTTGGTCTTCTAGCTCTTAGGCTCAAAGAAGAAAGAAGATAATTTAGAACAAATCTAAAAAGATGATATCAGTAAAAAATAAGTGATCAAAAAAGTTAAACTTTTTAAATTAATATGACCAGAATCCAAAAAGCAAGTCTTATATACTTCTAGGTTAGTGGGCAATCATCAGTCACTACCTTGGTTTGCCTCACTTCCTCTCGGCAAAGGGAGATGTAAGCTATTCTGAAAGCAAATAAATACCCTGACATATTTTTGGAGGTAGCACATAAATCAAGAACAAACTTGCTCAAGTTGACCTAGACTTAAGAACTTTTTCAATTATATGGTGTGACTAAGTACCATAAGGAATCTAACTTAGAGCAGTGCAGCTATAGTAATTTAGCAAAATGATCAGGTTTGTTAGCAATAGTACAGGTCTTTATGTGAATCAGAAAAGTTCAGGGATAAGCAAACAAGACCTCTTGGCCCTAGCTGGTTTGGCCCAGTGGATACAGCATTGGCCTGTGGACTGAGGAGTCCTGGGTTTGATTCCAGTCAAGGGCATGTACCTCAGTTGCAGGCTCCTCCTGACCAGGGCACGAGCAGGAGGCAACCAATTGATCACATCAGTGTTTCTTCCATCTTTCTCTCTTTTCCACTCTCTCTAAAAATCAATGGAAAAATATCCTCTGGTGAGGATTAAAAAACAAAACAAAGAAAGACCAACAAGACCTCTTGCCTGAGTTAATGCTAAGGAAATAGCTTTGCTTTCCTCTTTTGTTTTAAATAGAAGATAATTTATTAATCAAAGGATATTTACTTAATCATTCTTATTCCAAATATTGTTCTTTGATATATTTTAGGTAGCCAAAGTTTTTAGAGATTTTTAAAAAGTAAATATTGATACCATTTTTATTTTAAAAATGAATACTTAGTTTAAATTCTGGATAGAGTTTAGAGAGTCCCACACTGTATTATTAAAAATAACATAGGTTCTAAAAGCATGGTAATAAAGAACCTCTTTCCTCCTCTACTTAAACCATATTTAAGACTATCTCAGATCCTCTTACTACATTCAAACAATGTAGAATTAATGTGTGTAAAATCAAAGCCTGATGTCAACCAAAATTCTAGTTCTTGATGGTACACATTTGGAAATCATTCCAAACTTTTGTTGTGAAATCTTCCATCCCTTTTGCAGGCAATAGGGTTTGCATATCTTCAGAACTAAAACCATGGGAAGTTTCATAATCTCTGTAGATCATTGTTTTCTTAGAACATACCATGCTGGTTTCATCAACCAGATCAAATCTTTGCCTTCAGGCAGACATCTGCAATTATTGGCCTTTGGGTGCTTGGGAGTCCCTGTACTTCAAGACACTCCCCTTATAAAAAAAAAAATAAAAAAGAAGAATCTCCAGAAACTCTGCAGGTGCAGGAGTGTCTTAGGGGAAATTAATGATGGATTGCTCTTTTATGTTATGTATTCAAATAGATGGTTATGTGCTTGCACTGATGTAGTCCTGACCTTAAGTGCATGGAACATGAACTCAGAACCTTTTCTTCATATTTGTGATGGAGTTCCCCTTTCTCTTAGCCAAAACATGTACCTTTAAGAGTTCTGACTGAAGTATTTTTTAAAAATGAGGTTTCTTGGGTGGGGAGACATCTAAAGACACTTAGTAAAGGACCATAGATACAAGACAGAATAAATTCATGGATATCATAGCCCTCATCACTTTGGTCATTCATCTGTGGCTGAGTCAATATTTGCAGGACTGTTTTGGTCCAGAAGCAGAAGATAATGTGAAATAGATGGCTTATGCTTAAGATCCCAGATGTCCAAAGCCACGTGTTTCTTTTCAAGTTTTTGTTCTTTATCCTTTTGTTATTTTTTCCCCTCTCTGCTGGTTCAAGAATCTAAATTATTACTAGACATTCCTACACTTTCATCATGGTACTCCTGGTGTTCTTACTCCCAACAATTCCTAGAAATAGAATTCATTCTCCACACATTAACAAAGTTGAACTACCTAGACCTAATCAAAGAATAAAGAACACTTGATTATGAACAGATTTAAGTAGCTTAAGGGACATATGGGTCACATTTCACTTAAATAATTTCTTGTCTCAGTGTTCCTGTGTTGCAGTCACTAAGTGTGAATAACTCCAGGGCCCCTTTCACTCCAGAAGATGACACAAATAACTATCCAACAAAAGACTCAGAAGACCTGTTGCTTGAGATAGCAAACACTCAATACACTATCACAACCAAATGATGGATCTCGATGCATCATTTCCCTGAAAGATAACAGCCTGTTCTTCCACTGAGACAGTGGGAGACTGACAGATGAAAAACAGCCCAGCTGGCAGCTATCTGGTGAGGAGGGCACTAAGAATTGAAACATAAATCACAACTTGCAAAACTACACAACTCACAAAACAAACTGTACTAAAATATGACATGAAAAAACAGACTATATAAACTCAAGCTCTCTTATCTCCAGATCATTCAGACCCAATTGCTCTAATAGTAATTCCACATAGACCCATGTGTTCTAAAGATAAGACCACTAAATATTTTAGTAACTAACCGAGTTTACAAATTATTGAGCTATGTCTGCTAAGCCCTTCCCATAACTAACTCCTGCCCTCAAGCCCTTTAAGTAGCCTTCTTTGATTACCCCTTTTGATGTGCTTTACTCTTCTCCTCAGGTGCATGTCCCTTCCTGTAGCAATTAATGAAGCCTAACATTGGCTAATCTATGCTCCTTTAGTGAATGGACTTTAAATACATGTGGAAGAAGGTACACTATAGTACTATGGTTAACAGCATGAATCCTAGAACCAATTGCCTGGGTTTGACTCCCACTTTATTACTTACTAGTGAGTGACCTTGAACAAGTTATTTAACCTCCACTGCTGGGAAGAGGAGTCCCTGTGAAAATCAGCAGGGACTCAGTCCACGTGAGAGGGAGCTGCAGACCCTAGCACCCTCTTAAAGGGTCTTAGCACAGACTGACCCACTCTCCCTAAGCTCCAGAGAGAAGAAATCAGTTCAAATGGTGCCAGGGACATACAGGGAGAAACAACTATTTGGCCTCAGGGAGAGGGCTAGAGAGGCAGTACTCTCAGAGACTAAAGAGCTGGCAGTCGCCATTGTTCCTTTATTTTTTTAAATTGTTTAAAGTATTACATATGTCTCCTTTTTCCCCAATTGACACCACCCTCTCCCCCCCACCACTCCCACCCCTAGGAGCATTATGCTAAGCGAAATATGCCATTGTTCCTTTGTTGAGTCCTTCCCACACACAGCCTACAGGCACAGGCAAGTGCCAAATATGAGTCTCCATTAACCTGGCTAACACTGCTCTCACCCCACCCTGATGATTCTCTAAAACTCTGCCCTACCCAATTCACTCGCCCAGCCGAACCTCTTTTAGAGGCTAATCCACATAAGCAGTCAGCCTGGGCCCACTCTGCAGACGTTCCTAAAATCTCTCAAAGGTCCACAAACTCCAAACAAGTAGTGGCTGGCTTTGGTATGCCCTGTACCTCTTGTTAAGTGGCTGCAAGCCTGGCACAAGTGGCAGCTAGCCTCAGTTCATAGCATAACCACCCACAGGTGCCTCCAAGCCCAGCAAGGAAAGCTACCAACACAAATCACTTTGTAGATCTTACTAGAAGGCCCCAGGAAGGACATAGGCAATGGCTGACCTTGGCCTGCACTGGGGTCCCTCCCAAGAGGCCCCAGAAGCAACACACCTGGTGGTGTGCTTCAGACTACACCAGAGCACCATCCAGTTACCACCACAAATGACAAGCCCAAAGGGCAGACTCCACAGGCACCAGATTCCCACGAAAGCAAATTCCGCTCTGTGGGGTCAGCCTCCACACAACAGCTTGCCTGCTATAGTCATGGCCAGTCCTCATAGCCATTTAGCCTGATGTGCTAATAGCAATCAAGATTCAATTACAATAGGATGGCACACGCAACTCAAACAAGGGACACCTTCAGAGTTCCTGGCTCAGGTGAACACAAAGAGTGCACCACTGGGCCCCAAAGGCATTTACTGTATGTGGCCACTCTGCCAAGACTGGGAGATGCAGCAGATCTAACTAGTACATAAAAAAAAACAAAAAAATAAAAAAAAAAAAACAAGGAAGCTGCCAAAGTGAACAGACAAAGAAACATGTTCCAAATGAAAGAACAGGAAAAAACTCCAGAAAAATAAAACAAAATGGAGGCAAGCAATCTACCAGATGCAGAGTTTAAAATACTGGTTATAAGGATGCTCAATAAACTTAGGGGAAGAATAGATCAACTCAGTGAGAACTTCAACAAAGAGATAGAAAACATTTTTTTAAGTCAGAAATGAAGAATACAGTAGAAGAATTCAACAGCAGATTAGATGAAGCAGAGAACTGAATCAGAGATTTGAAAGATGAGGTAGGGGAAGACACCAATCAGAACAGAAAAAAAAAAGAACATTAAAGAACAAAGATCATTTCAGAGGCCTCTGGAACAACACCAAGCATACCAACATTTGCATCAGAGGGCTACCAGGAGGAGAAGAGAGAGAGCATGAGATTGAAAACCTATCTGAATGACAGAAGCCTTCCCTAACCTAGTAAGGAAATAAACACACAAGTCCAGGAAGCACAGAGTCCCAAACAAAATGAACCCAAAGAGGCCCACACCAAGACACATCATAACTAAAATGCCAAATATTAAAAACAAAAAGATCTTCTAAGAAAAGAAAACCTTAAGGAGTTCATCACCACCAAACTAGTATTACAAGAAATGTTAGAGACTTTTAAAAGAAAAAGTAGAAGATAAAAAGAAAAAATATCACCAAAAAATTCTTACTGACAAAGGCAAACACATAATAAAAACCATGGATTAACCAACACTCAAGCTAGTTCAAAGGCTAAAAGGCAAAAAGTAGGAAGATCCCATGAAATTACAACAGTAAATTAAGGGGCACACACACACAAAAGAAGTAAAAATAATAACAAAGGCATAAATGTGAATGGGGTGAGTAAAAATGGTAGTAATTTTAGAATATGTTCAAACTTAAGCAACCATCAACTTAAAATAGATGGCTATAAACATAGCTTAGGTATACATGAAGCACATAATAACTACAGATCAAAAATCTACAAGAAATATATAGAAAATAAAGAGAAAGTAATTCAAACACAACACTACAGAAAGTCATCACTATATAAGAAAAGAGAGCAAGAGAATAAGAAAGAAACAAAGAACTATGAAAACAATCAGAAAATAATAAAATGGCAATAACAACTTATCTATTAATAATTACTTTAAATGAAATGGATTAAATGATCCAATCAAAAGATGAATAGACAAAGAATAAGTGGTACATATATACAATGGAACATTACACAACCTTAAAAAAGAATGAAGTCTTACCATTTGTGACAACATAGATGGACCTAGAGGGTATTATGCTAAGTGGAATAATTCAGTGAAAGACAAATACCATATGATTTCACTTACATGTGGAATCTAAGAAACAAACTAAATGAACAAACAAAATCAAAACAAACTCATATATACAGAGAACAAACTGATGCTTGCCAAAGGGAAGGAGGTTTGAGGGACTAGGTGAAAAGGCAAAGGGATTAAGAAGTGCAGATTGAGAGTAAAATATTCACAGGGATGTAGAGTACAGCTTAGGAAACAATCAATAATATTGTAATAACGATATATAGTGGTAGAGGGTGTAAAACTTCAGGGGGATTACTTTGTATGTTGTATAAATGTCTAACTACTACACTGTACACTTGAAATTAAAATAATATTGAATGTCCACTGTAATTGAAAAAAGAACTTCAAAATATTTAAAAAAGAAAATGTGGTACTTATATATACAATGGAATATTATCCAGCCATAAAAAGAAGGAAATCTTGCTACTTGCGCAACATGAATGAAGCTTAAGGGCATTATGCTACATGAACTAAGTCAGAGAAAAGCAAATACTGTATGATCTCACTTAGATATGGAATCTTTAAATGAGCAAACAAACAAACAAAAATAACCCTCACAGATACAGAAAACAAATTAGTGGTTGCCAGAGGCAGGATACTGGGTGGAGGGGAAAGGAGTGAAATGGTTCAAGGGAGACAAAGGCACAAACTTATAGTTCAAAATTAAATGAGTTCTAGGGATATAATGTGCAGCATGGGGACTATCTATAATAATAAAAGTGTAATATACTAATTAGATCAGACATCCTTCTGGATGACCTTCCGGGTGAAGCCAGGGCTGTGAGGGAAGCCCTGGACCCCCATGCCAGAGGGAAACCGGTGCCAGTAGCCAGGGGCAGGAAGGCCTACTCTTGCATAAATTTCATGCATCGGGCCTCTAGTAGTTAATAATACCACATTGTATATTTGAAAGTTGCTAAGAGAATAGATCTTAACAGTTTTCATCACACACAAAAATGTTAACTATATTAGGTGACGGGTGTTAATTAGACTTACAGTGATGATCATTTGCAATATATACAACTATCAAATAATTATGTTGTATACCTAAATTAATATAATGTAATATGTCATTTATTTCTCAACTAAAAATATTATTTGAAAGTGAGAATCAGTCATTTGGGGAAAATTCTCTAGGCAAATAGAAATATCAGCCTAGAAAAGCATAGAAAAAAATTAGAGTGAAAAAAGGTAAAATTCTTCCTCTGGGACATCATCTTGGGCTGAACAGTGTTCCCACGACAAGCATGTGTGGCAGGTGCTGTTCTTTGGCTATTTAAAAACCCTTCCCAAGCCCCTTCTCACTGGCCACCTCCCATTATGTTCTGGAGAGCTATTTACTCACACCTCCAGACTTCTTTGCTGCTAGGGTACAATGCCAAGTTCTAGTCTAGAGAAAATAAGGCGTCTTCTGAGAAAACTCCTGTAAGAGATTTTTCTTTCTAGACAAAAAGAAAAAATGATTCATCTTGTTTTAAATATGAATGTGATACCAGAAGCTGTGTTGACCTTATGCAAAGTTACAAGCATGAGGAAGAAAGCAAGCTTGTGAGGATGGCAGGAGGTAAAGCAGAAACCATCTGAATGCTTGATGGAGCTGCAGAGCTACTGAGCCAGTGCCCCAAAACACTTAACATCAGATTTCTTGTTATGAGAGAGGAAAAAATCACCTATTGTTTAATCTGCTAATCACATTTTTGTTGTTGGTTGCCCTGAAAGCATTTCTATCAGATGAAGCACATTATTCAGAGGCTTTTATGTATATGCATTTGGAATATTAACATTAATGCTTGCTTCATGTCCCATCTGGTCTAATAATGACTCCTTCACATTCTGGTGCTGCATAAAATTGAATACTTATCAGAAGCACCTGGAGATCTCTTAATAAATGAAGATTACTGGAACTGATACCTAGAGATATTGCTTCAGTAGATCAGAGGTACAGGCTGATGTGGCATTTATGGTTTGGGAGCATCAAGATCCACTCTAGTTCATAATCACAGTGAAATATCTATCTATATTAATAAAAGGGTAATATGCAAATTGGTCAGGACACCCTCATAGTAACAACCAAACAACAGGCTGCGTAGGGTGACAAGGCCGGCAGGGGGGTTAGTGAGGGATGACCAAACAACTGAACAGCAGGCTGCATGGGGTGACCAGGCTGGCAGGGGAGGGTGAGGGGGGGAGTTGGCAGCAACCAGGGTGGTAGGGGGGCAATGAGGGGCAACCAGGCCAGCAGAGAGGGGCAGTGAGGAGTGACTAGGCCAGCAAGGGGGGGGGGCAGTTGGAGGCAACCAGGCAAGCAGGGGGGGGCAGTAAGGGATGATCAGGCCGGCAGGAAGGGCAGTTGGGGGCAATCGGGCCAGAGGCAGTTAGGGGTGATCAGGCTAGCAGGGGGCAATCAGGCAGGCAGGCAAGTGAGCAGTTAGGAGCCAGTGGTCCCAGATTGTGAGAGGGTATGTCTGACTGCCAGTTTAGGTCTGATCCCTGGGATCAAGCCTAACCTGGCAGTCGGACATCCCCCAAGGGGTCCCAGATTGGAGAGGGTGCAGGCTGGGCTGAGGGGACACTCCCCCATGCACAAATTTTGTGCACCAGGCCTTTAGTATACATATAAAAGCCTAAGCGACTGAACAAGTGGTTGACCAGTTGCTATAATGCACATTGACCACCAGGGGAAGATGCTCAACACAGGAGCTGCACCCTGGTGGTCAGTGTGCTCCCACAACCAACCTCCCCTGGCTAGCCAACCTCCTGCGGTCCCTCCCCTGGCCAGCTGCCCCCCCCCCCCCAATCAGCTCCGATTGCCAGCCAGGCCAAGGAACTCCACCCAAGTATGTATTTGTGCACCAGGCCTCTAGTATTCTATATTTGAGAAATGGTCCCTTTCCAAGAGAATTAAGGAATTCTAATAGCTATGGCTGCTCCATAACTATTATTCAAAAAAAAATCACTCAATCAAAAAAGAAACACACTCTTTAAAACTTTGTTTTTCAATCTAAAGCCTTTGGAGCTCATCATGAAACTACTGAAACAAGTATTCTAAGGTCAGAGCCCCAAAAATAGCATTTTAAGCAAACACCCAACAGATTCTGATTCCTCTCTTCCAGGTAATTTTATAGACCACCACTCATTCCTTCAACAATAGTTATTGATCAATCACCGTATATCAGTATAACAGGCATTGATATAGGCTCTAGACTTCTAGCTGTGCACAATATAAACCAAGCCTTGACCTTTATGTGGCCTACATGGTCGTGGGGGTAGAGTGGAGAGATAGATAAATTAAAAATGAAAGGAATAAATCAACAGGAATTTCAGATAGTAAGTTCTATAAAGAACACAAAACATGATGTTGTAATAGAGAATGTATGTGTGGGATGGGATAAAGGAAGTCAGAGAAGGCTCATCCAAAGAGACAACATTGAAGCTTAGTTCTAAAAGAACAGAGAGGGCCAGCCTTGGAATGAACTGGGAGAAGAGCCTGCCAGAAACCACAAGGCAAAGGCCTTGAGCAAGAATGTGCTGGCATATGTGAGGTACAGCAAGAAGGCTAGTTTAAAGGGAGAGGTCAGAGAGGAGGTCAGAGTAGAGCTGCAGGGTTCATTGGCCAGTGTGTGACATTTGAAAGAAATACTATTTTTATGGGAAGCTAACTAAAGGATCCTTCAGAACAGAGTTTTTGCTATGTCTTCTATTAGTTAATATGGGATTAGTTTGATTGTATTTAAGTCATGCAGAAAACTGTGCCAATGAAGAATGGGGCAATTGAATAATTAATGTATTTTTCTCTAAGCTCTTGCTACTCAAATTGCAGTCCAGCAGCATCTGCATCTTCTCTGAAACGTATTAGATATGCAGAATTTAAGGACTTACTCTAGGCTTTCTAAATCAGAAGATCCCTCATTGGTTCATGTGCACATTAAAGCTTGAAAAGAAAGGTAATGATCATCAACCTTGGCTGCACATTGGAATGACCTTGAAAGCTTGAAAACACTGATGCCTAAGTTCCATCATCAGAGATATGGTTTGATTGGAAGGTGGGCGGGGAGGGGCAGCATCACGATGTTCATAATCAGCAAGCATTAAGGCATGACTGTTAAACACTGATGTACCAAAGATCATTTGGGGAGCTCATAAAAATGTGGAATTTTGAGCCCTCTCCAAGATTCTGATTCAGAGTCCTGTGATGGGCTTCTGAAACCTAATGTTTAATCTGCACACCCAATGGATTCTGGTGTAGGTGGCCCACAGACCACACTTTGAGAAACAGTGCATTAAGAAACTGTTGAAAGAAAAAGAAACACTATGAAATGAGGATGTCAATTAATTTGGTTGCTGATTGATGTATATCTCTGGATGAATCTATTTAGTACCTGCACATCTTCTGAAAGCATAATAAAAAGTATGGATTTCTGATGATTATCAACAAGATCAGAGATATCCTCCTGTCAGAAATTATGCTGGCTGTAAAGAGTCTATAAAACTCTGTAATTTAAAAAGGGCCAAGGTCATGGCACAAGCATGTACCAATGAAACCTTACATGTAGGAAGAAATTTCTTTTCAGGATAGAGAAAGAACGCTGCCTAATGATTGACATACATACTGCCTAATGATTGACAACTAAATCAGGAAGACCCGCGTAGTTTTGGAGAGCCTAAAAAGCAAGATTGTACCAACAGAATAGCCATTAGCAATTGCAGTTTCTTTGCTCCTCTCCAGTTAACCAGCTCCTCCTAACTTTCTGAGGGCCCACTTTTTCCAAGAACACTCTCACCTCCAGGATCTTCCTCTTCTCTGAACTTCAGTTGGGCTCTAAGACTATTACTTGACTGATTACTATTTTATTCTTTGCTAGTTGTCTTGTATGTAATAGCTTCATTTTCCTAACTAGATTGTTAAGCTGCTTAAAGACAAGGATGATGTCCATCTAACATTTTTATTTCCCACAGTGTCTAGAACATTGCTAAATATACAATAGAAGCTTAGCAAATAGTTTTTTGGTTGCATCATTGCAATAAACACATCATATTATCTTCTGGAATATTTTTTTTCTTCCTGAATACTTTCATTAGTCATGATGACTGATCCTTAAAGTGGCAAATGGTACAGTTATTACTGGGAAATTTTAAAATAAAAGCTGTCTATTAGTATTAAACAGTATTAAAATAGAACTGAGTAGTTTTATTATACTTTATAGTTTTTCAAAGATTTCATGGGGATTATATCATTGGATCCCCATGACAACCTTATGACAAATATGGAAAGAGCTTTTTATTTTATCATTTTTAATCCTCACCTGAGGATACATTTTCATTGTTGTTTTTAGGGAGGGGAGAGAGAGAGAGAGAGAGAGAGAGAGAGAGAGAGAGAGAGAGAGAGAGAGAGAGAGAGAGAGAGATGAGAGAGAAAGATCGATCTGTTGCTTCCTATACCACCCTGAGAGGAAATTGAGCCCACAAACTTTTGGTGTATGGGACAACACTTCATTTCAACTAGGTGATCTTGCTCAAAGCATAACTTTTAAAACTGTAGCAGAGGCTTTACCTGCATCAACTCTCCCAATTGCCTCTTGACATACCACAATAAAACCAAAGGCTTAGTGGTCTTTTAGCTACCCACGCTGACTGGCTTAGTTTGAATGTTTAAGGAGAAGGCAAGAGAGAAAAATTTCTGATCTATAACCAAAGAGAATCTGCTATAAGCAAGGTGAATAAAGGAAAAATAACCTTATGACAAAGATGGAAAGAGTTTTTTATTTTATTATAGATTGTGCAATAGAAAACTATAGGGAAAGACATACCAGTCAGTCACTTTCCCTTGAGAGAAAATGAGTATGGTAGAAGGCAAAGATGGCCAGAATACTTTGTAGTTCCTCCATCAAGAGGTGAAGTCAAAATTTCCCCAACCCTTGAATTTGGGCTGGCCTCGTGACTCTCCATGATAGATAGAATAGGAAGGGAGTTCCAACATGAGAGTTCTGCACCTGGGCCTCCATAGGCCTCACAGCGTTCAGACTGTTGGATGGTGAGAGGTGTGTGACCCAGTCATCCCATCTTCCCCACCAACAGTGAGGTAACCACCAGACACAGAAGGAAAGTCATCTTCACCCACAATCCCCAGTCATGTCACCAGCTGACCACAGACCTGAGTGAGCCTCGCTACTCACCTGTCTCAGATCAACAGAAGCACCAAACTGACTCATAGCTCATAAGAAATAACAAATGGTTGTTGTTTTAAGTCTCTGTGTTTTAGGTGGTTTGTCTGTAGTGAAAGTCAACTGATACAGTGAATGATCCTGGGAGCAAATGAATCAGGCAGATCATGAAACTAAGAAGTCATTTGCAAATAGCAACAGCCATTGTAAGTAGCAGCAAAACTAAAGAAAAAAAGAACACTTCATGGCATAGTGATTGCTAGTCATATCAGCTGTTCATATCATAGTCTCACACTTAGTTGTCATTAGTGGCATATTTAAAAAAGAAAAAAAATGAACATAATAAATTTAATGTATGGTGGCTTGTTTTTGTAAGTATGAGCAGAAAAAATCACAAATAGCTACAGAGACATCAATCACTTGATTTATTGACAACAAATATCTTGTGATTCACTACTTCTTCCAGTGCATCCTTCATGGAGAGCTAAGCTGGTGAAGAGAATATATGGGCAGCTCTTCTTGAAAACACTGGATTCAGCCCTTTCAAGCTTGGATATAACTCTTTACCTACACTCATCTATCGCAATGGTACTTTACTTAACAGTTTCTATAGCATGAAATAAGAATTATGGTTTGAAGGCCAAGAGGGAAAAGAACAAAGAGAAAAGGGTAAAATTGTTATGTCAACACTATTCAATACTGAAGACTGGCATGCTGGAGCATGTATGTGTCTTTCAGCCTTTCTTCCAAACCTCAAACCACCTCAAATTCTCTTGCTAAAAGGTAGAAGAAAGGATAAAGGAATGCATAAAGGATAGAACCCATATCCATACCAAATCCCACAATGACTGTTTTAGAAAGTAATCAGATAATGCAAGCATTAAATAAAGTTGCCCAGAAGCTGAGCTATCTAATTAAGTATATATATTTTTAGTACGTTAGAAAATCTATTTGCAAAGAAAAAATAAGATTGAATGAAGATCACTTATAAATTCCCAATATATGTTAACCAATCTTGTCCTTCTAGGAAGTATGTTGGAGTCCATTAATTATTTGAAACTAAAGCACCCACAGCATCATTCATTTCCCCATGTGAATAGTTCCATATGGCCCCTGAAATACACACAAACTTTTAAACCTGAAACCTAAGACCTTCTACTACCTAGCTCCAAGTGTACCTTTCCTATAATCCCCACAAATGTGCAATACTCTTCCCTTTTCCCTATAGGCAATGTTTTCCTGAATCTGTACTAATTTTTCTGCATAGAACATCTTCCCACTCATCTCTACTTGTTAAAGACAGCACCTAACCTTCGAAGTCTATCTCAAATATCACTTCCTTATTGAAGTATGGCTAATTTTCTACAACTTGGGATATTGTTATACCCTGAGTTTCAACTCCCAACCTCAGAAATTAGAAATCACACCCCTAGATTCCTTTATAACTAGGAAGGAGTTATGTGACTCTGTCTAGCCAATCAGGAGTATCCACTTGATGCAAGAATTCAAAGAGAGCAACATGAGGGGTGACAGTGCTCAAAGGAAGAAACCTTCTGACAAGTATAGAAGAAGCAAGTGGTTCTTCAGTAACAACGGGATCTGAGCTTCTAGTCACCATCCTTCATTGAACCTAAGAAATTATCAACTAGAGATGTACCATTTCACATATCTCCAAAATAATTTTAATGCTGCTAATAAAGTTATGATGCATCGTATTCATATAACATTGAATTTTTATTTTATTCTTATTGAAAAACCTGTTAGACATATATACAAATGTTTTTTCATAAAACATATTGGTTAAGTTATTCACATTCACAGTCTGACTTTTCTGAATGACTTCCAAACTCAGAATCAACCATGTCCATGTTTTGGCACATAATACCATCCTTTGTGCCAATCAGGATGCTAGTGATGCAGCTTTTCTGAAAGAGAACTCCGCTATTGTCTCTAGGAATTTCTCCTAAGCCACTAGAGCCAATTCTATGGATGTTGATGCATGTGAACAGGCAATGACAACTAAATCCTGACTGCCACTTGGCCAAGAGCAAGTGTTAGAGAGGTATATATGTTTAAAAAAATGCCTTAAAAATGAAGTGTGTTATATCCCCCCCAGGGTATGGTTCACTCTCCATTGCTATAATATCTTATAATCCATCCAATGAAAAATTGGTAGGTGATAACTAAAAGACCATAAAATGGAGCAAATACCTCAACCCCTACCCACCTGTTCTGCAGTTTCTACCAGCCTAACACATAAGACTATGATGCATAGTCAAAGTACTTTACTGAAGGGTTATAATAAGCAGTCTTAGAAAGGAGAAGCAAAAGATGTAATTTTAGCTTCTTTGAACGTTCACTGTTTCACACTAGGGAAGGCACTTTAAAATAAAATAAACTGATGAACAAAATAGACCTAGAGACAAAGAAGCATGGAACAGACTGTTGAATCTCAGAAGGAAGGCGGGAGAGGATGGGAGGGTGGGAAGAGATCAACCAAAGAACTTGTATGCATGTATGCATAACCCATGGACACAGACAATAGGGTGATGAAGGCCTGGGTTTTGGGGTGGGAGTGGGCTAGAAGAGGTCAATGGGGGGAAAGAGAGGGCATATTTTTAATATTTTCAACAATAAAGATTTTCTCTTTCTGCAAGTTCATTATTGGTGTATAGAAATGCCATAGATTTCTTGGCGTTAATTTTGTATCCTGCTACATTGCCACATTCCTTTATTAAGTCTGTTAGTTTTTTGATGGAGTCTTTCGGGTTTTTTATGTACAATATCATGTCATCTGCAAATAAGGACAGCTTTACTTCTTCTTTTCCAATTTGGATGCCTTTTATTTCTTCTTCTTGTCTAATTGCAATGGCTAATACTTCCAGTACTATGTTGAACAGGAGTGATGAGAGTGGACATCCCTGTCTTGTTCCTGTTCTTAGGGGAAATGGTTTTAGTTTTTGCCCATTGAGTATGATGTTAGCTGTGGGTTTATCATATATGGCTTTTATTATGTTGAGGGAGGTATGATCCTTCTATTCCCACCTTGTTGAGAGTTTTTAACAAGAAAGGGTGTTGGATTTTGTCAAATGCTTTTTCTGCATCAATTGATATGACTATGTGATTTTTATCTCTCAATTTGTTTATGTGATGTATCACTTTATTGATTTGCAGATATTGTACCATCCTTGCATTCCTGGGATAAATCCTACTTGGTCATGGTGTATGATCTTTCTGATGTACTGCTGGATCCGATTTGCTACAATTTTGTTGAGGATTTTGGCATCTATGTTCATGAGGGATATTGGCCTGTAATTCTCTTTCATTGTGTTGTCTTTATCTGGTTTTGGTATTAGGGTGATGCTGGCTTCATAGAAGGAGCTTGGAAGTGTTCCTTCCTCTTGAATTTTTTGGAATAGTCTGAGGAGGATAGGTTTTTAGTTCTTCCTTGAATGTTTTGGGGGAGGGGGTTGGGCAATGGTAAGATATGTACACATATGATACCTTAATAAAAAAATAGAGAAAAAAATAAAAAATAAAACAAAACAAAAGATTTTCTAAAAAGACTTTATTGAATAGAATTAGATCACATGTCTATACCTACTCAATCACTGGCAAAGGGATAAGATCTCCATGATTGGTTTGGATCATCCAGGACCCACCTTCAGGGCTGAGAGTCAGGGGTGGGCCTGCCTACCCTTACAGAATGTGGTCACACAGAGAAGGGTAGTTGCCTGAACAAAATCTGGGCCCTATTAGGAAGGAGAAAGAATGTTTGGAAAATGACATTAAGTAACCAACAGTATCTACTAAGTAAGTGATCTCTAAAATATGAATTTTTCTTAGAGAGGGTACACGCTAATCATTACTGATGAAAGGATACTCATATCTGCCCCCCTCTTTTGGAATGAGCATTATTGTGCTACAGCGATAGGCTCTTTTCTGCTCCCTCAGAAGCCTGATGCCATCAAAGGAGGTCAAGGCTGTCAGATGTCCTTTCTTTCTTATTGAAGAAATAACGTGGCATATGGTTTTATATAGGTCTAATCCCCTTCTCCCCACCTCCAACACACACAGCGAATAGATAGTGTCTTTCTCATATTTATATATCCTATGGAAATAACCTCACAGAATCAATTCAGCAAATACATCATGAATTGAACTGTTAATCTCATTAATTCTTTCCAGGCCTAACAGAAACCTTTATGACAGAGTTCAGACTCCAAGTTAGGTGTGGTCCACATCCAACCTGTGTGCATTAGCAAAGTTCCTTTGACTTTAGGCTACTTTCCTCTCTGGGATTCCAATCACACATATCACCCAGAAGCAGGGACTTTTCAAGCAAGAATTTTAAAGCTCTTTAAGGTACAGGCTTAGGTGAGGGAAAATTACAATCCCTAATGCAGTCAAGCAGTATGTGGAGAAATTCAGACTTTGATTGGAACTTATCAATCCATGTCCTTTCAGCTTTTCCCATCAGATAGATCCTTACTGAAAATGAGTGGGCTGAAAAATCCCTTAGGAGGGAATATGAAACTTTCAGCATGTCCAGACACATGTTAACACAAATAGTTTAAATGAAATTCTCTATGTGAATTGAAACTTTCCCCCTTTTCTCTTTAGTACCCTGTTCTCTTTTTCAATCTCCCCAGTTTAAAAGTTTAGGTTTCCCCCTTTTCTTATGGCAGTGTATTTGCTGAATATACTGTTGCATGCCCTTTAGTTCTTCTTTCTTGATTTCCAATTCTTATCTCTCTATTCTGACGTCAGCCTTGAAGTTTGTTGTTATGTCTGAGAAATTCTTAGATACCATGATTACCCAAAGGGTCAAACTGACTCTCCCCAAAAATGAACATTGCTGATTCATAGGATGCCATGGGGATTGTAATAGCCACAGCTAACATAGCTATCCAAACAACGATTCTTAGGTAATAGCAGCTAGTGAAAATGACCTACCTCTGTTACTAATTCCTTATTTAAAAGATATTCAGTATGAAATTCATGCTGAGAATCAAGGAGGATAGTATTTCCTGAACTAATTTACAGAATTCTATTATTTATCAGGTAAAGAAAGCAAAATGTTGAAAGAGTAAAAAGCCAAACAAAAATTCTCAACCTTAAGGTCATTTTCATTGTCTAATTGTCCCAATGTGCTATCACATGCTCACTGAATGCCCAAGGAAGGAATACTTTAGATTAAGAGCTATGTGTTTCTATATAGAATAATGGTCAAGTATAATATATGCAGTTAATGAAATATCTCAATAAGGTTTTGCAGCTTATAAAGTAATTTCATCTGTATTATTTCATTTGATCCTATGACAGCCCCATGAAGTATGTGCAAATGCTATCCCCATTTCACAGCTAAACAAACTCTGATTCTGAGAAGCTCTGTGCCTTTTTAAAGTTTATAAAATTAGCTGGTAAAAGGAAGAGTCTGGACTTAAATCTAGGTTGTGACTCATTCTTTCCACTATCCACATTGCCACTATATATTCATGACAAAACATGCATAAGTGTTCTTTTCACTACCTAAACAAATGTAGCAAAAATTGGAAGCCAACAGGTTGCAATTCAGGCATTACATCCTTTATCTGGAGCCTATGGCATTACCTTCTCTTTGCTTTATTTTAAGATCACAATGATGCTTCTTTGTGGAGCATTTGTGAGAACCTAATGAGTAATATTCCCAAAGAGACTTGGAAAGTACAATGTGCTGAAGGCTAGCTGAATGACACCAGGGAATATTCTCCTGCTGAAACTGTTAAAACACTGAACTTTCCCCTGATTTTCACTATTTATATATTCACTAATGCTCTAATTATTTTAAATCAAGAGCATGGCACCCTGTTAAACACAAGGTGGTCTGATGTCCCTTTTAAAAGCAACTTTTAAGGTCATGCTGCTCTATGATATCCAGTTTGTAACATGGAAGTAGTTTCCACTACCCTTGGCTCTCTGCCAAAAATGTTGCCAACTTTTATTCTTCCAGAAGCTTCTATTAGAGCTTGAGATAGGCCCCATTCAAACACTCTTCCTGCCAAGAACTCTAGGCCAAGATCTATGATGACTAAACAAGACAGCAACTATGACTTTCAAGTCCTATCCAATGATGTGTTTTTAATAGGCAATATAATGTTGCTTGCATTTTAAGTTTTAACCTATTGGGCTATGCAATAGTCTTTCTTGAAAGAAATGAAAAAGAACTCAATAGGTTTCATGCAGTCACAGGTGTCTTAAACTGCAATAAAAGGTAACATGTAGGATTATAAAAGAGGGGATTTGTAGATCAGATTTATTTTAGGTTTTTAATATATCTCTGCATTCTTTTGAATTAACATAGCAAATATATTAAGCTCATAACTCCATGTTGAAGTAGAAGGCTATTTCTCAGAGCTATTGTAAGGAAAATGTAACACTTAAACCACAGCTACAACAGGTCATTTGAGGGGAAAATGTGGTTTCAAAAAAATAACTGAAAAATGCATTCATAGGCATTATTACGTAATTGAATGTGGCAGTCAGGGAAAGGGGTGAGGAACTGACTCAGGTATGATATTATTCTGCCCAACTCATCTGCCATGACAATAAAATGTACTTATTGTAAGAGAAAAAGAAATTCGACATACGCAAAGCTTTGATTAACAATTTGGCTATAATGGAACCACCTAAAGCATAATAGCCAGCCTTTCCCATTAGCAGGAATTCTGACTGGGGTGTGGTGAAATAACATTCTCTACTTTGGCTGCATGATCTGATAGTAGGGCCTATTCAAATTGTGTTATAGATTGGGAGGTAAAATGAAAGCACACAGGAATGAAAATAGGACCTGCCTTTGATAATAAAAATAATTCATTTCTGGGCAAGTCTAACTTATTATTAGATATGATATTTTAAAAGATTATCATGTTTAAACTGACATTATTTCCATTTATCAGTAATCCTTTATTTTATTGATATAACAGAATAATAAGTGTGTGGCAATCATGAAGAAAATTGCCAACTCAGGGTAGAAATCTGTCTTATCAAAGATATATGCATATATGTACATGTACCAGGATGTATATTAAGAGAAACTGTTTGCACCTTTTAATCTTCCTTAATTCTCTCATTCTTCAAGATATTTATCTTTCTACCATGTTCCAAGCACTGCTCTAGGTTCTGGAGGTACAACAAAAAAAGACAAAAACCTTGGCCTTTACAGAATTTGCATTCATTCCAGGGGGTGGAGACAGACTAAAATGACATTAGTAAAGTATTTAGTATGCCAAAATTCAATAATTTATTTTTTAAAATGTTAGTCAAATACTTAGTAAACTAGAATTAAGTCACAGTTTTGTTTTGTTTTGGGGGTTTTTTTGTTGTTGTTAATCCTCTCCTGAGGATATTTTTTCCACTGATTTTTTAGAGAGAAAGTGGAAGGGAGGGAGAGAAAGAAACATCGTGAGAGAGACACATCAATTGATTGGCTCCCCCACGTGTCCTGACAGGACCGGGGATTGAACCTGCAATCCAGATACACACCCTTGACCAGGAATCAAATCTACAACCCTTCACTGTGCTAGCCCAGTGCTCTAACCACTGAGCATGCTGGCCAGGGCTTCAGTCATAGTTTTGAAGAGACTGTGCATTCTGCCTCATCAGTGTAACCCCAGCACCTAGCACAGTTATCTAGCCTAGTACTCATTTAAGAAATATCTCTTGAATAACTGAATGAAAAAAAATTGACTTTGTGTTCTTTGGAAATAGCCCTGATACTATATCTCAATTGCATACCAGATTTTTTTTTCCTGCTCACTTCAAAGATTTGAAGTGGCTTACAACAAAAAGTTAAAAAATGTAACCCAAGCAATAAAGGAAGAAATATAATCATAGTGTATGTCCTTTATAAAAAAATTTCAGGGCTTAGACAAAGTGAGTGATCAATTGCTTAAATGAAAGTATAACTGATAGCAACTTACCTAAATATTTTTAACATGACTTGTTCAGAAATATGCTGTATCTGTTAACGAAAGCTGAGATGGAGCCCTAGCCAGTTTGGCTAAGTGGACAGAGCATCGCCCTGTGGACCAAAGGGTCCCAGGTTCAGTTCTGGTCAAGGGCACATACCGAGGTTACAGGTTTCAGGTTGCAGGCTCCAGCCGGGCCCAAGCCCCGATCAGGGCCCATGCAGGAGGCAACCAATCAATGTGTTTCTCTCACATCGATGTTTCTCTGTCTTTTCCTTTTTCTTCCACTGTCTCTAAAAATCAATGGAAAAATATCCACAGATGAGGATTAAAAAAAAGAAAAAGCTGAGATGGATAGGTTCAACTGTAATTTTGAAAGAAAAGGGAAAATACTGGCCTGGTATGTACTTTTATGGGCATTAGAGCATAATCCAATGCCTGTGTCTTCCTGTAAAGTTCCAAGAATAGAACTTGAACCATTTAAAAAAAAGGTGTAGAATCTCAATAAATATTGACATAAGATTATCAGTGAAGTTGATTCCTGGACTATTTCTGTAGTGTGATAATAAGATCATGCAATCAGCAGAAAAGAGAATGTTCTTCTTTTTATTTTGCTCTGTAGAGTTAGAGCACTCCATGGTTTGTTTTCCAGTGAGGATGCTCAACATTTCAATAATCCTTGATCAAGGAATGATTCTTTTCAACCTCTATAAGTGCATAGCTTTCAGGAACCCACATGGATGGTGAGAGAAGACAGCAGTTATCTAGCCAGTCATGTCAGCCAAATCAACCCTAACATATTAATGGGTGTGAAATGTGGCAGCCAGAGCCTGCAACATACTAGATTGGCAATGTAGTGTCAGACTAAACTGAATTCATATTCCACTTCTAGTAGTTGTTTATCCTAGTTTTAAAAAAGAAGGAGCAATCTGTTTTCAATGAAATAATACTATTCAAAGTCATCACAGTCCTCGATATAGGAGCTCAATAATATTTGTAATTATTGTTTTGAATGTTGATAGCATCTGGGATATTTTGGAGGCTTGATTTCTGGCATATCAACAGAAAGTAATTTTAGGAAAATCATACGGTAATGTGAAAAAAATAGCTTTCATGAAACTTTAGAGTATAAACTGGATAGGAATTTAGATAAAACATTCATCTCAAAAGGGGGCAGGTGTTGCATACACAGAGGAGAACAACTGGGAAATTTTAGATGGTAAAAAAATATATTAGATAAGATGGTTTATAAACTAGAGTTGAACTCTAGAATCTACCCAGGTCCAGATCATCAGGAAGTCAGGCTCTATGACATCTTTTTCCTTAAATGTGAAAAGTTTAAGAGATTGTTTTCCATCAGCAGCCAGTATAGCTCAGCCCCTTCTTCAAAAAAAGTTCTGAAAGTTAACATGTTAGAAAGAAAAATAGAACAATACCTCCCCATGTGTTATGGGCAATAGGCAGTGTGATGGGTGGGCATGGGGCTTCTTACTGACAAAGAAGCCCATCCTTTAATTCCTTCTTTCTTCCATTCTTCCTTTCTTTCCATCTTCCTTTCCTTTTACTGTCTTCTATTTTTCTCTCCTACTTCATTTTATAAGGGTCTAGATGAAGTGATTTCTTCGTTGTTATTTGCCACCGGATTCTGAAAAAGTCAGGTAATGAAAGATGTTCAGGTTTCAGTTTGCTTGGATTTTTGGATTGGACCTGATGTATTTTTCATTATCCCTTTCCAAATCTCCTAATGTAGAAAAGTACAGCATTCAGATGAAAAATACATGGGTCATCAAGACAAGTTCTCCCATCGGAGAACAGGAAACTAAACCTGTGATGGCTGTGAATGAACTCTCTGAGAACCAAATGAAATCCACAGAAATAGAAACCAGATGTAAGCAATCATGAATTCAGGGCACTGCTCTGCCTCCAGCTTATTTTTAGCAGAAATGTTATTAAAGTCTTTCTGGTACCATAATTAATTTTCAAGAATTGCCATGAGCCTCATAGTGCAAAATGGGACAAGAAAAATTTGCATATATGCTTAGTGGAAAATCACAATTTTTAAAATAGCTTGATATGTGTTTGGTGGTGAGGGGAGGGTGTTCTATGGTTTTCAGTTTTCCTAGTTTGACCGAGGAATAATGAATTTCTCACCAGGATGTAATCCATCTTTAGATAGTGGTGGTTGTTTATATATTTAGGACATGTCAACCTCCTCAAGGCTGGGAAGTATCATAGCCTAATATAATATTTGGCTTCCAAGTTCTGGGTGTGCAACAAAAGGACCAACAGTCTTCTTAGCTAAAATCAACCCAAAGTATTAGAATTTGGACATGAAGTTGGCCTGCCTATGCCAGAGGGAATACAAGTACCTTCTTTCAGGCTCTGAATGAAATCATTAATTATGTCAGCAGTTCCAGTGATAGACCTGGAGACACTTTGCTCTACTTAGCAAACAAGCTACCTTCTCAACTGTTTAGAAGTCTGAGGAAGATCTTTAAGATCTGTACTCACTGTACTTACACAGCCCTTTCCCTGCAAATCCTCAGACTCGCCTTGATCCTGTGTCTCTCTGGTTTTACCACACCGGGGTTGGAAGGAGATGAGGGAAGTATGTGGTTATGATGCCCGGACTGTGTGTTATATACCTAAAAGTACATCCTGGTGCACCTTTACAATGAAACTCTTTTAAAACGAGGGTTTTTTGGAGCCATATCAACCACACTTAAGTTGCTGCTCCATTTAAGGCCATCAGAGGTCTTTTAAAGAACAATTTAACTGCTACAGACATGTACATTTTTGCTGATTAACAACAGCTTTACAAAGAATGTGACCTGTGTTTATAGGACAAAAAATTATTTTTTCCTCAAAAAGTGGCTTCCTTTTTTTAACCATTAAAGGTATCTTGACAGATCTGTGTATCATTAACAGCTTAGCAGGGTGAGAAGTAAAAGAGCAAAATGTAACAAAATTCTGCTAAGGTCAATTTACATTTTCTCCATATAAGTACTCCCACAGAATGATTGACCTCAATATATTATGATGCATCAGGAGTACACATTTTCCCTTTGTCCCCCTTTTTTCATAATGAAACACAAATGAAATGAAGGGAGAAATATCTTCAGGAAAACGTATAATACCATATAGCAAGCATTAAGGACAGAACAAATTTTGAGGCTAAACGAGATACATATGCCACTCAAATCCACCACAATTTTTAAAAGAACATGCTTTATTTTTCTGGTCAAGATGGAGGAGTAGGTAAACACTGTGCTTGCCTCCTCTTAAGACCATATAAATATTACAACTAAATTAAAGAACAATCAACCTGGAGAACAATCTGAAGACTAGCTAAATGATAATCCTACAATATAAAGAGGAAGCCATGTCAAGACCAATAGGAAGGGCAGAGCTACAAAACAGATTGTCCCACACACACTTGTGGGGGTTGAGAATCAGGATGGATTTCTGGGCTGCAGAGGTACCCCTGAGATGTGAGGGATCCCAACCCCATCCTGGGCTCCCCAGGCCAGAGCTCCAGTGCCAGGAAGAGGAATCCCCATAATAGCTGGCTGTGAGAATCAGCGGGAATACTCTCCCAGTGAAGAGGGCTACTGGAAACCCAGATATCCTCTTAAACAGTCTGAACACAGACTTGCTAGATCACAAACACTCGCGCTAAGCTTCAGTGAAAAGAAAAAAAACAGCAGCTCAAAAGGCACCAGAGACATATGGGTAGATGCTGAGTTATGTGACTGCCAGGGAAGGGCTAGAGGGACAGCTGCCATTGCTCCTGTGTTGAGTCCTCCCCCTGCATAGCCTGTAGGCACAGCCAGATGCCAAATATGAATCTGCATTAATTTAGTGAACACTGCTGGCCTCCTTGAGATCCTGTAATTCCCAACATGTGTACCAACCTTGGATCTTTCAGCTGCTATGCCTCACATGCAACTGGTCTATGCCAGTGCTGCAAACTTTCTTAAAAACTCTACAAGGTCTGAAGGCTCAGGCAAGAGGTAGCTGGCCTCATAGTGCCCTATGACTCTTGCTCAGTAGCCCCAAGCCCAATGCTGCTGACAGCCAGCTTTAAGCCCAAGCTGGACCTCTCCCGTGTGCCTCTATGCCCAGCATAGGCATCTATCAACCACAGATACTTTGTAACTCCTACCAAGTGGCCCCAGGTCTAGGCAATGGCTGACCTTGGCCTGCACCAAAGCCCCTTCTAAGAGGCCCCCAAACCAACACACCAAGTAGTAGGCTTCAGACCAAAACATAGCAACACCTGATTAGCTTCACAAATGGCTCATTGAAAGAGTGATCTCAGCAGGCATCAGAGCCCCACGGGGGCAAATCCCATTCCTTGGGGTTATGGCTAGTCCTCACAGCTAGTCAGCCTGAGGGTCAACCCCACCCAGTAGAGTGCCAACAGTAATCAACATTCAACTACAACATAAGGGCACACACAACCTACATACACAAGGGACACTCCTAAAGCACCTGATTCAAGTGACCAAGGAGACTACCTTACTGGGCAACATAGGACACCTATTGCATAAGGCCACTCTGCCAAGATCAGGAGATGTAGCATATCTGCCTAATACATAGAAACAGAGAAGCAACCAAAATTAGGAGACAAAAAAACATGCCCCAACTGAAAGAACAGAAGAAAACTCTAAGAAAAGAACTAAACAAAATAGAGGCAAGCAATCTACCAGATGCAGAGTTGGAAACACTGGTTATAAGGATGCTCAATGAACACTTAGAGGAAGACTACATCAACTCAGTGAGAATGTCAACAAAGATAGTAAACATAAAAAAATCAGATAGGAAACATAAAAAGGAACCAGAAGAATACAATACCTGAAATGAAGAATCCCATATAATAAAAGACTAATATGAAAATTAACCGAATAGTGCACTGACCATCAGGGGACAGACACTCAACACAGAAGCCAGAAGCAGGGCTCATGGCTGGTGAGTGCAGCGGTGGTGGCAGGAGCCTCTCCCACCTCCGTGGCTGCACTAAGGATGTCCAACTGACGGCTTAGACCTAAGCTGTCAGTCAGACATCCCCTAAGGCCTCCTGGACTGTGAGAGGGCGCAGGCCAGGCTGAGGGACAACCTCAGATGCTCCCCCCCACTCCAGTGCATGAATCTCATGCACTGGGCCTCTAGTACACTATAAGGAATCAACAGTAAATTAGATGAAGCAGAGGATCAAATCAGCAATTTGGAAGACAAGTTAGCAGAAAACACCCAATCAGAATAACAAAAAAGAAAAAATTAAATGAAAATAGTTTAAGATACCTCTGGAACAACATCCAGCATGCCAACTTTTCGCATCATAGGTGTACCACTATAGAGAGAGCAAGGGAAAACCTCCATAACTTGGCAAAGAAAATAGACATACAAGTATAAGAAGCACAGAGAATCCCAAAGAAGATGATTCCAAAGAAGCTCACATCAAGATACATCATAAATAAAATACCAAAGGTTACAGACAAAGAGAGAACTTAAAAGCAGCAAGAGAGGGACATGGAGCGTATTATGCCAAGCAAAATAAGCCAGTCAGATAAAGACAAGTATCACAGGATCTCACTCATATGTGAAATCTAATGAAAATAAAACTGATGAACAAAATAGATTCAGAGTCATGGAAGAGACTGATGAATCTCAGAGGGAAGGAAGGGGTGGGTGGGTGGGTGGGAAGAGATTTACCAAAGAACTTATATGCATACTAGAGGCCCAGCACATGACTGAAATCACTTGAGGAGGTGCCCTGCCTCCCGCTGTGTGAGGAGGCACCCCACAGAGGGCCGGGACCTGCACCTGACTCGTGCAGCGCCAGCCGCCATGGGAGTCAGGCCAGACCAGTGCCACGGGGTGCTGGGACCTACGCCTGACTCACAGAGTCCCCTGGCCCCCCTGCCTCTATCTCCATCTCCGCTCCAGGCCTCACCTGTGCACGCAACCTCCTCCTGTCTGGTCATGACCCATTAGGGAGTCCTGGCCTAATTTGCATATTCTCTCTCTCTCTCTCTCTCTCTCTCTCTCTCTCTCTCTCTCTATATATATATATATATATATATATGTGTGTGTGTGTGTGTGTGTGTGTGTGTGTACATATATATATGTACATACATATAGTTGCTGAATATATGTACACACACACACACACACACACACACACACACACATATATATATATGCATAACCTATAGACACAGAGAATAATGTGGTGAAGGCTTGGATGGAGTGAGGGGTGGGGGTGGGAGGGGACATCTGTAATAAAGATAAATATTTTTAAAGCGGCAAGAGAAAAGCAGTTAGTTATCTACAAGGGAGCTATCATAAGACTGTCAACTGATTTCTTAATAGAAACTTTGCAGGCTGGAAGAGATTGGCACAAAATATTCACAATGATAAAAAGCAAGGTCCTACAACCAAGACTTCTACCCAGGAAGGCTGTAATTTAGAATCAAAGAAGATATAAAGAGCTTGCCAGGAAAGAAAAACTTGAAGGAGTTCATCACAACCAAACCACTATTACAAGAAATGTTAAAGGGACATTTTTGAGGAGGAAGAAGAGGAGGAGGAGGAGGAGGAGAAGGAGGAGGAGGAGGAGGAGGAGGAGGAGGAGGAGGAGGAGAAGAAGAAGAAGAAGAAGAAGAAGAAGAAGAAGAAGAAGAAGAAGCACACATAAATATGAATAAAAAATGGCAGTAACTATATACCTATCATGTAAGTGGATTAAATGCCCCAATCAAAAGACATAGAGTTGCTGAATAGATAAGAAAACAAGACCCACACCCAGCCAGTGTGGCTCAGTGGTTGAATGTTGACCCATAAACCAAGAGGGAGATTCAATTCCCTGTCAGAATTACATACTCAGGTATAGAGATCTTCAAAAGCAGCAGAATATACATTCTTTTCAAATGCACATGAAACATTTTCCAGGATAGACCATATGTTATGCCACAATACAGATCTCAATAAACTTAAGAAAATTGAAATCATATCAAGCATTTTCTTGAATCACAATGCTATGAAACTATAAATCAATTACAAGGAATAAAAACAAATACATGTACACTAAATATCATGCAACTAAACAGTGAATGGATTAACAATACAATCAAGGAAGAAATCAAAAGATACTTTGAAACAAATGAAGATAAAAACACAAGAACCCAAAATTTAGGGGACACAGCAAAAGCAGTCCTAAGCAGGAAATTTATAGCAATACAGGCCTACCTCAAGAAACAAAGAAAAGCTCAAATCAACAATATAACCTTACACCTAAAGGAACTAAGAAAAGAACAACAAACAAAGTCCAAAGTCAGTAATAGGAAGGAAATACTAAAGATCAGAACAGAAATAAATAAAATAGAATAAAAAGGAAATGCAAAAGATCAATGAAACCAAGAGCTGGTTCTTTGAAAATATAAACAAAATTAATAAATCTTTCTCCAGACTCACCAAGAAAAAAAGAGAGAGGACCCAAATAAGTAAAACCAGATATGAATGACAAGTGTCAACTGACACCACAGAAATACAGAGTTATAAGAAAATACTACTAACAATTTATGCCAACAAATTGGACAATCTGGGAGAAATGGATAAATTCCAAGAAATAATCTTGCAAGACTAAGTCAAGAAGAAATAGAAAATCTACAACAAGGCTGGGGGAGGAAGCTCCCTAAATTATATAAAATCAAATCAGTAATTTAAAAAAACTGCCAACAAGCAAAAGTCCTGGATCAGATGGCTTTACAGATGAATTTTTTCCAAACATTCAAAGAATTAACACCTATGCTTCTCAAACTATTCCAAAAGATTCAAGAAGTGGGAAGGATTCCCACGTTCATCTTATAAGGCCAGTATTATCCTGATTTCAATATCAAAAAAAGACATTACAGAAAAAAGTAAGTTATAGGCCAATGTCTTTGGTGAACATAGATGCAAAGATGTTCAATGAAATATTACCAAATCAAATTCATCAATACATTAAAAATATCATACACCATGTTCAGTGGGATTATTCCTGAGATGCAAGATTGGTTCAATATCCAAAAAACAATTAGCATAAAACACACATAAAGAAAATAGAAAATAATATTGAATGTCAACTGTAACTGAAAAATAAAAAAAGAGAGAAGAAAAAATATACACTTTATGAAACTTTTCCAGATCAAAGAGCTTTACATAAGGGTTTTTGAAAACAGATCTAAAATGATTAAAAATACGTTTTCATTTCCTAAAAGTCAGGAGGCAGGTAGAAATAACTGCAATTCAATTTGATTCTACATATATATTCAGAAGATCTACTCTGGGCTCACAGTACTGTTGAGCACATTGGGAATTTACTAAGCAGAATACAAACAAGGGACAGATGGATTTTTTTTTCATAGACAATTATAACAATTGAATGCTTACCTCTTAAAAAGCAGAAAAACAGTCTAGTGAGGATTAATAGCCTCCCTAATCAATGTATTGAATTTAATTAATAAAATAATTAAGTCTTTAAAATCTAATAAATACACCGTTGGGGAAAACTATTTTTTAAAATAAGTGATAGAAAATTAGATTAACTTTGAAGGAAAATTTTTCAGTTCATATCACCAGGGATTGTGGAAAATGATAAGCTACCAAGGGAGGGGGTGTTTTCTAAAGTATATAAGCAGGTAAAAGAATAAAGTCTGCTTCTATTGTTTTATTTTTATTCTTTCATAGAAAGGGGAGTAAAGAATTCATACAACAAAACTAAATGTCTAAGTTACAAAATATATATAAACAATAATAAGACGTTATTATGCTGGCTTCATACTTTTCAGGGAATTGGGTACACATTCAAGCCTCATTTTATTAATTGTATATAAATAGAGGAAAAGTAAAATGTTTTATATCAATTTTATTGAAAATATTTAGAAGACTGTAGAAATATTCCATTTTTCCCCATTAATTATTTTTATTTTATAGGCCCAGAAATTGAGAGTGAGAAAAGCTATGAAAAATTATTGAATCATAATACTTTCTATTTTACATCAGGCATTCTCAAAGTTGTCTGTAAGCGTGTGTGCTCACGTGCACACACACACTCACACACACTTTTTAAAATACAACACCACTATAAAAAGAAAGGGTGAAAGCATCAAGCACTGATGGATCCCAATTTGATGTCTTCTGCAGAAGTATACAAAAGTTTCTGTTATATACTGGATGTTAATTAGATATGCTCCCATAAATAAAGGCACAAATATAAATAAGAATTATAAGTGTTTACAATATTTTGTAGTTTTTGTAGCATTTAAGGGAATTCGTTATTCACATGGAGATGAGATCTTTAGTAGAGAGAAGTAGCAGGGAAATAAAAGACAAAAAGGTAAAATGTGATGATAATTTAAAAAGCAACACATTCTTTGCCTTAAACATATAAACAAGCTTAATTAAATCCATGAAGATTTCTTCATAACAGTATGTCACACGAATTAAGAGATTTGACCTATAATATCACAATATTACATGGCAATTTCTTTGTTTCTTCCTTTGCTAGGAGTGGCAATCAGACACTCCTCAGAGATCTGGTAAATAATGAAGACGTTGCCCTTACGAACAATAATATCCCAAACAACTCCTAGGGGAGGAACTGACCAAAATCTCTGAGTCCCAGGACAATCTCCCAGCAGCAGAGTCCCGCTCAATAAAAATGGGTGGGTGGACATTACCATAGAGGTGCCCTGGGTCGCCATGGGTTCGCTATGATAATTTGCTTTTAACAAATATGAGAAGCATGACAAGATCAAATTGCTTCTCCCTCTTTACAGGATAGAACCTTAGACAGGGAAGGGAGGCAGGCTAGTGGATTGAGAGTTGTTTCTTAAAGCATGTGAGATGTAGCTTGATGGGGGGGGGGGGGGTAGTGGGGTGGGAACACCTTCAGGAAGGACCTAATAGGAAATCCACAATTTGGACTCAGGAAGTTTTTTCCCCACCTATCTTGAGAATTCTGTCTCTGCAAGAGCGCATCCCGGAGTTGGGCCAATGAACACATCCAGCCTGGGGCTGAGCGCACACCCGCTTCGTCTTCGCTGTGGCAGGCTTGGGCTGCAGGGTGTGGCGGGCCCCCAGCGTAGGGGTAGGGGGGGTGCGCCTCGCCAGGACAGCGGGAGCACGCACGTCAAGGAAGTCTTAACCACCATGGACAGCTCACTAGCTTCCCCCAGCCAACTCCACGCGGTTTGCAAACTCCACAGGAGCCACCAGCGAGGTTGATTTGTATGCCCTGGAGAAACGCCATCTATACCTCCCGCGATCGCCAACTGCAGCCACCGAACAGCTCTATAGAGAGCGGTCTTCAGAAATTAATAAGCGTCTCCTTTAAAGTGCCACCGGCTTCTAAGAATCAGACATAGAGAGTTTGTAGAGAGAAATTTGTTTCGTGCTCCTTAATTTCTTTGCTCGCCCGCGCTGCCTGTCACCCCGCCTTGGCTTCACGGATTCTGTTAAATGAAATGAAACAGACGGGGCTTCCGCAGCACAGTACCGAGCTGCAGGGGCTGCGCGGGAGGCGGGCTAGGCGAGAGGAGCCTCCTCGCTCAGGGAGGAGAGACCGTCCTTGCACCCCCTCCCCCTCCCTCATGCCTCCCCCCTCCCCCCCCCCCCACCCCGCAAGGACTTGATCATCAGTCTGCCAGGGGCTTAAGTCACATTGGAGTCACCAATCGACCAGGAGAGAAAAGGGAGGGGGAGAGCCCCCCTAGGAGGAAGTCCACTGGGGCCCTCGGACCCTGTCTCAGGTCACACCGTTCCCGAAGCTTCCTTTGCTTGCAGCCAGAAGCGGAGCCCCTCCCGAGACTCTGACTCCATGGCATGGGAAACCATGCACTCAACCTGGCGGAAGCGAAGGGAATGCAGCGCTAGGTCTACCACTCGGGACAAAGCGGATTCTATGCGGCAATCGGGG
The DNA here is from genome assembly GCA_026230045.1 of Corynorhinus townsendii. Lineage (NCBI taxonomy): Eukaryota > Metazoa > Chordata > Mammalia > Chiroptera > Vespertilionidae > Corynorhinus > Corynorhinus townsendii. The sequence goes on from JAPDVU010000003.1 coordinate 182,967,137, forward strand.
CTCCAGATTCCTAGGGAGAGTAGTCTGGGGGGCGTAGCTACACCCTCCAAAGAGCACCCCCGGCGCCAAGCCCGAGTCTTTGTTGGGGACCGTATCCCCAAAGGGCGACCCAAGCCTGTAGTGGGAGGTGGAGGGCTGATAAAGATCATCCTGTCGCCCTCATGCCTCACCAAAAGCCATAGGAGACACACTCCTCCCCTTCCTGCGACAGCGGGAGGGAGCATGCCGTTTTCCCGTTTTCTTTCCCGCGGCCTTATTTCTGACACAAATCCCAGGATGAGCAGGCAGGGCCCGCAGACACCATAATCAGCAGCTCAAAGCGAAATAGGCACAACGCCCTCTCTAAAGTGTTTGTCTGGATGCCTTTCTGCGTGAAAGGATGGGCATCCTAACCTGGGGATGGGCATCCTAGTCTGCCTTGGGGACAGACTGCATGCAAACTGGCAGGTTTTGCACCGGGGTGAATGGTGTTAGGGAAGTAACAGTTCTCCAGGTCCTAGCAACTCTGGGGGCAGTGCCTTCCAGACAGCCAGGGCTCAAATTGTAAGAAAGGACGATTCCCCTCACGGGGAGCTGGGCGTCAGCCAGGAGGGTAGTGTGGCACCGCCAGGATCAGTTTTAAGTTGACGAGTTGTCCTCTGAGCCAGGTGGGACTTGAAACTCTCCCTGTGGTCTCGAACAAGTACAGAGCTGCCTACTTCAGGAAGCCAAGATCTCGGCCCAGCCAAGGGCATCAGGCAGGCATCAGTCCAGGAAATCAGGACTCATGTGCTACACATCCATTTTTTCTCTTACACGCACGCACGCACGCACGCACACACACAGTCCCTGGCCAGAAGACAAAACTATTCTTCAAACGTTTTGATGCTCATACTCAGGGGGTTAGGAGGTACACAAGTGCTGGACCTTGGAGAAGTGGTCCCTGGAGACCCCCATTTCCTAAAGACCTTCTCATCTCACCTTAGCTTAGCTCCCTTGGGGAGAACCGCCTCACTGCTGGGCTTCCTGGTCCTGTTATGCCGGAAAGCTGAACATGGCCCAGGAAGTAGGGAAGGTTGAGGCTGGTGTGAGACCCACTTGCCCAATGAGACTGATGCATGTCTAGGGCTTCTCCCAGAGGCAGTTTCTCCAGATGTCAGCAGCGAGTCTTGTCCCCGGAAAATGGAGACCCTCTTTCAGTCTTATCCTCATCTAATGACAGGGATATAACAAAGAAACACACCCTTTCCTACCCCTACTTGGGATTTAACGGTATGACATCCCCTTTTTTACTCAACCTTGGTGTCCACTGGCAACAGCCTCCCCTCAAGTCCCAGTCCAAGCAAGTAAGTGATTTGGAATTTATTGTAAAGAAAACTAAAGATAACTTTACTTGAGCTAATTATGCAAACTTCTCTATGTACACAAAGAAAAAGTTTGGAGTGGAGAAGGGATGTATTTAGTTGTTTGGTTTCAGAGGATTTAAGAGAGAGAGCCTGGAGCTACAGATTGGCAAATGTTACTAGTAAATCTGGATGCTTATTGGTAAGAAGATAAGGGAATTTCTAAGCCCAGGTGCACTGTTTAAAGAGCTAGAGATGCTTTTCTGATTTGCATCTTTGTTTCCTTGTTGTTTGGACCGAGGATGAAAAAAGAAAGATGAAAAAACTAAACATAAATGTTTTTTTTTTCTAAATTGCAAGAGGATATATCCCTAGAGATATACATCAACCAGTTATTTAAACATGAAGTGTAAACGTGCACTTACATTTTTAGAAAAATCTTTCTTAAAATTGGACTCTTTCAAGTAAGTGCAGTTCTCATAATGCTAAACTGTCTTCACATGGCATACTTCAGATGAAAGACAGGCCTTCAAATCCTCCTATTTGCTAAAGAACATTTATGTGATAGCAAGGCCTGAGCAAACATTCAGCTTCTATTGGCACTTGTTCTGTTCCTAAGGAGAGAGAGAGAGAGGAGAGAAGAGAGGAGAAGAGAAGGGGGGGGGGGAGGGCAAGGGGGGAGAAAGAGGCCTTCTAGTGTGAAGTCATCTCATTTGCATTCACATGTCTTCAGCATTATCATAGAGGTTACTCAGTAATATTAGAAACTAGATTATGATGTCAGAAAAGACCCTTTTCAGAAAGCCAGAAAGTCAGGGTTCTGCTATATATTGAGAAGAGTTTCTGCTGAAAGTAATTTACAGGGCACCTTAAAAGAGGTACCTGTTTTCTAGCTTTCTCATCATCAGCTTTGGTCAGAACAGAGGAGACTCCTTAAGAAAGGTTTTAATTCATTTAAGATTTAATTTTACTTTTTAAAGAACAAACAAAATTACTTCTGGAAGAGACTGCTGAGGAGATTCCCCCTTCTTTGGCCAGAAGAACAGAGGAGACTGTAAATCAAGGGAAAGGTGAAGTATTAAATTATGAGAACACTTTAGTGTTTGAGTATATAAAGACTATTTCCTTTTCCTGTATCTATATTTTCTTGTTTTGTGGGGGAGAGAAAAATTCTAAAAATATTTGAGAGATGTTTTGCCATTAACACCAAAAGAGTGAGTGGAAGAAAGAAAGGAGAGGAGGAGGTCAATTTTGTTTAATTAGTTTTTAAAAGCAACATAAATCAAATCGGTCTATTGATGTCAGTCTTCATAACGTTCTGAGAGTATAATGAATTTACTTATAGCATAAGTGATTTAATATTTTCAATCTTTGTTTTAACCTTTATTGGGAGAAGGTTGACTTTCAAAAGCCTGGCTAGTTTGAAACTTGGCTAAGTACCTTTGTTTTTTTCATTTCTCTTCTTTCTCTTTTATTGTGGAAGCAAATATTATCACTTTAATGTTAAACAACTTGCAAGTATTAAATGGCTCATTTGTGATTGACTTTTTTTTACAGATTTCCCCCTTCAGATCTAAGGATTACATTAAAGCTCCTGTGTCTTTCTGGAGAGAATTTAATATAAATTAAAGTGTTAGAGGTTCAAAGGTTGACATTTTTTAGTCCTGTTACTTTGTCTTTTCATGCCATGCAAACAGGTCTAACGTTTAGAAATTCTTAAACTTTCAAGGGAAATTGTGGAAATTCCCAGCGACTTTTTTTTTAAGTGGGAGGAAGCCAAGTTTTGTGTTGTGGTTGTTTTTTGTTTTTGTTTTTTTTTTTTTAAGCATGAAGTTTAAAGTAATCAAATGAGAGAGCAGCTTCTGAGAAATTCTGCCCCCCACCCCAAGCCCAAACTAAGCAGCAAATGTTAACTGCTGGCTTGCAGTTAGGAAGGGGGGAAGGGACCGAGGTGAGCGAGGGTCGGTGAGAGGGCGCTATTTCACCCACCCGTGGCACATCTGTGGAGCACCAGCCTCAAAGCCAGGCTTGATAAAGGTCAGGCTGCCTTAAGGATCTGAAATCTCTGTCACACTTGCCTTCTGAGAGTAACCTCCCAGTAGGGTTGTCTATCTAGAAAACAAACATCTCTTGAATGGTTCCCAACCACCCGTGGAGGAACCCTTGGGAGGGCGTTCGCATCCGCTGCCATCCTTCCTGGATGCTGCTGCCCGGTCCTTCCGAGCAGTCTTGCTTCCCCACCCAATAGCTTTGGGAAGAGCCCCCTGCTTCCCTTCGCTTCTCCGAGGCAGCGCGACCTACACGCTAGCCTCGCCGCCTCTGCGGGCTGAAGAGGCGCGGACAGAGTCGCCTTAGAATAAGTAATCGGGACCGGGGGATGAGGGGGTGACAGAGTCGGTTATCCAAAAAGCGTGGTTTAGACGCCTGCTTGGTGGGCGAACCGGCTGTGCGCGCTCTCCAGGACTGCAGGCTCTCCTCCGTCATTCAAAAGGGGGTGTCCCATGCGCGCGGGTTTTCTTGGACGCGCTCCAGGTGTCCTCAGCTGTTCTGAGGCAGCAAAACACGTAATCTCGACCTGAAGTCTGAAACCGTTTTTCCTCTTCTACGCGAAGATCATCCCCTCCCTAGCCGACTCTTCCCACTCAACTTGTCCCAGGAAGGGCCAGAAAGTAGGGCTCCCATTTAGCACCCCGAGCTTTCAAGGGGGGTTGGGGGCTCTTTAAAGCCACAGGCCCACGGCCCGCGACATCCCCGCGGAGGATCCCAGGCGCCCGTGCTCTCTCCCCGCGGCTGCTTGGCCTCCTCCGAGTCTGTCCGCCCCCGGCGGCCCCGGCGGCCGCGCGTCCAACCCGCCCCGGCTGCCGCGGCGCGCCGAGGTCAGTGGCTGCCCGGGCTCGTCCGCACACCCTCGGGGACCTCGGCTGGTCGATCCACCGGGCAGTCCGGGGCCGACGGGACGCAGAGGGGGTGAGCGAATCCGCCCACGCGCCCGCCCGACTCCGAGACGGCGCGGCTGGGCTGGCGCTCCGGGGTGGGGCTCGGCGGAGCTCGGGGCAGCGTCGGGGGCGGCAGGCGGGAGGCGGGCGGCTCCTTCGCTTGCAGAGCGTTCCCAGCTCAGGGCTCCCCGGCGCTCGCTCCGGCCAGCGGGGCCGCTCCGGCCGCCTGTCGCCACCCCCGCCCCCGCGCCCTTGCTCGCCCCGCGCGCGTTCCTAGGGCGCCACCTCTTTGCGACTCGCTCACTTCTCCGCAGGTTTGCCTCCGAGCGTGTGAACATTCCTCCGCTCGGCTTTCAACTCGCCTCCAACCTGCGTCGCTCGGCCAGCACGCGTCCCCGCCCGTAGAGCGGGCCGCCGCCGCCCCTTTGCGCCGCTATTAGCCCGCCCTCGTTGCCACCTGGCCCTCCTAATCGACGACACACGCACTTGAAACTTGTTCTCAGGGTGTGTGGAATCAACTTTCCGGAAGCAACCAGCCCACCAGAGGAGGTAGACAGACAGCTATGTGTATATATGTGGGTCTCCCTGCAAGTGGCTCTGGAACAAGACGGCCTAGCTCGCGAAGAAGCTGACTTCGGAGGAGGAAACTTTCTTCTCTTTTTAGGAGGGGTTCGCCCTGCTCCACGAACCCAGGAGAAGCGCCGGCCAGATTAATTAGACATTGCTATGGGAGACGTGTAAACACGCTCGCTGCTCATCCTTGATGCACACATAAAACTATTTCATTTTGGTTATTATTTCAGAGGAAGCGCCTCTGATTTTTTCCCCCCTTTTTGGTCCCTTTCTGCCTGTGTGGTTTGGCAAAAGCACAGTTGGAGTAGCTGATTCCTAAATAAGTAAGTGCTGAGAGGCTTCAGAGAAAGTTTCTTTTCTTTTTTTCTTTGCAACTTGGGAGATGCCCTTGATGTTGAACAGGCTATTTGAGATCCGGCTCAAAGGGGGAGCGGGGTAGTTCGGGAGATGGAGATTCCGGACTGACACTTCGGCCCCCTTTTCACTCCGTCGCAGGTCCTGCCAGCGAGAGGAAACGATGCTGCGGAGGCTGGTACAGCAGTGGAGCGTCGTCGCGGTGTTCCTGCTGAGCTACTCGGTGCCCTCCTGCGGGCGCTCGGTGGAGGAGCTCGGCCGCCGGCTGTAAGTGCCCCGTCCTCCCCAGGGCGCCAGGAGAGGGCTGAGGAGGCCAGGGGGAGGCAGCCGGGCTGGGGCGCTGCCCAGGCTCAGGGCGGTCAGGGATGCTCCTCGCCCGCCTGAGTTAGCTAGCGAGCGGGGAGAACCGGCTACCTGCCGGGGGCTGAGCCCGGGTCCTCAACCCCAGCGGGAGACTGGGGAACCTCCAGGAAAGATAGGCAAGAGACAAATTTTATGTGAGTTTCCATAAGAGGGAGCGTTGTTTTTTTTTTAATTATTTTTTACAGAATCTCCTCTAAGCAAAGAGGAGATTCTCTGCCTCTAGTGAAAGAAAAAAGTTTCTTTCAGGACCTGGGAAGGTTTGGAAACCCTGAGGCATCCAAGAGGAAGCTGATGGATCCAGGGGAGCACATATGTCTATGTGCACGTCCGTACATACTGAATGTGGGTGGCAATTGGTGTGTGAAAAGCAAAAACCTTGCATCTACTTTTATAATGAATGACATAATTTTAAGCATATAAAATGGGACCACATTACATAATGAAGGCATATTATATAAGAAAGCAGTAACAACTTTGCAATGGCACAATTCCAACTTTAGTATTGACACAGTTCAGCGACGCTAGAGTGCTTAATTCCAAATGAGTGGTAGGTGTGGAGACTTTTCTTCGGGGAATGATTGCTAACAGTTCTTTAATCTGGAGCCCCAGGTCTATGGGTGTTGCACTGGACACTGAAAACTTGGATTTTGGCATTCTCATTTGGTGATCCCTTTAAGGATCATTTTGACTTTAAAATAATCATACATCCGAGTACACCAGATAAATATCACTATGTTGTCTGACTGCAAAGATGGAAGCGTGGTAGAGTGATACTATCTTTGTCATCTATTGGACCTAGCTGTTCATTAATGTGTGTGACACTGTCTTTGGGTATCTTTAAACTGCAGACTCAGTGTTTAGGATGAGAAAACCATGAAGTTTGAGAACTGAGATGAGTTTGCCTCTGGAGAAGGAATTAAGGGGCACTTTTACACTAACAGTAAAAATCGCAATATCTGATATTTACAATCAAGTTCCTGGTACTTCCTTGTAAATTCCCAAAGGGGTACAAACAGGCAACAGTTTTATACAGACCCTTGGTCTATTATCATGAGAGCAGAAAATCCTTAAATGAAATTACTGTAGACATGTCTGAACCTTGGCACCAAAATGAAAATCTATTATGAATTTCCTAAGGCAAATTGTGTAGAACATTGTACTGCAGATAAAGCTGCATTGTATTCTTCAAATCAACGTTTTGTGGATGTGTTTCTGAAAATTATCTTCAGGCTTTTTGCTCATTTTGAGAATTGTATTAAATTCTGTTATTTAAAATCCATATATAAATATAGATGAAGAATGAAATTTTTTTTGAAGAGTGAATTTTTTAAAAGCACACTTAAAGACTGTATTTATTTGGCCAAGAAATACTGTCTTGGAATCCAGCCAATTTTTCTTTAAAGTTGCTTAAGAAATACCTGTTTTCTTTTTTGAGAAACAGTAAATGGACCATGATTAAATCCACAGTTATGGCATTAAAATAGTGCTAATTGTCCTAAAGGCTATTTTTAACTCTTTTTGTTGTTGTTGCACCTTGCAAAATACACATTTAAAAAAACCATTTAGCAGCCAAAGACTCTGTTATAGTTTTGTTTGTGGGTGAAATATAATATTGTAGTCAAACACTCACACTCAGCAGATGGTTATGAAACTACCACAGAACAGTCTTATAATTAATGGCTAATAGATCATCACATTACAGCCATGTTTTTTCATGGAAGACTGAAATCATCAGTAGATGAAGATGCTTCATCAAATTATTATAGCCAAATGGACTTTAAAAAACAAGTCATTGCTGCCAAGTAACAATAAAGCAAAACATTAGTGTTCTAGTATGCTAAATAAGCCTCGTTTCTTGAAAGAAATTTTAACATAGGATCAAACCATGTTACTTCCTAGTTACTTTTCACCCCAAGTATTAGGGAAATTGCTGTAGATGGTTTTCTAACTGAGGGGGTTAACTTTTGAAGGAGAGGAAACTACTACTGCACCAATAACACTGCTGAGCCATACAAAAGAGGCAATACAGGTCTTTGAAACCTTTGGAATTGTGAATCCAAAAGACTTTCATTAATGAAGCTAGAGCATGAGTAGTTTGGAGGCTGAAAGTCAGGTGTATGGGTGTTACTGTCCAGATGAATATGGCTTATAGCAGGTGGCAACCTTTGTGTTTAAGTTAGAGGTGGAACCCCAACAAATTCAGAAATCTAAAACATCATTGGCTGATCTGCTGGGGAACCAGACTCGGTCTCTTCCACTTAATGAAAAGCATAACTTTGGACTGAGTCATTTGGGTTGGAAGGGACTTCTGGTGAGTCATTTTAACTCTAACACCCTAACCCTGACTCTTCCTTGTACCACAGAACTTTTCTTCTCAAACTCAGACTCCTTCTTCAGGAGCCTAGCATTGGCACACACTGCTGCTTCCTCTGCTGGAAGAGGAATTCCCATCTCTCTGTTTACTCCCCGAGTTCCTGGATGATTCTTTAGAAATTTAATCTTCCCTGGAAACTCCCTTGAGGGTGCTTTTTCTTTAAAACAGCTATATTTTGACTGAATTTAGAGTTATCTATGTTAAGCATTTCCCCCACATTTTTACTATTTATTTATTTATTTATTTTTTACGATAAGCAAAGGAGACCATGAATATAACATACTTGTTTTTCCATGTTGGAGCCCAGGTATAAGTTCCATGTGAACCACTGTGCTATGTAATGTTTACAGGCGTATTGAGTAGCAGACTATTACTGAGGCCATATTTACAACTTCAGTTTTTCAGAATCATCTAAGTTGGAATCCTCCTTAATTTGAATGCTCTACTCATTACCTATGTATATCTGGTTTGTACAGACTAGTCCTTTATCCTTGTGTCACTTTCTATCTTATTTTGAAAATAAATAGAACATTCTATGGACCTTATTGCTTATTAAGGAATAAAGATACTATTATAATCCTGATCCTCTTATGCAGTTGCCCAGTTAGAAATTCATTCTTCACACATGTTTAAATACAGAAGTCTTTGAACCACTAAGTAAATTCTGTAACAGCATTTCAGACTTAGCATTGAAGGAAATCTGCATTTTTCTAATATATTAGCAATTACCCCTAACAGGCAGAAAGAAGTTTTGTACCTCACAAGAGATGTTCTGTTTAAATGGGACAAAGTTGTGCCATGCTGTAGGCTTTTTCTAAGAGAGAAGGGCAGAATGATCCTTCCTTTTCCCATAAGAACCATCCTGGGAAAGTGCAAGACTTGAATTAGGAGGGCACTGTGACTCACAGTTGACAGGCTGGCCAAGATGACAGGCATATATGCCAGTCACGGGGGGCATGAGCAATGTGGCTTGATTAGATCAGGCCAACCATTAAAAGTTTTGGCTTCAGGTTAAGCTAGAATGGGTTGTATTATACATTTGGAGAGCAATACAGATGGGGTGGATATCTGCCAGGAATCGAGAAAGAAATAAAATCTCTAAATTCTATAAAGGAACATTAGTTAAGAAATTTTTAATGTGACATTTTGCTAAAAGATGCTTATTAAACTACAATACTTATAAAATATACAATTATATCAGTCCTATTCTTTTAAAAAAATGTTATTAGAGGATATGAATGTATTGTACCAAAGCCTCAAATTTGTAGATTATTAAAAGTTTCCAGAATACTAACTATTGCCACAAAGTAAGTGAATTTTAATCTAGTCACATGTGGCACCTTCAATAAGGAAGGGAGACTCCTTCATGCCTCATTTAAACCGGGCTCCTGTTAAATTCCTTTCCATTAAGTCATGTCTTTTTTTTGAACAAGCTTCATGGCTTAAAGTCAGTCCACACACTGAAATACTAAAAGGAAGCTGGCATTCTAGCTAGAAGGTCCAGAGAAATAATGAATGTTTTTTCATGGTTTACCCTTCTTTGACTCACAGTGTAACTAGACAATCTCTCATTCCCTCAGTGAAAATTCAAACTCTAGGTATCCCAGTTCTTTATTTTGGTGATGAAAATTGATGTCTTGGGGCAATAAGCTTGGTCTTCAAGGAAAGTGATAGATTGCTGTCCACTTGCCCATTGTCATGGTTCCCACCACAGGTTTTTCACTCCCTGCCTTTTCTTTCTTGTTTTCTCAATATACACTTCAGCGTCAGCAGGAGAAAGGGTTGAGGAAGGTAAAAAGCAATTTTGGTTGTGAATCTAAAGAACTCATCGGTGGGACCCTGGCTCTGCCTGGTTTCACTGTGTGGGCAAAGGTGGGGCATTTTTATCTCTCTGAACCTCCCCTGTCTGTAAAAAGGACGATAGTGCTATTTGTTATTTTCATATTTCTTTGAGGAGGTAAAGAAGCTTGTACTAGTGAAAGCAATAAGGGGCCCAGATGCCACTGTGTCAGGAGAGTAAGGGTACACGGAATGTAGCCCTGTGAAATACCCTTAGAAACCTTTGGAAATGAATCACTTTAGCCAGAGGTTTATTTCAGTGGCAGAAATAGGCAGAGTTGGAGCTGGCATAATATGACTGACTAATGTATGTCATCCTTAAATATGTTTAATACCATATACACAGACTAAGAGGAGAATTCATGGGTGGACAGTTAAGCAAGAGCCAGGGTGTCATCTACAAGGATTGATGATAGCAAATTAGTTTATTCTTTTTCACTATATTTTTATGAGATTGTTGTTTAAATAGAAAAATCACATCATATATATTTGAGGAGATACTTTTAAGACAAAGAACAAGTAGAAAAAGTGAATTTCTTAACTAAGTACTAAGGATAACACCCTCTGAAATCCCTAATTAAAAAAAAAAAGATGCACAGAAGAAATAAAATGATCTCACTTAATTTAAACACACAAAGAAATCCATTTTAAAGAGACCACCCAGTACTTTCCAGAAAATTATGTGTGCTTTCTCTGACAGTTGGCCTTCACATACAGGTTCTTGGTAGCCTGTAGTCTAATATGTTAAAGTTCAGTCTGTTAGGCAGTTTCCTAGACAGGCTTCACTGCTCACTTTATCCTTCAGTCTTTGTTTGCTTTTGCTCTTACAGCTCACTGTTCTTTGAGATTCAGTACGATTATTTTCTTAATGGGGGAGCAGTGTGTGTGTGTGTGTGTGTGTGTGCGCGCGCACACACACACACGCGTGCTCACGTGCATGTGTGTGGGTACACACACACACCTGGGGCAAGTACTCAGGTAAAATCAGCCTCATTTTTCATTTCCCAGGCTAGGACTTCTGGATTTATTTCCCCACCACGACTGAAAAACGTAAAAAGCAGTTCAGTGGTTTCTATCCATTTCTGAGAATAACTGAATCATATTTAAATAGAGCAGGTAGCACAGAAATCACTGAATCTGACCCCTTCCTTTTAAATAGAGGGGACCAGGAGGCCCAAGAATGTTTGCTTTCTCACCAAGGTCACAGACCTGGTAAGCGTCAGAACTGGTACTCTGAGCCACAGCTGCTACCTGCCCTTCCACTCTAGCCCCTTCCCTGCTGCAGAGCGTGCTCCTCTTGCAGCCTGTGTCCTATACGGGAGCAACTGAAAAACTAAAGGACTTTCCTCCTGCCTATGTGGCTTCTACCAACAACTAACATTTCATTGCTTCCTTTCTCTCCTGCTTTTTTTTCCCCTTAAAGCAAAAGAGCCGTGTCTGAACATCAGCTCCTCCATGACAAGGGGAAGTCCATCCAAGACTTACGGCGACGATTCTTCCTTCACAACCTGATCGCAGAAATCCACACAGCTGAAATCAGAACTACCTCGGAGGTTTCCCCCAACTCCAAGCCTGCCCCCAACACAAAGAACCACCCTGTCCGATTTGGGTCTGACGATGAGGGCAGATACCTAACTCAGGAAACCAACAAGGTGGAGACGTACAAAGAGCAGCCACTGAAGACACCCGGCAAGAAAAAGAAAGGCAAGCCTGGAAAACGCAAGGAGCAGGAAAAGAAGAAGCGGCGGACTCGCTCGGCCTGGCTAAATGCTGGCGTGGCTGGCAGTGGGCTAGAAGGGGACCACCTGTCTGACATCTCCGGGACATCGCTGGAGCTCACTTTCCGGTAACTGGCTTCCTGGCCCAGAGCCTCTCCTTTGTGCTCTCAGCAGGGGGGTGTAGCTTCCCTCTGCCTTGGCCTCTAGACAAACCTTTATGCCCCCCTCGAACCCCCCACCCCCATCAGTCACTCCACAATTTAAACCTTGCAAAACCAAGATGACTCAAAATATTGTCTGACTTCAAGCAGTGTCCTCCTGCCCCCAAAGCATGGGGCTTTTGTAACCCGTTTCAGCTCACTCTCCAATACTAGTATTTTAGTGTTCCACTAAATAACTTCATTTCTTATTCAACCTTCTAAAGCTAAGGCTCACCTTCATTATTTTCTAGAGAAGTGTATTTTCCCCCCTCTCACATCTTAACAAACTTTCTTGATCATTTTTCATTTCTTACTTTTTTTTTCACTTCAGGGAAGGACATAGAAGGCTTTGATATGCTCCCAAAACTATAGAACAATATCTTACCATAAATAATTCTGAGACGTTCACATTTTTATTTAAGTTTATGTAATTAAATTTTATATTTATTTAAATAAAAAATTAAACATACACTTTAAATTTATTTAATTAATTTAACTCTGGTTTCTACCAGTTTATAAGAAAAAAAATCGTGATTTCTGAAAATTTTTAAGTATTGGCTTGGGAAGGATATGTTTTTCTCATGTACCTATTTGTCCACTGGCAAATTGAGAAAGTTTTCTAGGATATTGCAATAAGAATAATAAAACTTCATGTCTATGTGGCTGGTTTATCCTTAGCTCGTAGTTGCAGGTAGTAATGACATTCACAGACTTTGGAGCCAAATACCTTAGCTTTAAATTTGGGGTCTAAATGTTAAAGTTCACAACCTTGGACAAGTTAGTCTTTCTAAGACTCAATTGCCTCTTCTCTGAAATGAAGATAGTGATTGTACCAACCTCTTTGGTTGGATAAAGATTAAATGAGATTACATGGATTAAATGCCTGTCATAGAGTAAACAATAAATTGCAACTTGTTGTTTTGGCACTTTTAGTCATGGTTCTGATTGTTCACTCAATCTATCTGTATTAGTGTGTGTGTTTCTGTGAGGCCAAAAAGGGCAACTATTAATTGCATTTTATAACCTAGAAAACCAAGGCACTCGCCCGGTGAAAGGACCTGCACAGTCCTGGAAACTGGGATAGGTAGTCCTCAGCACTGGATTTATTTCCCCATTTCCTGGCACTTAGGCCAGTGCTGTTAGTGCTGCCCCTTGACCTACGCATTTCCACTGATAGGAGCTGTTTTGTTTTTTTACTTTTCAGTGCAGCACTTCTATGGGGTTTGAAAGAAAGAGGAAAACAACACACAAATGCGTCCTATGCAGCTAATGATCTCATTATTTAAGGGGTCCCCTGTTCCTTCTCCAGTTCTTTCCTCTGACTAGAGAGAGGACCACAGAGTGATGTTTCAAAGGGGTGTTTGAACCTATTTACCATCACGTCTCTTTTTAAGTGGAGAAAACCCAGAATTAAATAGTGTATAAAATGATAACTATATTGGATTAGTAGTACAGCTTCAGTAATCAATGGGCAGTGGCACTAGTGAAATCTTTAGCATAGTAAAAGACCTATTCTGCCAGTGTCTAATAGATCTGTAAGGGGTAACAGGCCTTATACATGTTATACATGTTGGTTCAATGCAGATATTCAGTGTACTTTAAGATATGATCCTAACTGTACTTATTTATAACTAATGGAAGGCCTCTATTGCCAGAACCTATTTTTACCCATTATCTTACTCTGTGTGTGTGTGCGTGCATGTGTGTGTATTTTAAAAACAGAAGTATACATTCTTTTTATAGATTTTATACATTTACAATTTGCAATGCTCTTAAGTATCCAGAGAATTAATGAAAATCAGCACTCTTCAATTCTTATTCCAAAGTTATCCTTATGTTAAAGTAGAGCTAGTAAAAATTAGGCAGTGGCCTAATTAAATCCAGACTTAGGACTGAAAGAAATAGAATGTTTCTGCTTCTCCTTTCTACTCCCTGGTTGTGAGGAACGTTCATGGAAAGCACTGTTTGTTTGGCAGCCAGATGTTGGCACTCTCCCAATACAACCCAACAGAGGTGCAGGGAAGAGTGGGGAGATTTAGCAGTGTATTGATGAGAACATCTGGGGCCATGTCAATTTTGTAGTACAAATAGAATCTTTTCAGAATAACTGTTTTTTTAAGTTTTATTTATTTAAGTTTTATAAGTTTTATAAATGTTTATTATTATCCTCTCTTTAGTCTCTGCATTATTATATTATTATCTGAGAGGTCTGAAATGGCAAGCGATGAACTTTATTATACTACCTATCTTAGTTCTTAATAGAAATTGCTGAGCTAAAACTGTCTGGCTTCTCTTCATGGACCACTCCGTGGGAAATATATAGCTTTAAACTTAAGAAATTTTGATGTTGCAAATAAGATGTCCAGATTCAGTAGGACTCATTTCATTGAGAACATATATTTTGCCTTGGTATATATAGATTTAGAAATAATATAAAAGCTTTCAGTATTCAAAAGAGCTAGGACGCTAAAGCATCACACATGTATAATAAACATACACATATATTTCTAAGTCATGTTTTATGTTTTTCTTGGCTATTCTAATACATGTTTTTATTAAAGGGAAATCAAAAGGAAGGATAACAAGCAAACTGGGCAGTATAAAATATATTAAATTATCTTTCTTTTAGCCCTTAAATTTGCTCCTTTTTTCTTTATTTCTAAGAAAATAATTGTTCAAAATGCTATTCATTCCATCCTTGCTTGTGCTATTTTATACTTTTAAATCAATTTATTCTTATTAGCTAATTTAAAATAGGCTTTCCAAATTTTCAATGCAAGATCCATTAAAAAAAACAGCAAAATAATAAGCAAATCTATTTTAATTTGGCTTCAAAAATTAAAATCCAATGACAGTTTCATGCATTAGTGTTTAAGGATAGTTAAGAAAATGATAGATGTCATCAAATCATTAACCAAACATACTCTGTTTAATTATGCATCCCTCCAACATATACCCCAGTCACGTACTTTTGATTACCCTCAGAACAGCCCTTTATCTCAGCAAGAGATTGGCCAAGTGGGAACCTGGAAAAATAAGACACCAGTGGATCACCTACATCAGGTATCACTGCAGAATAAACTTCTAAGCACGATGGATTGCACAACCTAGCCTTCTTTCCAGATTCTCAAGTGTGTGCCTTCCCTTCCCAAACTTGCCAATTGTTAGCCTTGGGAAATTTCACAGGGCCTCCTTTTTCTGACAGAGTATACTTAGAAATGCAAGCCTTTCTCTTCTGCATTGCATTGACCATTTGGATGGCTTAGTGACTGTGGCAGAGGTTTTAGAGAGTCAGATGGATCCCCAGTCACCTCTTGTAAGAGATTATTTACAAGGAGTCCCTAGATATATTTCTATGTGATTCTATGTTCCTTAATTTATGCCATTTATTTTGTATCTTCATTTGTAAGGATAATTAACTTGTTTTCCCTTTTTCTTTCCCTTCCTTCTCTTTTCAGGAGGCATTGAAACTTTTGCAAAGACCTTCAGAAGACATATTGCAGCATTCTGTAATAGTGAACATATGGAAAGTATTAGAAATATTTATTGTCTGTAAATACTGTAAATGCATTGGAATAAAACTGTCTCCCTCATTGCTCTATGAAACTGCACATTGGTCATTGTGAATATTTTTCCAAGGCTAATCCAATTATTATTATCACATTTACCATAATTTATTTTGTCAACTGATGTATTTATTTTGTAAATGTATCTTGGTGCTGCTGAATTTCTATATTTTTTGTAACATAATGCACTTTAGATATACATATCAAGTATGTTGATAAATGACACAATAAAGTGTCTCTATTTTGTGGTTGATTTTCATGAATTCCTAAATATAATTATCCAAACTGATTTTCCTCTGTGCATGTAAAAATAGCAGTATTTTAAATTTGTAAAGAATGTCTAATAAAATATAATCTAAATTACATCACGACTCAGAAGGTGAATTATGTCCTGCAAGATTTCTAATAGAAGGAACACAATGTAATTTTTACACTATGTTTGATATGGCCTTAAGTTTAATATATTTATATTGGTACATAGTCCAACATTTTCACATTAGCTTTAAGTTTAAAATCAATTACAATGTAGTGCATCCAAAATTTAAGTTCAATTCAATAGAATAGCTGAACTACCTAGACGTCATTTCATGAAGTACATCCCATTTGAAGTGAAGATGGGAGAGGGCAGAAAAAACAAAACAAAACAGAGAGAAGTCAGGAGAAAAGATTAATGACACATAATCCAGAGAGTCAGCCAGAGCTGGAAAAAAGGGGGCCAGAGGAGAGAAACAGATCAGGAACCTTAAGGACAGGGGTAATTTTAACCAATGTAAAGTTTGATTTATGAGAGCTTGTTCTTATTGGTAACAATTACAAGCGTAAGAGAGCTATTTGAGCATTCTACCTATTAATGTTTCTAACCAGAGAAAGGAGAGAGATTTATGTTTGGGAGATACGTGACAACTCAAAAGGGCTTCACTGTGAAGACTGCTTTCCTGTTCTACCACGGTTGCAAACCACATGGGCGGAACGTCACATGCAATCCCTTTTCCATTCTGAATATCATCCTACTTGTTCCTACCTCTATGTTCAGTTGAAAACACAAACATCTTTCCTTGTACAGAATATATTTTCTGTAACTGTCTACAGCAGGGGTGGAGAACTTTTGGTCCGCAGGCCATATAAGTCCTGCAAAATCATTTGGTCTGACCCTGCCAAGGCATTACAGGTGAGTTAATTAAATGTTCGACCAAACAAGGCAGACTAACTTTTAAGTTGATAATTTTGTATGGCCTGCAAATGATGTTGTAAACATCCAAATGGCCCTTGGCAGAGAAAAAAAAAAAGGTTCCCCATCATTGGTATACAGCTTAGGACACATCAGAAAAACAGAACACAACAAAACAAAAAGCCTAGGAATCAAGCAAGCACATGTTCAGGAAGCAGTCTATTTATGCCGAATATCCTGATAGATATTTTTAAGATGTTTGGGGAGGCACAAGAAGTCAAATACTATAACTGCCCTCAATACACTCTCATTCCAATGAGTAGTTTACAGATTCATATACATGAAACAACTAAACACTGTAGTCAAGAAACTATTGAAATGATACAAAAATCTATAAACATTTTAAAAAGGAAAAAATAACGGGGATATTAGTCTGAGCTGGATGTGAGAAGAATAATGTTTTGGGAAGGAGTATTCTAGTATTGAACTTATTCAAGTCCCATAGCCTTTAAAACAGGACCCATCTTACTATTTATTGGTAAGAATTTTGAACCTATGTTAGCAAGAAATACAAGAATTTGTGTTTAGATTCACTTATGAATTTGTTGGAGATGGGTTTTACACCTAAGGAATACTCAGAAGTTTAAGGCCAAACCCATATAAAGCACCTAGTCTGAAGTGTCTTAAAAACAGATATAACCACATTTTACCAAACCCCACCTGAAATTCTAAATCTTAAGATTGTACCAAATCCTTATAAGTTGGTCACATGAAAAATCTGTTTTCTAAAACTCTAGTTTAGTAAATACTTAGACGTTAAATCAAGGAAGCATCAGATTCAAGTCATCTAAGGTTTTCTTTCACAAATAGCCCATATCCTGAAAAGAAAAGGGGGAAAAGGAAATGAGGGACTTATAGTTACCAATTCTCACCAAAGCATTATTAATGCAATTATTGCCTTTAATCACACACTAGGTCTCTAGCAA
This sequence comes from Corynorhinus townsendii, assembly GCA_026230045.1. NCBI lineage: Eukaryota > Metazoa > Chordata > Mammalia > Chiroptera > Vespertilionidae > Corynorhinus > Corynorhinus townsendii. Next base: position 182,984,536 of record JAPDVU010000003.1, read on the forward strand.
TGATAAGCACTAAAATCATAGGATGAGGGATGGAGTGAAAAGATGAAAGAAGCAAAAAAAGTTTGAAACAAAAATGGTCATTTATGTCCTTGTCCTTTTCTATGAAAGAAAAATGGAAATACATGATTTAAGATGAGTGTTTAAATGTAACTAAACTAACAAATTACAGTCTAAGTCAGTGGTTCTCAACCTTTTTAATGCCACGACCCTTTAATACAGTTCCTCATGTTGTGGTGACCCCCTACCATAAAAATTATTTTCGTTGCTACTTCATAACTGTAATTGTGATACTGTTAATGAATCGTAATGTAAATATCTGTGTTTTCCGATGGTCTTAGGCAACCCTGCTAGAGGTTCTCAACCTGTGGGTTGTGACCCACAGGTTGAGAATAGCTGCTGTAGAGCCTAAGACCATCGGAAAACACAGATATTTACATTATGATTTATTAACAGTATCACAATTACAGTTATGAAGTAGCAACGAAAATAATTTTTATGGTTGGGGGTCACCACAACATGAGGAACTGTATTAAAAAGCCTAGGAATCAAGCAAGCACATGTTCAGGAAGCATTCTATTTATGCCAATGGTTAAGAACTCAGTTTTAATTTTCCATTAACTATTCTGAGTACCAGTTGAACAATGTAGCTATTAAACTTTCTGTATCTACTATACAAATACTAAGAGAATCAGTCTTTATAAAATCAAAAAGCTCTTCCTGATACACTATATACTGAACCCCAAAGAGAACAAAGTCAAGTATTCCTTCAGTTTTATCTTACAGTCAATTCATTAAATAACGAAATATGGTTAAATATATTTTATGTGCTTAAACACAGTCAATGAGTTTTGTAAGAAATTCTGAAACTATCACAAGGTATTAACTTTAGAATAATCTAAAGTTTAATTCTTGAGTATCTTACAGTTTAACTGATATTTTTCCCTATGGCCACAAAGTCCATGGAAAAACAGAACCAGCTGTTGACAAAAACAATATGTTGAATCTCAGAGGGTTTATTTTCCATAAACAGAGTGTACTTTATTTTTTAACATGGTATACTTTTTAAAAAGATTTTTTATTGTTCTTTTAGAGAGACAGGAAGGGAGAGAAATATCAATCATGCCTCCTGCATGCCCCCTATTGGGATGGAGCCTGAAACCTGAGTATGTGCTCTAACCAGGAATCTAACCGGCAACCTTTTGGTGTATGGGATGATGCCCAACCCACTGAACCACATTGGCCAGAGCTAACAGGATATACTTTTATTGAGAGTTCTAAATGTTCCTAGGATGTTCCCAGCATAGCGATCATCCCCAATTAAGGGTCAAAAATATTCAAAGCACTTCCCTTTAATTAATAACCTAGAAGGTGCTAAGAACAAGACTCTTATCAAAGATTCCATTATGTAGTTAACAAAACACTGCCATGTGGTAAGTTACTCCTAAGGTCTCTCTATGGAACATTTCAGATAGCTACTAAGATTCCAAAGTCTAAAGGTATTACTTTAATTAATTATATTATCATGTGACCTGGGGTTAACTCCTTAAGAATAGTACTATTCCTTCCAAGTTGCCAATGTTATTTCCCTAATTGTTTTGTGAACTGCTTGAGAACAGGAACCTTGTCTTATTTAATACTAGAGGCCAGTGCACTAAATTCATGCACTTGGGGGGTGGGGGTCCCTCAGGCTGGCCTGCACCCTCTCACAGTCCGGGACCCTTCTGGGGATGTCCGCCTGCTGTCTTAGAGCTGAGGTCAGCACTCAGACATCCCTCTCGTAGTCCGGGACCCCTCACTCCTTACTGCCTGTCTGCAGCAGAGGTGGGACTGCACTCACCAGCCATGAGCCCAGCTTCTGGCTGAGTGGCACTCCCCCTGTGGGAGCGCAACTGACCACCAGGGGGCAGCTCCTGCATTAAGCATCTGCTCCCTGGTGGTCAGTGCACATCATAGCGACCGGTCATTCAGCCATTCGGTTGATTTGCATATTAGCCTTTTATTATATAGGATGTGCCATCCAGCACTAGATAACAGCATTAGTACATAGCAGGTGCTCACTAAATACTATTGAACAGAATTTAAGGGCTCTCTTTGTTTCTGATGAATCCACTGAAAAGCAGAGTTGAACAAAAAGTCTGCCAGAGGTGTTGAGTATTTCAGACTCCCATGCCAGGCCATTCTCTTCGTCCAATAACAAGAAGCTTGGAGAACAAGAACAACCGCTCCAAGTTATCTAAACCGTCACCAGAGGGCCCTTTGTGTTTGGGCCCCTGGGTTAATGGGCATGTTTCCAGCCCTGTAAGTACAAGAAGCAAGGGTTTGTGTTGAATATGCAGCAGCCTCCCAAAGGAAGGGAGGAGAATTTAAAATATCAGGTTTTCTTCCTATGAATACACCGCACAGACGTTACCCACAGGGCCCAGCTGTGCAAAAGAGGCACACTGCTATTTTGTCAGAAGATTAATATACACAGTTCCCAACCAGAGTTCCCCAACATCGGGATGAGAACATTCACATCTCTGTGTAACTTCCTGATATTCTCATATTTACAAGTGCAAAGCACAAGGGATATGTCTTCAAACTGCTTTTTAATTAAATTTCAAAACACCTCCTAGGGAATTTCCTTACATTTTCCTCCAAACTGGAAGACATTTACAAATTGGAATAAATACAAAATGTGTCACCCCTGAAAAATGGATTTGTTTTCATGGTGACTCCTACTCCTTGCCAAATCTGCATTGCTTTGGGGTCTGAAAAGCAAAATTGTGCATCCATCTCCCATTTGAACAAGGCAACTGATGGTCCACGCTCACTGGGTTGTCATTGAAAAACTGCTGGGAAGTGGCTCTGTTGAGTTTCATGTTCTACAAAATAAATGCAAAACAATAACAAACCCTGCCACTTTGGACTTAGTAATGCTATATTCACATTACTCTTTCATGCATCGTGAGTTTTAGCAGAACACTTGAATCACTGTAGAATACAAACAATAGATTGAAGAGGCGTGCCATGGCTCTCTGTAGGTGAAGGCAACTAGAGAGAGCAGGCGTGTTTTCTCAAGGAGAAATTTTTCTCTCCCAATGACAGAGTGAGGGATTCTTAATTGCCCTCTTCCTCGAGAATTAGAAATATTCTTTCAGAACAACATTTTATAACATTATAGCAACTAATATTCAGAAAGAATAAATGAACATAACACCAAGCCAACATATATATAATAGTGTTAGTACTTATTTTTCCTATCAGCTTATTAGACACCTGTGGTACTAACCTAATTTGCGCCCTATCTCATTTACTCCTTGCAAGCATCCATGAGGTTTATAGGATTTGTCTCCATTTTATAGATGATGCGGTTTTGCCTTAGGCAGATTAGACAACTTGCCCAAGATCCCACAACTGGTCAACCAGCAGAGAGAGGACTCAAAGGAAGCCTCACCTGCCCCCTAAGTCTGTACTCTGTGGGATACAGCAGCAATTTTTGAAGTAAAGTTCGGTTCAGAATAAACGTCTTTGAAACAAAACTAGTTTGCCTTGCTTTCAGTGAGTTCGGTGAAATCGTAGGTCTGAGACAATCCTATGTTACTCCACGCTCTACTCTCCCATGACAACATCATTTTACCAGCTTCTGTTCTTCAAGGCATCTTCTACGGCTGAGTACAGCCTTATATTCCACAGAGCTCATAAAGTATTCTCTCTCTCTCTCTTTCTCTCTCTCTCTGACACACACACACACACACACACACACACACACACACACAGCCAAGACTCCCAGGTGTTTGCACAGTTCCATGAATGAGCAGCTGTTGCTTTAAAAGAGGGTGGCAGAGGGGGGCGAGGGAGTGCTGGCTGGCAGGCGGGTGTGTAAACGTATACAGAGAGCCACTTTCTGTAAGAAGGCTAAAACATATTTAAAATGGGACCACCTCAGAGATGAAATCTTTTCCCTCCTGTTACCTCTCAACCTGCTCCAAAACTCCAATATTCAGTTTTTCCAAGTCTCCCTCTCCTTCCCCCCTTCCCTGGAGAATGCTGATTTTCTGTGTGAACACTTGGCCCACAGCAGAGCAGTTTCACTCCTTCATTTAGCAGTCAGAAATAATTTCAGCAGTTAATTATTTCCCCAGCTCACAGATGTGTGTGCCCACTCTGCGGGCGCCTCTACATGCTGCCCACACAGGCGCAAACAATGAGTGTGCCATCGTCGTTTCTTTTCCACGGGCTTTTCATCTCTGGTTGCTTCTTGGTTGCTTTTTATTTATTTTTAAGTTACACAGAAATAAAGAAAGAAAAGGTTTTCATTGAGATCCACTTGATTTGGGGAAGAAGAAAGCCCTTCATCACAGGAGGGCGCTGTGGGGAGAATGAGCCAGGTCTGATGTCAGTTGCAGCTTGTTTCCATTTAGAAATCAGCCCGGGGGTGAAGGTAAAAAGAACACACCAGCTCCTGGAGGTGCTGGCCTGACTTGGTGTCCAAAGCACCCACTGCTGAAGCCTCTTGAATTCTCCCCCATTTCCCTTGGAAAGCCTGAAACTCCTAGCTTTTTCAGTCAGTTATACATTCTCCCATGTTTATAGCTTCCGATTTAATTAGGAAGAGTCCTGTCCTGCTCAGTGCTGTCCTTTCTTTGCCATTATATATACACATAACTAAATATATATTTTCTTGCCCAAAGGAACGCATAAGTCTTAGGGTAAAGGCTGTACACACTTTACTGACTCACCAAATAAGGGAAAAAAGATATTTTTACCTTTTACTATATGCTAGATTATTAGACCATGTCCCTCCAATTGGCCATAGTTCTCATCACAGTTCTCCTTGTCCCACATTTTCCAAGAATCACATAGATTCATATGCTTAAGCCATGAAGGCTGTCCTGTGGAACTAAAGGCAGATTAAGCTCTATCTTCTCTCCTGAGTAACTACTATGCTGGTTGTCTGACTGTCTGACACATTCAAGAGTCAATTAGCTTCCAATGTCAACAGACTGTGTTAAGCTAATTGTATCGGTGGGCCTGCAGTTAGTATATACTACTTGGTCTTTCTGGGCCCCAGGCTCAATCTACAGTAGTTAATTTCATCTTTTTTATTCCCTATAGGTTTTAGTCATCATTTCCTATTGAGTTTGTTTTTCTTTGAGGGTTAGCCTAGCAGCGGCCTATTGGCTTGTAAATACATATCTTGTTAGTTGGGAGTGAGTGGGTCCTTCGTAGGAGTTGAAAGTTGCATTTCCTTCTATTCAACCTAGAGTGTAGCTTAATGAAAATCCCAGGTAGTTTCTATCATCTTTTACTGTAGTTATAAAGGCAGTAAAAATAATAATCCCTCCTGCTTGTGTAGTGTTACTGTAGCCAACTACAACAGAAATAATTTCTATATGGAGCGAAATTCAGCCTTGGGTAATAATAAAAATGCAAACTTCTAATGTTTTAAGTACATGCAATATATTTTGTAGTAATAAAATTACAAGGCTTTTCTGCTAGCTGAGAACTAAGAAACAGCTCTAGGTTACCAAGGATGCTCTTCTATTGTCCTACAGAAAGTCCACAGAGCAGGTGCCCTATTCAACTTTCATTCCACACACTTAATAAACATTTCTCATGTGTTAAGTTCAGAGGACACAGAGACAACTAAGGCATAGTCTATATTTCAAGGAATCAATAGGTTACCTACTGCAATTGAACTTAGGTAAGCTTTCTGCTGGTACCACCTGGAATTTGGAGAAATATTTCTCCTTCAAATACTGCAACCCTTGTTTAGTGAACACATGTTGTTTGTCTGCCCAGTGGAGGGAAAATATTTGTGCTTCCCGTTGAAAACTGTGCAACTAGATTTTGGGGCAACTCCCCTGGGTTATCAGATTCTGATTCTGTGGGAGTTTTATAATTCCGTTCATTGTAGGCAACTGATAGAGATGCAAAAATAATTCTTACCTATAATTTTGTCCTGTCTGGTAGCAGTTTAATCAACTTCTATCCCACTCTTTGGAAAAAAATAATATTGCCTCCATTCACACATTTATTTCAATATCCCTGATGAGTTTCTTTTTTTAATATAACATTTGTCTGGCCCCCTTCCTGACTAGTGAGTAGAATAAACCTTTAACACATGTTCATTTATGTATCTGTACCAGAGTTATAATTTTTTCAAAAATTATCTGGTAACACCAGTACCTTCCACTGGAGGGAGTTACCCTTTCTCCATTCCATGTGTTTTGGGGGGACAAGAGGATTAATACAACCTTCTAATGACCCAAATTTGGTCAAATAGTGAAATCCATTATCCCTGAACATAGTAATTGGTTTAGAAATGGGCACATGAACAAAATGGCCAATCAGATTTCTCCCTGGACTTTCCTGCTGAGCAGCATGGGAATGATATTCTTGCTTCCTTTGTGATCTTGAGTTGTAAGAAAAATGTCTATGATTTTCCTGTGTTTATCATCTCCCCCAGCTGCATGAAGAAAGCTGTGCAGTCCAGGAGGTAAAGAAGCCAACTTATGGATTCTTACCATTTATAACAGCATGGATGGAACTGGAGAGCCTTATACTAAGCAAAATAAGCCAGTCAGAGAAAGATAAATATCACATGTCTCACTCATTTGTGAAATATAATGAACAACATAAACTGATGAACAAAAATAGAACCAGAGTCATAGAAGCATTGAACAGACTGTACAACCTATGAGGGAAGGTAGCGGGGGAGAGGGTAAGAGATCAACCAAAGGACTTGTATGCATGCATATGAGCAAAACCAATGGACACAGACAAGAGGAGGGAGGTGAGGGCATGTGCTGGGGGCTGGGGGCAGCCGAGGAGAGGTTAATGGGGGTGGGGGGGAAGGAGACTAATGTAATACTTTAAACAATAAAGAATTTAAATTAAAATAAATAAATATAATTTTTTTAAAAAGAAGCCAACTTACAAAGAACAGTAGAGATAAGAGAAGAAAAAAGATAACCTTGATATCATGCTTTTGGCCTAGATTCACCCATTCCTAGAGTTTTTAATTATATGCGGGAAGGCAGAAGTAGATGGAAGTAGAGAAGGAACAATCTCCTATTTCTTAAGCTAGTTTAATTAGGTTTTATCACTTGGATCTACAAGGGTTCTGAATAACAAGCCTGACTTCGATAATCTAATTGGAGAGAGAGAGAGAGAGAGAGCGAGAGAGAGAGAGAGAGAGAGAGAGAGAGAGAGAGAGAGAGAGAGAGAGATTGATTTAATATGTGGAATGGGCTCACATGATTATGGAGGCTAAGTCTAAGATCTACAGTCATCAATCTGCAGATCCAAGAGAAATGATTGTGCAGGTCCAACTGAGATCAAAGGCCTGAGAACGAGGAGAACTAATGGTGTAAGTTCCAGTAAAAGTCTGAAAGCAGGAAAAGACCAATATCCAAGCTCCAAGACAGTTAAGCAGAGGGGAAAACTCTTTCTTACTCACACTTTTATTCTATTCAGGCCTTCAACAGATTGAGCGAGGCCCACCCAATTGAGGAGGGCAATCTGCTTTACTCAGTCTACCAATTCAAACATTCATCTCATCCAGAAACACCCTCCCAGACACATTCGAAATAATGTTTAATCAATATAAGGGCACCCTGTATCCCAGCCAAGTTGACACTTCAAATTAACCATCACAGTGCCCTGCTCATATGCTCCTGTAGCCCAATACTGAATGGAGTAAAGACCAAGAAAAATTAGCCAACAATGGGGTGCCTCTGTTCAAACCAATAAGTATTTCAAATATCTATGTAGAGGAAAAGCCATATGCTATGTGGGGGAAGAGTAGAGAGGAAAAAACTATTGAGGTGGCCAGCAATTAGCTTCTCTTTTGTTGCCTATGAACAGTTCCACTGTAGCATCAGATTTGGATTCTTGATTCAACAAAATAAAAACTCTGAAGATAACCATCCTCAGCCTACTTAGAATGCAATTTACTGATACATTATTATTATTAGTGCATGCCCCTTGGAGGGATCACCTATGCCACCCTAAGATGCTTATCAAAATAGTCCTTCAGCCCGGCTAGTGTTGCTCAGTGGTTGAGCATCAAACCAGGAGACAAGAGAACACGGGTTCGATTCCCAGTCAGGGTACATGCCTGTGTTGTGGGCTGAATCCCCAGCAGAGGGCATGCAGGAGGCAGCAGATCCATGGTCCTCTCTCATCAATGTTTCTATCTCTCTATCCCTCTCCTTTCCTCTCTCTCTAAAATCAATAAAAAATGGTCCTTCAATCCAATCATACTCCCCCAAATTTTGGAAACACAACTTGCTCCATTCTGTACACATTCAGTGAGGTTTTAACAAAGGGAAAATACAGACACCCAGAGCTGGACATTCTTTTTATTCTGCACTTTAATTGCCCACCTTCTTCTCTATATCCTGATAAACTGTCAACTCCATGAGAACTATCTCTTATTCCACCACTAGCACATGGCACAGCCTGGTCAGTATTATGTGTTCTGTAAGAATTTGTTGAATGAATATAAATGTGTTACCTCTAGATTTTAAGTTCCCTAAAGGCAAAGATTTTATTTACCTCATGTCTTTTACTGTAGACTTGTCAGAGCTGTGCCTGACACATAAAAGTATGCATGTATAAATGTGTGTGTGTGTGTGTGTGTGTGTGTGTGTGAGATATTATTATTCTTACATTATTATTTCTTTTGACTTTCCCACAGTAAGTTTCTGGCAAACCACCCTCCTGATTATAATTGCCTTATTACTCGAGTTCCATAAGCTAAATTACTCACCCCTACTGGCATAACCATTTGCTCAATTATCAATGAACAAATACAATTTACTAGTTTTTGAATAGATTTTATAATAAAGGGACATAAATTATGCTTATTGGACTACAGTTTACTAAAGTCATTATTTTTCTCTTTTCATTTCCCTTGGTAACTGTTTTGACCATATCCTCTAATGAATTGTAGCTTTATGTTGATTTCCTAGTACACTTTGAATCAAACACAAATTTCCGAGTATTTCTTTCAAAGGCTCTCCCAGCTTGACCTGCCTTCTCTGTTTTCATCTCCTATGCTAACCTCGCCTTCAGCTTCTGGACCAACTAAATTTATTGTCATGTGGTTCCTTCCACTAGTTCTTCCTCTCCTGGCTGTGAGCCTTTGCTCATTTCTTCCCATTCCTATGGAACAACAACCAAACCACAAGTTTCTCCTCTTTAAATCACAGCTCAAGGACCAACAGCTCCAAGAGCTTTTTTCCCACCCATCTTCCAATCCATCAGATCATCACTGACCCCAACTTCTACCACAACATAACCTTGAAGTGACTGGATTTATAAAGATGGGGTGGCTATAGTCCAACTTTTGGCTTACGTCAATACTAATGGCCTAATCTCAGTATTAATCAGTGTTAAGTTCGTAAAGAACCAAAAGTAATGTTCAATAGTCATTAAATCAGCATTGTAAAATTTAGCATTTGGGGGTGAAGACAATTAGGTATACTTTGAGTTTAATGAATGTATACCATGTCTTGTTCCACAAGGGATTTGAGAGAGATTATAATAACACATGGCATATAATGACAATTAAATACAACAAAATATCAAGATCGGGCGAAATGTGGATGGAATAAAATACCAAGATTATGGAGAAAACTGAAATGTAAATAACCAGGCCATAGAGTCCTCCCTGGCTATTAAAGTTGAACTGCCCATTTAGCTCTGATCTTGGCACTAAGATTGTTAATCATTAAGCCCTACTTTTTTGCTCAGTATATAAAATGAATCCTTCCTCTTTGAGTAATGTGAAAAGGATCAAGTTACCAGTGCTTTTTGGAGTTGATGCTGTAGTATAACAAAGATTAGTGTTTTCAAAAATGTTTTGCATGAAACATAGTCCCAAAAGCCATGGCATAAAAAGCGGGCCGGGTGTTCAGTTTGGGAGGCTTTGAACAATCCTGCAGAAAACAATTCTTATTTTACTAAACCCCAGTACTTCCCAAACTAATTTGAACCTGATTCCCCAACATTTTCCCACATAACATCCACAGAAGCAGCTTCTAAGTGGCTCACTTGGAAGAAGCTGATATGGGACAATAACCGAGAAATCAGGAACCAAACATCTTAAGATACTTCAATTGCATTTGTGACATTTTAGTTCTTAAGCTGGATGGTATTAATCATATAATTCTATATACTTTTTAATATGCTTGATTTATTTCCAAGACACACACACACACACACACACACACACACACAGAAAAACTGTCTCCCTCATGGAAACAGTAGGTTCCAGCAGCTTCCCCAAAGCAGTGAGCTGAGTGAAAGTGGTGCTGACTTCAACTGTGGGACAGCCTCTACTGAGTATCTCGATTGTTATTTGGTACAAAATAATATTAACAGTAACAATAACAGCAGCAGGTACTTATTGAGTACTTACTGGGTGACAATCATTCTTTTCAGGGCTCTCCTCCTATTAATTCTTTTAATCCTTATAACATCCTCTGCATCAGGACTATTATTATTTACACTAGAGGTCCTGTACACAAAATCTGTGCACTCGGTGGGGGGGGGGTCCCTCAGTCCAGCCTGCACCCTCTTGCAGTCCAGGAGCCCTCGGGGGATGGCCAACTGACAGCTTAGGCCCGCTCCCCGTGGGAAGCAGGCCTAAGCCAGCATTTGGACATCCTTAGCCACCACCGCTGCGCTCACCAGCCATGAGCCTGGTTTCTGGCTGAGCGGCACTCCCCCTGTGGGAACACACTAACCATCAGGGGCAGCTCCTGCATTGAGTGTCTGCCCCTGGTGGTCAGTGCACATCATAGCAACTGGTTGTTCTGCTGTTTGTTCAATTTGCATATTAGCCTTTTATTATATAGGATTTTACACATGTGGAAACGGAAGCATAAAAAGGTTAAGTAACTTGCTGCAAGAAAGGGGCAGAACTGGGATGCCAGTCACAGCAGTCTGACTCCTGAGTCTGCCTATCTTACCATGCCCTGTGCTACATAAACCCTATTTTATCCAGGGCGATCAATGAAGACCTATCTGACTTGGCGATATTTGAGCAAAGGCCTTAAGGAAGTAGGGGAGAGAGGTGTGCGGGTGTCTGAAGGAATAGCATTCCAAGCAGAGGGAACATCCAGTAATGCCCGTGAGGCAGGTGTGCTTGGCAAGTTTGCAGAACTTTATAACATTTATGAACTCATATAACCAAAGCCCTGTTGATCATTCCAGACTCCATATCTATTATTTTTAGTTCCTTCAACCTGCCTTTTATCTGCTCACCTCCAGAATTCTTCTCCAGAATTGCCACTTCTCCCCTACTCCCTGTGGCCCTACTTTTATCAGGCTAACCTCATTGGGTCTTATGTTGCATCTTCCATCACATCTTCCCCACAACTGGACTGTTTCTCTGTTTCTCATATACCCCATACCTCTGTGTTTCTTCTTGCAGTAGCTAATATCATTACTAAGAATTGAACTGGCATGTCATGTAAATCACAAAATAACCTAAATAAAATAGGTTTTGCTATTTTATGGATGAGGAATCTGAGGTTTAGAAAGATAAAAGCAATTTGCTCACAATTCACAGTAAGTACCAGGGTCCAGAAAATGCCAAAACCCTTGATCTCAGCATTCTGCTATATTGCCTATCTAGCACCTATCAAATTCATATAGCAATCACCCACCGAGCTTCTTCAGGCAAGGACTATAAGATGTTCCTTAGTGTGTAGAATGGCTTCTGTTACATAATGAGCTAAATAAACATGTGTCAACTAAATCAGTGGAACACAGCAGCTCTCTCCCTAAGCAGTGCCCCCCTGACTTCAGGAACATTGAGTCTAGGTCAGAACACTTGGATTGGCTCTTATGTTTAGCAGAGGCATCACCCAAATCCCCTTTCTTTGGCTGAACCACACCAGCTATATTTAAGATTTTGCATTTCTGCTCACTCCATTCCCCTGCTTGGATGCCTTAGCTACCCGACCCCTGTTTCTCAGGGTCCAGCAGAGACACTGTCTTTGCTGTCCATCAAGCCTATTCTGACAAGTCTGACTCTGGGGTCAGAGTCTGACTCAGTCCATAGAGTCCATGACTCTCCAACAATCCAGAAGTTTACCAACATACCACCTTCCAGAACATTCTAGAGATGACTTCCTCACTCTACTCCTGACTCTGAGCTGTTGTCTCTGCAATTCTCTGCTTTTTGTACTTAATTTGTACCATATGTATTTGTACTTCTGGTACATCACATCATAAAAGATTCTTCAGCAGTTCTGTTTCCAAGTTCAACAATATGGTGGGCAACAAGCTTTAAGAAACCATACGTGATATTTACAAGGCTTGTTTATTGAAAGGATTTTAAAATTTTAACAAAGAAATGCTTATTCAAGAGCTATTAAAGCTTTCGTTAATAATCACTGATATGCAAGAAGTGGTTTAAAATATTTTGGAGTAGGAATAAACTTTATGTAATATTTGAATTAAACATATCTTTTTAATTTAGACTTTGTAGGAAGTCTTACTCTGGGTCAAGATCATTTTCTTATTTCAATTCTGAACACTGTACAGGAGTGATATCTAAGGAAGAACAGACTCTGATGTCCATAGGTGATCATCATTTCTTCAAAATAACAGCTAAATAAAAGTTTTTGGAGGTAGATGTCAATCATTTAATACACACACATCTATATACACATACACAAGATTTAAAGAAATCACACCACTGACTTGGTGAACCTATTTCATTAGCATAGATTCTCTTCATTTGTAATAATGTTAGCTATGATTATTTGAACATTTCTTATATATCAGGCACTATAATGCCTTGTATACAATATTTCTTTTAATATTTTAAAAGCCCTACAATCTGGTAGGTGTTTTACTCCACTTTGTTAGACTCGCTGTCCAATAAACATGGGCCTAGAATTGGTCAGGGGTATAACTGGAAGCAGGCAATATGAGTCCAAAGCCCCTGTCTGTTTTTTTGTAAAATATAGACTCATTCATAAATTGAGATATAATTTGGGAACTTACGAGGCAGAAAATTTTGCTACATAGTTTTTACAATTAATAAACAGAAAAAAAGAAATTGGAAAGACCACAGATGTATAAGCTAAGATTTTAAAATATCTTATACTGATTTGATGTGTGTGTTCTATTTTTTCTTCTGAAAAAGTTAACAATTTCCATTACTTATGAACTAGTTTTAAATTATGGGATAAAATCTCTTTTGTAATTTATTTTTTTATTGTTTTAAGTAATACAAATAGTAGTACATATGTTTCCTTTTTTTTCCCCATTGACCTCCCCCCGACCTCCCCTACCCCCCATTACATGCCTTCACCTGCCCATCCTCCCCCCACCCCCACCCCAGTGTCTTGTATCCATTGGTTGTGCTTATATGCATGCGTACAAGTCCTTCGTTTGGTCTCTTACAAAAAATCTTTTGTTATGCCTTATTTATTTAAAATGTATTAATCAGCAAGCACCACAGATTTTCTTACATTAAAGTATTATATATTTTTTTTAACTCTCAAAATATACCATTTTTGGTTCCTGAGGACCACCTGGTCATCCACTTTAACAATTTTCCTTATTGCAAAATAACAAATTGGCAAAGAAAATGTTGAATTTGCCAACTTCAAAAAATGTAGCCATGACTACTGTGTCTAAAGTTCATCACTCTTTCATAAAACTTCAAGTGTCTTTTCATCACTATTATATACTAAAATGTATAAAAACCCAAACCAAAACAATTTCTTATTTGAATTATGCCATGTTTATCTAAAATTTCCAGAGTTACAAAATCCCTCCCCACCCCCCCGGAAAAAAAAAAAAAAAAGAACAAAAGTTTTTCCCCCAAAATTAACGTAAAATAAAGCTGGAAGAGATTAAAGAAGTCACAAGGTTCACCCTTCAATCACTTGCAACCAAGACTCATGTTGAAGAGACATATTTTAAGGTTATTTACTAAAATAATTTTAACCATATTCCTAGATTGTGCTGTGATTATCTGACATGAAACAAAATAGTGGCGTATCTTAAATTCTGCTGACAGCCTGGGAGTCACCACTAGGTGGCAGCACAGGAGACACTCAGCCCAGGAACTGATTTGAATTGGCATGACTTGGAGGGGTAAGCCAGGCCAAAGAAAGGTATAGAAGGGACTTAAACAAGCCTTTCCTGTTTTAAATTTCAAATTGTGTAACTTTTCTGGCCACTCCATTTATGGGTTAGAAAAGACAAGAACAAAAATTTCCTCTTAATGGAAGAAAAAAAGTCATCTGTAAGCTTATTCCCTTTAGGTTTTTTCCTTCATATGCATGTTTTGGCATGGTTGTAGTGAACATACAACTTTATATTCATCTAATCCATGTCCCATATTGTAGTCAGACCAATATTGTTAAAATGTAAATGAAATCGTTCTATTTCCCTGTTTTGAAATTTTCAATGGCTTCTCCTTGCTCCTTCCAAATGGCCCTGGATGATGCATCAGGCCTTTACCTCTCCAAAGTCATGCCCCTCAGACAGCACAACCCAGCCCAGCAAAAAGCACTCCATTCATAGTTATTGAGCTTTTCAATTGTTTTAATCGTATAGCATAAACTTTACTATCTTAACCATTTTAACCGAACAGTTTAGTGTTAAATATGCTCACATGGTTATGCAACAGATTTCCAGAACTTTTTCATCTTATAAAACTGAAATTCTAAACCTTTTAAACAACTCTTTATTTCTCTCTTCCACAAGCCCTGGCAACCACCATTTTCCTTTCTGTTTCCATGCATTTGAATACTTTAGATAGCTCATGTAAGTAGAATCATACAGTACTTGATTTTTTGTGACTGGCTTATTTCACTTAAAATAATGTTCTCAAAGTTCATCCGTGTTGTACCATGTAATAGAATTGTATTCCTTTTTAAATCTGAGTAATATTCATATATGTGTGTAAGTATTTTTATATCTTATCAAACAAACTAAGCTTTTCTATAATATATTTACCTTGTTAGTCATATTTCTGCAATATATTCTTTGCTAATCTATTTTCCTTTTTATCACTGTTTTTTCTATTTATATTTATATCCTATAGTTTTTAATTTTTACATTATATTTACTTTTACTTTTAATGTGGTCATTTTATATTGATCATTCTATTGTTTCTAAGCATAAACATTTATTTTATCTTCATATGTAAATACCTAGTAAATATTTACTTCTACCTTTTTTGTTTTTTTCTATAACTCAGTTTTCATATTTAAATCTTTAATCCCTCTGAAATTTATTTTGAAACACAGTATAGATATAAATGGATTACTTTTTCAAAATTGTAAAGTAGTTAGTCCCAATACTTTTATTGGATATTTCTCTTCCTCGCTGTTCTGAAGTGCCCAATATATGTATATTAAAATCACTTATATGCACTAGTTTTTTAATAACAAGTCTATTGAGATGTAATTCACACTAGCGTGTGCAGTTCAATGGTTTTCCTATATTCACAGTGGTGCAATCATCACCACAACCTAACTCCAGGGTCTTTTCATCACCCCGAAGAGAATGCACCCTCCTGTCAGCAGTCACTTCAATCCTCCCCTCCCCCCAGCCTCTGGCAACCACTAATCTACTTTCTATCTATAAATTTGGCTATTCTGAACATTTCATATAAATGGGGTTATACAATATGTGGCCTTTTTATGACTGATTTCTTTTAATTATTTTCAAAGTTCATCTCTAGTTGTCACATATATTAATACTTCATTACATTTTATGACTGAATAATACTCCAATGTATGATGTACTACATTTTGTTTATTCATTTATTAGTTGATGGACATTTGGGTTGTTCCCATTTTTTGATGCTTATGAAGAAGGCAGCTATGAACATTTGAGTGCAAGTCTATGTTCAAGTTTTCGAGGAACTGCCAAACTGTATATCATTCCTACCAGTAATATATGAGAGTTCCAATTTCTCCACATATTCATCAACACTTACTATTGTCTTTTCTATTGTAGCTATGCATGTGGGTGTGAAGTATTCCATTGTGGCTTTTATTTGTATTTCCATAATGATTTATGACATTGAACAGCTTTTCATGTACTTATTTGCCATTTGTATATCTTCCTTGGAGAAATGTCTATGTAAATCCTCTGCTAATTTTTTTAATTGCTTTGTCTTTTTGTATTTGAGTTATAGGATTTATTTACGTACTCTGGGTACAAGTCCTTATCAGATATATGATTTGCCAATATTTTCTCCCAATCTGTGGATTTTCTTTTCACCTTCTTCATGATGTCTTTTCAAGTACAAAAGTTTTGTGTATTTTTTAATGAAGACCAGTTTATCTATTTTTTCCTCAATTGTTTGTGCTTTGGGCATCATTTCTAAAAGAACTATTGCCTAATTCAAAGTGGCAAAGATTATGTCTGTTTTCTTCTAAGAATTCTGTAATTTTAGTTCTTACATTTAGGTTTAAGTTCCATTTTGAGTTAATTTTTATATATGGTATGAGGTATAAATCCAACTTCATTCTTTTGCATATTGATATCCAGTTGTCCCAGCACCATTGGCTAAAGAAACTATTTCCCTATTGAAATGTATTTGACTAATTTCTGTGCCAATTCTTTGTTCCAATAGTCACCACATTCTTGAAGGTCCACAATGTCTTAATTAAAATCTGTTTTAAGACATGGAAGGGCTAGTCTTCCATTATTAAGCACTTTTATCACCTCCAACCCCTCCCCATACCACACACGCACACAGAATATTTCTTTTAATTTTCAACAAATTATTATTCTAGATTAGTAGCTTACAAACCTGCTTTTGCAGAGAGTAAATTCAGTGTGTAAGGTTCATTGCTTGTGATTTTCTTCCTCCTTGAATTGCTATTGGTAATGAGTTATTTTTATTTTTCTCAATCTATTGAGGTAATACTGTTCAATCATAGAACAGTATTACCTCCATTTAAAGAGTAAATAAAAATTTCAAAATAGACATATAGCATAAGGAACTTAAATTCTGTGACTTGATCTAGTTCACCCAACTAGATAAACAGGGGAAAAGACATTTGAATATCTCAATTACCATGATGTTGATTTTTTAGTATCTTTCCATTTAAATCTTAATGCTTTCAATCTAGCAATCTGGATTTTTAAGAAAGATGTCAATAAATCTAACCATATTTTCTTCTCCCTACTGTTTATTTTTTTATATAATCCCAATAGATTTACAATTTGATACTCTTTGCCTTCTCAACTTAGGGAAAAAAAGTTTGCTATTGGCTTGGTCCAATTACTGTTTTAGTTTTAATGTAGAAGAAATATTCTGAAGGAATGGACAGTATGATAACTCAAGATGGTGGGGAGAGAGATGTTGTTTAGGAAAAGCAATATTTTTATTGCTCTCCTAATAAAGTCTACGATTAGTAAAGCTCAACAAAATCTTTAGGGGTGTGGGAACATACGAAGATAGAATGAGAAAACATTGCAGTGGGCATATATTTAGCCCTCTCTCAAAACAAAAGAAGTGAATATACTGTTTTAGAGAATAATGTTGAAGCTTTTCCCAACTCTAGGTCTATATAAGACAAAAGAGGTATGTTACAAATTTATGCCATTTGCTGAAGACTGGGCAATGCAACCTGTTGCCTTTTACATATACAGCTCTCTCTCTCCTACTCCCCCCCCCCCCCATAAACTACCTACACAGACAGTCTAGGTCAGCTACTTTATAACAGAAATAAAATACTAGGCACATGTAGAAAATTTAAAATATTCTGGCAGTCACATTTCAAAACAGTAAAAAGAAACAGACAACATTAATTTTAATATGTATCATTTAACCCAATATATCTTAACATAGTATTTCAACACATAACCATTATAAAAATTATTAGATTTTTAGGTTATTTTTTCATACTAAATCTAGTGTGTAGCTCACACTAACCACTATCTCAATTTGAACTAGCTATGTGTCCAGGGCTCCAAAGCCACGTGGGGCTTGTGGCTTCTGTCCTGAAGGGCATAGCATAGTTAGAAGGCCACCAGAACTTCTCCAGCCAGAGAGCCACCCAGAGAAGGGGAGGCATGGGAGGGAAAGGAGAAAAGATGAAAGAAAGAAAAATAGAGGAAGATGAGGAGAAATGATTGAGAAAATAAGAAAAAGATAAAGGAAAGGAGAGGAAGTGGGTGAACATTTTCTGAACGCTCGCAGTGTGCCAGCTGTTGTGTACCATGGAAAGTGCTAGAAGCTACTTGGCAATCAGGTTTAGCATCCACAGTGTGGGGAAGTAGGAAAGTCACATTTGAAGTAAGCTGTTATTACTGGGGATGACTCAGTATGTTAGAAAAGTCCTTTAAACACTCCGTCATGGGGACATGTTGTACCGGTTCACATGCTCATAGTATGGATACTCATCGCCGCTGGTGTGGAAATTCAGCCACGGAGAGGGCTGCGTTTGAGAGAAACTGTTTCCCACACTGCTTTTTCCCTTTGCAAAACACCAGACACAATGCCAGACATCCCCTCAGAGGAGTCCCAGGCTAATCAAACATGCAATGGGATGGGAACACAAAGGGGATATGAAGGAGAAGAAAGAAAAGAGAACTATATCGTGATTTTAGGGAGTAAGAAGATCACCACCCTGAATTTGTAGATAAGGAACAGATGAAAATTGGGCACACATCATTATATACGATTTTAATATAGACTTTTCATTTTAAGCAGTATATAACGGTGCAGCCTTTCCCCATGTTTGAGCAGGGCGAAGGACCAAGCTTCTGCTGTAGATTTGGGTCTAAAGCAGTGGTTGGCAAACTCGTGAGTCAACAAGAGCCAAATATCAACAGTGCAATGATTGAAATTTCTTTTGAGAGCCAAATTTTTTAAACTTAAACTATACAGGTAGGTACATTGTTATTAACTTAATTGAGGGTACTCCTAAGCTGGCCTTTGCTAAAAACATCCTCAATCTAATTGAGGTACACTCAAGGGGCCAAAGAGCCGCATGTGGCTCGCGAGCCACGGTTTGCCAACCACTGGTCTAAGGAACCTTACCTATACTTGGGAGTGGGCAGAGATGACCTTCAACTGCAAGGCACAGACTAAATGTAACTGAAATGTTTTCTCTAAGTGACGCTGGCCCAGCTGGCCCAGAGAGCAAGAGAAAATCCAAAGCATCAACACCAAGGTGGAGAGCAAGACAAGAATGTAAAAGAGAGGCTAGATTAACAAAAGCTAAGAAGCAGGCAAGAAGGAGCAGGCTGGTATGCTGGACCTGGAGGCAACTATATACTTGCAGAGAGACCTCTGGCTAAGCCTGTGAGGGGAAAGAGCTCTTAAAGGGTATAATACCATGTCTCAACTCCAGTTTAGTGGGGAATATGTACATTACTAGGAAAATATTAAGTACTAGTATTTTATAAATAGATTTTATATATTCACCAAAAGAAAAAACACAGTAGTAATCCTAATACATCTGCCAGACATATCCTTTAAATGCCCCACATATGAGTTGCAGTGAAGTGAGCAGACCAAAATTTTCCATCCTAATATAATTCAGGCCTTGCATCTGGGTAGGGTCTATACGCAGGATTAGCGCATTAGAAACCCATGTTGTTTTTGCTTGTTCTCTCATGATTTTTACACCCCTATCCAACTTTGAAACATGAAGGCCCTTCCCTTTCTCAGACCACCCCAATCCCAATGGAACAAGCTGAAGCACTCCAACCCCATGGAACCACTGCTTAAGAAAACACTCAAGACACTTCATAAGTATTGAGAATTTCCTCTGAGGCACTTTATTGCTTTCTTTCCAAGTTATTTACATTTGCTCTTTTCACTTTTGCAAATTCACCTCTTTGTTTTCTACTTCACTTAATCAAGTTCAAAATTCTTTTCATGTAAGTCTTCAGCGGGGCAACAAGGAGCCCTGTCACTTTGGTTCCCATAGACCAGCGATGGCCTGTAATCATCTTATAATGCAGTTCTTGGCAAGGGCAAAGCTTCTAGAAACCAGCCCTCTGATACACTGCAAGTTCTCTGCCTTGCCTGAAAACTGCTGTGAGTATGTCCAAGAAATGTTATCATCATTTGAACCTGTACTAGGCTTGGTAGAGACGACTAAGAGAAAAGAGAAGTCCTCTTTCGAGCCATCTTGAAAACATGTTTCCAAACATAGAACAGTAAGAAAAACATTAATGTTCTCTGTGTTATTCGATTTTATCTTTTTAGATTTTTGTTTTTAATTAAATGTGACCGTTTGGTTTCTTTCACTCTCTGATGGGATGGAAGGACTAGAAGTAGGGAGTGGGGTGAAAGAAAAGAAAGGAAGAAAGGAAAGAAAATGAGGTTCCGGATAAGAGCCTAAAGAGAAAATTTAAGGCAAAGCAGAGTGGCTGAGTGATTAAGACATGGAATTAAATCATGATTTTGAATTCTGGCATTGACATACTCCAACTCAGTAAGTTGGACAAGCTACTCAATTCTTTACGTTTGTCCCCTTAATTGAAAAATGGGAATAATACTCAAATCTACCTCATGGGGCTGTTGGAACAACTAATTAAAATAATGCTGTAAAGCAATGAACAAATGTCGGGCACAGAGTGGATATCACAATTAGTAGCAGTAATGCAGATGGGATTGAACAGAATGAAATAAACTCAATGCTATACTTCATTTCATCCATTCCATTCCTACAACTTTACATGCTGATTTTCTCTCTTTGATGTCCATGACAGATGTGAGAGTAGAAACAGGATGGGTAGAAAGGTGCTTTCAGAGAGCAAACCTATGAGTCATGTGACAGTTACCATGGGGCCACACAACTTCCAGAAATAGGAAGTGGCAAAAGAAAAGCATGATTGTAAGAACATCTCTCATAAACAATCCCTTAGCTAAGATCTTCAACTGCCATTCTCCTTTCTGTAAACATAAATTACAGGCCTGTTTTCCACCTGACAAATCTCCACCCTTGGCACTATCGTTTCTCCCATCCTCTATCTCAGCCCTCTCAACAGCTGGGACCAGTTGGGGACCAGGGTGGCTGTTCTAGCAGTAAACTTCAATTGACCCTGACCTTGGCCAACCCTACCTCAAGGCAACTATCTGAACAAAACTAGAATAGGAAAAGATGGGGTGCAGAAAGACTAAAAGGGAATCTTCTAGAAACCCTGCAATAACTTTCAAGCAAGAGCAAATTCTAAGTACATTTTATTCAGATAGTCACAATAGCAGGAGTGACTTTTTCATCTTTGAAGAAGGTAACATATTGACCCAGCTAAAGAAAATCAGTCTACATCACCCCACTCAGTGAGTCTCAGAGCAGTGAACCTATCCCTGTGTTAATGATCTGTTCAAACCGACTGAAGCAGTTCATGTCTTCTGTTTGGGATACCTGCAAATGTTCCCACTCTTCTCAAGGTGCTCTTTTTCTGGCAACACCAGTTGTGTGTTAGAAAACCTACATGAATACAGATAAGCTGGATTCAGCTAATTGTCAACCCTCCACAAATGCTGATCAATTAAACTTTTAATTCACACACTCATACATATGTAGTATGTGAGCCACAGGTGAGAGTAACATAACTATCTTTACAGAATAAGTAAAATATGTTTTGCATATTGTAATACATACTGAATATGGATGTATATATTTTTCATATATTATAATATATACTTAATATATATCAACTTTAATATATACTTCACAATATATACTTAAATGTATTTAGGATATACCTAGAGTATTCTACTTCATCCTATCTAATAAAGAGGGAATATGCAAATTGACCATCACATTGTAACAAGATGGCTGTGCCCACAGTGGAGGCCAAGTTCCCATAACAAGCCTTAATGAGCAATCAGCAGGGACCTGAGGCTGCATGGTGCTGGGCCAGGGCAGGGGACCTGAAGCTGCATCCCCTACCTGGTGGGGCTTGACAGGAGATCTCAGGCCACGCCCCTCACCCCAATGCCAGGCTGGGGGGCCTCAGGCCATACCCCTCACCCAGCAGGGCTTGACGGGGGACCTCAGGCTGTACCCACACCCCAGCACTGGGCTGTGGGACCTGAGGCCACACCCCCTGCCTGGCAGGGCTTCTTGACAGGGGACCTCAGGCAGTGCCCCCTGCCCCAGTGCCAGGCCTGAGGTCACACACCCTCCCCCCACTCTGCCATGCAGGCCTTGACAGGGATGGGGCTGGCCGGGGCTGGATCCAGCCCAGTGGAGGTGGGCCAGGCCAGGTCTGGATGTGGGTGTGGGCGTGGGTCTGGGTCTGGGTCTTGCGATTTTGAGGTGTACGTGGGTGGGCGAGGACTTGACTCTGGTTCCCATGGCACACCCCAGACCCTGACAGGAGGAAGATTTTCATATACATTTTATTAATTTTCTTTCATTTCTGACACTTCTATTATAAAGAAAGGGCAAATAGCAATATTAAAATATTTCCTCTAATTAATTCCCTTTTAATGCACACAAATTTCGTGCACCAGGTCACTAGTAAGAATATAAGCTTCATGAGACAGGAGTTTGTCCATTTTTACCTAGTAGGTACTTAATATAGTAAATCTTGTTAAATGAAAGAATGGACATATAATAAAGCATTTCATTTGATCCTCCAGACAACCCTATCAATGACTTAGGAATGAAAAGTAATATTACTGTCAGCATGTTGTAGTTGAAAGATTCCAAATAGCTTGGCCAAGTCCCCCAGCTGGGGAGTGGCAGATTAGGATGGGAGCCTAGGTTGAATAATTTTTCATCCATGCTTTTCAGTGAATAAACTTAACCTATTTATGTGAGAAAACAAAAATTGCTTTTTTTCTTCACCAAGTAATATCGCTGGGCTAAATTCATTTCACCAACTATACCTTATTTTCTTGGATCATGTTTATCTGGAGCTTCAGGCTGAGAGAATTACTGTCCAGTTCCTTTCTTTTTTTTTTTAATACATTTTTAATGATTTCAAAGAGAAAGGGAAAGGGAGGGAAAGAGAAACATCAATGATGAGAACCATTGATCAGCTGCCTCCCTCACACCTCCTAATAGGTATGGAGTCCATAACTGGGCATGTGCCCTAACTGGGAATCGAATTGTGGCCTCCTGGTTCATAGGTCAATGCTCAACCACTGAGCCACACCAGCCGGGTATTACTGTCCAGTTCTTTGTGCAGTTTTCATTCCTCTCCCCTCTGAGCCATCCAGAGCCCTCAGGAGCCCCTCCACTTTTCCTTTCATCCTTCCACTCTCTCTCTTCCCCACCCCGTTTCCTGATTTTGTTTCTCTATCTTCCCGTCTCCTCCGCTGACTCAAGCAGTGACTGAACTGAAGTAGGAAACAGGCTCTCTTGGTGGGAAAGAACCATTTGGAATCCAGTCTCCTGCTTCAAGTGCTTGAGATGTCTTCCTAATAAGCAACAGTGAAAGGTAAAAGCCCCATTTACAGGATAGGAGGGATTGTTTAGTTAACACACCAGATCTCTACACAGGTACCCACACAAAGGCGAACACCTTCCCCCACCCCTTCACATACACACAACCTCCTAAATCTGCTTAAAAAAATTTTTTTTAAAAAAACCTTGATTTTGGAGAGATACATTTGGTTTTTGAGTGAATCATTAGCCTCCTAATTCTTCTTTCTACCAAAACATGAGGAATACTGGATAATGTGTCCAGTCAGTGCCTTTTTTATTAACCTCTGGACATTAACTTTAAAAAGCCCTTGGGGAGAAACCAAGATGGCGGCATAGGTAAACACCTAAACTGCTGCCTTGCACAACAATTTCAAAACTACAACTAAAAGACAAAACGGACATCATCCAGAACCACAGGAAGGCTGGCTGAGTGGAAATTCTACAACTAGAAGGAAAGAGAAAAGCACACTGAGACTCAGGAGCTGCAGGAGGCAGAGGTACTGAGACGCGCACGTGGAGAGGACTGGCAACTGAGTGCACGGCTGGCATTCTCAAGCAGGAAGGAGACAAAAGCTCCCGACTGCACTGAACTCCAGTTCTGGGCGAGAATCTGGGGACCCAGACTCAGTCGGGGAGAAACTGGACTATCTGGCAGCAGGCAGAACTCAAAGGCGGCTTTCTCTCAGAGGTGCTTGCAGCAATTACCATGGGACACTGAGACACAGGGGCCTATTAGGGCAGGGCTGATGGGAAACCAATGCTGTCTGCTCTGCCCTGAGACTCGGCCCCATCCAAGCTGAGCACAGAGGCTTTTACAAGTCTTGTCTCATAAGGGTGTCTCCAGCACAGAAGTTCTCCCAATGTAGACAGAGCTGAACCTCACAGCCAATTGGGCTGGAGGTCAATTCCTCCTAGTGATACTAACAACAATCAAGTCTTAACCTCAACAAGACTGTGCACACAGCCCACAAAGGAGTGCACCAAGAATGTCCACTTCAGGTAACTGGGGAGGCTGAGCCACTGGGCCCTATAGGACACCTAGCACACAAAGCCACTCCATCAACTCAGGGAAGCAGCCAAAATGTGGAAGACAAAGAAACAGATCACAAATGAAAGAAATGAAGGAAAGCAAATGACTGGATATAGAGTTCAAAACCATGGTTATAAGGTTTTTCAAGAATTTTCTAGAAAAGGCTGATAAATTTAGCGAGACCCTCGAGGATGTGAAAAAGGACCAATTGGAAATTAAGCATACACTGACTGAAATAAAAAATATTATACAGAGATCTAACAGCAGACTAGAGGATCGCAAGAATCAACTCAAAGATTTGAAATACAAAGAAGCAAAAAACACTCAACCAGAAAATCAAAAAGAAAAAGAATCCAAAAATATGAAGATAGTGTAAGGAGCCTCTGGGACAACTTCAAGCGTACCAACATCAGAATTATGGGGGTTCCAGAAGAGAGCGAGCAAGATACTGAAAACCTATTTGAAGAAATAATGACTGAAAACTTCCCCCACCTGGTGAAAGAAATAGACTTACAAGTCTAGGAAGCACAGAGAACCCCAAACAAAAAGAATCCAAAGAGGACCACACCAAGACATATAATTAAAATGCCAAGAGCAAAAGACAAAGACAGAATCTTAAAAGCAGCAAGAGAAAAACAGTTTCCTACAAGGGAGCACCCATACGACTGTCAGCTGATTTCTCAACAGAAACTATGCAGGCCAGACGGGAGTGGCAAGAAATCTACAAAGTGATGAATAGCAATAACCTACAACCAAGATTACTCTACCCAGCAAAGCTATCATTCAGAATTGAAGGGCAGATAAGGAGCTTCACAGATAAGAAAAAGCTAAAGGAGTTCATTACCACCAAACCAGTATTATATGAAATGCTGAAAGGTATTCTTTAAGAAGAAGAAGAAAAAGGTAAAGATAAAAATTATGAACAACAACTATATATCAACAAGTGAATCTAAATATCAAGTGAATAAAAAATCTTATGAACAGAATAAACTGGTGAATATAATAGAATCAGGGTCATAGAAAGGGAGTGGACTGACAATTCTCGGCGGGAAAGGGGTGTTGGGGGCGCGGAAGAGACTGGACAAAAATCGTGCACCTATGGATGAGGACAGTGGGTTGGGGGGTAAGGGCAGAGGGTAGGTTGGGAACCCGGTGGAGGGGAGCCTTGGGGGGGGGGGAGGGAAGAGGAACAATTATAACAATCTGAACAATAACGATTTATTAAATTAAAAATAAATAAATAAAAAGCCCATGGGGCCCAGCCAGTCTGGCTCAGTGGTGGAGCATGGACCTATGACTCAGGAGGACACTGTTCAATTCCTGGTCAGGTCATATGCCCAGGTTGTGAGCTTGATCCCCATTAGAAGGAGTGCAGGAAGCAGCCAATCAATGATTCTTTCTCATCATTGATGTTTCTATCACTCTCTCCCTCTCCCTTCCTCTCTGAAATCAATAAAAATAGTTTTTAAAATTAAAAAAAAATACATATAGCCACACACCCACTCATGAGATAAAAAGATGATGTACAAGAATTGAGATTTTCTTTAAAACATTTCTTATTTTTAGGGCAGTAGAATCAATGTCTATGAAAATCATGGTGTCCGCGGGTATGAATGCCCACTTAGTATTTAGCAAGCTCAGTTCCCTGCTTGCAGGCCTCCCTGGCCAAATTTATTGCCCATGGCTGAAGAAAGGATTTTTTCCCCCCATGAAACTTGTTTTGGCTTGAAGCAAAGTTCAAATAATATTTACCAAGATTATTAAAAAACTCTAAAACTTTTTTCTTCTTCAGCATTCAGGGATGGAATGTCAGAAAGTGTTGACATTAATTTTTAAATTAATATTTTTGGAAGAATTTTCTTTAATAAAAGATCAAATGATTACGACGATGCTGGAAATGGACTGCTGCTGATTGGGAACAATGCTTGTCAACAGCAAAGTTCAGAACTTAACGCAAGCTCTCCAGTGCATTTGCGCACTGGAAACAAATTACCTTCTTAAAAAAATGTTTTTAATTTTTATTCTAGCTCATCTTCAGCTGTAAGGCTGAAATGCTGACTTCAAAAACATTTTTGCTGCTAGCAGGGGAAAGAGCATTTCTTAACTGAACTGTAGAGTCTACATAAATTCTCCATTACCATATGATAAAGAACCCTAAGTGCCTAGTAGGTATTTCAAAAAAGCTACTAAGTAAGAGATTGCTTGCACTTCCCAGTCTTACTTTGTTTTAACATGCAGTGAAAGCAGATGGCAATAAAGAAGAGAATGAGCAATGAAGAGTTAAATATTTTAAGAATGTATTTTATAGAATGATAGTGATAACAGATGATTGTGAGGTTATTTAATGTGTTTTACTCTAAATAAAATTTATCTCAAAAGAAGAAGGGAAGAGGAGGAGGAGGAGAACAAGGAGGAGGAGAAACAGAAGGAGAAGGAAGAGGAAGAAGTAGAAGAAAAGGAGGAGGAAGAGGTAGAAGAAAAGGAGGAGGAAGAGAAGGAGGAGGAGGAGGAGAAGGAGAAGGAGAAGAAGAAGGAGGAGGAGGAGGAGAAGGAGGAGGGGGAGGAGAAGGGGCAAGAGAAGGGGAATGGAATGAGCTCCCTTTTAACAGACACAGTTTAGAAATGAAGCTCTACCACTCAGCTGTGTGACCTCAAGTACAGAATATAGTCAATAATATTGTAATAACTATGTAGGATGTCAGATGGGTACCAGTTTTATCAGTGTTCACTTCATAAGTCATATAAACGTCTACTCACTATGTTGTACACCTGAAACCAATATAATACTGTATGACAACTGTAATTGAAGAATTTTTAAATTTTTCAATGAACTTTTATTGGTTTCACTTTCCACACCTGAAAAATCAGTGTACCAATAATACCTTCCTAGAGTACTTGTGTTAGCTCTCCCAATTCCCATGGTTTTATTTCTTTGTTTTTCACTTTAGTTTTCTCCATCAAAATTATCTTCTAAAATACTGTTGTTACTTACTTATTTAGTTTGCTTAGTTTAGTTATATGAACATGCTTCTCCATTAGAATATAAGTCCCAGGTGGACAGTGACTTTGATTACTCACTGCTGTATCCTATCCAGCACTAATAAATACTTAATAACTATTTATTGAATGTTAAGTAAATAAAAATAAAGTTCCCAATCTAGGGCTGGGGTGTAAGACCCTCTTCCTCTGACTTATCAATGAGCCTACTCCTGTCATTGTGAGGGACATAAAAGGAAATTAGGAGACTTTCCAAAAGTTCTTATTTGTCTTCCATGCTCCTCACTCTGCTTTCCTTAACAGTCCTATCTCTGGATCTATAGACACATCCTAGACCTAAGATTCTGAATCAGGATTGAACCATCCTGGGAATAGACATGGCCTCATCTGATCTGATATCCCTCCCTTTACTTTATTTATTTATTTATTTATTTATTTATTTATTTATTTATTTATTTGAGAGAGAGAGAGAGGAAGGGAGAAAAAGAGAAAGATAGAAACAACAATTATGGGAGAGAATCATTAATTGGCTGCCTCCTACAGGCCCCCTACTGGAGATTGAGACCAAAACCTTGGGCATGTGCCCTGACTGGGAATCAAACCAGTGACCTCTTGGTTCATGGATTGATGCTCAACCACTGAACCACACTGGCTGGGCTCCCTTTACTTTTTGGGTTGATTTTTGTCTAAAAGATGGCATTCTCAATTCCTTAAAATAAAATGGGGGTTTTCTTTGCCATTCTTAAAACTTGGTCTCATGTCCAGGTATAGAGATACATTTGCCTAGATTGCACAAACCAGGGACACTGATTCTCTAAATGACCAGGACCACAGAGTTTAATCCCCAGGAATGAGACCAGCTAACTCCTGTTTTTACTGGAACACAGCTGAGGTGCCTGAGCATGGAAGCAATGCAAACAAACCATCAGAGGAGATATGGATCTTAAAATATTCTTTAGTGTTAAAACCATGGTCAAAATTTGTTCTTCACTGCTAAGATTAACCATAATTTTAAAGACTCAAACTTCCATCTTTGTGCTGGACAAAATCCAGAACCCTAACTTCCCTCCCTCCTTTCAAGATGAAAAACTCAAGCTCTGGGGGTGGCCAGATCTAGGATGGGATCCTGACTCTATGTATAGGAATCTGTACAACCTTGAGAAAACTGCGATTTCCTTGTGTAAAATGGGATAGTGATACCTATCCTCTAGGATTATTATTATGATTCAACAACTTAATGCTTATAATGCATCTAGTACAGTTCCCAGTACACAGTAAGAATTCCATAAATGTTAATTTGTTTCTCCTTTTCTTACTTACCTGGCATTAAAGATCTGTCTTATGAATTATTTGAACCTGGGTAATTCATTTAACTTCCCTAAGTCTTAGAATCCTCAGTTCTAAAGTGGGTATAATTCTTACCCTGTAGATTACAGTAAATGAGAAAGCATTGCTGTGCTAGTTACAGTGTCTAACATTTCATAAGTGCTCAGTACATAGCAGCTATTATTATTATTTACAATTGTTTAGCATCTGATTTGTATCACAACTGCAGGACTTGTCTTCTAGA
The DNA here is from genome assembly GCA_026230045.1 of Corynorhinus townsendii. NCBI lineage: Eukaryota > Metazoa > Chordata > Mammalia > Chiroptera > Vespertilionidae > Corynorhinus > Corynorhinus townsendii. Next base: position 183,013,514 of record JAPDVU010000003.1, read on the forward strand.
CACTTTAAATGCATTACCTTGTTAATGTAATCTTCAAAGAAACTCTCACTGTGAAAAATAGGTATCCCTATTTCTATATGATAGATGAGAAACTAAGACCCAAAAAGTTAAGTAATTTGCTCAGAATTACACAGATAGTGAGTGTCATGGCTGGTATTTAAACTCATGTCTTCTTGACTTCAAAGTCTGTGTTTCCCCTGTGATTATGACACAGTGATTCCCAAATTTGTATTAATCTTATATAATAGAGAGGTAATATGCAAATGATCATCACGCCATCATGCTGAGATGCCCTCACGCCATCACAATCCATCACCAGAAGGATGCGTGCACAGCAGGCATGTGCGGGTGGGCAGGGACTTGATGCTGCATGTGTGGTGCAGAGGTGGAGCCCGGCAGCTCCACACGGCAAGGCCTGGGGGTCCTGTGGCTCCATGTGGCGCAGAGGAGGCAGGGCCCGGCAGCGCCGGCCTACCTCTTTGGGGCAATCCATTGAGGAGCCCCCGATGGGTGGACGGGGCCTACCTCTTTGGGGACGATCGATCATGGGGCTCCTGCACTGTGAGAGGGCACAGGCCAGGCTGGGGGACCTCCCCCCCAAGTGCACTAATTTCGTGCACCTGGCCACTAGTATCACCATCAGTATCATCTATTCTCTTAATGCATCCCTTGCTAGATCAGACCTACTTTGTCTAACACATCTGTCCCCAGTATCCAACCATGACAACAAATTGGTCTGTGCCCTAATGGCTCACAGGGACTAGAATACCAAGTTTTAGTGTGTGTGGGTCTGGAGAGCAGGGTACAGGCTATCTTGTGACTGTTTTCTTTTTGGGTTTTCATCTTCATTGTGAGTGCTCTTACTGTATAGCTTTGGAATGTGTAATGGCAGAACATGCAGAAGCCAAACAGTCATCTTCATCTAAATGCCTACAGAATAGTTGCAAATTCAGATACCAGCATAAATATGCAGCTGGTAAGAGTAACATATGTAAAGTTATAGCAACTCCATTCAAAGAGCAAAGTGCCAGGTAAAGGGAAAAGGGAGCTCAACGACAGAGTGAGAATATCCAGGGTTGTCCAGGAGAGTTGGGTTAATGCCGGTAAGGAGCAACACAGGCCTGGCATACAGCAGGTACTCAATACATATTCATTGGGCAAATGAAGGAATAAACCATATCCATTACATTATTTGATGGGCGGTAATTCTTAAAATCACAAATATAGAACTGCAGCCCTCTGTGTGATGGTCAGATCCTGGGTGTGCCCTATCCTGTTCCTCCCCCATTCTGACATTGCCAACCTTTGCCCCTGAGATGACCATTATGACCCCACATGTGAAAATACCTCAGAGATCATGCCTCCTCATTTTTGCCTTCCCAGTCTATTGTCCCAGAATTTCTACAACAAAAATGGAGTTCAAAGTGACTACGGTGACCATGAGGCATGCCACAAGAGAAACAAAAATAGGACCACCTCTGTTAGGAGACAGAATTCTTCAAATGAATGACTGTCCTAAAAAATTCCTAACAAGTCATCACAATGCATACAACTTCTATCCTTCAATGCTACCTAAGATCTACAAAGAGGGGTAAGGCAAGGTGGCCTTCTCAGAAAGAGGCTGAATGCCAGAACCTGTAGCTAATGCTGGCCATTGAGCCTCATTGGCCTCCTCACCCTGCTCCCAGCTGCAGGCCTGGGCCCACTGTTCCAGATACTGCATTTTCCCTTGGCAAGAGGCATATCTGAGATTTCTTGGCAGAGGTAGCTGCCTTGATTTCAAGACAACCCTGCTGTTGGTTCCTGCTGTCTTGTTCCTAACTCTCTGCCCCCCATTTAGCCTTCACCTCATGAACCCAGAGTTTCCTGGCTTCTGCCTAACCCCTGGCTCCAAGTTCTATTATGTTTGCCAGATTCAAGGCACTCCCAAGTCCAGCCAACCGCTGTGTCTGGCCCTGAGCTTTCCTCCCAAGCTTCCCCTGGCTCTTCTGGTCTTGAGTCTCAATCTCTGGCCCATTGCCTCTCAATCCTTTATAACGCTGGTTGAATACGCACTTTCCCAGCAATGGAGATCTTGCATATGCCCCATAGTGACTTTTTAAAGAAACCTAGCGCAAAGAGATCTAGCATCATGACCCTCCTTATTATATCCAGATTGGGATTAATTTAGAGGTGATGTTAAGAGTTTTCTTTATGATTAAAATAAGGCGGGGGGGGGATTTAAGAGGAATATTTTGGGAAGCAGACTTTGAGCTCTTTGTAGGAAAAGCCTCCAATCATTCCCCTACTTCCTCCCTATTAAGGAACTTATGCAAATCAACCAGGCATAAACATTTAGGACTAAATTCATTAGCACCATCTTTCAGACTTCCCAATTTTTTTACCACCACTTTCCACAAAAACCATCAATAAGTTTAACATTTTAAATAATTCTCCAGTTCTATTGTTACATAGTCATTAATTCCTTTATTTAAATGCATTCTCTATATCTAAAAATATACAACTTATGGCATAAAGTAATTTGTTTAAAAGTTTTCATTGATCAATAACAGAAATGTTATTGAATTAAGACTCAATTGAGGTCGAGGGATCCTGATGTTGAGGTACAGGGACCCTCCCAGGGAGGGACACAGGCATTCCACCTAACAAAATGAAAATGCACAGTATATCTGTTTTCACAAGACAAGACATAGCTTAGTTATTGTGGTGCAAAGACCTGGCACACCTAAAAAGTGGCACTATTGTAAGGAACACGGAGGTGAATGGAGAAGGCTACTTGTAGCAGAGTATCATTGTCCAGGCTTTCTACTACTCATATTCTGATCAGCTGCCTCAAAGGCTGAGGGGACCAGTATCTCAGCACATCTGTAACCCATTGGTGGCACATCAGAGAGCTATGACACACTGGTAGGTAAGTTCTGACTTCCAATAATGATTGTTCATTCACTCATTCAACTATTTTTGAGTTCCTACATGTATTCTGAGTGATTGTGCTAGTCACTGTTCCACCAGTGAACCAAAAAGATAAAGACCCCTGTCTCCATGAGCTTTGATTCTAATGGAGAGAAACATAATAAACATGTGTTAAGCATAATGAATAAGTGGGTGCTATAGCTGTGAAAAATGATAAGTTTTATGGAATAAAAAAGCAGGGTGCATAGATTAGGAGTGAGGACAGACGGTTTATGGAGTTGAATAGGACTTTCAGGGTGGGCCTTACTGAGAAAGTGAGCAAAGACTTGAAGACAGTGAGGATATTACCCAAAGGGATAGCCTAAGCAAGAGCATTCCAGGTAGTGGGAACAGCTAGAGCAAAGACTCCTAGTGGGTTCTAGAAACAGCAGGGAGGCCAGCCTGGCTAGAGTCAAGAAAATGGGAGAGACATAGAACCCAAATCAGAGGCAATAAAAGTCCTCTGCTTGTGTGTGTGTGTGTGTGTGTATGTGTGTGTGTGTGGCAAATATCTTTCCCAGTCTATAGCTTATCTTCCCAATTAGTTTATGTATCTTTGTTTTACAGAAATTTGAAATTTAATATAGTCAAATTCATCAAGTTTTCCATTTTGGTGTGCAGTTTTTTGTGTCCTTTTTAAAGCAAATCTTCTGAACAGAATGTTATATTTTTTTTCAAAAGCATTGAAGATTGGACTTTTCCCATTTAAATATCAAGTAAGCCTGGAATTGAGATTTCAATATGGTAATAAGCAAAGTTCTTATGTTATTTCTTCCCACGAGGATAATCAATAGTTTCACCTTCCTGTATTGATTACTTCATATCTCCTCCATTAATTTTTAATGCTACTCTTGCACTTGTCTCTAGTTTTGTTTTGTTTTTTTGTTTCGTTTTCATTCCTCTCTAGTTTTAGATCAAAGGTATTCTTGGTCTTTCCCAGGGGATCACCAGAAGGCAGAGTATTACCTGCCCTTGCAGGGCTGTCTTATCAGTTAGGACACTAAAAAAAAACGATGAAATGAGTGATTGTTTTTATACTAAAGGGGCAATAAATAAAGCATCGCAGCATGAAGGGCTTAAACACTGGGATGCTCTGAGCTAACCAAATTCATAGAGTAAAGATGCTTTATGGTGGGCATTGCCTGACTCAAGACATCAATAAGGTGGCTGGTAGTCTTTCCCAACTCTGAATGTTGATCTGTCCCTTTATACCCATATCCCCATGACTGACTTCCTATGGTCATTGGGAGGCACAGTCCACTGACTAACGAAGGCTCTGACAGGACAGCAGCAGGTGGACAGCTACTCTACACATGAGAGGAAACAGGAAGTAAGATTGAGGCATCCCAACACACTGGGACGGAATTCCACCCAGCAAACCATTATTTCCAAGCATCTGTTCCCCTTGTCTCAACTCCTCATTCTTAAACAGAATGACATATACTGCTGAGACTATGACTGAAAGACAACATTCAATTTCTTAAAAGGTGAAGATGAACTTCTACCTTGCATATTCTTTTCTCGCTCACTCCAATGTCCTGTCCTGAGACCCTGCTTGGTATTCAGCCCCTCAATGTTCATGGTTCTCTCACCCCCAGGAGAGTGGAGGAGTAAAAAAGCCACAGGAGATTTTCGTCCCCAATGTGAAGCCAAGCAGTAGGGTCACGCAATCTGGTCAGGTTTCCCTCGCTCAATTCAGAAAAGCCAAACGGCTCCCAGCAGAAGAGTGATTACAAGAATGCAATGTTCATTTCTGCTCTAGGCCTCGTGTTTGCCCGTCAGCAGCGTCTGGGAAGGAAGCACGATGCTTACAGCATTTATATTTTCCATGCTGTGGTGAAGTTGGAACCTTCACCCAGCTCAAGACAGAATAAATTTACTCCAGCACAAATCTCTAGATCATTTCTCCTTCAAATGTGGGAAAACAGCACTGAGAATGTGGAAAGTGTAGAGCACATCATAAATCCAGGGACACAGGAACTCAGAAAGCTGCAGGAGGCACATAAAGGAAGCACTGTGCTTTAATATTATTTTCTGTTTAAAATCGACATGTGTGGTTTCGGACAAAGGCCTTTTAGTGTGGAGGAGAGAAGGTTCAGTGTTTCTCCTTTTGAAAAGCAGAGGAGTGTCTGGGAGAGACAGTGAAGGGATGTGCTCTGGGGTATAATCTGAAGGAAACTAAAAATAAAACAACCTGTACTTTCGAATAACTGCCCTTGGGAAATGAAACCATGTAGCTAGCTTCCTAAGATATGAGTATGTCTTACACGCCAGCAACTTCTGTCTCGCTGTGTGACCTTTGAATGGGAACAGGTGTTTATTGATAAAATCCCCATGTTGGGTCCACATGGGAAGGATCATTAACCATCACTTAAAATGTCTCTGTTCCAGAACAGAAGACCCAGAAAGCGACCCAAGCCATTAAGCTCAATTAATATTTGACAAAGGAGGCAAGAGAAATGGAGTCAAGACAGTCTCTTCAATAAATGGTGCTGGGAAATTTGGTCAGATGCATGCAAAAAAATGAAACTACATCACCAACTTACATCATACCCAAAAACAAATTCAAAATTAATAAAGGACCTAAATGTAAGACGGGAAACCATAAAAATCCTACAAGACTCCATAGGCAGCAAAGTAGCAGATAAAGTAAGCAGACATATATCATAGCAATATCTTTACTGACACAGCTCCTAGGGCAATGGAGACTAAGGAGAAAATAAACAAATGGGACTACATCAAAATAAAAAGCTTCTACATAGCAAAAGAAACCATCACCAAAACAACAAGAAAGTCTACTGCATGGGAGAACATATTTGCCAATGCTATTTCAGATAAGGGTTTAATCCCCAAAATTTACAGAAAACTCATACAACTTAACAAAAGGAAGATAAACAATCCAATCAAAAAATGGGCAGAGAAACCAAGATGGCAGCATAAGGTATACACCTGTACGTGTTGCCTCTCACAACCACACCAAAACTACAATTAAAAGACAAAACAACTATCACCCAGAACCACGGGAAAGCTGGCAGAGTAGAAGTTCTACAACTAGAAGGAAAGAAAGAAGCTCATTGAGACTATGTAGGAGGTGCAGAGGCTCAGAAAAGCAGAGGTACAGAGATGCACGTGAATCGGGTTGGCGACTGCGTGCACTGTTTTTTTCACTTGGGAGGGAGTTACAAGCTCCTGACTGCTCTGAACTCCAGTTTCCAGCAAGACTCTGGGGACCCAGACTCATACATGGAGAAACTGGACTGTCTGCCATCAGTTCTGAAAGTGAGGGTGGCATTCTCACAGAGATGCTCGCAAGAATCATTGTTTACTGTGCTGGAGTGCGGGACGCAGAAACGCAGAGACAGCTGACTGCAGCCATCGCTGTTTGCCATGCCCTAGTGATTCCCTGAGACCCCACCCACCCAATTTACAAACCTGCCCGAGCTGTACACAGCGGCTTTTGCATGTGAATGGCCTGACCTATCGCAGCTTAACCTAACAAATTGCAGCTGGGTCAGACAACTCCAAAATTTCCAAACCCCAACTAAAGAGGAGAAATCTGCAGATCTCCTTGTAGCGCCTGCTGAGTGGCCTCAGACAGTAGCTGACTTGCCCTTCCTTGGAGATCCAGGAACCAGTGTACCTAGAGGTCAGTGTGAGAAGACACCAGATTTCAACCCCTCATGTACATAAGTGACACATGCAAGAGGCAGACTCAGTGAGCACCAAAGCCCCACTGAAGCAAGTTCTGCCCCATAAGGGTGTCTCCAGCACAGCAGTTCTTCCATTATAGACACAGCTGATCCTCACAGCCAATTGGCCTGGAGGTCAGTTCCTCCCAGTGTACCAATAGCAATCAAGGCTTAACTACAACAAGACTGTGCACCCAGTCCACAATGGGGTGCACCAACAGTGTCCACCTCAGGTGATTGGGGAGGCTAAGCCACTGGGCCCTATAGGTCTCCTACCACACAAAGCCACTCCATCAACATAGGGAAGCAGCCAAAATGCGGAGACAAAGAAACATGTCACGAATGAAAGAAATGGAGGAAAGCAAACTACTGGATATAGAGTTCAAAACCACAGTTATAAGGTTACTCAAGAATCTTCTAGAAACCACCAAGAAACTTAGTGAGACCTCTGAGGAACTTAGTGAGACCTTCAAGGATCTTAATGAGAATGCAAAAAAAAAAAAAAGGAAAAAGAAGCAGTCAGAAATTAAGCATACACTGTCTGAAATAAAGAATAATATACAGAAATCCAACAGTAGACTAGAGGACCCCAAGAATCAAACCAAAGATTTGAAATATGAGGAAGCAAAAAACACCCAACCAGAAAAAATAAAAGAAAAAAGAATCCAAAAATATGAAGATAGTGTAAGGAGCCTCTGGAACAACTTCAAGCATACTAACATCCTAATTATGGGGGTGCCAGAAGGAGAGAGAGAGCAAAACATTGAAAACCTATTATAAGAAATAATGACAGTAAACTTTCCCTACCTGGTGAAAGAAATAGACTTACAAGTCCAGGAAGCAAAGAGAACCCCAAGCAAAAGAAATCCAAAGAGGACCACACCAAGACACATCATAATTCAAATGCCAAGAGCAAAAGACAAAGACAGAATCTTGAAAGCAGCAAGAGAAAAACAGTTAGTTACCTACAAGGAAGTTCCCATATGACTGTAAGCTGATTTCTCAACAGAAACTATGCAGGCCAGAAGGGGGTGGCAAGAAATAATCAAAGTGATGAACAGCAAGAACCTACAACCAAGATTACTCTACCCAGCAGAGCTATCATTTAGAATTAAGGGTCAGATAAAGAGCTTCACAGACAAGAAAAAGCTAAAGGAGTTCATCACCACCAAACCAGGATTATATGAAATGCTGAAGGGTATTCTTTAAGAAAAGGAAGAAGAAGAAAAAGGTAAAGATAAAAATTATGAACAAAGTGACAACAAATACATATCTATCAACAAGTGAATCTAAAAATCAAGTCAATAAAAAATCTGATGAACAGAATAAACTGGTGAATGTAATAGAATCAGGGACATAGAAAGGGAATGGACTGACAATTCTCAGGGGGAAGGGGGCGTGAGGGATGCAGGAAGAGATTGGACAAAAATCTTAACACCTATGGATGAGGACAGTGGCGGGAGGTAAGGGCATGGGGTGGGGGGGAATCAGGTAGAGGGGAGCTATGGGGGGGAAAAAGAGGAACATCTGTAATAATCTGAACAATAAAGATTTATTTAAAAAGAAAAAAAATGGGCAACGGACCTAATTAGACACTTTTTGAAAGAGACATACAAAAGGCCAAGAGACATAGGAAAACATGCTCAAAGTCACTAATCATCCAAGAGATGCAAATCAAAACGACAATGAGGTACCATCTCACACCTGTCAGAATGGCTATCATCAACAAACCAACAAATGACAAGTGCTGGGGAGGATGCAGAGAAAAAGGAACCCTCCTGCACTGCTGGTGGGAATGCAGACTGGTGCAGCCACTATGGAGAACAGTATGAAGATTCCTCAAAAAGTTAAAAATGGAACTCCCATTTGACCCAGTAATCCCACTTCTAGGACTATATCCCAAGAAACCAGAAACACCAATCAGAAAGGGTATATGCACCCCTATGTTCATATTAGCACAATTTACAATAGCTAAGATATGGAAACAACCTAAGTGCCCATCAGCAGATGAGTGGATTAAAAAACTGTGATACATCTACACAATGGAATACTATGCTGCTATAAAAAATAAGGAATTTTTACTATTTGCAACAGCATGGATGGAACTGGAGAGCATTATGCTAAGCAAAATAAGCCAGTTGGAGAAAGATAAATATCACGTGATCTCACTCATATGTGGGACATAATGATCAACATAATTTGATGAACAAAAATAGATCCAGAGACAAATGGCAGGGGAGGTGGGGGGTTAGAGAGTAACCAAAGGACTTATATGCATGCATATTAGCATAACCAATGGACACAGACACTGGGGCAATGGGCACTTTTCCAGGGTGGGAATGCCTGGGGGCAGGGGAATAAATCAGGGAAAAAGCAGACATATGTAAAACTTTAGACAATAAAGAAAAAAAAGCCTCTGTTCCTATTGTTCCTGCTTTCCAACATAGAGATTATCAGAGCCCCCCCTCCCATTTTCTTTAAATATTTTGTCATACAGATATTTGGAGGTAGATAGCATGCTGGATAAGAGTATGAGCTGACCCATACTACCTGGGTTTGAAGCCTTCCTCTGCTGTGTACAGTCTTGGGTAAATTACTTAACTTCTCTGGGCCTCAGTTTCCTTCTCTGTAAAATAGGGTTGATAGTAGTACCTACTTCTTTGGGTTGTTGTTGGGCTTGAATTAGTCAATATGTGAAAAGCACTTATACTGATTCATAGGGTTACATATGTTTGCTATTCTTAATCAATGGATCTTGGCAACCTGAACTTGAACACCAACTCTAGTAGCTTGGCTTTCTGCGTTTCAAAAAATGTGGGGGTGAGGGTGGCACTATTCTTAAGAGACTTCAGCACAATGATTTGTAAAAAAAACAATTGAATCTACTTGTCCTCATGTGAATTTATTTATTTCTCAAATCTGGTGGCCACTTGGGGGTTTTGCCCATTCAGCACCCAGTGCCTCTTCTTTTGATCCCAGCACCATGATCGGGCTTTGGAGAATGTCCCTCTGCTCCTGAAAACGTGCTGCATGGGCTTCCATCAAGAGGCTAGATATGCCCTTCTGGCCACTCTCTTATTTCTCACCAGTAGGAGGGTGGGCATGTGACCCAAGCTTAGCTCATTATATTGTCTTTCTTTGGCATTTGTATCTTGAGCAGAGTGAACCAAGGATTAGGAGAAATGGCTGACTGCATTCTCAGTGCCTCAAGGAGCCTGGCTTTGGTTCCTGCTACCGAGACTCCCAGAGTTGCCCTTATTCTTGCTCTTTTCACGACTCCTTTATTTTGATTTCCCTTTGAGCTACTCCAGATCCTCTCAATAAGTTCCTTTCCCCCTATTTTGTATGTGTGTCTCTTTTTCTCACAACTGAAGACCCTAATTGAGGCATCTCTTCTTCTCTTCCTTACATTGCTGTGTTCTCTAAGGACCTGCACTCAATAACTCTACTGCAGGCACATCAGACGGTTGCTGCCGCTGCTGTGGATTTGGAGCTATAAGTGCGTAAACAAGTTACAAGGAAATAAATACTCCTCTTCCTTTCAGTCAGGTGCAAATTTTTTAAAGCTGATGGATTTTTTTAAGATCCCATGGAGGCCAAAGAAAGACACTTTCAAGAGGCGATGAACTACCCTACTCTCCAGCAGTGGTGGAATTGCAAGAAAACAAGAGCTAGGAGCATGTTGTGGGCGAACGTGGGAAGAAAGTACTGAGGCAGTTACTTAGTAAGAAGAGTTGGGGGAAACGTAACACAAAATCAGCCAGAAGAAGGGAGAAAAGAAAAGGTAAGAAGGATGGGTAAGAAGAGGAGGGTGAAGTGTAAAAATAGGGTACTGGGTCAATTATTTAAATACAAATATCACTGAGCATTGTTATTTACATCTCAGTGTTCTCATGAGTCCAGCAGCAGCCAAGAAGCTGTGATAGGAAGGAGGTGAGAAAAGCATTTCTGACAGTGAGGAGAGGTATGGAATAAAGGAGAAAGAAAGTGGACCCAAGACAAATCCTCTGACTTCATACCTGCTTCGGGCAGCCTTAGAGATGAGTGAAGTATGATGGGAAAAAGCACAAGGTGACAAGAGACAGTGGTCAAGGAAGGAAGGTGAAAGAGAGAAAAATGGCAGATAGAAGAGCAGAGAACTGAAGTAGGAAGAGAAGCTTCACAATGGTATGAGTACCACCAAGAACCAAACATGCCTGTTCACACAATGCCTCTGGCCCATTTCTGGGTGAGGAACCTCATGTGGTAGAATGGAGCCTCTCATATTCATGCCACAAAGAGAACAAACCTCCCCATTAATGAATGACCCAGGTATTCATAATAATGGCAGTGAAATATTAGCCATGCTTAGCTCAGCAGAGAGTTGAAGAGCATTAGCATTAATATTCTGCTTTCCTCTACTTAGCACTGTCTCAACCTTAATATCTCAGAAAACTCAGGAGACCATTGGATTTTCTGCTGGCCTACCAATAGGTTCTCTCCACTTATCTTGGCATAACATCTGAGACAAGGGCCCAAAGTGAAGGTTAGAAGAAAAGGAGCCATGCAAAGAGCAAGGAATACAGCAAGATAAATTAGAGGACGCAGGACCCACATCCCATTTTGGTGGGAATCTGGTCCAAACAGAGAGGACCAAATTAGGCCCCAGGGAGACCCAAGCTGCCTGGGAACAGATGTTCTTTTATTCTTTTAGTGTAAAGACAAGTGCCCCCACACAGAATGGCATGAAATATGGACAATGTGGTGTATGTCCAGATTATTAATGATGCACATGATACCCACAAATTCACCTTATCGTGCCATTAATGAAGTTTTGTGTACAATAAGCTTATTTAAGGTTTTTCCCTACATCCTTTTTAGTGTCACACACACACACACACACACAGAGGCTTCCTGCTGAATCATAATAATAGAATAGAGCTCAAGGTAACATTATCAGCAGCTAGTGTGAGTCACTTTTCCTCCTAACAATGAGTACAGGAACTAAAACAGAAATGAGATTCAGCACAGTCCGGAAATATGCTATATGTAAGAATTTTCACTTTAAAAAAAAATAACATTTGGATGTTAATGCTCTTCTATTTTTAACCTGGCTTTATTTATCATGGGCTCTTAAGCTGGATGTACAAATAATTTCATTACAAGAACAAAAATTACCTTTTGTTCATGGCACACATGAAAGCCATTTTTTTCGCTTTGACGGGGAGAAATAATTACCATGTGTTGAAAGGGAGTGGGATCACACTGCTACATTCTACAACTCGAAAGTCAGAGGGCTACGATCCCCTGCTTGCCTTTAGCCTTCAAGTGAGGCATCTCAGAAGGACACATCTGTTCTACTCTTATGATGCCAACAATACTCTTTTCTGGTAATCTGATATTTAATAACATTTTACTTCCTTGGGCATTTCAGACCTTCACTGTCCTTCATTTGAACCTAAATTCATCCCTGTCTTATTATGTTTTCTTATTATCAGTTCTGTGAAATCAAAACATAATATGATCTCCATCTAATTATTAACACTTTATATAGAAAGGAATTGTATTAAGATGAGCATTAATCCTGTTCATAGAAATGTCATAGTTATGCTCATATTAATGGACATATTTGTGTTATAAATGACTTTTTTTAATCTTCAACCAAGGGTATATTTATTGATTTTAGAAAGAGTAAAGAAGGGAGGAAGGGAGGAGGAGAAACATGGATGTGAGAGAGAAACATCGATCAGTTGCTTTCTGTATGCTCCCCAACTAGGGACTGAACCCACAACCTAGGTATGCACCCTGACCAGACATTGAACTGGCAACATTTTTGGTGTATGGAACAAAGCTTCAACCAACTGAGCTGCCCGACCAGAGCTATACTAGTAAATGATAACTTTTTTTATTTTTAATATTGGTTTTTAGAGAGAGAGGAAGGGAGGAGAGAGATAAGGAGAGAGATAGAAACATGGATGTTAGAGCATAACATGGATGGGCTGCCTCCTGCACGCCCCATACCAGAGATTGAGCCGCAACCCAGGCATGTGCCCTGACTGGGAATTGAACCAGCAACTTTTCAGTGGATGGGGCAACAGCCAACCAACTGAGCCACATGGGCCAGGGCTAAAAATGACTATTTAATTATATCATCATTTTTCTACATTTTGTAATTTTGGAAAAAGTCAAAATACACGAAAGTAGAGAGAATAGTATCAGGAAGCTCATATATCCATCACCCAACCTCAGCGATTATCAATTCATGTTTCATTTATACTCCCACACTCCCTCTCCCCCAATAATTTGAAATAAATTCTATCTGTGATATCATTTCATCAGTAAATATTTCAGCCTCTGTTTCTAAAAGATAGGGAACCATTTTTTTAAGCATAACCATAATTAAATCATTACACATAAAGGAAAATTAAAAGTAACTTTCTAATTTTATCAAACCTCTAGCCAGCATTTGCCATGGATACTGTGCTGTGCTGCCCAGTTCTCCCTCCAGCACTGAAGAACTTGTTGTATTAGCTGCCAGCTCTCAGCTCTTCAGCCTTTTCCCTCAAGGTTATACACCTTTCTCTGGAGCAACCACAGTCAGTGACTGGTGAATACAGGGTTCAAGGCCCACATCCCTCACCCCAAATTGGGAGGGCTATGGGAGCTCTCCCAGCTCCAGTGCTCCCTGTAGGCTTGGCAGAAGACTCACAGTAACTACTTCTAAGCCTAGCTCTTCCCTTTGTCCAATCTCGCTGCTTTCCCTTCCCCCACAGGTGCTGATCTCAGGAGCACTTTCCAGTAAATTTTCTGCATGCTTACTTTTGTCTCAGAGTCTACTTTCCAGAGACTCAAACCAGCAGTAGCTTTCAAATTTCTGTCCGTCTCATAAAAGCATGAAAGATACAAATGAACAACCAGACAATGAGAGTAACTGCGGGAATGGGGGGTCAGTGCTTATACCAAGCTTCCATCCTCCCAACTCAGAAGCTTCTGTAGGCTCCTTCTTTCAGAATTTTTATTTAAGTTTCATTACATGGGCATGATTAATTAAATCACTGATGAATGAACTTAATCTCTAGCTACCTTCCTCACCCTGGAGGTTGGAAGGAGGGGAGGCTGAAAGAAAATTGCTCACTCAGGAAATTACAAAGGTTTTGGGAGCTCTGTGCCAGAAACTGGGGACAAAGATCAAATGTAATATTTTTAATATACCATCGTTTCCTTCCTTTCTTTCTGATATACCATAGCTTCCTTCCTTTCTTTCTGATAAGTTTTGTTTGTTTGTTTGTTGGTACATTACCTACCCCAGACTTGATTTAGATATTTCTACAAGGGACCAAGGTTCATTTTAATGGTTAATGGCATTTAGGAGAGGTCAGCAGTGGAGTTAAACCTTGCTTCTTGAGTTTGGCTAAGAAAGAATTCAGAGCCAAGAACTCTAATGCAAGACGTTCATTTAAAAAGTCAAAGAGGTGAGCCTGCTGGGCAGCATGGACTCAGGAAGCAACCCATGAGGCAAAGGGCCCTTGGAGCTTAGGAGAAAGAAAGCAAAGAAAATGCACCCGAGGGAAGGATAGGGGGGAAAGCATGCTCTAGAAAAAAAAGAGAGAGAGAACACACTGGGTACCGCTTCTTAAGGGTTTTTATCTGTTTTCTAAAGGCAGGAACTTTAGGGAAGGTCTCAGGGGAGGGCCTCAATAGAATATTCATCAGCTTTTTCAGGTGTGTCCTTTTGGGGTCTTGGTCTCTACTGATTGGTGGGTACTATGCTTGGAGTCATTAGTCTTTGCATCTGGTCCTGATGCCAGCCATGACATCACTTTGTCTGGTTTTGCTATTTTTATGGGCTTGGAGCTGAAACACAACTAAGGCCTATATGTTATCACAGTTTTATATTTTTACAGTTTCATGGGGTGGTTTTTTTTCTAATCCTCATCCAAGGATATGTTTAACCAAAACTCTGTCTCTGTGGCAAACAGACCCAAGGCTTTGTTCCTAAGATTAGCTGATGCAGGTCAAACCTCATTGCCTTGAAGGATTAATGCTTAAGGCTGTGGTCATGCAAGGGCTTGTATGGGAGTCCTGTGAGGCTATGCTTCGGGCCCCGTGTTCCTACTCTAAGGGGGTCAGAACCACACGACCAGCAATATGAAAGGTCAGGGGTTTAAACCACATGATTAGCAACATGCTAGGGGAGGAGAGGTCACCCTGGGGGCAGGTCCTGCCCTATAATAGTTGTTTCCTCAAGGGTTGCCCATTGCTAGACACCCAGGACTTTCTGCCCTGGTGACATTTCATACCTGGCCTAATTTTCCTGCTCTGCTCATGCCTAACTTCCCACTCTATCGAATCCACAATCTGGGCACTAAGGGTATTCAGGCTTCAAGTAGACAAAGCTAGGAAAGTCTTTTAAGATAAAATTCCTCATGAATTCAATGAATACCTCTAATTTAAAACCAGAAGTATTTTTATTTATTCTCTTATATCTCCCAAGCTTAGAATCCTGGAGTTTAATTTAGAATGTCATAGAATTATCCATTTGCTTTGTCCCACAATATACATATAACTGTCTCAGGTGAGCAATATGACTTTTGAAAACTATTTATAAAAAGGTTTTTGTTCTCCCTTCTGCTAAGGGTATATCCCACTAGGGATGTATTTGTCCAATTATTGGGTTGAAACTCACTTAATATAGTTCCTTTCTGACAACAACTGAATACACAGTAAGGCTGATTTTGTTTCACTTACTCTTTACTGTTTAGAGACTGTTAAGTTTTAATTTTGTTTTATAATTATGTAAAATATTTTTACAGTTTTATGATTTTTTAATCCTCATCTAAGAATATGTTTTTTAACTGGTTTGAGAGAGAGAAGAATAAAGAGAGAGAGAGAGAGAGAGAGAGAGAGAATCACTGTGAGAAACATCATTCTTCCCATAGGTGCCCTAACTGGGGATCAAACTTGCAACCTTTTTGGTATACAGGATGGTATTCCAAGCAGCTGAGCCACCTGGCTGGGCTATTTTTGCAGTTTTAAAGTCAAATAAACAAGGGTATATCACTATATCCACTAATTCTCTCCCACTTCTTATAAATAAAAAATAATAATTAGTTAATCCTCTCAATGTTTGATGATGTAATGTGCATACCCATTGTTTTTATTAAAAACTAGAGGCCCAGTGCATGAAAATTTGTGCACTTGGGGGGGTGTCGCTCAGCCTGGCCTGCACCCTCTCGCAGTCCAGGAGCCTTCAGGGGATGTCTGACTACCAGCTTTGCGATGTCCTAAGCCAGCAGTCAGACATCCTTAGCGCTATTGTGGAGGCTGGAGAGGCCCCCCACCACCACCACTACGCTGGCCAGCTGTGAGCTCAGCTTCTGGCTGAGCAGCACTCTCCCTGTGGGAGTGCACTGACCAACAGGGGGCAGTTCCTGTGTTGAACATCTGCCCCCTGGTGGTCAGTGCATGTCATAGCAACCAGTCGTTCCACTGGTCAATTTGCTTATTAGCCTTTTATTATATAGGATTTTACTCATCCCAATTTTAAGAATTTCTAAGTTACAGAATTTTGTATCCATGTACTGCTGTGTCACCAGAAGGAAGGAAGAGAGAAGAGAAAGACAGTGGCATTTATGGGACCCTCATCATGTACATTCTCAGTATATTAATCCTCCCTATAATTCTCAGGGAGAGGTATTTTAGTCTCTATTTCATAAATGAAGAAAATGAGGTACAGAGAGGGTTGTCCACTGTTACTTGCCCAGCTAATTGAAGACAGAACTGACATTGGAACTCAAATATTTCTCACTCCAAAGATGTGGCTTGTCAAATACACTCTTTCTCCCTAATGTTCCTCACCTAGATTTCTCCCTTAAAGGCTAAAGAAAATGCTTTAGCATTCATTCTCCCTCCTCTTCCATTCAGAGTGTCCTATGAGTTAGTGCATGTCACAGTGTATTTCATTCCTATTTCCATGTTCATGGTTTATAGTTTCACATATTTCAAATTTTTCTGTTTATAAATAAAAAAGAGATGTAATACCAAAAAGATTTTAAAATCCCTGTTGGCATGTGGCAAGAGTACCATACACTTAAACAGAGGCTTTCAGACTCAGGATGGGGCAGAAATTATGTTGTTAGACAAATTCTATTTTTAATTTCAATCTTTGAAATCAGTATTTCACAAGATTTTATATTTTTCAAGTTACTGATAACACCATGATTAACAGCACGAGCAATTTAATTTTAATGTAAAAGAAAAAATTAATCAGGATCCCTCCTTGGAGGAATTCTTGGCAGGAGCAGGAAGGAGAGAGTGTGCAGTGGATATGGGTAGCCCTGCATATGAATTAGATTTAAGCTATGTTAGAGGAATACTGCCAAAAATGTTTTCAAATCTATCGATTCTATGTGTTTGTCTTTAGAGGAGCTGTTAACGGGCATTTTTAGATACATAAAGTTTTCCAGAACTGAGGAACAGGGCCAGCGTTAAACATCTCCCTAGTGTATAGTAATAGAGACTTGGAGTTTACAGATGGTGCCTCTGGAAGCATGGATGAGAACTCTGGGGACCACAGAGCAAATAAGGGGGTTGGGGGCATGATCCTGATTAAGGAAGTGTGCATGACTGTGATGGAGACAATGAGGCCTAAGGAAAAGCCATCCCACAATTGCTTTACTGTGATCTCCCTCTTTGTTCCCCAATTGTCAGCAGCTTTTTCTGGGCTGTGCTTTAGGGAATGACAGGGAAGGGGTTGGAGGCAAAGCTGTATCAGCAGAGAAAAGCAGTCACAGAGGCAAATCCATGAGCAGGGGTTGAGTGTTCACACAGTGCAGGGGTGAGGAGCTACCCAATCCCTAAGAGGTGAAAAACCTGTGCCCCATTCCCCAAGCACCTGCCTCGGGCATCCTCAGGAACCTTAGGAAAGGCACTGGTCTTCCCACAGAACATTGTACATGCTATTATAGGAAAGGAGCTCCAGCAAAGCCAGAGGGCGGGGACATTATGATTCTAATAAAAGTAGGAGGCCTGTGAAAATGACTGTATCATGGTCTTTTAAAAATTGAGGATTAGAGCTATAATGTGATTTATATATCATAAAAAGATCCATGTGATTGGTATGAAAAAAAACACAAAACACACCTAGGTGATGAGCCCTGACTGAACCTATTATGCTGGACCTCCCATGCTAAGTTAAGGCAGTGAGGAGTCATTGAGTGAACTTAAAGTATATAATGGGACAACATTAGCATTTGAAAAACTCAATCTGGCTGCTGTGTGAAGAATGAAATGGAAGGATGAAGGGGTTGAGTAAAACTAATTAGCAGGCTTATACAGTGGTCCAGAGAAGAGATGATTGGTCCTTGGACTAAGGTGATGATGGTGAAGATGGAAAAGAGCGAGCCCAGTTAAGAGGTAGTCAGGAGGTAAAACTGACAGGACTTACCAATGGACTAATGTGCCCTGGAAAAATATGCAAAACCATGTGACCATGCACCTATGCAAACAGATGGTGTCTCAGCTCTGTAAAGCCTCTGACAGCACCTGTTCAATTTTGTCCAGCCTTGATTTCTATTTCCTCCAGTGGCCAAACCAAATATTGTCACTCTGCTTCATCCCCAAGCCCACCCTCCCTGCACCAAAACTTCTTCCTCTCCCCAGGTAACTTTGTCTCCTGACTTAGGAAGAAAATTGAAGTCAGCGGCCATGAACTACCTCACTTAACCTGACCATCATCACACTCATGTATAATTACATCTACATCTTCCTTAACTCTCTCTTCCTTCTCAGAGAACAATGGGTCCTTTCTCCCATTCAAAGATAATCCTCCACCTGGGAGGCCAGTGAACAGAGAGTTAAGAACAGGAGCTCCAGAGTCAGAATGCCCAGTGAACCTTCACTCTGCCTCATGGCTTATGGAAACTTGAGTGAGTTTCTTAGCATCTGTAACCTGAGTTTTATCATCTGTAAAATGGAAACAATAATATTAAAGAGTGGTGTTGTGGTAATTTAATAAATACTCTATTGTTTTCCATACAGTAAATGCTTAATAAGCATTGGATATTATTAGCCTTATCTCCTTCAGGACTACTGGTATGTTCTGTTAGTAATCCTTCCTCTTTTTTGTATTACCAACCTCTCCCATTTGAAATAAGACACACAATGGTATTTAGAAAGAACATGGGCACTGGGATCATTATTTTGGGGGTTAGCCAGGTTCAAATCTTAGGTCCATCATCTCTTCATTGAGTGACCTTGGGGTAACATTTTCTTCCCATTGAAAAAGGAAATCAATATACCCAACTTCCTTGGCTGATGTGTACATGTCATATAGCTTCTAACACAATGCTTGTTACATCAACGTATGACTAGCATTAGGAAGGAAATGAATCTTTATCTTCATTAAATGGTGATTTTAGCAGAGGTGATAGTAGTGGTAATAGTAGTTTAATTGTTTCCCTTCTCTTCATTCTCTCCTAGAAAAAGTCCTTCCTTTACCCTTAGCCTCCTTAGAACTACCCCATCTGTCCTCTTATTCCTACCCAGGCCCAAGAATAAAAGTATATTACCTTTCTCTTTAACTCTCAGATCCTATTCACTCTTCTACCACAAAACGACAGCGGAGCTGCTCTTGCCACGGGGCAATTTTCAATCCCCTGGACATGCTGCAGTTCTTACTCTGCTGCAGTCAGCCCCATAGATGCCTCCTTCTTACAACAGTTTCTCCCTTGACTCTTTCCCTATCTCCTCTGACCCCTCTTGCTCCACTCTTTTTCTATCTGTTGGTATTCTCCAACATTTATTCCCAGCCACTTTTCTTAGTCTACAAACTATCCCTGGGCAATCTTTCCAAGTCTCATATGCTGACGATACCCAAATATTACCCATAAATCTAGCTCTGATCTCTCCCCAGAGCTCTATCTACTGAAAACATTTCAAAATGTCACCTTTTCCTCCCCAAAATCCAACACACACACACACACATACACACACACACACACACACACACACGAGTCACAAAATCCTCCTTGATCCTTCCTTTATATTATCTGTCTCTGCCTTGGTGAGTGGAACCAATTGCTGTCATTTTATCAACAAATATCTATTGAGTGCTACCAAGTCCTTGCACTCATCTAGCCAATAATCAAAGCTAGAAATTTTAGGCATCCCAAATCCTCTCTTCTCTCACTCCCCAGATGCAACTAACTGTTCACCTGCTCCTGTGCATTCACTCCCAGGAACGTACGTCTCTGACAACTGACCCCTTTTGTCTCCACCTCCCGCAGCTACTGAATTAGTTCAATGTCTCATTGGATCGCAACCACTTCCTAAGTTGTGTCCTAGTCATCAGTCTCTCCACTCTGGTCCATGTTCCATATACCACCAGAGTTAGCCTGACAGTGCAATTTAATCACATTACTTCCTTATAGCAAAGCCTCCTTGGACTCTCAGTTGCTTACCAGAATCCATAGTATGTAATGCGTCAAGAAGTAACCTGAAGTTGGAATCCTTTCTTGTTTTGTTTTACTCCTCTATTCTAGATGACTGAGTTTCTCCTCATCTTTTTTTTTTTTTTTTTTTTAGAAAATGCTATGCGTGGTCAATATTCCACACTACTCACATTATAAAACTTAGCTGCAGATCACCTTCTCTGGTCAACCTTCACTGACTCTTGAGGTAAACAAGTCCTTCTCCATTGCCACAGAACTTTTTTCATACTCATGTTCCAGCACTTAACAGGATTTGTGACAGTTGTTTACCAGGTGTTAGTCTCTCATACTAGCCCATGAGGTCCTTGTATACAGGAGCCCTGTTTACTTACCTTTGTACTGTCAATGCCTAGCATAGCACCTGGCATATTGTAGTGGTCAATACACATTTGGTGAGTAAATGAACCAATGAGTTAAGAAGTAATCGCAGATAAAGAGAACAGCAGTCCAACGCACAGAAAAGGCACGTTGTACTTTGGAAAGTCCATCAGCTCTGTATGACTTGCGCCTAATGACACTTGAGAAAGAATATAAAAAAAAAGTTTAGAAGAGTAGGTGGAGGCCAAATCATGAAAGAACTTGTGTATCAGACTAAGCTTGAACTTTATCCCATAGGTGTCTGAGAGCCTGTGATGGATCTGCCTCCAATTTTTAGTTTGAAATATGTACAATATGGTTTTTAAGAAGTCATAGTTTGAAATGTTGACTTTATGATTTGTATCCTTTAAATTGTGGTAGCTGAAACAGAAACCACTCTAATTTAAGTAGAAAAGAATTTATGCTACAGTGTCAGGTAGTTCACAAAGTCATTTGAAGGGTTGAGGATCCAGGGAAAACTCTCAGGTCCGGAATCACAAGGCCTCTGCCACAGTGAGCAATGCTGCCACCAACTATTCAAATAGTCACAAAGTCAGAACATTTTCTACCATGAGCTACCATGATCTGAATCAACAACAGGGAATTCTTTTATCACCTCAATTCTAAATTCAAGTATCACACAATTTTATCTGACTGATGGAACCTAAACTACATTTGAAACCTTAGCTGCAAGAGAATCTAAAATATGTAACTTAGAGCTTTCCCAGCCTAATACTAGAATAAGGTTATAACAGATGATGAGTAAGGCCATCCATACTTTTTATGTTCCTACGAATATGTTTTCCTTTGGGGTCAATGAGAACCCATCACTCACTATATTATAGAAGGTATGCTAGTAATCTGTTGTCACAAGAATGCCAGGTAACAAACAACCCCAAATATCTCTGTGGCCTATAACAAAAGACATCTCTTTTGCTCTTCATAGGTCTGCCAGGCATCTGGGTGGCTCTGATTCAGGTTGTGGTTGTATTCTGGTCTGTTCCATACATCTTCATTTTGAGCTTCAGACTTAAAAGGCAATAGCACAAGGAGCATGCTCTTCCTGTAACAGATCCCAGGAATGTGAGAGGGAAAGCCAAACCTCATAAGAAAAATAAGAAGCTCCCTATCATAAAAGAAGCAAAATATCTAGGAGATTCATTCCCGAATATTAGAGCAATAAAACAGTGCCTCCCACATAGAAGTAAGTGGAGAACTAGGAATGAAACATAAACGGCCTTCAGAATCAGACCAGCCCATCGGAGTCTGGAATGTGACAAACGAAGACAAGACGCACAGTGAGTCAGAGCCAGGGACTTTTGTGAGAAGAGAAGCTAGGAGAGGATCCAAAACATGCCCCTTGGATAATATACCATGCTTCTTTTACCACCCTTGTTTACTTCCCTGTTGTTCTCCCCATTCTTTTAGATAATTAGCAGGTATTGAGCACCCAGCATTTACGAGGCAGTGGGCTGAGTGCCTGGGAATCCACGATAAGTGAGACAGGTGTGGTCCCTCAAATGTCCCTAGAGCCTGAGACAGGCAAGATGTGAGGCAATTACAGTCCTGGGGTAAGCGCCAAGGTATGGGGAAGTACAAGTTTATAGGAAGGATACCCCACCCAGATTGGAGGGCTGTGTGGGAATTAATCAGAAAAGGGGAAGAGCGTTCCAGCTGCAGGAAAGTATGTGTGAAAGCAAGGGGCACTAGGAGAGAAGAAGGCAGGGTGCTTGAGACACTGCTGAAGTTCCTTGTAGCTGGAGAGAGAATGTGAGTGTGAGGCCTGACAGGTAAGCCAGGGCCAGCTCACCAAAGGCCCAGTAAGTGTTAAAGAGTTTTTCTTTCCTCCATAGCACTTAGAAAGGTGTTGTTGCAAGAGATTTTTGTCTGGTGTGACTCAGAACTTTGGTGAATGGACTCAGGGTTCTCTCTCTTTCTGGTGTCTTAGAGCCAATGTTCTCAGAGGGAGTGGAAAGTGAAGTGTGTCCTTTCCCTCCCTCCCAGTAGGAGGTGCATCAAAATTGCATGATGGGTTTTTACACACAGCGTAGGAGTTTTACTGCTCTCTCTCATTCTCTCTCTCTCTCTCTCTCTCTCTCTCTCTCTCTCTCTCTCTCTCTCTCTCTCTCTCTCTCTCCCTCTCCTTCCATCCCCTCTGCCATCAGTACAGAGCATGCCACTTCCCTCAGGAGTGTCTGAGCAGAGAAGCAGGTGGAGAAATACTGAAGTGGGGGCTCTGTGCACTATCAGAGGGAGGGGAGCAACCAAAGAACTCAAGATATGTGTATGTGCATGCCGACACGTGGGTGTTCTGGCAGAGTTGCATACATGGCCAGATTTGTACTTTAGGGAAATATTTCAGTTCCTTGGGATAGGAAAAGGTAGGTTGGATAGCCAGGATGCCTGGGCAGTAAATAACCCAAGTGAAAGATGATGAGACCTATATTAAGGTAATGCTGTAGAGGTGAAAGAGGAGATGACACTGAATCTCAGAGTAGGAGAAAAGGGAGGAACTAAGGAAGACCCTAAGGCACTGGTTTGGGCTGGGAGAACCCGGTGCCATGTTCTCCCTGGCTTCTTTCTGATGAATACTGCTGGCGCACCTCTCTGAGCCCACGGGTCCCCACTTCTCCTGGAACACTCAAGCCAAAACATGTCACCAAGTGCTGAATGGCCCTTTCATCTCAATATTTAACAGAGAAAATATTTTTAATTTTTTTCCAAATAATTTTGAAAGCTTGCCCACATAAATCTATATGGTAATATATACCTGCATGCCCTGGGCTAAATTACCTTATCAATGACTGTGAGGCAAGATAGAGCTCTTCAACCACATGTGTATAGAGTTAAATAACCATCTAGCACCATGGAAGAGGGATCTGCTGTACAATTTAGTGCCTAGGGTAGGTCAGTCAAATTATTACTGGCTCTAATTATCACCCCCATAGCTGCTAAATTCTTTACCTGCAGCGGAGTAGAACTCCAGAGGTGAGAAATTCTTTCCTTCCTTTGAAAACGCCAAGGAAAAAACCCAAAGGAGTAACTTCCAATGTGAACCTTAGAAATCAAACCTACACTGTACATGAAGACAGTGCAGGCAAAGCGAAAAGCACCAGGGAACGTTGAAAATAACTTACTGGAAAGCCAAAGGTCTAATGTTGATTTTATTTAGAAATTACCTCCTACTGTGACTTGGGTATAAACTTGGGGACTAGAGCACTCCAAAGCACCAAATTGTAAAAGCAAGGGGGGGCGGGAGGAGAATAAAAATAAGTCGAAGATAGCTAGCCCCTGTAGTATTTTTTCTCCCACTCATGCTCAATTACGGCATGAAGAGGGAAAGCTAAGTTATCAATCAGGCACATGGGGAAACATATGGATAGAAGTGAGGAGATCAAACAGGGAGAAGATCAGATCCTGGAGAAGGGCTCTTAACCAGAGAGAGAAAGCAGCTTTGATGATTACCATGATCTTTTCAAAAAAATTAAAAATTTTTAAATTACAATTGACATTCAATATTATATTAGTTTCATATCTACAGCTTAGTGGTGAGACATTTATATAACTTACGAAGTGATCCTCCCAATACATCTAGTGCCCATCTGGTACCACATATAATTATTACAACTGGCAGTTTGTACATCATAGTCCTTCCCCTTTTTCATCTGGTAACCATCAACATTTTCTCTGTATCTATAAGTTTGTTTATCATTATCTTTTAAAGAAGAAAGATTAAGGTGAACTCTGTAGAGGGAGGAAGAGCTTTTCCCACCTTTTCTGTGAATAGCCCATCTTACCAAACACTTTTCCTACCAAACTCATTGCCTAAAATTTCCATGGCATCAATGTCAAAGGAGATACCAGCATTTTAACAAAGTTAAGAGAATATGCAGGGTGGACAGATTCCCCAGCTAACCAGAGAGCATTCATTTTCAATGAACATCACCCATAGTCCTATTGGTGCCATCAGTTTTTAGTGTCAGAATTCTGATATCTTTATCCTTTTGCTTTCTATGTCCACGTATGCCTGCAGTACAGTCAAAAGACAACTGGTGAGCCCAGCCAGTGTGGCTCAGTGGTTGAGTGTCAACCTATGAACCAGGAGGTCACAGTTCAATTCCTGGTCAGGGCACACGCCTGGGTTTTGGGCTCGATCCCCAGTGTGGGGTGTGCAGGAGGCAGCCGATCAATGATTCTTCCTCATCACTGATGTTTTCATCTCTCTCCCTCACTTCCTCTCTGAAATCAATTTAAAAATAATAAAAAATAATAAAAAAGATAACGGAGAATCCAAGATGGTGGCGTAGGTAAACACCTAAACTGCTACCTCGCACAACAATTTCAAAACTGCAACTAAAAGACAAAACGTCTATCACCCAGAACCACGGGAAAGCTGGCTGAGTGGAAGTTCTACAACTAGAAAGAAAGAGAAAAGAGCATTGAGACGTGCACAAGCGCTGAAAAGCTGAGGTACGGAGGCAAGTGATCTGGGCTGGCGGCAGGCGTTGCTTTTTTCAACCCAAAGGGAGACAAGCCCCCGATTACTCTGCAATACAGTTTCTGGGGAGACGCAGGGGACCCAAACTCCTACGGGGAGAAGCTGGACTGTCTGCCATCGTCTGAAAGTGAGGGGGGCTTGCTTGCAGAGATGCGCGCAAGAATAATTGTTTATCTGTGCTGGGGCACGGGACTAAGTCGGAGACACAGAGCCACAGAGCTGGCTAACTAGCAGCCGTCGCTTTTTGCCATGCCCTAGCCTAGTGATGCCCTGAGACCCCGCCCCACACAACCTACA
Organism: Corynorhinus townsendii; assembly: GCA_026230045.1. Taxonomy (NCBI): domain Eukaryota; kingdom Metazoa; phylum Chordata; class Mammalia; order Chiroptera; family Vespertilionidae; genus Corynorhinus; species Corynorhinus townsendii. Next base: position 183,038,776 of record JAPDVU010000003.1, read on the forward strand.
AACCCACCCAAGCTCCAAGCAGCGGCTTTAGCATATAAATGGCCTGCCCTATCGCAGCTTAACCTAGCAAACTTGCAGCCTGGGTCAGACAGCTCCAAAACCTCCAAACCACAAGCAAAGAGGAGAAAACTGTAGCTCTCGCTGTAGCTCCTGCTGGGTGGACTCAGACAATAGCTGACCTGCACCCCACTGGAGATCCAGAAGCCAGTATACATAGTGGTCAGTGTGAGAAACCAGATTTCAACTCCTCACATCCATAAGTGACACATTCAAGAGGCAGACTCAGCGAGCACCAAAGCCCCACTGAAACAAGTCCTGCACCATAAGCGTGTCTCCAGCACAGCAGTTCTTCCATTATAGACACAGCGAGTCCTCATAGCCGATTGGCCTGGAGGTCAATTCCTCCCAGCATACCAACAGCAATTAAGGCTTAACTACACCAAGACTTTGCACTCAGCCCACAAAGGGGTGTACCAAGAGCGTCCACATCAGGTGATCGGGGAGGCTGAGCTACTGCCCCCTATAGGTCACCTACCACACAAAGCCACTCCATCAATACAGGGAAGCAGCCAAAATGTGGAGACAAAGAAACATGTCATGAATGAAAGAAACAGAGGAAAGCAAACTACTGGACGACATAGAGTTCAGAACCACATTTATAAGGTTACTCAAGAAACTTCTAAAAACCACTGAGAAACTTGATGAGACCTTTAAGGATCTTAATGAGAATGCCAAAAAAAATGGAAAAGGACCAGTCAGAAATGAAGCATACACTGTCTAAAATAAAGAATATACAGAAACTCAACTGTAGATCAACATACCCCAAGAATCAAACCAAAGATCTGAAATACGAGGAAACAAAAAACACCCAACCAAAAAAAAACAAAAAGAAAAAAGAATCCAAAAATATGAAGATAGTATAAGGAGCCTCTGGGACAACTTTAAGCGTACCAACATCCGAATTTTTGGGGTGCCAGAAGAAGAGAGAGAGCAAAATATTGAAAACTTATTAGAAGAAATAATGACAGTAAACTTTCCCTACCTGGTGAAAGAAATACACTTACAAGTCCAGAAAGCACACAGAACCCCATACAAGAGGAATCCAAAGAGGACCACACCAAGACACATCATAATTCAAATGCCAAGGGCAAAAGACAAAGAGAGAATCTTGAAAGCAGCAAGAGAAAAATGGTTAGTTACCTACAAGAGAGTACCCATACGACTGTCAGCTGATTTCTCGGCAGAAACTATGCAGGCCAGAAGGGAGTGGCAAGAAATATTCAAAGTGATGAACAGCAAGGACCTACAACCAAGATTACTCTACCCAGCAAAGCTATCATTCAGAGTTGAAGGTCAGATAAAGAGCTTCACAGACAAGAAAAAGCTAAAGGAGGTCATCACCACCAAACCAGGATTACATGAAATGCTGAAGAGTATTCTTTAAGAAGAGGAAGAAGAAAAAGGTAAAGATAAAAATTATGAACAACAAAATGTCATCAAATACATACCTACCAACAAGTGAATCTAAAAATCAAGTAAATAAAAAATCTGAAGAACAGAATGGACTGGTGAATATAATAGAATCAGGGACATAGAAAGGGAGTGGACTGACAATTCTCAGGAGGAAGCGGGTGTGAGTGGTGCGGGGAGAGATTGGACAAAAATCTTACTCCTATGGATGAAGACAGTGGCAGGGGGTAAGGGCATGGGGTAGGGTGGGGTGGGGAATCAGTGGAGGGGAGCTATAGGGGGAAAACAAAAATAGGAACACCTGTAATAATCTGAACAATAAAGATTTATTGAAAAATAAAAAAGGAAAAATAAATAAAACAAAAAAGATAACTAGTGCATAAAAAACATGAAAGATGTTGAAAACCAAATACCTGAGCTCCCACACCCAGACTCCTGAAATATGATGAAGAGATTTCCTGGGAGGCTTCAGCCTTAGAACTGAAGCACAGAAAAGGAAAAAAGGATAAGAAGAAAAAGGGAAAAAAAAACTTGAATGCATATTCACAAAAGTAAAAATTAGAGGTACAAGTAGCTACATGAGCCCAAGTCTCTATCAAAGATGGAAGGATATTTTAACTCTGTAAATCCTATATAATAAAAGGGCAATATGCAAATCAACCAAACGGCAGAATAACCAATCACTATGATGTGCACTGACCACAAAGGGGCAGACACTCAATGCAGGAGCTCCCTGGTGGTCAGTGCACTCCCACAGCGGGAACGCCACTCAGCTAGAAGCCAGGGTCATGGCTGGTGAGCACAGCGGTGGTGGTGGGAGCCTCTCCCACCTCCACAGCAGCACTAAGGACGTCCAACTGCAGGAGGGCACAGGCTGGGCTGAGGAACCCCTGAGAGTTCACGAATTTTGTGCATCAGGCCTTTAGAGTTCTAATAAGAGTCAAAGCTTCACCAACATGTGGCAAATGACCTTTGTTTTCTTTCCTAGTGTGTATTTCTACAAGGAGATGATTTTGTACAAATATAAGATTATATTTATACTAGAGGCCTGGTGCACAGATTTGTGCACTGGTGGGGTCCTTAGCCTGCAGGGATCAGGCTAAAACTGGCAGTCTGACATCCTCCAAGGGGTCCCAGATTGTGAGAGGGTGCAGGCCAGGCCGAGGGACCCCACCAGTGCATGAATCCATGCACCGGGCCTCTAGTATGCATATAAGATCTTTGGTTAATCTCTTCCCGCCCTCCCCTCTTCCCTCTGAGATTCATCAGTCTGTTCTATGTCTCTATGCCTGTGTGTTGAGTCCCCTGGTGGTCAGTGCGCATCATAGCTACCAGTCGAACAGTCAAATGGTCAGACACTTAGCATATTAGCCTTTTATATATATATATATATAATATGCGTATAATGTAGAAATAATCTTATGACATTATATATGGGAAATGTATATACAATCTTATGACCATTTACAACATCGGTCTAGAAATCATATAGAGAATAGTATTGGAGAAGATCAAAGTATAGAAATTGACACCCTAGAGAATTCTCTATTGAGGAAGGTGACAATATTATATGCTGTGGTAGCAGATTGTCCTTGGCTGCTATGCCCACTAGCAAAACAGACACAAATCAGAATCTCCATGTTGATTATCAAAGTCACCTGAGTCTGTGAAATGCAACTCAATATGTGCCAATTTAATAACTGGATTTATGTTTAGGGTTATAACTAGGTCATTTCTTCTTCTAATTTGCTGATTTTAGTGGGGGAAAGGCCCGTTTAGCCAATGATGTGTCATGTAATTAAATTTATCATAATGATGTAAGGTGTCTTCTATAATTGTATCCCCAGGGCTTAAAAAGCAGAAATTATAGTAACTAACAAAAGTAATTGTATGGTCTTACTTTCATATCTCAAGACTGACTAGAATGAAACAAATTTTCTGATGCTGAGATATGAAATGGAACACAGGTGATGGGTAGCCTGCTCTGGCTACGTGTGGGTGACAGTGATGGACAGCTGCGACACACAGAATGGTATAAAAAACAGAGCTAGGACAGTCTTAACATGGACTTGCAAGTCACAGGGCTGCATTCTGCCTTTTACTCACTACTAGAGTCCCAATGCACAAAATTCGTGCAAGAATAGGCCTTCCTTCCCCCAGCTGCGGGCACCAGCTTCCCTCTGGCACCCGGGACCCAGGCTTCCCTCCAGTCACCAGCAGGCCCCATGACCCGGGCTTCCCTCACAGCCCCAGCTTCATCCAGAAGGTCGTCCAGAAGGATGTCCAGTCTAATTAGCATATTATACTTTTATTATTATAGATATAGACCTGGAGAAATTATCTAATCTGTGCAAGATTCAGTTTATCAAAATTAAGGTAATGGCATTTACCTTATTTGCATCTTGGAAACAATTAAATAAAATATGTAAAAGTCATAATTCCTGGACCATGGTATATGCTCATTATTAGATTCTCTCCAGATTCTGGTAGAAAAAGAGGGGCCGTTTGGGGGGAGTCCAATAAAGGTACTTTCTACAAAGACAGTAGGTCAGGGTATAGGGATAGCATGCAGTACCTCTGGGCTAGTAGTGGCTGCATTTGTTACCCCAAGTCCCTACACCAGATGCATTCCACATAGGGAAGTCTATGTGGATGGGGCTGAAAACAAGAGTTGTGATGCCTCCCAAGGAGGAAGCTGGGGAATAAATGCCTCAGCCTCACTCTCCTCCCTCCCTCCAGTGTCCTGCGGTTGCACTTCAGTGGCCAATACAACAGGAAGGCCAGAGAATGAAAAAGCCCTTCCATGTCATCCATTCAGTTCAACCTCCCAAGGCTCAGGCATGGAGAAAGAAAGGTGAAGGTGGTCAAGAAATATTTTAAAATGGTTAAATAAATTAGCCTATGGATCAGATCCTGGTTCCTTTAATACATATCCTACCGCTTCCAGAATATGTATGACATGCAAATTGCCCTGTAGTTTAAAGCTACATTTCAACTTTAGTCTGATATAAGTAAGGCCCATCCCAGAGGGTCCCCTGAGTCTACAAGTAGGAAGCTAGGTATTTTGGTTCAGAGCTATTCAGAGAGTCAGATAATGAATCTTCAGAACACACACACACACACACACACACACACACACACAGGGCTGACAATGTTGACAAAGCCTGGTGGTGTTTTTTCAGCCTCTCAAGTAATAACATGCATGAAGAGTCATCATGGTTACAACATCTGAGCAAGTGACTGAAAGTTCAAGCCCACTCACCTCACATTTTCTTTTGCCAGAACATAAAGGGGGAAGTTGCTGCTGACTCCAGACTCAATGCTGACAGCCGATTTCACATGAAAAACAACACCCATGTAAGGCTATAGCTTGCTCTGGGGAGTGATGGATTTAAAACATCGTCTGAGAAACAAGTGGCGTTGCTTGTACTACTTGGCAGAGCGAGGGACTTGAACCAGTTAAAAACAAATAAAGCCTTGTGCTTGCTTTGAGATATATTTGAATTCCACATGTACTTTAATTCATGATTTTAAATGTTTTTAAAGCTGAAATATAAAGTAAAACTATGGAAAAGGGGGAAATGGTGGAGATGAAAATAAAGGGACAACAACTGATCTTAAAAATGGACCATGTGTCCTGGGAACGTTTGTAGCACGAATCCCTACAATTCACGGAGGGGTAACTGTTTCTGTCACTCTAACTACTTCCTCACATCACTAGAACCATCTGAAAAATCTCTAACTCTGGGAAGGACTCTCTAAATTTTAAGGGGGGAAGACTGAAAAAAGATTAATCTTATCTATAAATAAAATACCATAATCTACATTAATATGACCTCCTCAAGCAAACAACTATCTCAAAAGGAATCATATCTTTGAATTTCCCCAAGCTCTATAAAAAATGCTCACCATTGTGCCATTTACAGCACAATGCCTATTCGATTTAAGTTTTAAAGACTCTCTTGCGCTGATACTTTTTAATCATTTCCAGCACTGTTGCCCAGACCTCATGGGAACACACACCCTTTGAGAGGAGAAGGAAGATGAACACTTCCACTATTTGCCTTCTTAGCCTCCCTTTACTGGTCCTCTTCACATTCATCTAAAGTACTTACTTAGAAATCTCGGAAAGAAAAAATAAAAATTTCACACTAATCTATACTAATAATAGAGGAATATGCAAATTGTCTGGGACATCATCACATAAGGACCGTTCAGCAGGCTGCGTCCCTGCCTCCTGGTCAGGCAGGTGGGAGGCCCGGGGTAGGTGGGATACGATAGGAGAGGATAAGAAATGAGAGGGAGAGGAAGGCAGGCCTGCATGCAGACAGGTCGAGAGGAGAAACAGAAATACAGAAAAGGAACAAGAAAAAGATGCAGGAATGGAAAAGGGGAGGAAATGTGGGGCTGCACACAGGAGCGGGTGGTGACTGTGAGGGGCGGAGAAGAGCAGCATGCTCAGTGAGGGGCAGGGCACAGGCAGCGTGATGCAGGAGGAGGGCGGTGGCCCCCAGCACGGGCTGTTGGGACAGAGGGGTGGACGGTCCGAGGCCTTCCAGGCAGAGGCACTCCTGTTCCGTAGCAGCAGCACCTGTGCTGCACGGGCCTTGGCCACCCTCGCTGGGCCAGGCACCCCATGCTGGGAGGGGAGGCACAGCTTAGCTGGGGCAGAGTCGGACACTAAGGAGGGTACCGCTTTCATCCACAAGGGCTGGACCCCAAAGACACTGGCCAGGGTTAAGTTGGTGGTGCGTTAAGTGTACTTTGTTGACTAGAAGTTGGGGCATCCTGGGCAGGGAACGGGAGGAGGATGTCAGTGGGGAGGCTGGGGAAGAGGGGACGGTGAAGGCCTGGCTGGGGCTGGGCCCTGGGCTGGGGGTTAACACCCCTCAAATGAAAGCTTTAATATCAAAGTGTGCTCAGGCAAGGCTGGAAGCAGGTCCCAGAGAGGAAAGGGGAAGATTTAAAAGAGAAACCAGGGAACATAGCGGGGGGTGGGGGGTCATAATATAGGGAAGGAGGGAGGGAGGCAGGATTCAGGCTCACAAAGGAAAGGTGAATGGAGGGAGGGGAGGAGGAGTAAGAAGGAGACAGACACGAGAAATGAAGGGAGAGAAGAGAGGAGGGAGGGAGGGAGAGGGGCTGCAGGAGGTTCAAATGGAGGGAGGGGAAAAAAGCAGGAAAGAGAAGGATGCTAAAATGGGGTGAGGCCAGGAAAATAGTTAAATAAAAAGAAGAAACAGAATGGGAGAGTGAGGGGAGTTTAAAAGGAGTTAGTAAGAAAATTAAGTACAGCATGATTTTTAAAAATGTAGTCGGATTGGGGGGTGAGGGCATGTATGGGAGTGGGGTGGGGGGGGACAATGGTAAGATAAGTACACATATAATACCTTAATAAAAAAAAATGTAAAAAAAATGTAGTCGGACATCCCCTGAGGGCTCCCAGACTGTGAAAGGGCACAGGCTTGGCTGAGGCTCCCCCCACCCCCATGCATGAATTTTGTACACTGGGCCTCTAGTATTTCAACAAGTACCAAACTTATTTTTAAACTAAACTTTTGATTTTAGAATAGTTTTAGATTTATTGAAATGTTGCAAAGATGGTGCAGGGCATTCCCTTAGGCCCTGTGCTTAGTTTCCCTGCTGTTAAGATCTTATATATGACTAGAGGCCTGGTGCACAAAATTTGTGCATGGGGTGGGTGTCCCTCAGTCCAGCCTGCACCCTGTTCAATCTGGGACATCCCTCTCACAATCCAGGACTGCTGGCTCCCAACTGCTCACCTGCCTGCCTTCCTGATTGCCCCTAACTGCTTCTTCCTGCCAGCCTGATCACCTCCTAACCATTCCCCTGCCAGCCTGATTGCCCCTAAATGCCCTCCCCTGCTGGCCTGGTCACCCCCAACTGCCCTTCCCTGCAGGCCCAGTAGCCCCAACTTCCCTCCTGTGCCAGCCTGGCCACCCATAACTGCCCTTCCCTGCAGGCTTGATTACCCCCAACTGCCCTCCCTTGCTGGCCTGATCACCCACAACTGCCCTCCCTTGCAGGCCTGGTCCCTCCCAACTGCCCTTCCCTGCTGGCCATCTTGTAGTGGCCATCTTGTGTCTGCATGGGGGCAGCCATATTTGACCACATGGGGACAGCCATCTTGTGTGTTGGAGCGATGGTCAATTTGCATATTACTCTTTTATTAGATAGGATAGAGGCCTGGTGCATGGGTGGGGGCCAGCTGGTTTGCCCTGAAGGGTGCCCCAGATCAGGGTGGGGGTTTCCTTGGGGCATGGGATGGCCTGGATGAGGGGCCTGTGGTGGTTTGCAGGCCAGCCATGCCCCCCAGCGACCCAAGTGGAGGCCCTGGTATCTGGGATTTATTTATCTTCTATAATTGAAACTGTGTAGCCTTGAGCGGAGGCCAGGGCAGGCCAGGGAGGGCAGAAAGCTTGGCTTCCTCTATCTCCGGGGGCAACCCAAGCCTCCTGCTCTCTCCAGCTCTGTGGCCACTGCCATATTTGTTGGATTAATTTGCATACTTTCTCCTGATTGGCTGGTGGGTGTGGCTTATGGGCATAGCAGAGGTACAGTCAATTTGCATGTTTCTCTTTTATTAGATAGGATGTGTTTGTTACAACTAATGAACCAATGTTGATATTATTAACTGAAGTCTATGCTTTATTTGGATTTTAAGAATTTTTCTTTTGTTTTTGTAAAAATTTTTGTTAAAAGTATGCTTATAAGCACAACCAACAGACTCAAGACACTGGGGGCAGGGGGACGAGGGCAAGTGCAGGGGGTAGGAGAGGCCGGGGGAAGATCAGTGGGGGTAATAAAGGGAGACATATGTACTACTATTTGTAATACCTTAAACAATAAATTTTTTTAAAAAAGAAAAGAAAAAATCTATTAAATAGGTCCTCCTTTTTCCCCCATTAACTAAGACTTCTTTTTAAAAAAAGAACTTTTTCTATTGGAAACAGGATATAATAACTCTAGGGGGGAAAATAAATACTTCACACTGATATGTATGAGGTTTGACCCCAAATGTTTATTTTACCTGATGCATTTTACTACTCATTCAGAACATCTCAGCAACAGGGGACCAGCAGACAGAACACCTGTCTGGAGAAATGAGTTCACAGGGAAATGTGTTTTCTCCTTAACTCTCCCTTGGGAAAAGCACTTAAACTTTCTTTGAACCTAAGTTTTATTTCTTACAAAATGAACCAGTTGAACTAGATGATCTCTGAAACTGCTTTCAGCTTGGAAGTCTATGATTCTGGCACACCTAAAAACATTTTCATAGCAAAGGTTCAGAATTTGGGGATGGAAGATGGTAATCTGGCTTTATTACCAGCTTTTAAACTAGCTTTTGGATTTCTCAATTTCCAAGTTTGCCCAGAAGCTCATAATATCAACAGGTACATTAAGAAGCATCATGTGCATAAACATCTTCCCTTAAATAGTGTGGCTATAATTTATAAAACTTACAGTATCACCAATAGCACAGAACAGTAGGGACTCTCATTCAGTATTGATTCCAACACTATCCCATTCCCTTAAGGTCTTCTTTCTTGAATATTTTTTTATGTCATTTTGTAACTACCCCAGAAAACAGTCTAATTTTCTTTTTCTTTAAAATAAAAAATAGACTATAAATTTCAATAAACAGGTTAGTTTAAGTTATTGAGCATTGATAAAATAGTGCTAAAACATTACCCAAGAATTTTACTTACAATATGAAAGTCAACCTTCTAATGCCTGACTGTGGACAAAATATCAATGTCTCGTTGATTCCAAAGCGAGAACTGTTATAAAGATAAGGTATATTCAGCATGCACACAATTTTGAACATTAAAATAAAACACCAGATTAAATCATTTCCTAAACTAGAAAACTCAACGGCAAAAGAGGAAAAATAACACTTTCACTGATTTGAAGAAAAAGGAAAGCTACATTCTGTTTTCATAAGAAACTGAATGAAAGTGGGGGTTACATAGGAAGAACACAATTTCATTGTCAAAATAAAAAGTACTGATTTGTGACAGTTGAAAGGAAAATATCCAGCTCTTTCAAAGCCTCTTTTATGTCTGTAGGGGAAAGCATGCATTTGTGAATATTTAAGTGGCTTTCACGGGCTGTGGAAATAAAAATGCCTTTTCTTTTAGTGTGCTCTTGAAGCATCCTCCTCCTCAAAAAGAAATCATATGCATATACTGTATAAATTTTGCTCGTGAATACACTTAAACATATGCCTAACTTCATTGCACAGCCTGGCAAGGGTCCAGCCAAGGATGGTGCTCTTGTCTTCATTACTTCTTCCCACTTTTCATATTCATCCTTTAATGTGTGATACAAACACTAACAAAGATTGGACTGAATACTGCTCAGCCTTCATGGTATGCCTGCTTATCTCTCTTTACTACTGTGTATCTTCAGTTTTATCTATTAGATTTCCACAGAAAACTTGTAGAGGAAAAAGAAAAATTCACAGCAATATCTCAATATAGCACCAAAACTTACTTTTTAAAAGTTCTTCTTCTGGACACAAGAAATAACATTGTAACAAATACTAAATATTTTATTTAGCTGTAATTATTATTATTTACCTTGTACCATAGAAGCTGCAGGTAAACAATTGCAAAGTAAGAAGTTCTATGTTGAATTTAATTTGCTAAGAGTTTGAAACACCATGCATGAAGTCATATCCAGGGTGTAGGTGGAGATAAATCTGGGAAGGTGCATAAATTGGTACAAATAGGAAGAACAGAAAAAAGGCCATAAAAATAAGTTAGAACCTAGAAACAAAATACTAATAGTATCTCACTTATCAGACAAAAGATGGCCAAACCATGAATGAGAGGCGTGGAAAGCTAAAAAAAAAAAAAGCAAGCCACCAGGACAAACTGATACCCTGAGTCACCTACAAAAGATATAAACTGCCCACCTTCTTTCCAGTGTGATTTTTCTGGCCACCCCACCACCTTCCTTGCTGTCATTTAGGGAGAAACCTCTGGAGAAACAATTTTATTTACACCACAGAATTCTCAAAAAAAAAATCAAGAACTACCATCACCTGTTTCCCATGTGGAATTGGCTTGAGGTTAATGATGGAAAGGAAGGAGCAAAAAGGAGGACTGAGGGGAAATTCTTTGAAAACTAGTTAAGTTGTCTTCAACTCTAATCTACTGGATGACTGTCCCATCCCCTTCTCAAAATCAGTCTTGAGTTTTAGTCTCTGCAGAATTTCTCAACTAGGGAGCACAATTGAACAGTGGGGCTACCATACTAAAAATAGAGAACTAAATAAACTTAATTGAATGCCAAATTCTGAGACTGATGGCTTCCACCACAAACCCCGCGTGACTTCCAAAAGGATTGCAGTAGTCCCTGCTTTCCAGGCAGAAGATTAAAAGATTCCTCTCTAACTAGCACAAGATACTGACATCTACAGTTTCTCAACAAAGCCCAAATTACCCTACAATGAAACTCAGAGTCAATAAGCCCCATCTATATGCTCAGAGGTCCCAAACAGATTTTAATTCCTTATTCTAAGTCATGAATAGAAAAATAACTATTATGAGATACCTGATTTCTAACACTGAAGATAAACAGAGAAAAAAAATCAGCAACTTGAAAATAAGAAACTAAAGGTTTTTTTTAATCTTCAAAAAAATCTATCATTATTATCCTTAAAGAAATAAAATATTTTGCATCAAATTTGAAATGTGTCTAGTGTGACCAAGAAATTGAATTTTAATTTTTAATTAATTTAATTTTAAGCAGCCACACATAGCTAGTAGCTACTGTATTAGACAATACAGGTTCAAAAGTATATATATCTAACTGTGAATAGTGGTTATGTCTAGTAAAGGTGTGAGGCTGTATGCCTGTTATTAGGAGACTTCTTTTTACTACATATATCTCTAATTTTACAATAAGGATGCACTTGTATAATCTTATCTAATAAAAGAGTAATATGCAAATTGACCATCACTCCAAGACACAAGAAGCCACTCAAATGTGGTCAAAGATGGCTGCCCCCATGTGGACACAAGATGGCCACCACAAGATGGCCAGCAGGGGAGGGCAGTTGTGGGCAGTTAGGGGTGAGAAGGGCAGTTGGGGGTGACCAGGCCTGCAGGAAAGGGCAGTTGGGGTGACCAGGCCTGCAGGAGAGGACAGTGGGGTGACCAGGCTGGCAGGAGAGGGCAGTTAGGGGTGGACCAGGCCTTCAGGGGAGGGCAGTTGGGGGGGACCGGGCCTGCAGGGGAGGGCAGTTAGGAGTGACTGGGCCAGCAGGGGAGGGCAGTTAGGAGTGACTGGGCCAGCTGGGGAGGGCAGTTAGGAGTGACTGGGCCAGCAGGGGAGGGCAGTTAGGAGTGACCGGGTCAGCAGAGGAGGGCAGTTGAGGGAGACCAGACCAGCAGGGGAGGGCAGTTAGAGGGACTAGGCCTGTAGGGGAGGGCAGTTGAGGGGGGAACCAGGCCAGCAGGAGAGGGCAGTTAGGGGCAATCGGGCTGGCCAGGGAGCAGTTAGGCGTCGATCAGGATGGCAGGGGAATGGTTAGGGGGTGATCAGGCTGGCAGGCAGAAGCGGTTGGGGACAGTCAGACAGAAGCAGGAGAGAAGTTGAGAGCCAGCAGTCCTGGGTTGTGAGACGGATGTCCAACCACCCACTTAGACCCGATCCCACCAGGCCTAAGTGGGCTGTTGGACATCCCTCACAGGGTCCCAGATTGGAGAGGATGCAGGCTGGACTGAGGGACACCCCCCCATGCACAAATTTCGTGCACTGGGCCTCTAATTACTGGCATAATTTTTAAAACCAATTAAAATATTTCAAGAAAAGAAAAAAGATCTTGTATCCATAATGAATGAACAGGGTAATATTTTTTTTAAATAAATCTTTATTGTTCAGATTATTACAGGTGTTCCTATTTTTTTTCCCCCATAGCTCCCCTCCACCTGATTCCCCACCCCACCCCATGCCCTTACCCCCCACCATTGTCTTCATCCATAGGAGTAAGATTTTTGTCCAATCTCTTTCCGCACCCCTCACACTTGCTTCCCCTGAGAATCGTCAGTCCACTCCCTTTCTATGTCCCTGATTCTATTATATTCACCAATCCATTCTGTTCTTCAGATTTTTTATTCACTTGATTTTTAGATTCACTTATTGATAGATATGTATTTCTTGTTCATAACTTTTATCTTTACCTTTTTCTTCTTCTTCCTCTTCTTACAGAATACCTTTCAGCATTTCATATAATACTGGTTTGGTGGCGATGAACTCCTTTAGCTTTTTCTTGTCTGTGAAGCTCTTTATCTGACCTTCAACTCTGAATGATAGCTTTGCTGGGTAGAGTAATCTTGGTTGTAGGTTCTTGCCGTTCATCACTTTGAATATTTCTTGCCACTCCCTTCTGGCCTGCATAGTTTCTGTTCAGAAATCAGCTGACAGTCGTATGGGTACTCCCTTGTAGGTAATTAACTGTTTTTCTCTTGCTGCTTTCAAGATTCTCTCTTTGTCTTTTGCCCTTGGCATTTTAATTATGATGTGTCTTGGTGTGGTCCTCTTTGGATTCCTCTTGTATGGGGTTCTGTGCGCTTCCTGAACTTGTAAGTCTATTTCTTTCACCAGGTAGGGAAAGTTTTCTGTCACTATTTCTTCTAATAGGTTTTCAATATTTTGCTCTCTCCCTTCTTCTGGCACCCCAAAAATTCGGATGTTGGTTCGCTTAAAGTTGTCCCAGAGGCTCCTTTCACTATCTTCATATTTTTGGATTCTTTTTTTCTTTTTGTTTTTCTGGTTGGATGTTTTTTGTTTCCACATATTTCAGATCTTTGGTTTGATTCTTGGGGTATGTTGATCTACAGTTGAGTTTCTGTATATTCTTTATTTCAGACAGTGTATGCTTCATTTCTGACTGATCCTTTTCCATTTTTTTGGCATTCTCATTAAGCTCCTTGAAGGTCTCATCAAGTTTCTCAGCGGTTTTAAGAAGATTCTTGAGTAACCTTATACATGTGGTTCTGAACTCTATGTCATCCAGTAGTTTGCTTTCCTCTGTTTCTTTCATTCGTGACATGTTTCTTTGTCTCCACATTTTGGCTGCTTCCCTGTGTTGTGTTGATGGAGTGGCTTTGTGTGGTAGGTGACCTATAGGGGGCAGTAGCTCAGCCTCCTCAATTACATGAGGTGGATGCTCTTGGTACACCCCTTTGTGGACTGAGTGCAAAGTCTTAGTGTAGTTAAGCCTTAATTGCCGTTGGTACGCTGGGAGGAATTGACCTCCAGGCCAATTAGCTGTGAGCACTCGCTGTGTCTATAATGGAAGAACTGCTGCGCTGAAGACACACTTATGGGGCAGGACTTGTTTCAGTGGGGCTTTGGTGCTCACTGAGTCTGCCTCTTGAATGTATCACTTATGGCTGTGAGGAGTTGAAATCTGGTGTCTCACACTGACCACTAGGTACACTGGCTTCTGGATCTCCAATGGGGTGCAGGTCAGCTACTGTCTGAGGCCACCCAGCAGGAGCTACAGTGAGAGCTACAGTTTTCTCCTCTTTGCTTGTGGTTTGGAGGTTTTGGAGCTGTCTGACCCAGGCTGCAAGTTTGCTAGGTTAAGCTGCGATAGGGCAGGGCTTTCTTATGCAAAAGCCGCTGCTTAGAGCTTGGGTGGGTTTGTAGGTTGTGCAGGGCGGGGTCTCAGGGTGTCACTAGGCTAGGGCATGGCAAACAGCAATGGCTGCTAGTTAGCCGGCTCTGAGTCCCTGTCGGCAGTCCCGTGCCCTAGTGCCGTAAACAATTATTCCTGCGCACAGCTCTGCAAGCAAGCCACCCTCACTGGCAGACAGTCCAGCTTCTCCCCGTAGGAGTTTGGGTCCCCCGCGTCTCCCCAGAAACTGTATTTCAGAGTAATCGGGGGCCTGTCTCCCTTCGGGTTGAAAAAAAGCAACACCCACCGCCAGCCCGGATCACGCGCCTCTGTACCTCAGCTTTTCAGCGCTCGTGCACGTCTCAATGCTCTTTTCTCTTTCCTTCTAGTTGTAGAACTTCCACTCAGCCAGCTTTCCCGTGGTTCTGGGTGATAGATGTTTTTTCTTTTGTATTTTTGAAATTGTTGTGGGAGGCAGCAGTTTAGGTGTTTACCTACGCCGCCATCTTGGATTCTCTCCCGAACAGGGTAATATTTTTAAATATAAATATATACATATACATATATATATATATATTCAGGAGTAAAGTAGAGAATTAAAAGGAAAGCAAAATAACCTACAGAAAATTTTACAGGTGAGGAGAACATAAGCTTACAGATTTAATACATTCATCCAAAGCCCAGAAGAGTGCGTGAAATAGATCAGCACCAGGTATATCATAGTAAAATTTCTGAGCACTAAGGACAGAGAAGTTTCTAAAAAAATTACAGAGATTTTTTTTAAAGGACCACCTACAAGGTATCAGCAAACAAAATGGCTTTGAATTCTTAACAACAACACAGATAACAGAATACATTAGAGGAAGGAAAATAATGGCAGCCCAACTTTTATACTCAGCCAAACTATCAATCAAGTAGAAGTGTGAAATGAAATATATTTTTTAGATGCAAAAACTCAAAACTTTTACTTTCTCATAAACTTTCTAAGGAAGATCTTACAAATTGTGTTCTAATAAAATTTACAAAAAAAGATAAATACATGGGGCACAGAAATCAGAAGACCCAATATTGGAAAGGCAAGAGGAATCTCTGGAATGGTGATAAAGGTAAATCCCAGAATGAATAATGAATGTTGTGTACCAGTGATATCAAATGATCAGGACACTTTAGAGCAGTGATGACCGAGAAAGGGCACACAAATATAGCTACTTTTTCTGCCAGATAAAAAGAAGTATAGTGCATGGTCATGGCACTCAGAATGACAACCTTATTACTGAGACTAATTGATAAAACAATAAATCTCATCTTTTCCTTTAAACATATATCTTGGTAAATGCCTTATGGTCTTCATAGACTATAATGTAGAAGAAAGAACAGATCTGCCTAAATAAGAATTCTGCTATATTTGTATACATATTTGTAAATGCCTAGTAGGTCTCTAGGATGATATGAAAAAAGCTGTCTGTCTCTAACAATGGCTGCCTCCAAAAGGAGAACTAGGTAGATGAAGGAAAGAAATACAAGAAAGAGTTACTTTTCACTATTTGCTCTTTTGTTTTCTGTGCCACGGGCATGTATTAACTTTTTTAATGTTATAATAAAACTAGAGGCCCGGTGCATAAAAATTCATGCCCTGGAGGGGGGGGGGGTCCCTCAGCCCAGGCTGCCCCCTCTCACAGTCTGGGAGCCCTCAGGGGTGGGAGGCAACCTGGCAATCAGGGGAAGGCAACACCCCCATCACACCTCTGCTCCTGCCACTGCTGGCAGTGCAAGCCTTGGCTGGCCCTGGTTACCTAAGCCTCAGGTGGCCCTGGGTGGCTGGGCAGCCACCATCAGTGGTTTGCCTGCACCTGGGGCTGACCCTGGGCAACTGAGCAGCCGCCATCCAAGGCTTGCCTGTGCCTCGGGCCAGCCCTGGGAGGCTGGGGGGCTGAGGGGACTGGGGGACTCTGGAGGTAGGCGCGCAAAGTGGCCGGACCCACCCAGGGGCGGGCTTGGCCATGCTGCACCTGCTGCCCCAGCAAAGCTGAGGGGACTGGGCACCACTATCTTGTGGCTGTGGGCACCACCATCTTTCCTTCATCCACCTAGTTATCCTTGTGGCAGTCAATTAGCATATTCCCTCCTTATTGGCTGTGGTGGTGCCATCTTTGTGAGGTCATGATGGTCAATTAGCATATTCCCTCTTTATTAGATAGGATTATGCTACATATGTGCATATACTTCAAACCAAGAAACAGAATCATGTTTAAATAAGTATTTACATTAAGTAAAAACCTTGCTTAATATCAAAATTATTATTTAGTGTTGCTCACTAAGTATCATTATAAATTTTAAAATAAGAGATATAGCCCTGGCCAGGTGGCTCAGTAGGTTGGAGCATTGTCCTGTACACCAACAGGTTGTGGGTTCAATTCCTGGTCAGTGTATATACCTAGGTTGAGGGTTCAATCCCCATTTGAGTGAGAATGAGAGACAACTGATCAATGTTTGTCTCTCTCACCCTTCCTCTCTCTCTAAAATCAATAAAAACATATCCTTGGGTGAGGAAATAAATAAATGGAATAAATTATCATTCTTTGCAGGTGACATAACTCTAAATTTCAAAAAACTAAAATAAGAATCCAAAAGTTAGAAATTATGAGATAATTTAGTAAACGTAATATGCTAATTCTAAAATTAATATACAATAATTCATAACTTTATTAACAAATGCATTTTATTATTTCTACTTATTTCACAGAAGTAATTAATATAGTCTCCTTAAAAAGTGTTAAAACAAATAAGAATGTACAGGTAAAAAGTTAACATCCTCCTCCCTATTCCCCCAATCTTATAACCTAGATTCTACTATAAACTCCTTTTAATAGGTATTGATTTACCTATAAATAATAAAACAGAAATGCATTAGATAAAAACATGGCTAAATCAGTTTTTAACCCTTGAGTAAAATAAAATCTTTTCTAAGCATATTGCACATTTCAGAAGCCATAAAAGTGATTAATTTTATTACCTAAAAATTTAAATGTTCTCTATTAAAATGCTCTAAATGCAACAAAATATAAATAACTGAGAAAAATATTTGTGACCTTTATGACAAAGATTAATTTTCTTTATTTATAAATGGCCCTTACCAAAAAAAAATTTAAAGAAAAACAACCTAATATAAAAATGGGTAAAGAAAAGGCCAGATAATTCATGGAAGAAATAAAAGGACCAACAAACACAACAAAAAATTCACAGCCATAATTATAATTATAGGATACAATCAAAATAATGAAATACTATTTTTCATCCAACAATTAGCAAAGATTAAATATGTGATGATACCTAATGTTGGCATCAGTTTTTACAAAACCTGACATTCTCATACACTACTGGCTGGGTATAAATTGATGCAATATTTTGGAGGGTGGTTTGGCAAATATATATAAAAGTTTTATATGCATATATCCTATGAGTCAGCAATCCTACTTCCAGGAATTTACCCAAAAACAGTTGTCACAAATCTGTCTTGCAAAGATGTTCATAGAAAAATCTTAAGAACAAAAACTCAACATAAATGTTACCAGTTAAATACAGTATGTTATAGCCACACAATTAAATATTTTATGCCCTTTAAATTTTAAAGTGTATCTATATATATCCTATACATATATGTCCAAATTATATTTTAGTTGAATAAAGCAACTTATAGAATAATGCATACAGTATTATCCCTAATGAGTGAAAAAAACCACACACACACACACACACACACAGCAAGCTATCGGGGCTGGCACAGGTAGAGACAGAGGTGAAAGGCTATTTGCTCTGTTTTGGGTTGAGATGCTACACTGCCTTGTTATATGTTCCTCTTTGCTCAGTTGCCAGGAAACTTTAAGCTTAATGCACAAAATAGACTGTTCCTTCCTCCTAACTTTTTATTTTCTACCACCTTTTTAATTGCTTGACTTTTATTCCTCTATTATTCTTTTCATTGTAATTTGTGTCAAATCTTTAGAAAAATAAAAATAGATAAACCTAAATGGAATTTGACTTGTAGAAAATAAATGTCTTTCTTTCATGGAGAAATCTCCCATATTATTTAGGACATTTTGCTAAAGATTTCCATAACTATAGGCATAAATGAGCTTTTGAAATTCATTCTGTTACTCATTTCTTCCTTCATGCATTCTGAAAACATGTTGACCTATTAAAGTCCCAATGATTTTCTTAAAAAATGAAAAAGAATCCCAAAATTCATATGGAATTTCAAGGGACCTCAAATAGATAAGACAATTTTGAAAAAGAGCAGTTGGAGGTCTCATACTTCCTAATTTCAAAACTTATTACAAAGCTACAGTCAAACAGTATAGTATTGACAAAAAACAGACATGTAAACCAATGGCCTAGTGTGCTGCACCAGCACAGCCAAGGGTTTGGCGAGCCTGAAGGAGGGCCAGCAAAGGATGAAGAAAAGACAGACAAAGAGAATAAGCTGGGTCTAGGTGGATCTTCTGTGGGTGACTGAGACCACAGAACAGATCCAGACTGCAAGCTGATGCTTTATTTTATAGTCAGAGACAAACAAGGTAATTTACAATGTTCTTGTGAGTTTCACTTGTTTTGGCAGCACTTGCTGCACCTCCCACAGCCCATTAGCTACCCAGGAAAGATCTAGGGAGTAGTCACAAGATCAAGCTTAATTATGCTAAGAGGGCTGTGCCCTCTAAGCTGGGACTTGTTTGCGGCTTTGCCAGCAGGTCAGTCCGAGGCTTAACCCTATAACCGCTCCCTACAGACTAGAATAAAGATAGCAAAACTAAACTTTCATATATATGGTCAAATTATTTTTGACAAGAGTGCAAAGATCATTCAATTGAGAAAGGGTAGTCTTTCCAACAAATGGTACTGGGAAAACTGAATATCCATGTGCAAAAGAATGAAATTGGATCTTTGCCTTACACTATACACCAAAAATTAAGTCAAAATACACACACCAGCAAATAAATAAAAATGGATAAAAGACCTAAATGTAAGACATAAAAGTCTTAGAAAAATATATAGGAGAAAGGCTTCAGGACCTTAAATTTGTCAATAACTTCTTAGATATGACACCAAACACATAGGCAACAAAAAAAAAATAGAATAATTGGGTTAGATTAAAATAAAAATTGTGTATCAAAGGACACTATCAATAGAGTGAAAAGGCACCCCATGGAATGGGAAAAATTAATGTGCAAATCACATACCTGATAAGGTGTTAATATCCAGAAGATAGATAGATAGATACCCCTACAACTCAATGACAAAAACAAAACAACAACAAAAACAATTAAAAAATGGACAAAGGACTTGAATAGACATGTCTCCAAAGGAGATATATAAATGACAAATTAGCTATGACCTGAATGTATTCAATGATTCATTCACAAAAACTTACTGAGCAACTACTTGCAGTCAAACACTCTTGCATGGAAATTACACTTCCTGCGAGAATAACCAAGAGCCAGATCTGCCCTGTGGACTAGAGATTTCACTCCCTTGTCCATATCAGGAAACAGTAAAAGAGAGTCCAGAATCTAATGCAAAGCCATTTCTCCTGGGAAACCCCTGGAAATAGAAGCAAGCTTTGAAAAATTCTGGCAACACTATTTGCCTAGATTTTAAGATCCAATAAATAAAACTGACTGTTCTTTAACTTCTAAG
This sequence comes from Corynorhinus townsendii, assembly GCA_026230045.1. Lineage (NCBI taxonomy): Eukaryota > Metazoa > Chordata > Mammalia > Chiroptera > Vespertilionidae > Corynorhinus > Corynorhinus townsendii. Next base: position 183,058,592 of record JAPDVU010000003.1, read on the forward strand.
CTTTCCTCCCCCTAAGAACAGAGTCAATTTATTATTTACTTGAAAGTTCCCTTTTCTATGACAAACCAGTCGGCATTGCAAACCAGTGTTTCTTATGCATTAATGAGCGTTCTAGGCCTCCAGGGTTCTTAACCATTTGCAACCGGGTGTGGGGCAGGACCTGTTCTGCTTTTCCAACAAGATCCAAAGGGAGGCCAATGCTGCTGGTCCCTGGACCACACTGGGAGTAGCAATGGCATGGGTAACAACCGCTAACTAATAATGTGCATCCCCTCCCAGCCTCCAGTCACAGCTCCACACATGCCTGCTCTTTGGTGCTGGTAAAATGGATGTTATCCTGCCCGACACGGAATGCAAAATTTAACGGCTTTTGTCAAAGTAAAAATGTATCCAGAAAAAAAAAGGAAAAAGAAAAAAACCTTTTTAAGTTTAGATGAAACCCTATTTCTAATTACAGGGCTTTCATCATGAAAGCTTAGGGGCAGGATTAGTTTTAAGTTCATCAACTGTTTTCACTCAAGAAAAATGAAGGGTTGCCTGAGTGTGACAGGTACTTAATTGCACCAAAACAGAAAGGAGGAAGATTTTTCCCCCCAGTCCCTTATAATTAAATCCGCATATACTCTTCAGCTTGTGAAAGGTCATATGAGGAAGCTGAATTTTTAATGTTGGAGTTTTTTCCTTTTCTTTTTTTTTCAACCTAATTAAGAAAATGAATCAAATTGTTTTGTTTGGGAACAAACATAGCAGCCCCACAAGGAGAGAATCAGCGCATGGGTGCAAAAGGGGACTTCTTTATACCTCTCATCATCTGTCATAATGAAAACTCTGCACAATGTGCCTTTTTTTTTTTTTTGCCCCAACTTGTTAAATGAGCAAAAATTATTAAATCTTAATAGATTGATCTACCCTTGTCAAGGGCCACATTAGGCAGCACAAGGCCTTCCCAGAAAGAGATGGCTCTTTCCTGGAAGGTTACTTAGCAGTTTAAAAAAAAAAAAAATGTGATACATTCCAAGATCACATTAATGCTTCTAGGAATCAAAAACTATCTGGGGTACATACAGTTTTAGTTGCTTTTTCTGATTATAACTTCTTAAATCTTTACATCAAGAACTGAGATGAGCCCTGGCCAGTTTGGCACAGAGGATAGAGCATCGGCCTGCAAACTCAAGGGTCCCAGGTTTGATTCCGGTCGGGGGCATATGCCTTGGTTGCAGGCACATCCCCAGTCGGGGATGTGCAGGAGGCAGCTGATTGATGTTTCTCTCTCATCAATGTTTCTAACTCTCTCTCTGTATCCCTTCCTCTCTGTAAAAAATCAATAAAATATATTTTTAAAAAATAAAAATTTAAAATAAGAGAACTGAGATGAGAAAAACTGCATTCACAAGTTTGCTCCCACAAGCTACAAAAAGATGATTAACTATTGTACTTGGTTTTTCCATTTTGAGAGGTGAACCAGAAATGCAGAGGCTAATTCTCTATCATTAAGTTGTATTTTTTCTTCCACTTTTTCATAATATTTTAGTCAAGCTGTCATCAGAAGCACCGTCCAATCCGACATAGGTTTAAATGCAAGTCTGTAGATGTAGCTAAAATCAAGGTATCAAGATTCCGCAAGTGGCATTAATCCAGTCTCACATTTTCCCCTAAAACAAATCGAGCTCCAGAGAAGCCCACAAGATATGTAGCAAATTCCTATGTGACCACAGGATCTTCTCACTAACTCTTCTTGTTAATCCTTGAAAACTCTCCGGATGGCCAACCGGCAGAGATAGCACCCTGTCCTCGCCCAGCTGGCAAATAGACGACTTATAATTGTGATAGTCTCTTATTTCTTTCTGTGACTCTAATTGAAGTGGTACTTTTATTGAAGTCTGCCATTTCTTTCTGACCAGCCATGCAAATAATTATATTGTCCAGGATATTAAAGGAAACAGGCCAACCCGAAAGAAAATCAGGCAGAGGCTTGAAGGAATCTGACCAGGATTCTAAACACAGTAACCTCTGCCTCGTCCCTGGCTGCCTCTCTCTCTCAGGTTTCTGTGAGAATCTGCCTTCCAGGTTTATAATAACCCAAGAGAGAAGCAGAACAGGCAGGATAAGGGATACAGTGAAAATAGGATGGAAAAAACATGATTGAATGGACTATGGCGTGTGACCCTGATTGACCCTTGAGGGGATCAAAATTTTCCCATGCAAAATCCCCTTACTACCTTTTCTTCCCACTGGCTCCCTGTAGTCCCAGGAACCAGGCCATGGCATCAGAGCATCACCAAAGGATAATTTTCTAACATACTTTAGCTTAGGGACACCCTAAGAGCCACTTTCTTCTGGAAGGAAACTTGGCAGCTGACAGACTCTTCTCCAATACCATGTAGTTGACCAGTAGCTACCTAAGAGCCTCCGGGTAGAACCTAGCTGGAGGATCCCACTTCTTACATATGCACAATCACTAATTATTTCTCAAAAACAGTCGTTGAGCCCTAGCCATTTTGGCTCAGTGGATAGAGCATCAGCCTGCAGACTGAAGGGTCCCAGGTTTGATTCTAGTCAAGGGCACATGCCCAGGTTGTGGGCTAGATCCCCAGTAGGAGGCATGCAGTAGGCACCCGATCAATGATTCTCTCTCATCATTGATGTTTCTCTCTCGCGCCTTCTCCCCCCTCCCCTTCCTCTTTGAAATCAATAAAAATATATTAATAATAAAACAGTATTGCTTTCTAAATTTACTCATGAAAACTGGAAAGTACAGCTTCAAGCTCCATGTCCCCTTTACTTCTTAACTTGCCATCTTTCTTTCCATACAGATAGAAACTTTCAGAAATAGTTTATACCGCTCAGAAGTCCAGGTTTTTCAAATGGCAACTAGGATCTAGCTGTACCCATCCTCTCTCTTCTGGTCTAATAAAAGTTTTGATTCAAGAAAGGATCTTTTCCTAGCCTAGCATTTAAAATTCCTTCGTTACATTAATTATACTAATAAAAGCAATTAACAGTTTTCTTATTTGTGAATTAGAGCCTAAAAGACAGAGAGCACCCTTTCTAGTACAAAGGGGGATTTTTCCATTTAAAGGTTCTTCTTGAATAGTTTTACAAGGCATTAAACCCAAACCTTCCAGAGCCATGGGCCTCTCCACTCCTCTGTCCAGAGCTCTGCGTCAGTCACTGCGGTCCTTTTTGCTGGCACAGGAGACAGACCTCGGCTTTCTCCCAAGCCTGTCAACACTGCTCCCAATAACTGCCCGAGAAACCATATGGTCTCTCCACACCCTCCCCTTGGGGCCAAGCTTATTACCTCCCAACCTACCCACAGCAACGCGGAGCAGGAAAGAAGAGCAAGCTTAGGGCCTGAGCTTAGGTTGTTCCTATATTTCTGCTATTGAGTCACCATCAAAGGTGAAGGGGAGGAGGAGAGAGAGGAAAGAAAGAGAGAGAAACAGAGATATATAGGTGGAGAGACACAGAGAGAAGTTGCATTGAAGAACACTTGGCAAAAAAGCATACAGACTGCTATGAATGAGATTTAACTCATTTGTAATTCGGTCACTGTATTAGATCAATTTAATCCCACACTTGGATGTTAGAAATGCCCAGGAAATATCTTCTAATACTAATAGGATTTCCCTCAAAATAATTTCTATACTTAGATGTTAAACTGCCTTTTAAGAGCATTGTTCCTTCTTGGGGGGGGGGGGGGGGGCGTAATCAACCAAACACCTTGTATGCATATATGCATAACCCATAGACACAGACAATAGGGTAGTGAAGGCCTGGCATGCAGGGAGGGGCGGGGGCGAGCTAGAGGGGGTCAAAGGGGGACAAATGTAATAGTTTCAACAATAAATAATTATTTAAAAAAATAAAACTCAGGAGTTAAATAAAAGAGTATTGTACCTTCTTTATCAATATCTTCATCTCAGAGGAAAAAGACTGAACACAATCTGGAAGTATTTCTAAAAGGTGTTATTTAAAGGTGGTGTGGTAAGATAACTTTCTAAGTTAAAGAGAAAAAAAATGTTGTCTGACCAAATGTTGCCATAGTTTTTTAAATTATTATGACTTTCCTATTTAAAAAAAAGAGAGAGAGAAAGAATTCTCTACAATTGTTTTTAACCAGATCATTTCTGATTTACACATGACATTCAGCTCAGATTCAGAAAGTAGGTTTTCCCAGGAGCCAAATCCCAGCTGGAAGACTATATTGAATATCCATCTACCCATCTAAGTCTCTTCTATTTTTATTAGAATGCAAACATAAGAAAAAATTCCCTGGCTATCAAAATTTAATTTTGAAAAGAGATATTCATATGTGTACTAAAAGGCAAAATTGGAGGTTAAAAATTATTTTTATGAGAGAATAATCACATGAAAGTCCGGATTTGACCTGGACTAATATTTCCACCCCCTACTCCTCATCATCCATTCCACTCAACACCTCCTACACTGAGAAGTCCTATTTTTAAAAAATGCCGTGTTGAAGGGACTTTTCTAAAATGCCAAGAGACCACAGGCTCTATCTGGTTGGCTTGTCTGTTCCCCATACTTGCCTGGCTTCATTCTGAAAAGATGCCAGAAATAGCATTCCTACAGGATTTCCAGTGCAGAAACCACAAGAATGTTCTTTCTCATGGTATGGCAACTGTGCAACAATATGGCGTCATCTGGAAAATTACAGTCTTGGAGACAAATATTTTTCCCCTCTCCAATGATTTAAAATAGACAGGGTGTCGCCCAAAAATTATGCTTTCCTTTCTCCAAGATGGAGGACTCTTCTTGGAAAGCCCCCTCGGGCAATGACCTTTGCAGCTAGAACCCCTGGAAGACTAACCTTGACACACAGAACTCCTTAGACAGTCCTTCAGGGATTTTGGAAACTACTCAAAGAATCTCCACTGAAAATGATATCATTTTAGAGTAAAATATTAAGAATTTCTGTTTTGACTAGACATGATAGCAATTTATACTTATGAACTTTCCATAGAGCTCAAGTTTGTATATTATGAGATGTATCCACATTATTATGGCAGTTATTATGGGGGTTTTTTGGGGTTTTTTTTTTTTTTGGTAACACTTATTTTGGATACACTCTGAACACACACAAAAATAGTAATTCTCAAAGAACTGGTAATTTCATTAAGAGACATAATATATAGGGTATTTTTTAAAAATAAATCTTTATTGTTCAGATTACAGGTGTTCCTCTTTTTGTTTTCCCCCTATAGCTCCCCTCCACCTGATTCCCCACCCCACCCTACCCCATGCCCTTACCCCCTGCCACTGTCTTCATCCATAGGAATAAGATTTTTGTCCAGTCTTTTCCCGCACCACTCACACCCGCTTCCCTCTGAGAATTGTCAGTCCACTCTATACAGGGTATTTTTAAAGATTAAGAACATAAGGGAAAAATTTCCAGAAGTATACTGGTGAATTCCATAAAGGCATGTCTGCCTGATTTACGGCTGTATTCCCTATACTTAGGTTGGACTTATCATAGATAATAAACAGGAAAGAAGAAAGAGAAGAAGACAGTGGGACAGAGGGATGGGCAAAGAAAGAATGAAGGGTACAAGGTGGCTGAGCTCAACATAGTGGCAAATGAAGCTTATTAGAAAAATATCTCAGTCATTTGCCTTCACATTTGCACTTCTCACTAAACCGAGAGTTTTCATGGTGATGGCAAATAAAGGCTGCAGGCACTCAGGACACCCACCATTCATCCAGGCTTCCACTCTGGGAGCATTTTTTGTTTCTGTTTCTTCCTACATATTATTTGCAATTGCCTCATGACTGTATATGATATCCTTGCTCTCAACTTCCAGAGTCCTCTCTGATTTGGGTTGTATTTATAGGGGTGAGAAAAAGTTGTTAATGTTTAAAAAGTCATAAATAAGGGGAAAATAACCAAAATTGGGGTGTCTGTTTTGTTTTGGGGAAAGAGAAATTCTTACTTCTAAAAGAGTAAGACTTCATGAGAAAGGGTTTATTTCTAATTTTTAGCCTCTTAGCTACCAATTGCTTCCTGTATTCCTTGGAACCCTCTAATCTCAAACCCTAATGGCTGACGATTCATTGAGCTCCCGCAAGCAGAGATACAGAAGCCAAACTGATTGGAACAAGTGCAACACTAGCTTACCCACAAGAGGAGACAAGTGATCATAGAGATAAGGCATTGGAGCCCAGTCCCCCCTCCGCAATCTCTCTCTCTCTCTCTCTCTCTCTCTCTCTCTCTCTCTCTCTCTCTCTCTCTCTCTCTCTCTCTCTCTCTCTCTTTCTCCACAAAAGCCACTTGGGCTTCAGATGGCTCCTTGTGTGGGAACTGCCTCCTTACCTTTAGAGTCAATATCCTCTCTTGGCAGTTTTCCAGAAGGCCATCTGAAACCTCTGGGGATGACAAGATGAACAGCTCCAGAATGGCACCATCTCAAGCTTTTACCTTGACATCAACCGAGGGGAAAAGGGAAGTTGTTTCATGACCGAGAACCAAAAAAAAAAAAAATCAAGTAACCTAAAACATATTTTCTGGCAAAATGTGCCTTCTGCAAAGCAGTCAAAGGATGATAACAGGGTGTGGAGAGATGGAATCAGCAGTTAAGTGGATATCCGTCTGTCACTTAGCCTTCATTACATAGCATTAGCGACCAGCGTTTGGCCAGCTCCCCACTCTGTCTTCCCACATCACCCCACTGGCAAGATGCTTCCCCCAAGCCCATGGCCTCTGGCCACACCACTTTGGCCTGTGGTTCCATCACATCTTACAAACTTTAAAGGGGCTGGACAGTACTTGGATGAGATAAGGGGTCAATTTGGACTGGATTCAGTCCTGGTTCAACAAGGTTTTGAAAAACTTTTCCCTCCACTCCTTCTCCTCTTATTTTTTCCCTCCCTGGTCTTCATATTTGGAGTAGCCTTTTTCTTCCTGCAGATCCAAATAGCTTCTCTTTTCCTAAATTCTTCTCACCTTTCCCATATCCCAAAGTTGTCCTTCCTCTGGTTTCTCAATGATTCCTCTCTTGCTGTACTGATATTTCTTTAAAACCAAAGTGAATTGGCTGCAAGCAAAATAAATAAATGCAACTAACAAAATCATAAATCACTAAGTCAGATAGTGAGATCCTTCCCAACACAGGAAACCATCTCTCAGTTGGTTTCAGAGAAGGAGATAGAGAAACAGAGCTTCAATTTCACTTAAATGTCCTGTTCCCCTAACAAGACCTCTGGGATTAAATTGGAAGTATGCTAGACAGAGCACATATTGAGACCGAGCATATATACAGTGAATCGAAAACCTCTTACCTCTATGCACCTTACTTAATAAATATAGAAAATAAAACTCAGACTTTCTGAAATTATGAAGAAATATTGAAAGCGATCTCCATGAGCTTGGGTCCATAAAAATAGCCACACATTAGCACTCACCAAAGCCATTGTTCAGCCAAAGTGCAACTTTCCTCATAAAGATGAAGCTGCCACACACAAGCATATACACACACAGATAGACACACAGACACACCATTTCAGTTCCACAATACCAGCCACAGAAAGTGGCCACTCTCATCCACCCAGCTTTGCAAGCCACACCCAATTGGTCATCAACTTCTGCTGAGTATACCAGCTAAATAGTTCTCATTTCTTTTTTTTATTATTATCTTAAGTTTTATATACACTGAGTGGCCAGATCATTATGATCTCTGAACGCATAATAATCTGGCCACTCAGTGTATATCCTATATAATAAAAGGCTAATATGCAAATTGTCCCCTAGACCAGGAGTTTGACCAGCAGGCAGGCCGGCCAACCACCCATGTCCCCTCCCTCTGGCCAGGCTGGCCGGACCCCACCCATGCACAAATTCATGCACCAGGCCTCTAATACATACACACACACACACACTGAGTGGCCAGATTATTATGATCTCTGAATGCATAATAATCTGGCCACTCAGTGTACGTCTCCTTTTCCTCCAATTGACCCCCCCCCCTCCACCATTCCCACCCTGGGAAAGCCCCCACCACCCCAGTGTGTCTGTGTCCATTGGTTATGCTAATATGCATGCATACAAGTCCTTTGGTTGCTCTCTAATCCCCCCACTTTCCCTGCCATTTGTCTTTGGATCTATTTTTGTTCATCAAATTATGTTGATCATTATATCCCACATATGAGTGCTCATTTCTATGGTCTCTCCCCACTGCCACCTTTGGCTAGTCTAGGTGTCAAACTATATAACCCAATGAATAGGTAAATATTCATAGTAGTTTATTAAAATTATTAAGCACTTTAATGTGTGTATGGATATATCTTTATTAACTTTTCTTCCTATATATAGCACTCTTGCAGATTACTGCTTTTGTATGTGAACAATAAGACATGGAAACATTCATTATACCCTCACTAGGGTTACTATCTGTTACTATCTTTGACTCCTTGCTATTTGCACAGGCAAAATAATGCCACTCCAAGCCTTTTTAACAATCACAGGCATAAGAGTTGCAAAACTCTGCAGGGTACTAGAACCCACTCGTGTAAGTAAAATTTGATAAGAAAGGAAAAGTGATCTCTTAATCATTCTTGGCTCTCTAGAGCTGAGTAATTCTCAGCTTGATGTGCATTTTTAAATACACTCCTAAATGACTCCAATATAAATCCCCAGTTGAAAATCAGTTCAGAACAGTGACTTCTTGAGGACAGAAGCTGTGATCTGTTCGTTGTTTTATCCCAGTGGTCGGCAAACTGCGGCTCGCGAGCCACATGCGGCTCTTTGGCCCCTTGAGTGTGGCTCTTCCACAAAATGCCACGGCCTGGGCAAGTCTATTTTGAAGAAGTGGCATTAGAAGAAGTTTAAGTTTAAAAAATTTGGCTTTTAAAAGAAATTTCAATCGTTGTACTGTTGATATTTGGCTCTGTTGACTAATGAGTTTGCTGACCACTGTTTTATCCTCATAACTTGGCCCAGAGCCTGACCCACAGTAGGTTCTCCATGGATATTTATTGACTTAAACATAACGATTATTATCTTGGGTGACAACTATTAGTGGAAACTTTTAAGTTCATACATGTTTGTGTTATTTGGAGTTTTTTTTAATAAGCATGTATATTTCTTTTCTAACCAGAAAGGAATAAAAATTTCTTAATTCACATATAAATTAACTTAAATAGAATAAATCTAGGTAAAACATGTATTTGTAAAGCACAGATTTAGATTCATATTGAAAGTACTGATGAGTACATAATTCAAAATTAACAAACTATATCAGAAAGAATAAAACACTATAAACATAAAAACTTCTAATAAATGCAACCATGAAGCAACACATTTCTGGGCCCCAACTGCAAGGCATCATTGCTCACTGTACGTTCTATCAAGTGGCAGTTAGGTCTATGCCTCATGTGTCCAGTATCTTGAATACCGTTCCCACTTAGAAACTTAGAGGAAAACGCTATAAAAATAAAATTAAAATTGAAGTCTTTCCCCTCCAGGGCAAGTACTGGATAGCTTACATTCAGACTGCTAATACTGCTATTCCTTTCAAATAACCCGGGTTTACGCCTTACACCTATGCACACTGATAGAAGATTAGAAATTACTCCTGCAAAATCACTTGCATACTATGAGATGTTTTTATCCCAGTGGGATGAGCCACCTTCTAACTGTATTCTCTTTCATTTTCTTTGCTCTTTTGATCCTGGTTCCTGTTTTCATCTTTCCATAATTCTAAGTTAATTGATTTTCCAATCTGTTTTTCCTAGAAACAAATTTAAGATGTGTTCACACCAAGTCGGGGCATTTAATGGCTCTCTCCGGGGCCACACCCAAAACCACTACCACTCCATAAAAAGTTGCTGCCATTACCTTCTCCCCATCAGGCTGTTTCTCAACTTTGCCACTCATTCTTTGTTTTGGACTTTCACTCTAGCCTGATCTCACTGGTTTTCATCTCATTATCATGTGCAGATTTTTCACTGGCCGCCCAGCCCCTTGAAATGAACAACTCACTTGGAAAGTTGGCCTCGGCTTTGTCTTCTGCCTAAAATGCTGCATCTTGGATTAACCCCCCTAACTCCACACATGCAACCTATGGTCAAAAAATATGCATGGCTCAGGCCGGAATCCCCAGTAGGAACCCATTCTGGATCACAGGAACGAGGCATCAGGCTCGATTCCCTCTTGTCTAGGAGAAATGATGAGATCATTTGGAAAAAGTAATCTTCGAAATGTTACTAAATTATTTCATCTGGGTTCAAATTTTTCCTCCTAAGCTTTGTTTTGTCACTGAATGACCGACCACTGTCACTCAGAAACACTCTGGATTTTAATTGATAAAAGTTTACATTAGAAAAAAAATTAATGAACACAAAACAAGGGAGAGAATTCAATGCTCCCTAAACTCACTTGAGGCCCACTTTGGGGGTTAGACTTTGATTGTTAGGCCTGAGTATTTGATATCGTAGGAAAGATTGGGTGACTTTGGGAAATAATGTTGTTTTTTCCTTGGGAAGACCCATGCATCATTTGAATCATTTCATGATCCAGTCAGTACTTATTGTCTATTTTGTGTGTAAGTATAGCCCCAGATTTCTCCATTTTCACATCTGATCAATATAATATATTAAGACAATGAGCCAGGCTAGACCAAAACTATATTCCTCAGGGATATAATCTATAAGCTGATCGGGGGACAGGAGGGACACAAAGATAAAACTTCAACATGCCCTAGGATAATAAGAACCTGTGAGACGAGCTCTGAGGGTAGCAACCCAGCTCCTCATGAGATGTCATGGTCTAAACTGCCTTTGCCAGTTCCTCAGCCTCAACCCTCCCCATCTGTCCTAGTTGGAGGTGGTCTTGGATTCTGCTCTACAGGAGTCATAGGGCAAATAAAATAGAGATAGCTAACAGCACTTGAATGCTCAACACACAACCCCCTATTAAGACATAGAAGTTTAAAATCGGGGGCCTTCCAGCTGGGCTGAGTACAGCTGCTGTACCCTGAGTCCATGCCATCTCTTTGAAACAAAAAACAAAGCAGCAGTAATAAAAATAAAATGTGTACTTACAAAAAAAAAAAAGTTGGTCCCTTCCCACTCATGTTTATGTATAAACCAAACACCAGCAAAACAAACTGGTGGTTAAATTGGCATTTTAGTTATGAGCCATTGCATTAACCAAACAAGCTATGGGGCACCCACAGGCATCTCTTATTTTTAAGGTGCTGGATGGCAGGAGGGTCCAGGTAGGTGTGCAGGGATCTGGCCACCTCCTCTCTCCCCACAGAAATTAATGTTTAAAAAAATCATATAAAAGTTTAGAATCTTCAAGAGGAGAAACTCCTTCTAAGCTCAGACATCAAAACTGTTTGGGAGAGAAACAGAAACTGTAAAGCATGACTTTATGGCTGGACTGATGCTATTTTAAATGACAGCTTCCCACGCTGGTCACTTCACCCAGCAAATTCACATTTCCCCAAACCAAGCTTTTTTGCTTACAGGAGCTACGAATGGGTCCATACCTCTGTGAAAACCTGTTCTTTCTGAGTCAGCATTTGTTTTTGCAGGCCACTGCATGAGGGGATTTCCTAACTGACTTAGGAAAATGTAGCTCAAGTTGATGAAACCATGTTCTGCTTATTATTAGGCCCAGAGAGCTGGAGAGAAAATGTGACAACCTTCGGCTGTCCACAGCTGGCCCTTGAAAAACAGCTTCTTGGAATGAAATACAGCAGCGGCAGCAGCGCCTAGCCAGAGGCATTCTGGGAAGGCACCTGCGTGGAGGAGGCAAAAAGGAAGAGGGACGAAAGGATGAGTTCTTGGAGGAAGTGAATCTGTGGTTTAGACTGGCGCAACCAGTCCCATTTGGGTTAAGAAGTCAATGGAAAAATGATCCTTCCTCAGTTACTTTTATTTTGTTTTTGTTAAAATTTTCTTTTGGAAAAATTAAACATCTGGACCTCTTTATGGAAATAACTGTTATGGTCATCGGAAAAAAAAGATATACTTTTTTTCATAGAGTTTGAATCAATTTGGTCAGGGAAGGCCTGGGGGTGTAGAAAGCCCCAACTAGGGTGGCTGCTTGACCAGCCTTTGAACACTTTGCAAATAAGCTTTCTCAGACTCATAGACACAGAAATAAGACAAATGATTGCCAGAGGGAAGAGGGTTGGGTTAAAAAGGTCAAGGGATTAAGAAGTACTAATTGGTAGTCACAAAATAGTCACAGGGATGTAAAGAACAGCAGAGGGAATACAGTCAATAATCCTATATAATAAAAGCCTAATATGCTAAGTTTCTGACCATTCATTCAACCATTCAACCAGTCGCTCTGACGCGCACTGACCACCAGGGGGCATATGCTCCAACTGGTAGGTTAGTTTGCTGCTGGGGTCTAGCTGATCAGGACTGGGCGAGAGGGGCCAGACACATACTGAAGCCCTCCCAAGGTCCCTCCTCAGCCCTGATCGTACACCAGTGGGGTCTCGCCCTGGCCTGCACCCTCTCATAATCTGGGACCCCTCAGGGGATGTCGGAGAGCTGGTTTGGGCCCAATCCCCGCAAGCCAGGCCAAGGGACCCCACCGGTGCACAAATCTGTGCATTGGGCCTCTAGTGTTGTAATAACTATGTACTGTGCCATCTGGTACTTGAAATATCAGGGGGGAAACTTTGTAAACTATATGATTGTGTGGCTGCTATGCTGTACATCTGAAACTAATACAAAATAATATTGAATGTGAACTGTAATTTGAAAAGGAAGAGAAAAGAAGCTTTCTGCCTAGTACATTCTGGGACATTGGAGCACAAAACATTTGTTCCACAGTCTTAGCAGGCAGCCTCTATCAGTGGTCTCTAACGGGACTATACCCAAGAAAGAGAGGGCACACGTCCCCTAGGGAGGGAAATCCCTTTTGGGTTTGAAATTCTGTGTTTATGTTGTTAAATTGCTGGCATAAAATCCGCCCCCCTCCCCAAAGTTGATGTTTCATATTTGGGAAGGGGAAAAAAACAACAATGTATTTGTGCTATTTTTCAATCAATCTTTCTTTGCTGGAGCACATTTTTTTAAGGAAGACATATGTGGGAAGAATTTTCTACCTTCTCACCACCATTATTTTGCCCGGCCAGCTTGGCTCAGTGGTTGAGCGTGAACCTATGAATCAGGAGGTCATGGTTGGATACTGGTCAGGGCACATGCCCAGCTTGCTAGCTTGATCCCCAGTAGGGGGTGTGCAGGAAGCAGCCAATCAGTGACTCTCTCTCATCATTGATGTTTCTATCTCTCCCTCTCCCTTCCTCTCTGAAATCAATAAAAATATATATTTTTTTTTAAATAAAAGAAGTTATGGAAGGGAGTGGCTTTTCTACACTCCACAAATACTATGCTCTTTCTTCCTGAGAGCATGGTTTAAAGAAAAGGAGCTGCCTTTTTTAAACCCTCCTAATTGGAAGCACAGTGTTTTCTTTAACTCTGGATTCTGATCAGATCAGAGGTCCCCACCCTGCATACCGATTCTGGAGCCCATTTTAAGAACTGAAGTCTTCACTTTATCCCCAAAGTAGAGAGAGGGTGTCACAAGTAAGCTCCACAAAGACAGGAAGAATTCACATTCTCCTCTCCCTGCATCTCCTGAGTGCCCGGCACACAGTAAATAATTCATAAAGCTTAACCTAAACACACACGTTTAACTTATTCTGGGTGATCAAAGGCACAAAACGTTATACATGGAATCTCATCATTTCATTTTTGTTATTTAAACTTGTCTCTGAAACGAAATGGTGGGAGCACCATTAACCCATATTTTTCCTCTTGAAAGTTTCCCATTGATTAGTTTGAGATATAGATTGCCAAATGGCCTAATATGATCTTTAACCAAAATCTCTTATTTGCTTGTGATTCTGCTACTTAATTTCATTTTTTTAGATTTTCAGTGTGTAAATGTGTCCTATTAAAATGCAAATATAGCCCAGCCTGCATGGCTCAGTGGCTGAGCATCAATCTATGAACCAGGAGGTCATGGTTGGATTCTCCATCAGGGCACATGCCCAGATTGCAGGCTTGATCCCCAGTGAGGGGCATGCAGGAGGCAACCAATCAATGATTCCCTCTCATCATTGATGCTTGGGTCCCTCTCCCTTCCTCTCTGAAATCAATAAAAATAAAAAATATATTAAAAATGCAAATATTCCTAGGAAAAATAACCCCAAATTCATAATATCAATAATCACTCTTAAAGCTGAGATGGACTGAAAAATAGCTAAGCGGCAGTCACTATGGAAAGGAGGTTGGGATGAAAAGAGAAATGGGGCAGTACAAACGGGCCAGGTGTCAGAGTACAAGGGAGCAGAGAAGGTCACTTGAAGGAGAAACAGAATGGTTTCCAAAGCCCAGTTTCATATAATTTGCACTTTTCCTAACTGACAGCTGTGCTGGAAGCCAATCCTGCTCTTACCCACAGGGGATTCATAAGAAACACTTTGAACTCCTTAGAAAGAAAGATTTTAGTAAATACAAAATAGGATTATCATTACACCTGTTTTCAAGAATAAATGAGGGACTTTTTATCCAGGTGTCTATTACCCATTTGTGTCTTCTAGGTCAAGGAGGTTTATTTATAATTCTATGTCTGTTTTGAAAGAGTACAGCCAGGTAGCATTGAGGGAATATGGCATAGGATAAGACAGAAAGTATAGCAGCAGATGAAAAAGGATAGAAGCATTTTATACATTTCAAACAATTTGCCCTCAGAAGACCAGAAAGAACAGACAGTTTGCCTTAGCTTGGATCCTGAAACAGGAATTTGAATGAAAGTAATTTTTCTAGGAGGTGATCCCAAGAAGGACGAGAGGATAATGGGAGAGCACAGGGAAGTGCCCAAAGTCAGTAGCGAGTAATCAAGCAGTTTACCACTGTGGGCCACTGAGGGTCAGCCCTGTTGGGTAACTCTGCATCAGAGGGTAGAATATGCTCAAGTCATTCCAGATAAGTAGTGAGGAATCTGGGGTATTTATCTCCCAATGCTCACCCTTCATGGCTAAGTGCTGCTCACAGAGACAGTGAGCACCCTGCCGTCTGGCCTGCCTCGCTGAGGACTGGGCCAGAGCCACAGGTGCTCGCAGGTGGCGTGTACTGGGCTGGTAAGTGCTGGGAGAGGTGTTGGGGCAGGTGAGCATCCAGAGGCAACTACAACCCATGAAAGTCATGATAAGGCCCTGTGGACACCTACAGCATCATACACAAAGCCATAACCAATCGGTGTGTCTTATCAATTTAGGATCTTCAAATTCATAAAGAAGTTGGTGGTGGGTGGGTGGGTGGGTGGGTGGGTGGGTGTGTGTGTGTGTGTTTGCTCTCCTTGAGAAGCTCCTCAATTGACACTACAGCAATGACTCCCAAATCTGCTTCTGCAGTCTGTAACTCTCTGCGGAATCCTGGTTCCACATCTCTAGCTGCCTAATGGCATTTCCACTTGGAGAAGAGCACCTCAAACTCTATCTGGTCCTTCATACCAAAATTATCATTGTTGGAACTCTGCCTGATGTTACTACCTCTTTACTTCTAGTTCATACTTCCCGATGGAGTTCTTATCATATTGTACTGTAATAATGTATATGTTCATCTTGTCCACCAGACTGGCTCTGATGGACAGGTACCATGTCTTAATTTGTTGTCCTCAGAAGCTACCACAGTACCTGACACACAGCCGGCTTTCAATAAATAAAATATTAAAAAGGTAAATTAACTTAAGGGCTTTCCTATTATTTTCCTAGAAAGAACTGCACAGGCAAACGAGGAATAAAGGATAGAGGGTATGGACAGTAAGAGAGAGAAGCAAGGCTGCTTGATGGGGAGAGCAGGGAGAGTGAGGAGAAAGGGGAGTGGGCTGTGTACACATGTGTCTGTGTATAAATATGGCTGGGTATGTTACAGAGACAGAGATAAATGAATTGAAGGTAAGAAACAGCAAAGAGCAACAGAGCACTACTCCAAACTCCCAAGAAACCTTCAGAAAAAATTTCCCCAAACCTAATAGAAATTCTTATGTAGGTAATTCATAACAGCCCAAAGCACTGATATACTTTGGGGAACTATTAATGCGCAAACATCCTCAAATTATTTTTCCTGAAACAATGGTTTCATCATGTCACCTCTCACTCAGAAACTTTCATGGCTCCACAATGGCAGAGGTTAATATCCATATTCCTCAAAGTGCCCTTCAAGGCCCTCCTAATCCATCTTCCAAAGAGTCACCTCTCCAGAAATGTCTTCCTGTTCCTACCTCTGATTTTTCTTAAGCTGTTGTCCTTTCCCCATTCTAAAAAGACCTTTCTTGCCTCTGCAACTATATAGACTCTAATCATCTTTGAAGACCCCAATTAAGACTTTCCTGCTCTACCCGGTTTGGCTCAGTGGATAGAGCGTTGGCCTGCTAACTGAAGGGTCCCAGGTTCGATTCAGGTCAAGGGCATGTACCTCGGTTGCAGGCTCGATCCCTGGCCCTTGTTGGGGCAAATGCAGGAGGCAACCAATCATTGTGTTTCTCTCATCATTGATGTTTCTATCTCTCTCTCCCTCTCCCTTTCTCTCAGAAATCAATAAAAAGAAAAAGAGGAGAATGGGTGCTGGGTGAGCAACTTAAAAATGTCTGCAAATCACCCTGCCACCCCACAATGTGATGGATTATTCTGAACACTTAAGTATGAGTTCCACCTGGATTACATTATAAACCCTAAAGATAGACATTATTTCTATTCATAAGTACTCTGTGTCTTAAAATACGTTCTTGATGTTTACTAAAATGTTTGCTAATTTCAAAAATCAGAACTTCATATATGTACAACATCCACTCTTCATTTTTAACCAACCAGCCTTGGAGTAATAAATTGTGACTCTCAGAGGTGGCTGCCCAGGCCTAGAGTGCTCCTGTCTTTAAGGTGAGCAATGCCTCTGGCCTTGGCATAATGCTTTACAACTCCATATTATCAAATCTGATTCTCCCACAACATTATACTGGTAAAGAAATTGATGCAGAGCTACCGAGGTATATGCCTAGCAACCCATGACTAATAACTACTGGGCCCAAGGCTAGAGTCCAGATCTTCTACTAGAAGAAAGGGGAGCAGAAAGAAATGGAGTTTGGAGGCCACCTGACCTGGGTTCAAATCCCACTTTTGCACTTACGCTGTGTAACCCCCAGAAGTGATTCACCTCACCCAGCCTCGGTTTTCTCCTTTGTAAAAGGGAGTAACACAGGGGTGGAATAAGGACAGGGAAAGTATGTGAAAAGTGCCTGGTGCTCAGTGGGCTCTGATTAATAGATTTTCACCCCAACCTTGTGTTTCTTTCCAAAGTGACCTGCAGCTCACGGAAGGGTCACGTAGGGTGGTCACTTGGAGAGGCATTCAGAATGTGGAGAAACATTCACATAGCCTGGTAGCTGTAAAGGGTCAAAAAGCAAGACCCCAGGCCTCTCCACCTGTCCCTACGGGGGCCCCCCTCCAACAGCACTGAAATCAGAGGGAACGCTCGGTTTTGGCTTCTTGGATGGTTTAGTAAGGCCGTAGGGGGACTTTAAGATGATTCTCATAAAAGCTGTTTTCCTTGTGATTAAGTTGTATTTGCCTGTTAACTGTGTGGTAAACAAACCCTCAGCTCCCACCTCATGGCTCTCGCGGAGCCGCGTGTTAATTGGGACTTGGAGGGTAGCGGGTTGGCAAGGCTACCGG
This sequence comes from Corynorhinus townsendii, assembly GCA_026230045.1. Classification (NCBI taxonomy): domain Eukaryota; kingdom Metazoa; phylum Chordata; class Mammalia; order Chiroptera; family Vespertilionidae; genus Corynorhinus; species Corynorhinus townsendii. Next base: position 183,076,309 of record JAPDVU010000003.1, read on the forward strand.
GGACAGGAAGCCAAGAAGCCCAATTTGGTTATCAGTTCTGTTGACATGAGCTGAGCCATATGTGGTTGTGTGGCATGTCCAGCAGGGCTAGCAAGGGTTTTCCTGGTATGAAAGGCCTGCTGTTTGAAACGCCTGGCCTGGAGTCAAACAAGGGCTTCAGATCAGGATTCTCACTGCTTCAGCCCCATCGGCTCCACTAGCTCCATCTCCCGCTTGGTCGGGGGAAGGGCAAACCAAATGTGCCTGGTCCTATGCTTGGTTCAGAGCTGAGGAGTGAAGGAAAGGCAAGGAATGAAACGAACGGCACCTGGAGGTAACCGACCCTTCTTACCACCCCACTGCAACCCCAACCCAGGCAGAAAAAGAGCCCTTTCCTTGCAAGAGGCGTAAGCAGCCCTGAAATCCTCTCTCTCTGTACACTTAATCAGGACTGAACTCAGACACACTGGATCCCTAAAAGAAGGCTGCCAAGGGTTCAAATGGATGGGAGAGGCTTGCTGGGAATTCCTCCCAGCCAGTGGATACATGACTTAAGAAGAAATTGGGCAGTTTCCAATGTAACTTGCTACCCCTCCCCCAGGGGCAATCACTGTCAAAAATGATTTATTTTAAACATTTTGTAACATTTTGTAATTATTTTAGCCAATGGTGTATGTGCATGCCTGTGTGTGTGTGTCTATGTGTGTGTGTGTGTGTGTGTATGAGAGAGAGAGAGAGAAGAGTGTGTGTGTGTTTAATCATTTGCGGTTAAGTCTGCATTCGCAAGAGCTTCTGAGTTCAGTTGAGTCCGACCGCCAAACCCACACCCAAATATTCTGTAGATAACAGAAGAGCCATTGCCGGTTATGTTTGTGTGTACACAGACAAGCTTTGTGGGAGTGTGGTGAGGACCCTGAAGTGGGACTTGGGATGTGAGGACTTTGCAATAAGAGCTACAGCAAGTCATTCAGCTGCATCTCAGAGAACCAATGTTTTTAGAAACTCCCACGAAAACCATTTATTCTGCTTCTAGTAAATGAATACAATTAAGCATCTAATAGGTGCTGTTACTGAGTGAAATGCTGTTAAACAGGGTTAACGTTTATTATTAGGTTTAGGGTTGTTCTTTTTTAAAAATATATATATTTTATTGATTTTTTACAGAGAGAAAGGGAGAGGGAGAGAGAGTTAGAAACATCGATGAGAGAGAAACATCAATCAGCTTCCTCCTGCACCCCCCCACTGGGGATGTGCCCGAAACCAAGGTACATGCCCTTGACCGGAATCGAACCTGGAGCCCTTGAGTCCACAGGTGGATGCTCTATCCATTGAGCCAAACCGGTTAGGGTAGGTTTAGGGTTGTTCTTATACTCCACCTTAAATGCTTATGCTTATAAGACTAAAAGCAATTATGCCAATATATTAACTCTGGTTAATTCTGGTGGGTAGTGGGGAGTATAAGTGGGAGTTGTTTTTCTCCTTGTACTTCTTGATAGTTTAGACATTTCTACAAATAAATTTAAATGCTTAGTATGAATGAATGAATGAATGAACGAACGAACGAACGAACAAACCCAGGTAGATTGACTTGAAAATAGGCCTAGCTCCTGTTTTCAAAATGCTTCAATTCCTAAAGAGATAAGATAAATAACAATATCCCCAAGCATCTGTTTCTATGGGCTTTTTGTATTTGTTTGCCTTCCACTTACTTTTCTTTTTTAGGGTATTTGAAGAATTAAAAAAGAAAGAGGCCACATACACATTTGGCATAGCAGAGAGTGGGAGAAAGAGGTTGAAAAGTGGTAGAGAAGAGAGGAAAACCTGATAATTATTTAGTTTTAATAAGTGGCTTCATTTGAGGAACTTGGAAAGTTGCAGATGGGCAACAGAGGGTGCTGGCTGGTCAAATTCAAGTGTAAGAAGGGATATACCACATAAGACAACATTCACTAGAACATAAGCTCCATGAGGCCAGGGACACTATTTGTCCCCTGCTGAATCTCCTGAGCCTAGATAGTGTCTGGTGCATGGAGCATGCTCAATAAATAATATTTAAATTACAGGAGAATCTGCCCAGCCGGCATGGCTCAGTTGTTGAGCATCAACCTATGAACCAGAAGGTCATGGTTTGATTCCTGGTCAGGGCACATGCCCAGGTTATGAACTCGATCCCCAGTGGGGGCATGCAAGAGACAGCCAATCAAAGATTTTTCTCTCATCATTGATGTTTCTATCTCTCTCTCCCTCTCCCTGCCTCTCTGAGATAAATAAAAGTATTTTTTTAAAGCCCTACATGCCAGCCAAAGAGACTCCCCTTCTTGCTTTTATTTTGGTTTAAAAGTGGTTCTAGGGCTATCCTGGCTATTGCCCAGAGACTGGGGAGATGGCTGGTTCATTGCAAATTGGTTCTCCTCTCAACCTACACTTTGCAAATGGCTTCAAGTTAAGTCTTTATCTTAATGAACTTGACAGATTACTTCAACTCCGAACAAGCTAGAGAGAGAAACATCTAAGGCTTTACAACCTCTTTAGTCAGTAGAATGTGGTCAGTTATAAGTAAATGTAAAACCATACAAGGCTAAGCTGTCAGAAATATGATTGAAATATTTAAAATATGGGCACCCGGTCACATGGTTTCTGAGACCCTGGGACACACGAGGACATTTGCAGTGTCCCTCCGGTGCATTTTCTCTTACTTAAAAGATCTTGCCTGAGCAGTTCAAGTTTGTGGGGGCCTTATACAATGGACATGAGGCCCACTGTTACGCCTTTAATAAGTCCCTAGGACCTCACTTTGAAGTGATGACTCAGAGAATATTTTGTCAGGCCAACTAGGCCATAAAAATATTAAGTGTGGTTTTAAGCAGTAAAGGTTTTTATTATCCTTCTCGCTTCCTGTCATGAAGCATTGCATTAAATCGTACTTAAAAGGGATTAATGACCTGCCTGCTAGGTTTCACAAGAAATTCATTATTATAAATAGTCTAGAAACACTGATATTAACACTAGGGTTAGTAAAAACGCTGGAGGTACTCAAAAGATAATCACTGAACTGAATCAGGGGATTTTAACATAAAGGCGTGATAATGTTGGGGTGAAAATTCACTTGAATTTGTTTTTATCCAGAAGTTGACAGACTTCATCCTGTCATCATGGACTTGTTAAGGCTACCATCAGAAAAGGACTGGTATGGTTCAGTGGTTGAGCGTCGATGTACGAACCAGGAGATTGGGGCTCAATTCCCAAGTCAGGGCATATTTCTCTCTCTGTCTGTCTTCCTTTCCCTTCCTCTCTGAAATAAATAAAACTATATTTTTTTTAAAAAAAGAAAGAAAAGGACAAATTCCTTGTGTGGGACTATTTATAGCTCAGAGCACAAGGTATTTTGTTCCAGCTGGTTGTAACCCAAGGTAATTAGGTCACTTTTAGGCCACTTAGCTGACAAAATTGACAAACCCCTTTCCCATGCCACTGTCTTTTTTTTTTTTTTTTTACTTTCTTTTATTTATATTAAATATATTGGTGTGGCATTGGTTAATAAGATTATATAGGTTTCAAGTGTACAGTTCTATGATACATCATCTGTATATTGCATTGTGTGCCCACCACCCAAAATCAAATCTTTTAAAACTGCAGCAAGGAAAAAAAATAATTTCCTATCTTCATTATAATTGTGTAAGACTTAAAATTTGCCTATTAAGTAATCTCGCCAACCATCAATCTACTTTTGTTCTTTGCTGGATTCTGTCTACTACTCTCAGGCCACATTACCTAAAGTAATGTCTGTCTTTTTAGAAGTAGGGCTTAGGGCACCACTGTCACATCTAATGGGAACAACAAATTGAAATCATTTTAGTGCTTGCCTCATTCCCTCCTTAGATTCAATGCTTGGCTCTCATATTCCCTTACTGGTTCAGCTTCCTCTTCTGAAAAACGATGATAACATGGGTTATTTGAGCTAAGATAAATGACATCTGCAGCAATTTGCTAACAGCCAAGTCTTTTGAAAACAGCTAAACTAGTCAGTATGCATTGCAATTCTCAGACCCTCATTTTGGCAGCAATTTCAGTGAGAAATTTCTATTTGTATGGCAACTTCTGGTTGGCTGAAACATGTTCGTTTGATTGGCGAGATTTAGAAAAAAGAGCTAGCACCTTTATGTCCTTGGTTAAATCCATATTATATTATTACACCCTGCAGGAAAAAAGTATGTAATAGTACTTCCAGAAGTGGACAAAGTTCCTGAGGTTAACTTTGGTAATAAATTTTCCAAACATCAAAAATTCACACAAACTCCAGATTATTTATTCAAAAGAACTCTTACACTGAAGTCTGAGAACTGATGACTTTGGGAAAACATTGGATTTGTAAAGATTCCCCTTATAAATATTACTGTAATTTTCCTTTTCTCAAGAAATCTGAAACTCTTCTATCTGTTTGACATGACTCTTCTCTGGGGCCTAAAATTTCTGGGAAATGTCTTTGTGCTATGCCAGAGTCTTGGTTTAATTATGCTGACAATTCACAAACGTTTCAGACTGGTTTGCCCCTCGAGACTGAAATATTGATGTTATTTTAGATGGGTGCTTGGCTATGAAGATTACCATTTGATCTGCAAAGAGGACTTAGGAAAACACCCTTGATCGTTCTTCCCTCTCTCAAACGCTTGAGTCATACTGACTTGTGAAGTTATGGGTCATAAATTGCCCTGTTGACTGCCCTGCAAATTTGAGATGTATGACCCTGAGTCCTCAGAGGAACCTGGAGCAAAGAACTAAACTTTCTCCCCACTGAAAACTACAATGATTATAGTGGGGATGCTTCCTAGAAAGAAACTGTTCAAACTTGAGTGAAAAATAAATAAATAAATCACTTTCTCCCTCGAAAGATTTCTTAATTCCACTCCAAGGAATTCTAACCCAAAACATCCTATGGAAACCATTTCAAGAGTCCTAATTAAGAAAATTCAGATGAGTTTTTGGTGGCAAGTGCACTGTCTGTCCTAAGTGCACAGCCTGTACCAGCCAAGGCACATTGTAATAAAAAGTGACTTGCCAGTAGCATTGGCACATCCCAAGGAGAATTTTGCCTGAAAGATCTCAAAAAAGCAAAGGCGGATTCCATTAACCTTTCCAATCCTATAAAATTATCGCCTGGGTAAACATCTATTTATTTATTTGCTTTGTTTTGCCTGCCAACATCTCTTCCCCTTTCTTTTGGCTAAGAATGCTCAAGAAATGGGCATGTGATTTCAGTTTAGACTATCAGATACTCTCTTCTTGGAATGTGGCTCTTCCAAGGGAAAAAGGATGGTGGGGTACAGTCCTCTCAAAACAGCCAAGTGGGAAGACAGCCCATTAATTCCTGCTCTTCGACACTCAGAGCTTCCCTAATCTCTAACCTTTCTGAGACCTGGCCACTCAGCTTGTCCTTGGATTTTGTGAGCTTAAGTTAACCAAATGTGGTCTCTGTTGTTTGCTACTAAAGAGCCTTAACCAAAATACCTTCTGAGTATAAAGGAATTCTATGAATTCCTGTGGGTGAAAGACCACTTGGACCAGAAAATAAAAACAAAGCCTTCTATAAAAATCTATAAAAGGCATCCAGTTCCAAGTTGCAAGAGCAAAGATAGCTCTAATCCCCTCTCAAAAAATCATCTCAAAACAAGCAAAATAGGAAACAAACAATACTAATTATGTTTGATGAAACTAAAATCATCCATAGTCCTGAATCAAAAGAGCAATGACCAGAAGAACTGTAAATCACTTATGTGAGAGGAGGAAGGCTCGAACACCATACCTGAAATGGTGAGGTGGGAGGGTTGAAGGAGATATATGGCTTTGAGAAGCACCCTAAATAATTCCAGAATTCAAGGCAGCTGGTAGAGACAAGACCAAGGCATTGACAAGAAAAGATCTGGCAGTGCCCTCAACAGATCTCCAGGTCTGTCTCTTCAACAGTGTTTGGACAAAACAAACCCAAGGACAACTCTTCCTTCATCTCCGACCGCCTTCCAACCTCTTTTCCAATCACCACCTTCAGCCATCCTCAGCCTCTAAGACCCGCTTGAAAGTCTATGTATATGGAACACTTTAGGCCAAGCATGTCAAACTCATGGCCCACAGGCCACATGCGACCCACAACGAATATTTTTACGGCCCAGCCAATATAACGGTATGTGAGAAACATTATAATAAAAATTTTGAAACCTAATTTTTACAATATCCTGTTATACATAATCCTATATAAGAAAGAGGTAATATGCAAATGGTCGTTACGCCATGAAGCGTAATGACTGACCACGTAACGACCAGATCATGGATCAGCAGGAGCGTGGGGCAGTGAGCTACAAGTGGGCAGCAGAGAGCTACAGGAGGGGGCAGGGTAGGGCAGCAACCTATGAAGGGGGGGACAGAGGGAGCTACAGGAGGGTAGGGCAGCAGGCAGCGAGCTACTGACGAGCCACTGGCGCACGGATTCGTGCGCAGGGCTACTAGTTATTAATAACGAACTATAACATTTGCTAGTGACTGAGTACTATAACCGTGTTCCATTCATTTCCCTTATGTGCCTTACACACAGGTACACCATTTCTCTCCACTAATACTAGCAGCAAATATTTTAGTAGCCGATTGCCACGTCATTAGTCTTGTGCTGAAATGTTTGGTGTGTGCAACAGGAAATATTTTGCTTTCGAGAACAAGAAAAATAGGTTTATTTGTGTTAACGCTTATTAATGCGTGCAGTTACTCAGTGTCTGGTAAGTTATGTTCAAGAAAAAATATTGAACCTACAACCAAGATTACTCTACCCAGCAAAGCTATCATTCAGAGTTGAAGGTCAGATAAAGAGCTTCACAGACAAGAAAAAGCTAAAGGAGTTCATCACCACCAAACCAGGATTACATGAAATGCTGAAGGGTATTCTTTAAGGAGAGGAAGAAGAAGAAAAAGGTAAAGATAAAAATTATGAACAACAAAATGACATCAAATACATACCTACCAACAAGTGAATCTAAAAATCAAGTGAATAAACAATCTGAAGAACAGAATGGACTGGTGAATATAATAGAATCAGGGACATAGAAAGGGAGTGAACTGATGATTCTCAGGGGAAGCAGGTGTGAGGGGTGCGGGAAGAGCTTGGACAAAAATCTTACTCCTATGGATGAAGACAGTGGCGGGGGTAAGGGCATGGGGTGGGGTGGGGAATCAGGTGGAGGGGAGCTATGGGGGAAAAAATAGAGGAACACCTGTAATAATCTGAACAATAAAGATTTATTTAAAAAAAAAAAAAAAAAAAGAAAAAATATTAATTTTTGTTAAAATGTTTTATTATTTTATGTTAACAATGACTCATTTATTTCAGCCCTTTGTATTCAGCATGTCTCTATCGAAATAAACCTACGTTTCTATGAAAATCGAAGTGTTTTTTGTGTTTTTTTTGCAGCCCACATAAACGTAAACCTTGTTTATTTGGCCTGGGTTAGCCTTTGAGTTTGACAAGCTTGCTTTAGACCCTGGGTCCCGCTCCCACGCTAAACAGGACCCCCCCTCTCCAACAGGACCCCTCGGGGATGTCTGAGAGCCAGTTTCAGCCCGAATGCAGAACAACCAGTTGCTATGATGTGCACTGACCACCAGGGAGCAGATACTCAATGCAGGAGCTGCCCCTGGTGGTCAGTGCATTCCCACAGGGGGAGCACCACTCAGCCAGAAGCTGGGCTCGTGGCTGGCAAGCACAGCGGCGGTGGTGAGAGCCTCTCCCACCTCCACGGCAGCACTAAGGATATTTGACTGATGGCTTAGGGAGTGGGCCTAAGCTGTCAGTCAGACTTCCCCCAAGGGCTCCCAGAGTGTGAGAGGGCACAGGCCGGGCTGAGGCCCACCCCCCAAGTGCATGAATTTTGTGCAACTGGCCTCTAGTCTCTCTCTCTCTCTCTCTCTCTCTCTCTCTCTCTCTCTCTCTCTCTATATATATATATATATATATATATATATATATATATGCCCAGCAACCAGAATGGTGGAACAACCAGAATGACTGGTGGCTATGACATGCACTGTGGCAGCCAACCAGCCTGATCTGGGCCCCAATCAGGCCCCGCCCTGGCTGGCTCCACCCCCGATTAGCCCCCAACACCCCCAATTGGGGGCAGGGCTGGCTGGCCAATGGCCCCTTCCCCCGCCGGCCTGACCCCACCCATGCACGAATTCGAGAACTGGGCCTCTAGTACTTTAATAAAAACTTACGTTAACTTTTTCAATCCACTAGAATGAGTTGGAAGATTAATAGACTCATAAGCACTAATTAACATATTAAACAGCAGCTGCAAACTGTTAAATTATACCAATAATTACATAAACGTTACCGATGGTATCATAGATTTATCCCACAGCTCTCAGTTTTCACATCGGTAATATGACAATAAAAATGCTTTGCATATATTGTACTGAGAGCTTTCTTTTTAACTTTAAATAAAAATTACTTGGGTAGTAAATGAGGCATGAAATAATTTCAGAATACAAAATCCTTTTAAAAGGTAAAATGGGCATATTTCTGAGTAGCAACTGACATTAGTTGCAGTATGGAACAGAATGACAATGCTATAATTGTACACATTTCACTTAACACTCAGCATTTTTTAATTGAAATGCTCTCATAAAAGATGACAGTGAAACCAAAGATATAATACATTTGAATACAACATTTACAAACTAAAATCTCCAGTAAAAATTGACTTACATAAATGCAAACAATAAATATACATTGCCATTCTAAAATAAAGCACTCATAAATAATATTAATAAAAATATTAATAAAAATAAATAATATTAATAAAAATAAAAATAACTGATGTTCAAAAACAAAGTCACTAATATGAAAGTGAAACTACAGTATGTAAGAAATAGTAAAAAATTAATAAGGAATATTTAATATTTTTAAATGCTATCTTCTAAAAAAAGTAAAGTGTGTATCTTTAAATAACACAAATTTTCATGCAAATTTTTCCAATTGCTGAAAAAGCTTTTTCAGCATCCAATAGTCTGAAGACTAGTGAGGAGATAATTATGAACCAATTTCAAACATTTTCCTTTGGTTCTTACATATTCAAATAATACCATCTCAGAAAACAACGATGGCAGCATAAGGTATACACCTGTACGTGCTGCCTCTCACAACCACACCAAAACTACAACTAAATTACAAAACGACTATCACCCAGAACCACAGGAAAGCTGGCGGAGTAGAAGTTCTACAACTAGAAGGAAAGAGAGAGAAGCTCATTGAGACTGTGTAGGAGGTGCAGAGGCTCGGAAAAGCAGAGGTACAGAGATGTGCGCGAATCGGGCTGCCGACTGCGTGCACTGTTTTTTTTTCTATTGGAAAGGAGATACAAGCTGCCAACTGCTCTGAACTCCAGTTTCCAGTGAGACACTGGGGACCCAGACTCATACATGGAGAAACTGGACTGTCTGCCATCGGCTCTGAAAGTGAAGTGGCTTTCTCACAGAGGTGCGGGCATGAATTATTGTTAACTACGCTGGGGCACAGGATGCAGGACATGGAAAGGCAGAGATGCAGAGACGGCTGACTAGCAGCCATCGCTGTTTGCCACGCCCTAGTGATTCCCTGAGACCCCGCCCCACCCAATTTACAAACCCACCCAAGCTGTGCACAGCAGCTTTTGCATGTGAATGGCCTGCCCTATCACAGCTTAACCTAACAAATTGCAGCTGGGTCAGACAACTCCAAAACTTCCAAACCCCAACCAAAGAGGAGAAATCTGCAGATCTCCCTGTAGCTCCTGCAGGGTGGCCTCAGAGAGTAGCTGACTTGCCCCTCCTTGGAGGTCCAGGAACCAGTGTACCTACAGGTCAGTGTGAGAAGACACCAGATTTCAACTCCTCATGTACATAAGTGACACACTCAAGAGGCAGACTCAGTGAGCACCAAAGCCCCACTGAAGCAAGTCCTGCCCCATAAGGGTGTCTCTAGCACAGCAGTTCTTCCATTATAGACACAGCTGATCCTCACAGCCAATTGGCCTGGAGGTCAATTCCTCCCAGTGTACCAATAGCAATCAAGGCTTAACTACAACAAGACTGTGCACCCAGCCCACAAAGGGGTACATCAACAGTGTCCACCTCAGCCAAAACCGGTTTTGCTCAGTGGATAGTCGGCTTGAGGACTGAAGGTCCCAGGTTCCATTCCAGTCAAGGGCATATACCTTGGTTGTGGGCACATCTCCAGTGAGGGGTGTACAGGAGGCAGCTGATCGATGTTTCTCTCTCATCGATGTTTCTAACTATCCCTCTCCCTTCCTCTCTGTAAAAAAATGAATAAAATATATTATATATAAAAAAAAAAAAGGGTGTCTACCTCAGGTGATTGGGGAGGCTGAGCCACTGGGCCCTATAGATCATCTACCACACAAAGCCACTCCATCAACATAGGGAAGCAGCCAAAATGCGGAGACAAAGAAACATGTCACGAATGAAAGAAATGGAGGAAAGCAAACTACTGGATATAGAGTTCAAAACCACAGTTATAAGGTTACTCAAGAATCTTCTAGAAACCGCCGAGAAACTTAGTAAGACCTCTGAGGAACTTAGTGAGACCTTCAAGGATCTTAATGAGAATGCAAAAAAAAAATGGAAAAGGACCAGTCAGAAATTAAGCATACACTGTCTGAAATAAAGAATAATATACAGAAATCCAACAGTAGACTAGAGGACCCCAAGAATTAACCCAAAGATTTCAAATATGAGGAAGAAAAAAAACACCCAACCAGAAAAACAAAAATAAAAAAGAATCCAAAAATATGAAGATAGTGTAAGGAGCCTCTGGGACAACTTCATCTGAACTATGGGGGTGCCAGAAGAAGAGAGAGAGCAAAATATTGAAAACCTATTAGAAGAAATAATGACAGAAAACTTTCCCTACCTGGTGAAAGAAACAGACTTACAAGTCCAGGAAGCAAAGAGAACCCTAAACAAAAGGAATCCAAAGAGGACCACACCAAGACACATCATAATTCAAATGCCAAGGGCAAAAGACAAAGAGAGATTCTTGAAAGCATCAAGAGAGAAACAGTTCGTTACCTACAAGGGAGTACCCATACAACTATCAGCTGATTTCTCAATAGAAACTATGCAGGCCAGAAGGGGGTGGCAAGAAATAATCAAAGTGATGAACAGCAAGAACCTACAACAAAGATTATTCTACCCAGGAAAGCTATCATTTAGAATTAAAGGTCAAACAAAGAGCTTCACAGACAAGAAAAAGCTAAAGAAGTTCATCACCACCAAACCAAGATTATATGAAATGCTGAAGGGTATTCTTTAAGAAGAGGAAGAAGAAGAAAAAGGTAAAGATAAAAATTATGAACAAAGTGACAACAAATACATATCTATCAACCAGTGAATCTAAAAATTGAGTTAATAAAAAATCTGTTGAACAGAAAAAACTGGTGAATATAATAGAATCAGGGGCATAGAAAGGGAATGAACTGACAATTCTTGTGGGGACGGGGGCGTGAGGGGTGCAGGAAGAGATTGGACAAAAATCTTACATCTATGGCTGAGGATGGTGGCAGGGGTTAAGGGCATGGTTGTGGGGGGAATCAGGTGGAGGGGAGCTGTGGGAGGAAAAAAGAGGAACATATGTAATAATCTGAACAATAAAGATTTATTTAAAAATAAATAAAACTTAGAAACAGAAAAAAATAATGCCATCTCTTGTTTCATAATTTCAAGATGTCCCTGAACTTTTTAATTTTTTTACAAAAGCTGTATTTTACTGATAGCAATCCATAGTTTTTGTTTCAAAGAATGCATTTATGGCTTGTTTCATCTATGTTAGAGTGCAATAGTATTGTGTTCATATGTTACTGGTTTGAAAAAACTTTAAACAAAAATAAGAAATATTTTTGCAATATTTGCAATAGCAGGTTACAATAGTTGCTTACAGTATCTTACACAGAGCAGATCTGTCTAGACTTTTAGACTGTGTATCAGATTGTGTATTTATTTCAATTGAAAAATTGAGTCATTGCTCTTGATCTTGAAATAAAATTGATTCAGATTTCAGATATTTTAGTACTACCAAGTAAAATGTGATGATTTGGTACTTTAAAATAGTATAGTATACCCGACTACTGAAGCACTGAAAACTGATAATGCTATCCCTAGTAGACAAAAAACTGATAATGCTATTCCTAGTAGACAGAAAAAGTGTTCTATACCCTGGTTCTCAGTTTCTTTTTTAAAATTGAAGCATTGCCCCAGCTGGTTTGGCTCAGTGGATCAAGTGTCGGCCTGCGGACTGAAGGGATCCAGGTTCACTTCCAGTCAAGGGCACTTGTCTGGGTTGTGGGCTCAATCCCCAGTAGGGGATGTACAGGAGGCAGCCAATCAATGATTCTCTCTCATCATTGATGTTTCTATCTCTCTCTCCCTCTCTCTTCCTCTCTGAAATCAATAAAAATATATATTTTAAAAAGTGAAAAAAAATTGAAGCGTTCACCTTTATCCAAAGCTAATTTAAAATATCAGTTTGCATCAGATACAAATATCCTAAACAATAAAAGCCTAATATGCAAATTGACCAAAATATGGAACCAGTCGCTGTGACAAGTAATGACCACCAGGGGGCAGACATTCAACACAGGAGCTGCCCCCAGCCCACAGACTGGCAGGGGGCGGGGCTGGCAAATGGGTGGTGCCAGGCCAGCCAAGGCGGGTGCCAGCAGGGCCCACTCCCCCCCATCCCCCTCCCATCACCCCGCTGGTTGCCCTACAGATAGGCCCTGATCGCTGGCCAGGCCTAGGGACCCTATCTGTGCACAAATTTTGTGCACTGGGCCTCTAGTCTAATATAATCGGAAATTCTCAGAATAAATATGCATTCTGGAAAAAGAAATATGTGGTTGTTATCTGATCATAATTACTTAGGGAAAGCAGTAATTCAAAATTCGTATAACCAGAGTGGGAATATAGAGATGTGGTGTTTGTTGCCAGTGATCATTCAATATTAATTTGTCAGCATATCACTAAAAGAGGGTCAGTAAATATACCTGGAAATTACCAAGTATATATTGAGATAGAAAAAGATTAGCTTAAAAACTAGCCATGGTTTCTAGTCTTTCCTCTTGAAGTCTCTTTAAACTTTCTATTCCTCAATCTCTTCCATGCGAAATAGTGGGGGAACTTGTCAGTCTATTCTCCACATTGCTGTCACACGGAGAAATAAACAGATGAAGCTCTTTGAGTAGGCTGGTATATGAGTGAGCCAAGTGGAAAATTCCCTAGTGGATTTTAGGGTTGCTGTAAAGGTCTGCCCTTTGAATGACCTATGTTAATCAAATACCACAAGAATCAAAGTCCATCATTAGACATTCACTTCTGGAGGTAAGCACTGTTCTTTGTACTAAAAACTCTTTCTGCCTTTGAAGCCCCTGGGGAGGAAGGCACATTCAATCACATGTTCCAGGCAATGGCAGGACAAAGAAAGCGCATAGGCCTGTACTCAGTGTGAGAAACAGGACAGAAAGGAGGAATAAAGCAACCGAAGACCATCTCTCCCGGCTCTCCGGGTTTTTTCCTGGGCCTAACTTTAACTTGCTTAGTTCATTGCTGCTCTGTACACTAACCTTATTTGTACTAGGCTAATCTAGTCAACTGCCCACTTCCAACTTTCAACCAAGAAAACCTGCAGTGAATGAGGTTTCTTCACAAAGCACAACAGGAAACGACTTTGAGCGCTGACAACACTGAGTAGAAAGAGAAGGAGTACAGAATGAATGAATGCACAGAGGGATGCATTAATAATTTGACACTACACACTTGAATTTTGGGAGGTTAAAACTACTGTTCACGGATGTGCCTCGTCTGCCTCGGTGCTTCCCATTTTATACGTTTAGGCTTTGGCACACAACAGCTGCACTTCTCCTTGAGAAGGTATGGAAAGTGGAAAACATTTCCTTTTAACCCTCTCCAGATTAAACACCCAGTTCAGCCTAATTAGCTACACCACTGCGTAGAATTCACTTCTGTGGACTGGCCTGAAAGACAAAAAGGAGCCTCAGGTACTGGTACCGGTTTCCAGAATGTCAAAAGAGGCACAAAAAATTACAAATATAATTAATTTTTGGAAAGGGGATTTTGCACAATAGACAAATTCATCTGTGATATATTCTATGCAACACTGAGCATAAATTTCTCTGGGGATCAACCAATTTGTTGTTCATTGTACATACACCATCATGTAATTTGAGTTTGATATGCTCAAACAGAATTCATTGAGATAAATTTGATCTCTGCATATTTCATTATTTCCAATACTAGAAATAAGCATCAGAGCATTGTACTAGAATATTCCTAAGGAATATGTGAATAAGAGGGGTGGGAGAGAGACCATGGCAAGGTGAAGTCTCAGAAAAGGCCTTCAACTCAAGGCATTGGTCAGAAAGTTCTCAGAAGTGCAGACCTCCTGGTGATGTGGAGTAATCTTGTCTACAGCTGGTCAAATTCAGAGTCAAAGAATTTTCCTTATTTCAATTCTCTGGGAGAAAAAAATAAAGAAATCCAAATACAACTAGTAGGCAAGTGTTCAGTTATTTGTTGAGTAGTGCAATTCTGTCACCATATGCCAAGAGAGTTTCTCTAGATCCCAAAGGGATGTTGGGGGGACGAGATTCCCTTTCAGAATGAAAACATCAGAGTGACAGGAGAACACCTAGAGTCCCACATGTCAGAGGAGGGGCATATATCCTCATCTTAAATTACAAATAAGCTCCTTGTCAGCGCACCCAACAGCATGTATAAATCACACAACTGAGCTTCACCTAATGATGAAAAACCAGTTTCCACCAATTCTGATTTTCTCTTGTCTTTGTGTTGTTGTCGTTAATCGGGCTTATTACTTTAAGAATAATCAAAATAAGCCCGGCCCGGTTTGGCTCAGTGGTTGAGTGTTGACCTAGGAAAAGAAGGTCACGGTTCAATTCCTGGCCCGGGCACATGCCAGGGTTGCGGGCTCAATCCCCAGTACGGGGTGTGCGTGTGGCAGCCAATCGATCATACTCTCTCATTGTGGATGTTTCTATCTCTCCCTCTTCCTTCCTCTCTGAAATCAACAACAATAAAAAGAAGAATCAGAACAAAAGGAAAACTAGGTGGTCTTGAGACATTTAAACTCCTTGCTCCTAGTTTTCAATTGGGCGGGGGGGGGGGGGGGTGCTTTCTGACAGCTTTCAAAGCTGTGCCCCAAATGTGGCATTTCATCCATCTCACTCCTTCCAGACCCGAGCTCTGAATTGACACACCAGGCAGAGAAGTGTTTCTTCCCCTGGGGATTCTCAGGATGCCAGGCCCGGCCAAATGGGAGCAGCTTTCCTTCTAGACCACAGTCCTGTGGCCCACCGTGGAGGCTGAAATAAAGCTGCTGTACTCAGCCTCCCAACCTCACCCAGTGCCCACTAATAACATCTGCTTTATAGCCGTCGCTCCTGCAACCTGCTCTCCCCTTGGCTCCCTCGCCCTCTCGGAGAGGATGTGCTCTACTAGGCGGCAGGTCTGGTGGAAAGTTGACAGTCTCCAAGCCAAGAGCAAACGCAGCCAGCGCTGGATAAATGACTTGAAGTGCTTTCTCAAGGGACCCTTTCCAGGCACAGGAGCCCTTCTTAACCAGATTGGGCCTGTGCTGGCAGACAGCCTTGTTCAGGAGCGCATTAAAAATCAAAATACAGACACCGTTTGGAAAGCATAGAAAGCTTGACTCTCACATCTTATGTATTAAAACATTGTTACATAAAAATGACCGCAAAGCTCCAAATTCATACTTTCCTACCTTCTGAGACCAGTTGCCACCAGGAATAAACCTGTGAAAGTGTGAGGCCAACTACAGAACCTCAAGAGGCCTGGGGATACGGCTGGAGGCACAGTCCAAGCCTTGGGGGCAAGATCAATGCCCTGGCCCTTGAGGGCAGCCCAGTCTGAAGCGAAGTGGGTGAGCTGGTGCCCTCATCTCACCACACGAGTCTGGGGGCAAACACCCAACCCAAGCCAGGTGGAACCGATAGTCCCTTCCGTGGCCCCCTTTCATCTACCTCATAAAGCCCCAGACAAATTGGCACAGCTCACCATTTTTAATGAAGCGCGGGCTCCTGGCTGGAGTCAAAGGGGCATTACAGACTCAGAATGAGGTTCTTTCATACCCTCTGCGATGATGATAGAGAAGGCCAGCCTTCTGGAATAGCTTGTGGCCGAAGAGCTCAATGCCTGTCATGTAACTCACTTCATTTTTGCCCTGTCAAATCTTAGTGACATCCAGGATGGATCATTTCCTTTTTCGCTGTGAAGATCTAATGCAGGGCCTTGAATAACCGAGGTAACCAGCAAGGACTGCAAATCTCCTGAGTACTAAGTAAATGTGAGGACAAGTATAGAAAGCATACAACAGGCTACGCACTGCTAAGCTCTGCATACATTGCTTCATTCAGTCATGGCAATACCCCTATGGGAAACCTACCATTTGCTGTTTTGTAAATCCTGTCTCGAATGCTTCTCAACTCTGTGATCCTTACTTTCATTATTTATAAAATGAGGCCATCTCTAGACTCAGGGCCTCTGCACTGGAAAATACAGAACAATAGAATACAACTTAAATGGCGCCACCTAGAACTGTGCTTGACCTGTCGCAAGCTTTCTGTGAATGTCCTCACATTTACTTAGAAATGTGTGAGTTGATATTTCCATCCAGACTTCAAAATCACAAATTGTTTATAGATTCTATTTGCCTTTTTTCCTTCAGAGAGAGCAAAATTGTGTGTGTGTGAGGGGGTCGGGCGGAGATGCACTTGGGAGTTGATTATTCTTATGTGTGAGACATGGTTCTTTCACCTACTGGCTGTATGACCTTGAGCAAGACACGACCCCCTGCATCTTCACTTCCCAATCTGGAATGGAGAATAAACATGTCCACGTGGCATAACTATTATAAAGATTCTGTTACTTGGAAGTGGAGCATCATAACAAAACCCTAAAGTATGGGAACAGCCATGGAACTGAGCAGTGGGTGGAAACTGGAAACGCTGTAAAGATTCTGAAGAGCGTTTAGTAAAGAAGTGACATGTCTTGAATACACCGTTCATATAATTTTTGGACTTTAGAGAAACTCTGTGAGGTCTTAAAGGAAACTGAAGAAAATCTTATGGGAAACTACATGAAAAGAGATTTTTGTTATGTAGTGGCTCAAGTTCAGCAACACTGTCACCTGCAGCTATAGGAGAAGTAGAAAACGTGCCAAATGAACTGGGTGACGTAGCTGGTGATATTACCAGCCAAAGGGTACAAGCAGTTCTTGGTTTCTTCTTGCAGCTTATCGGAGAGAAGACTGTTATATGAAAGACTGTGGAATTGTACACAGCAGGAAACCATTGAAAACAATGGTTTCAGATAGTCTAGGCCCGTGGTTGGCAAACTGCGGCTCGCGAGCCACATGCAGCTCTTTGGTCCCTTGAGCGTGGCTCTTCCACAAAATACCACGGCCTGGGTGAGTCTATTTTGAAGAAGTGGCATTAGAAGAAGTTTTAAGTTTAAAAAATTTGGCTCTCAAAAGAAATTTCAATCGTTGTACTGTTGATATTTGGCTCTGTTGACTAATGAGTTTACCGACCACTGGTCTAGGCTCTTCCGGATGGCAAACAATAATAAATTCTAGGAAGGGCTTGTAAGCCAAGATCAAATACAGGACATTCACTTCCAAGAAAACATTGTACCTCAGAGTACTATTCATTTAGACTAAAGGCCCCCTAAAGATCGTAAGACTTTGACTTAGATTTGTTCAAACAGGATTTTTAAGATGCTTAGGGACATTGTCCCTCAGAAGACACCTAAAGAAGAGCTTCTTTCAAAGAGATTTATGGGTTTTTTATCTCATAGAATAAACTCCAACAGAATTCACAAAAGGCCCATAGAAACTTTTTAAAGAATGATTTCAGCTCATCAGTAACATTGCAATAACTACATAAGGTGCCAGGTGGGCACTGGAAATATCCAGGGGAACACTTTGTAAAGTATATGATTACCTAACCACTATGCTGACACCTGAAACTAATACAAAATAGTACGGAATGGAAACTGTAATTGAAAAATAAAAGAAAAAAATAGAATGATTTCAGCTTTGACTGTAAGTCACAGAGAAGAGGACAAAATGAAAAGAGGACATTGGACCCCCACAACTCTGACAAGAAGCAGGCTGAGAAAAACACTCAGCTGCAAACTTATGCTAATTTTCATGAAAGAGGAAGGATGAATCAGAGGACACAAGAGTCCAAAAGGCAGAGCCCAGAGTGATGCAGAATAACTCCTCATCAGGAGGATGACTGAGTCCTAGTCAAGGAACTTCCTGGTGTGCCTTCCACGTTCCCCATTTTTAAAATAAATTATTTAATGGATTTCAGAGAGGAAAGGAGAGAGAGATAGAAACATCAATGATGAGAGAGGATCACTGATCGGCTGCCTCCTGCATGCCCCACACTAGGGATCAAGCCCGCAACCAAGGCATGTGCTCTGACCAGGAATCCAACCATGACCTCCTGGTTCATAGGGTGATGCTCAACCACTGAGCCAAGCTGGCCAGGCCACTTTCCCCATTTTTGAGCAGAAATATCTATGGTGACTGTCCTCTGTCTACCTAAAAATTGCATGTTGAGTTTGGGGGCATGTCCGTAGAGAGAGAAGAATGGTACCCAAAGAACTAAATATACGGAGGAAACTACACCTGATGAGCCTCATCTGAACCCAGACCTGACTGAGATGACAATATTCTAGACTTTGAGCCAATACTATTTGGGATGAGACTTCGGGGGACCTTGAGAAGGGGTGAGTGTATTTTGCATGTGGAAAGGATGCGAATCATTAGGACCCAGAGGATAGAGTGTGTAGCCATTCTCCAAGAGGGTTCCCCGTGATTCACACCCATGTATAGTCTACCCTGTGCCAGAATTGGTCTGTGTGGCCAATAGAATGTAGAAGAAGTGGTGTTACATCACTTCTGAGATTAGGTTGAAAAAGATGCTGTGGCCTCTGTCTAGTTCTCTCTCTCAGATCACTCACTCTGGGGAAAGCCAACTGCCAAGCTAGGAACAGCCCTATGGAGAGGCCCCTATGGTAAAAAAAAAAAAAAAAATGGAGCCTCCAGCCAATGGCCACGGGAATGAGCTTGGAAGTGAATTCTTCAGCCCATTCAAGCTTTCTGACACCTGCAGGCCAAGTTGATGCATGACCGAAACTTCACCAGAGATTCTGAGACAAAATTACCCAGCTAAGTTGCTCCTCCATACCTGAATCTCAGAAAGTGTGTGAATAATAATTGTTGTTTTAAGCTTCTAAGTTTTGAATAATTTGTTATGCAGCAATAGAGAACAAATACAGAGAAAATTCTTTAAAGACCTGCATTAATGTAGTTATAAACAACAAATCTCTGTGTGGTTAAAGATGAATTTTAATACAAGACAAGATATAATAATTAAGACTCATTTGCTACGTGTCACTTTACGTATGTAAAAGAAAAACATACAGAACGCTTTCTAGAGTCAGGGTGTCGTCTCTAGAGAAAGGAACACAGACCTATACCCTATTAGTCTTCAGGTAGGTAAGAATGTTTTGCTTTTAACAGTGTGCCGAGAATGGCTTCTGAATAAATTCCTACTGGTGTACATTTGATGCCGGAACAGCTCTATAATTGGAAAAGAAGAAATGCTGGTGTTCATTATGTTGCATACTCCCCCCACCTGGGGGTAAAGAGGAGCCTGGGTTTTAATCCACTTGAAAGAGCCCAAGAAGACACAGGAGTAAGTGAAAGCAGGGGGTGGGCATTCTAATAACTCCGGATCCCCAACCTCAGCAAAGGGCTTTGGAAACCAGTGAGACAGACAGTCAGGGTGGAGCCTGGGAGAGAGAGACAGGGGGCTGGAAGAACCTAAAAAGAGTCCGTTCTGTGAACCAAAGTTTCCATCCTATTGAGGATAACTGAGGCATCTCCCCAGCGCCTGACTGCGACCAAACAAGCTGGAACCGGCTGGAACTAAATAAAGCAACAGGAAAGGGAGGACGTTCTTGTCAGCAATCCCCAGTTTCAGCGGGATGTTTTGACGACAGGGTGAGTAGCACTCATCACGGAGAACTGACAAGAACTAATCTGCTTCACAGTCAAAATACACCTCCTCGGGTTCTCTTACTCCAGGAAACTCTGTCCCCTGCCTCAGTCTGACCACATTAGAACCTGGGATCGTGGGACCGAATTGGCTTTTGATCCCATCCAGGGAGCACTCAGATGTCTTTCTTTTTCATGAAATTCTAGTGCCAGGGAGAGGAGCCAGACAGAAACTAAAGCTCTCTGTTTATGACTGAACAGGTACACCACAGACAGCGGGGAGACGGTCCCACCCTCGCCTCCCACACACCCAGACTGCCCAAACCCCACCTGAAAGGGCCAGTTTCTAGCAGGGGGTTCCATTTTTTTGCTTGTTGAGCCTGGTAATATTTGTTTAAGAACAACAGTTGAATAGAGGCCCCTCAGAAACCTCACATTTCCATATTGACTGGGGGATTTTTGTTTATTACAAATGAGGTTAAGAAACCTTTCTGTAGACTTGCTAGGTGAACATAAGCAGGCTACAAAAAAAAAGCATGCTAGGGATCATCATGCGAATAACCATTCATTAGCATTTACAAGACCTCAGGACCTGTGCTGGGCACATAAGGCCAGTATAGATGAGGGTCTGTGAGATGAACAAGCTTGCAAAGCCCATTTTACAGGTAAGAGACAGGCACAAAAAGAGAACTGGTCCATTGGCAATTGCCTCTGGGGAGAAGGGTAGAGGTGAGGCCGAAGGCATGTTGTACACTTTTATATTATTAGAGGTTATTTTATTATTTGGTACATTTATTTGTTTGTTTTTGTTAATCCTCCCCTGAGGATATTTTTCCATTGATTTTGGGAGAGAGTGAAAGGGAGAGGGAGAGAGAAAGAGAAACATCGATGTGAGAGAGAAACATCGATTCTTGCACATGCCCCATCCAGGGCCAGGAATAGAACCTGCAATCAAGGTAAATGCCCTTGACCAGAATCAAACCCAGGACCTTTCAGTCTTCAGGCTGATGCTCTATCCACTGAGCCAAACTGGCTAGGGCTATTTGGTGCATTTTAAGTGGCAAGAAAATAATTGCATTAGGAAATAAAATAAAAAACATTTGCTTAAACTCACAGAGCTAGTTAAGTTACCTAGCCAAATTCCAGAGCTGGTTTCTCAGACAGCTGAACACATAGGCTCTCATCCCTCTGCTATGACCATGACCCTCCTGTTGTAAAAAGGAATCTATAGACATTGACCACACATGCATAGCAGTGACCTCTGGGAGGAAGTCCTCGGAGAGAGTGACCACATAAGCTATCGTCCACAACGAGCACTTAAGAGTCAAAGGAGGTGCTAATTGGACGGGGACTGTCCTGAGTGCACTGGGATGTATGGCCTAATTGTGGGTGACTTTTCATTATGCTATACATATACCACATTCTCTGCCTGAGCATGTAGTGTTTTAGTAAGTAGAGGGTCAATGTAGTGCTTTTTTTTTTTAAAAGACACTTTTAGTTATAACTCTTGTGGATATACATTCTTTTATTCAACTCCTAAATTAAAATTCGCACAATTCAAATTATTCACCACCACAATCCTATCATGCTAACAGCCGTAAATGTGGCCAATTATTATTATTGAAATGCTAATGTTCAGCCCAGTGGCGTGGCTCAGTGGTTGAGCATCAGCCTATGAACCAGGAGGTCAGGGTTTGATTCCCCAGTAGGGGCACATGCCTGGGGTGCTGGCTTGATCCCCAGTGTGGGGCATGCAGGAGGCGGCCCCTCAGTGATTCTCTCTCATCATTGATGTTTCTATCTCTCTCTCTCTCCCTCCCTCTCCCAAATCAATAAAAAAAAATATTTTTCAAAAAAGAAATGCTAATGTTCAGTAAAGGTGCTTGGAAACCACTCGGTAAGTCACCCGTCACCAGCAGCAGGGCAGTGACCCCGGGACTGTGGCTTTCACCGTCCAGGTGGCAAACCCCGAGATTCGGGAGCACCTCCCAGGGGTTCCCCTGCAAGTGAGTCAGCTTCTGCTCCACCATGGCCAGCTTCCACCGCTCCTCCAGGCTGAAACATGGTTTCCAGTTCTCTGCGGCTCTTCCTAACTATCTCCCAAAAAACAGAAGCCAGCACTGGAGAACATATGTGGTACACGACGCACCCAAACACAAACACCACTGGCATGTAGGCAAGAATATCAGTAAATAAGGTAATTTAACTCAAAACAGAGCATGAGCATTTCTCAGAAGGGGCAGCCTTGTCTGGACCAGTTCAGATGACTAAGGAACCTCAGGAAGTGGAGCCATGAATCAGAACGCAGCCTCCTTTCCTCTGACTCAGTGCTGAGTACAGAGCCCAGGTGGTGTCGGGGGAATGCTGTGTTCCTGGAGGTGCTCAACTCCTCGCAAACACAAAAACCAAGGACACACGTATGACCTTCCCTACGGCTCCCTAGCCAGGCTCTGTGATCACACTGTACTAATTGCTTTACATGAATTACTTTTTCTCATAATAGTCTGTGTTCCAGATTATTGTCCCATTTTAAAGGTGAAGAAAATGAGGCTCAGAGAGCTCGCCAAGGCCCCCAAACAAGTTTGCCCATTACCAGTACTGTTTCTATAATAGTACACTGCCTCACGATAAGAAGCAATAAGCAAGAATTTAAATGGTAAAAAACATCCTGTGAGCCACCCTCTGACTTATCACTTTTACTATGATTTTATCACTTCAGTTTAGATAAGTTGTATCAGAGTAGTAATATGTCTTAAAATTTTTTAATATGCCTCCATTTATTATTCTTCTTTTCTTTTTCTTTTTTTTTAATCCTTACCCAAGGACATGTTCATTGATTTTAGAGGGAGGGAAGGAGGGAGGAAGGGAAACATCAGTGGTTTGACTCTCATCTACACACTGACCAGGGATTTGAACCTGCAACCTGGGTATGTGCCTTGACCAGAAATTGAACCCTTGACTTTTTGGTATATGGATGACGCTCCAACCAACTGAGCCACACCGGCCAGGGCTTGTAATATAGCTTTCAAATACTTATTTCATCTCTTCCATTCTAGTCACAAACAGTTTTGAGTACAGTTATGATCATTAGAGTACCGTCTATTTTTCTCCCATATACAGAGAGGTCTAACCTATGTTAGTGAATTCTTCAGGAAGGAATAACAGTGAACTTTCCCAGGAGGTGTGTTAACTCCAGCCTCAAAGGTGGTGGGTCAGTAGCTCATGTTTCTTTGGCTCCTCTGAACCCCCTTAACAATGATAGAGCCTCAGTGGACCACACGGGACCCCGGTGGTTAAAGGCTGGGATCTGTCAGGTTAACCCCTCAGGCAGCTTTGAAGCCTGTCAACAGCAGCACAATGCTTGCAATTCGCATTTTTATCACTAGGTGGCCGGTTCTGCTTTGTATGTTAATGATTTTGCTGAATAACTGGTAAACTTCCCCTGGGAACTGATAAACATTTAAGTGTATACAGTCAGTTATACCAGCTTTAATTAAAGACTCTGAGCTCCACTGAAACACAAGACTTTATATTTTAAAGTGGGTGAGCGAATAATAAAACCCTGTGGTATAACTATCTCATATGTAATAACAAATCCCACTTAATTATGCTGTTTTGTTAAAAACAAACACACACACACACACACACACACACACACACACATACACACACAAAACAACTCTTAAATAAGCATAAGAACTAACTAATCTGATTTGGAACCAAGAGAAATTGCTATAATTTTAAATCGCTATAATTTGATGCCTTTCTCACTAAAATTCAATGACTGTTGATGATTGCTGAATCTAATCTTGGTTTTACTTTTTCTGTTCTTAAGAGGGAAACTTTCCCTCCACTTACATATGTGTACATGAAGTTTCCGTTATCAGGAGAGTCTCAGACTGCAAGTGTGACTGAGGTTAGAGAAGCTATTGCGGCCTCTCATGCTGTAGTTGAACCACAGCCTGTAAACTCTCAGCAAGATCTTACTTCCCAGGCCCTCCTCAGACTACATGGCTTATCTATCAGGTGGCAAAATACTTCTTTAAGGAAGACACGGTGGTTCTTTAATTTGTTCCTATCCCCATGACTGTCCTTTACCAACCACAACAATTTCTTTCTCTAAAAAACTCCTTTCTGTTTCTGTCCCTAGACCTTTATATCTGAAAACCAGCAGAAAATAATAATCCTATATAATAAAAGGCTAATATGCAAATAGACCGAACAGTGGAACAACCGAACACCTGGTCGCTATGATGTGCGCTGACCACCAGGAGCTGCACATGGAACATGGCAGGCGTCAGCAGCAGGCAGCAGAACACGGAATATGGTGGACATCGGCCGCAGCAGGATGGTGGAGGTGAGCGGGGGCACCAGACCAAGGTGGGTCACCCGTCTCTGTCATCAGGCGAGCCTCTGGTGGTTACTGAAAATTCTTTGCTCCTGTGCTCCACAGTCCCGTCCAGCACTTGCACCTACTGCCGGCAACAGCCCCGCTTGCACCCACTGCCAGTGCCTGGTGCTGGCCCCGATCTCTTGGCGCCATCAGTGGGTCTGAGCAGCAGCTGCCGGCCCTGATCGCCCCTCAGGGCTTCTCCACCTCCCCCTGCTCCTGAGGGGTGATCAGAGCTGGCAGCTGCCACTTGCACCTGCTGCCAGCGCCAGCCCTGCTCACACCCGCAGCTGGCACCAGAGCTGCTGCTTGCACCTGTTGCAGGCACCTGGTGCTGGTCCCGATCACTCGGCACCATCAGCAGGTGGGAGCGGCAGCTGCCAGCCCTGATCACCCCTGAGGGCTTCTCCACCTTCCCCTGCTCCTAAGGGGTGATTGGGGCAGCAGCCACCACTCACACCCACTGCTGGTGCCATCAGCAGGTGTGAGCAGGGCCGGCGCCAT
The DNA here is from genome assembly GCA_026230045.1 of Corynorhinus townsendii. Classification (NCBI taxonomy): domain Eukaryota; kingdom Metazoa; phylum Chordata; class Mammalia; order Chiroptera; family Vespertilionidae; genus Corynorhinus; species Corynorhinus townsendii. The sequence continues at coordinate 183,101,343 of JAPDVU010000003.1, forward strand.
CACCACGTGGGAGCGGCGGTGGGAGCGGGGCTGCTAGCAGACAGGGGACGGGGGGGGAGGGGGGGAACGGCAGGAGGGACTGGGCAGGGGTGCAGAAGATGGTCCGAGACCCACCCCTGTGCCTACCATAGCCTCGTGGCCCACAGTTCCTTTCAAGATGTACGAATTCGTGCACTGGGCCCCTAGTAATAATAATAATAATAACAACAATAAATGCTTATATTGTGCTTAAACTATGCCAGTCACCATACTAAGCATTTTATATATTTCAATTCACTTTAAGCTGTGGCATATCAAATATTAAAGATTATCAATAAAAATTCCTAAATAACTTCATACTTCCTTTTTAAAGGTTTTTGCAAAGTATCTATTGACTAGTACCATTTTAAAATGGAGGTAGTTTATATATTCATACATATGCATTCACATACATAGATACATAACCACATATACACACCTCTTCTCACCTCTTTTTAAAAAATATATTTTAATTGATTTCAAAAAGGAAGGGAGAGGGAGAGAAATATAGAAACATTAATGATAAGAGAGCATCATTGATTGGTTGTCTCCTGCATGCCCCCTCTGGGGACTGAGCCTGCAACCCCAGCATGTCCCCTGACCAGGAATCGATCCGTGACCTCCTGATTCACAGGTCGATGCTCAACCACTGATCCATGCTGGCTGGGCCTCCCCTATTTCTTGTATCTTACTTTCCCAGGTGGTTGTGGCTTAGCCACACCTGTCACACTTCTCCACTCTGCCTTTCTACTCAAGAGCATGGTTCTCGACCAGCAGCATCTGCATTATCTAGGAACTTGTTATAAAAGCAGAACCTTGGGCTCCATCTCAACCCACTGAATCAGAATCTGCATTTTAACAAGATGCCTGTGTGAACTGCTTGTGCCAGAACTAAATGAGGCAGGAACCATGCATACGTGGCCATGTGTCATGAACAGCATTTGTTTCCGTGAACGTCCCCAGGGCTTTAATTTGAAAACGTGGAAAGCAAGGGTGGGAATTGCAGTTATGTGAGCATCTGAGCTCTGGCTCATCGGCAACCTCAGCAAAACTCTTTAATATTTGAGATAGTTCCTTAAAACTGAGGAGTACTAAAATGCATTCTTTAGATGCCAAAAAGCAATGAGTGTTTTCCATCGCTGTGGAAGTATGTGTCTGTGAAATTAAGACTTGGAGAAGGGGGTGATGTGCAAGAGGTTGCAGCTGCTGCCTCCCTCTCTCCAGAGCGGCTGCTAAGTTGGGGCTGATGGGTCTGAACTGTAGGAGATGGGAGGGAGTTCACTGGTCGTGAGGGAGGGAGAGAGTGAAGGGAAGGGATTGTGCAGCTATTTTCAGCCCTTCTTCTACACTATGGATGGCAACCCAGGGGGCTCCAACACCTCATTGGAGATAACATTTTTCTGGAATCCCTGTATGATAACTCTGTCTGAAATTATTAAAACATATATAAAAAGGTTAATGATAGGAATTAGAGTTAATATGTTTCCTAATACTCTCACATCTTGTTAAGGGAAGGAGAAAATTTAGGATGAGGGACAACTTCAGTAAATGTCTTTGCTGCCTTCTTGACTCTGCATATGGGCAGAGGTGGGGTGAGGTGGATTTTAAGCAATGGGCTTGTGTTGTTATTATAATTTTTAAAAGAATATTTTTAAACTCAAGTCCACAAGATCTTTGTCAAAGGCTTTTAAGGTTGTGTGTGTGTGTGTTTTAATATATTTTTATTGATTTCAGAGAGGAAGGGAGAGGGAGAGAGAGATAGAAACATCAGTGATGAGAGAGGATCACTGATCAGCTGCCTCCTGCATGCCCCACACTGGGATCGAGTACACAACCCAAGCATGTACCTGGACCAGGAATGGAACCATGATCTCCTGATTCATAGGTCGATGCTCAACTACTGAGCATCCCAGCCAGACCAAAGGCTATTAATTTTTGAAGGAGCAAATTACCTTCCAAGTATGACCTTTTGTTTATTCCTCTTGGCCAGGCTGATTCACAGATCCATCAGCCTCAAAGTTCTCCAGAAATGGGAGGTGTCTACACATTATGGGGAGGTGCCATCTCCTTTCTACCTTTTTACCATCAAAACCACTGAGCACTGAGTAGGGCCAGATTCTCGACAGAGACCGTACTGCCTCGTAGAGGGCATTTTGTAAACTGGCAAGGTATTTTGGTGGTTTTATTTCCTACACAGCACTCAGTAGTTCCCTTTAAAAAAAAATCAGAGGGAGATAGTATAGTTCCATTCTTTTTAAATAATTTTTAATTTATTGATTTTAGAGAGGGGGGAGAAGAAGGAAGACAGACAGACAGACATCTGTTCGTTGTTCCACTTATTTATGCTTTCGTGGATTGCTTCTTGTATGTGCTCTGACCAGAGATAGAACTCATAACCTTGGTGTATCAGGATGACACTCTAACCAACAGAGCTACCGGCCCAGGCCAGCACTCAGTCATTCTGATGTTATATTCTGAAATAAACTGAACAGTCTTACATAATAAATTGCCTAGCATTCCATGAAACTTCTGTGTGGACCGAAGACACTCATGGTGAAAAATTCTGTTTGTAATTTCCCTGCCTAGAATCTAGATCCATTTTACATGTAGGCATCAGGCATTTTTTGAATAATAATTCAGTAGTATACTGAGTTTTCCAGGAATACAACTACTATGTAAATAAAGAGAAGCTTGTCATTTTTTCACTCTAATTTTGCCAAAAGTTGCTTACTACTGTGGAAATCCACATCACTAATGGCAAGTCCACCCCAGACATTTGAGTCACTGGTTCAACACAGCTTTATCAGCCTGCATTTGTAGCTGTCACATGCACAATGATTCCATGTGGGTACAGTATCGGACTACTTCATGGTCTCTTTTGGTATAGTTGTGCCCAAACATTTACATATTAATGAATATATGTGTAATTATAAATTATTTGCCTTGTATTTCTCTTACATCAGGGCATCATATTGATTTTTCATGAAGTGTATAGGGAGACCATATTATTTATAAACTGCTTCTCAAAGTAGCAAAGGTAACATTAAAATATACAATAAAAAGATAGCGTGGAGTCTAATAATGTTGAGACCACAGGTATAGGCAATTTCTCTGGAACCTAAGGTCCAAAAGAAGAGCAAAAGACCAAGAAAAAGTCCAGCAGAAATATTAAAGTTAGAACAGGCTTCTGTTCTGTAGAGATCTCTCTTGATTTCTCAGGATCTCCTGCAGGAGCCCTCTTCCCCTGCTTGCCCCTTGAATGTAGGTGTCCCTGGTGTTCTCTCCGTTGCCCCAGTCTCTCACTCTGATCATCACCTTTGGAAAAATGTATCCATTCATAAAGCTTCACTTACCATCTCTGTATAGTGGATTCCAAATATGCACACTAGGTCTATCAGATCTGAGCATTGAATACTGGTTTCAATTTCTTTTTTGGATGAGCCACATCCATGTTGTTTGTACTACAAATTCATGTAGCAAACCCCATTAATCAACTTTTCCTCAAAATTTAGTCTCCTACTGGTGTTCCCACTATTAGCTAACATCATCCTCATCCTCCAAGTTACCCAGAGTTACTACCTTAGATAAGAAACTTCAGGATCATCTTTAACAACGTTGCAACCCCACACCCACTCCAAACAATCACCAAGGTCTATCAGTTCTACCCAAATATCTCTCTGAAATCTTTCTCAGTGGTATGCTAGTAAAATGGCTCCCGACCCTCCACCCCCAAAAAATGAGATTTTTTTAAAGCCCTAATTTGTAGTATTTGCCGATTTCTGTGGTGTAAATATTCCCACTATGGCCAATTTAAAGCTACCAAAGGTTTAACATCTGGCTCATAAAGTCCCTTAAAAGTTTAACAATATGCTCTTGAGAGCCGGCACTCCTTTCTATTTCTACTACTACTGCCCTGATTCAGACATTTGTTATTTATTTTCTGAACCATTTAGAAGCTTATAAATTAGCTGACCTGCCCCTTGCTCCCATTACATCTGTGCATAAAATACTTTTATATTTCTTTGTTGCATATAAAATAAATGTCAAGAACCTTCACCTTGTGTGCAAAACCTTCCACAGCATGGCGTCTAGTCTATCTTTTTCATCTTCTCTGCACTATATCCCCACCTCCTACACACTCATGTGTATACACACACAGCTCTAACACTCTGGCCCCATAGCAATACTCAGCATTCTCTGAAAAACAATGCAGTCCAGTTCTCAAACTTTTTACTGAAGAGCTACTATGTGCCAAGTACTATGCTAGGCACATAGGACATGGTCCCTGCCTTCCAGGAGCATGGAGTCCCATGTACTTCAATTCTCTTGTGGTTATTTACACTGTCACTTTAGTCAGAAACTCCCATCTCTGTCTACATTCCTTCAAAAAGCATTTGCTGAGTACCTACTATGTGCCATACTGTGCTATATTCTGGAAATGCAGAAAGTGAAAGAGACCCAGTGTCTAGCCTCTGTGTAGGAGAATAGTGGGTGATGTGCAGTTGTCATGGAGGGACATCAATTGTCTCGCCCTATTGGGTTCAAAAAAGCCTTTGCTGAGAAGATAATGATAGAACTGTGGATGAATACAAGAAAACGGGGCTCAAGAAAGAGCAAAAGGCACATTGCTGAGGTCACAGTATGCCACGTTTTCTAGTTCTATCAGACTCTACCTTGCTCAAGTAAGGAAGAATTGAACATGAGGATACGGATGTCTTTCATGGAACCCAATGGAAAATTGAACAACCAGGCCTCCAGAGGGCTGGATATTAGCTCCATGACCTCAGCCACGGAAGTCCACAAACCTTTTCTTCAAAGCTCTGGAATTATGGGACTTTGGCTCTCAAGAGCCTGTTCTTGTGTCTCTCCGTTTAAATGCAAAAGAGAATCTGACTGGTCAGTTCCTTGTGGTTGTAAGACCGACATCCTCACTTCCTTGCTAACTGTCAGTGGGGGCTGCTCTCAGTGCCAGAGGCTGTCTGTATTCATAGCCACAAGGCCCCCTCAATCATGAAGCCAGCAATGGCACATTGAATCCTTCTCATACTTCTAACCTCTAATTCCCTCCATTTCTGACTTCCAGACTGGGGTTAAAGGGCTTTTGTGATTCCGTCAGGCCTATCTAATCTCCCTATCTTAAAGTCAATTGATTTGGGGCATAATCACAGGGGTATTATCTCATCATGCTTCCAAGTTTCACCCAAATGCAAGGGGAAGAGATTACATGGGCGATATCTTAGAACTCTGTCTACCACCGACCCCTACCTTTTTAACATAACAGATGGATCCCCAAATAAAGACCACATTGCTCAGCTCCCCTGTAGCTAGGTACAGCCATGTATCTAAGTAGTGGCCAAAGAAATGCTGTATAGCAGCTTCAAGGAAACTTCTTTAAAATACTGCCGGTGCCCATTGGATGTCCCCTTGTTTTGTTATTCATTCTTGCCACCTGGGTTGTACAATTTTATGGCTGGAACATCTGCAGCAATTTGGGACAGTAATGGCCACAAGAACAGAAGCCATATACAAGGCGGAGCAGTAAAACAGAAAGAGCCCGGGCCCTAGTGTTACAGAGAACTATATCCCCCAGTGGTGTGCTGTGAAATGCTAAGCAAAGGTTTTCTGGGGGGCAAAACCCTGATTTGTAGCATTTGCCCATTTCTGTGATATAATTCCCCACCATGGTCAATTTTGACTTAGCAATGTGACATCATTGGGAAGGGATGCTAACAATCAGTGCTCACAAGCCCAGACAGGCCGGCCCAGCACCCCCCTCTGTACCAACCCTGGGCTGCCTGCCCCAGGCTTCTGTTTCATCAGAGAAACATTCACTTGTATCTGATTTAAGGCACTGTTATTTTAAGGTTTCTGATGCATGCCGACAAACCTAATCCTATGGTAATATTTTCCAGATTTTTCTCTCGACATTCAATTTTCTTGACTTGGACTTTTCTAGGATGTGTCCAGATCTAAGCAGGACGGTGGGCGTATGGTACCAGGTTTTGCTTTCTGTAGGGGTCACAGCAGCTGCCGTTTCATTCCAGCCTCCTCTCAGTAAGATAACCCCACTCCCTGGCCAGCAGTGCTTGACTGACGCTGCAAAGCTCAGAGGAAATAGAAGGGTGACTGTCCCAAAGAAACAACAATCACCACCTTCTATTGAGACCCCTGGGCTGCCACCATCATGGGAAATATTTGGAAGCAATGCAACATTAAAACCCCACTTTATGCCTGGGCCAGTGTGGGTCAGTGGTTAGAGCTTCATGGGTTCGATTCCCGGTCAAGGGCACGTACCTGGGTTTTCAGGTTCGCCCCGCACCCCCGGTTGGGGCTCATGCGGGAGACAACCAGTCGATGTGTTTCTCTCACATCAATGTTTCTTTCTCTCTTTCTCTTTCTTTCGCTCTCCCTCCTTCCCTCCCACTCCTGCTGAAAAAGCAATGGAAAAAAATATCCTTACATGAGAATTAACAACAACAAAACCCCACTTTATAAAGCTGCCTCTGAAGGTTGGTGACATTCAAGACCCACAATAGACCAGGAGACCTCAGAACAAATGCACATCCCCCCCGTGGGAACACACCCCTCACCTCTCTGAAAACGAAGCGGGGAACACACGCAGCCCACACCCTTTTCTGTAGGTTTTAGTGGCACAGAATCACTCTGCGTGAGTCTGCCCAGGGCCTGGCCATGTTCCACCCGCTTAGCCCAGAGGCCGTAGCCAGCCAGGAAATGGCACCCCCTCTCCATACCAGGAATCTGCACCAGGAACGCTGGCTCCTCTGTCACAAAACAGCTTGATGTGCCTACCTGAGCCTGGAACCCACCAATGGCACCAATGATCCCAGGATACACAGGACGGTCGCAATGCTGTTTCCCCTCTCTTCATTCCAGCCTCTCTTCCAACTGAATGCTGATGGGACGTCCTCTACGTCTCTCTATATGAGCTGGGTTTGAGTAACAGCCTTGACTACATGGGATCCACCTGGACTCCTCATCAAATCCCCTCCTGCAGGTGTGTCAGGTGCTGGACCGGGTCAAGTCATTAAATAATCACCTGGATTCCCCCAGGGGCACCTTCTGCAAGTACATTACAGTCATCACCTAGGAATCGTGGTCACAAGGAATAAGCACAGCCAGCCAGTATGGAGTACCTACCACATGTGAGGTCCTGTGGGAAGTGTTTGCATTTTCTCAGGTTATCTTCCTAAGAAACCGATCAGATGGCCATTATTATTGCCAGCACTTCACAACTGAGGAAACTGAGAATGGTGGGGTCAACACCAGGTCACCAGCTGGTGAGAGTGAAATTGGTATTGGCATCTAGGCTGATGCCAGACTTCTGGGAAAGGGGCCCCTGGATGCACCCTGCTCCCTCATAGAGTTGTGCAGAGTGGCAGGTGGGCATCCCCTGGACCAGGCAAGCACAGCAGGCACAGTGCCATGGTGCTTTTAGAGGCCCAGAAAAATGGTTTCAATCTCTGAGAATCAGAAGAAAAACATCTTACCTAATAATAGACAAACCTGTAAATTGACCATACCTCCGCTATGCCCACAGCCAATCAGAGTGAGTATGCAAATTAACCCAACAAAGATGGTGGTTTATTTGCATACACAGGCGCTGAGCTACTGGGGGTGGCGGGAGGCTTGCATCATCACCATGGCGATGACACAGGCGTTCCACCCCACCCCCAGTCTCTCAGGGCCTCTGGGCAGCGTGGGAAGGCGGGGCCAGAGCGGAAAGGCAGTGCCAGCAGCCAGGGAAAGGAAGGCCCATTCTAGCTTGAATCTTGGTGTATCAGGCTTCTAGTCCTATATAATAAAAGCTTAATATGCAAATCAACCGAACGGCGGACCAAATGGTGGATCAACTGGTGGAAAGACTGGTTGCTATGATGCACAGTGACCACCAGGGGCCAGGCACTCAACACAGGAGCTACCCCCAGCCCACAGGCCCCAGGCCAGCCAAGGCGGGTGCCAGCAGGGGCCCCCTGATCGCCCCACCAGTCACCCCACAGATTGGCCCTAATTGCCAGTCAGGCCTAGGGATCCTACCCATGCATGGACTTCGTGCACCAGGCCTCTAATGAATACATAATAATGAATCCATCCTAAGTTACATTTGTCTTTTTACCAACATAATTATAAAATGTAATTTTTAATATTTTTTTATTAAAAAAGGGGCTCATGGCCCTAGCCAATTTGGCTCAGTGGATAGAGGTTCAGCCTGCAAGTGAAGGGTCCCGGGTTTGATTCTGGTCAAGGGCACATGCCCAGGTTGCAAGCTTGATCCCCAGTAGAGTGCGTGTAGGAGGCAGCCAATCAATGATTCTCATCATTGATGTTTCTATCTCTCCCTCTCCCTTCCTCTGAAATCAATAAAAATATATTTTTAAAAAGGGGGGCTCATGAAGGCAAATATACAAAGGATCCATGAAAGTTATCATGTGGCCCAGATTAAAGTGATAGACATAGATGGCATGGCTGTGGGCAACAACCAGAGGGAAGAAAGGTCAGAACGCTCTCTCACAACGAAGCACCTTGGGTAGAGAAAGTGTGTTCCAAGTTCATGCCTCTGAAAGATTATGGGTTGCCAGGAGTTTGGGCGATGGAATATTCAGTGATGATAGTGATAAACAGTGTTAATGGATAATCCCCCATCTGTTCTGTCTCCCCTTAAAGGCCATTCAGACAAGAGAAATGAATAAATCAGCTGCCTTTGCATGATATCTAACATGGTAAAGCCCTGACATTGGATCTGTTTTTGTTTTTTTCCTAAAATACAAATGGGATAGACATCTGGTGACTTTCCTTTTCCCAGGGGTGCCTCCACAGGACAGGGGGTTTGCAGTGACTCTGGACTCAGACGTGTCAGATGGTTCTGAGAAGGGGAGCAGCACGGCCTTGACTCCGCTGCTTAACTCCTGGCTTTGCTCGGGAGAATCAACTTCCCATGTGGGCGGACCTTCCATCAGGGTGCCCTGCTCTGTCCTAGGGGCAGGCACAGGACTCCAGCTGGACAGTTGGGATGCTCACTCCTTAATTTTTCATTTTTTAAAAAATATATTTGTATTGATATCAGAAAGGAAGGGGGAGGGACAGAGACATCAATGATGAAAGAGAATCATTGACCAGCTGCCTCCTGCATGCCCCCCATTGGGGATGACGCTCAACCACTGAGCAACACCAGCCAGGCTGAATTTTCATTCTGAGCCAATGACATGAGGCCTAAAGTCTGTTAGCATTCATTTATCTCATCGGTAAAGCCCTGAAGAGACTGTCCTTGAATCTCACTCACCAGAGCTGCCACGGATCCTGCTTTTGATTTCCTTTGAAATATTGAGCTAAGTCATATCTTTTAACTAGTTTGTCCTTTTTTCTTCTTCTTCTTCTAATTAGTTAGAGTCAGTGCCTGGTGCTTATACAGAATTCTGGCTGATGGGTACCTTCCAGGTGTCCAAGGGTGGCAGAGACTAACCTTGTGGGACACTGAGCAATGACAGCAGTAAATTCATAAACATCAATTATTAGCATGTGAGCCTGCTAACTCATGCACTCCACTAAGAAAAATAATTTGCTATTGTTTAAAAAATAGAAATCAAAGCATGATTAACAGAGTAGGACTAATCTATCCTGCTCTTTTAGACTATAATTATTAAAAGACTAGAGGCCCAGTGCATGAAATTCATACACGGGTAAGGTCCCTAGCGGCTTCCGGCTGCCAGCTGCTTCCCTTCCCTTCCACCACGCTGTTGGTGGCCAGGGCCTTCTTTCCCCTGGTGGCTGCCTGTCACCAGCTGGGGCCTCCCTTTCCACAGTGGGCCAGCCAGCCCTGCCCCCTAATCGAACTCCTGGTTGAACTCCCGGTCAAGGGGACAATTTGCATATTAGGCTTTTATTATATAGGATACTTCATCAGCCTGCCAATGTGGCTCAGTTAAGCACCAATCTATGAACCAGGAGGTCACATTTCAATTCCCAGTCAGGGCACATGCCCTGATTGCAGGCTCCATCCCCAGCGTGGGGTGCACAGGAGTCAGCCAATCAATGATTCTCTCATCATTGATGGGTTTTTTTTTTTTACCTCTTTCTCCCTCTCCCTTCCTCTCTTAAATCAATCAAAATATATTTTTAAAAATACTTAAAAGATATCTGTAAAAAAAAAAGAGAGATACTGTATCCTGCTGAAGTGGGGAGCTGGGAGAAGTAAGCAGCTCAGCAGTCCCCGTGGCACACAGTGTGCCCCTTCACAATGAACAGCATTGTGTGGAGGAAAATAGCACACTTCGAAAAGTTTTTAAATTACTATTTAGTGCTTGTTATAAGTTGAATTGTGTTCCCCCCAGAAGAAAAAAAAAGTAGCATGTTTAAGTCATAACCCCTAATATCAAGGCATGTGACCTTATTTGAAGGCAGGGTTTTTGCAGCTGTAACTAGTTAAGATAACATCATACTTCAGTAGGGCGTGCTCCTACTCTAATCGGACTGGTGTTCCTCTAAGAAGATGGCCCTGTGAAAACAGGTACATGCACAGGGAGAGCACCACGTGACAACCAGGGCAGAGATTGGGTGATGCAGTTGCAAGAAGCGCTAGATTGCCAGCAAACCACCAGAGCTCGGAAGAGGCAAGGAAGGACCCACTACAGGTTCAGAGGGAGCATGGCTCTGAAACCTTGATTTTGAACTTGTAACCTCCAGAACTGTGGGTCAATGTGTGTTTCTGTGGTTTTTAAGTCACCCATTTTGTGACACTTCATTATGCAGCCCTAGGAATCTAATACAGTGCCCCCTGTACTTTCAAAGGGACATTATTTCAATTGCAGTAACTTTGGTAAAATAAGTCCAGCAGGCAAACATGTACATCTACCCCATGTTTTATGAGAAAAATCACAGCTTCAACCTCAAACCACGTGCACTGCAGTGTCTCTTAATACATCTCTTGCCTCTGATATCTTGACTTCCACCAGTACTGTCCCAAATCCACCAGGGCCAGATGTGACATGAGGGGTGTATCTCTGCCTGTGGACTTCCCTTCTCTTCAGGGAGTCCTTCCCAGGTCCACGAATGATCAGACCACATACCAGACACTGGCCCTCTGTCACTTTCTAGCAACGACATCCTCATTTTTCTACTTCTCTTTCTATCCAGTACTCAAATTCTGGTTACTGCATGTTTGCAGCATTCAACCCAGATTTCACAAAAAGAACAATTCTGTAAATGACAATAACATCACTCAGGCCCTAATGTGAAGTGAGGGAGCTCGGTTTCCACTCACCTGCATGTTCCTGGGCTCCAAGGCGTCACCATCACTCCTCTGAGTGGGCAGTTTCTTTCCTGCCCCAGCCTGAAGCTGGAGCCTCTCCCGCCTGCTGGACAGGTATGTGCATTGGCAGAAAAGTACACTGCAAGGTCTTCCTACTAAAAGCCATTTATCAGGAAAAGACTATAGTATTTCCTATTGGGAAATTGCATGGCTGAATAAACCAAAACGACATTTCTTTTTAGAAAATGCAACAAGGCTTCAAAACCTTCTAAATTCAAAAAATACGTTAAGCCTCTGTCGTGTACCCCGAGTTGGGGTGATAAAAAGGTTAAGTGACTTACCATCAAGGAAACTTCAAAACCAGACTAAGAAATGCGCATAAAAATGATGGTGTAAGATGGATGGATGTGCCTAAGAGAGACACAGCTGAAGCTGAATCCAGGAACAAGTATCTTCCTAAGACTCATCTTCCATTCACTGTGGACCTACTCATTAGCCTACTTAGCAAGACTCCCTGCTCACTCATCAAGACTAGCTTTAAGGTGCCCACCACACTGTGCCCACAAAGCGCTGTGCCACAGATCTTGCATCATAGACTCTTCCCAGCCTCCAGACCTTCTTTAAACTCACCCAGTCCAGGCCTCAAAACCTGACTTCCCCCTCCTGGACATGACTAAGACTCTTTCAGAGGCCTGTCTTCCCTTACTGCCGGAAACATCAGCTTCACTCTGCCTAATCAACAGGTAGTTTAGGTAGTCTTCTGAGGAGGCCTACAGTTGGCACCCCCTTTCTTCTGGTAAGGGCCCTATTATCTGAGATAAATTCATTCTGTGTGGTTGAGCTGGGCACGGTGATCACCTCATTGTTAAGCAAAATGACCCCCAGTACTCAGCATGACCAGTGCCATCTTACAAAGAAAGATGGCTGGCAAGTCACCCTAGCAGGGTGGCCCTGGATCACCTGGACAGAATATCCTTGCAGAGGTAAGTTAAGTTGTTTACTGCTTTGGATTATACAGCTCTTAACAAGCATGTGCCACACGGCTACAAGCCAACTGAATTCGCCCGTGCTACTTGGCTGTATGTAACAAGCCCCCATCCCCTTTGGGGTTCAGAGATCTACCTACCGTCTTGCTTGCCACCCCAAGACGCTGCTTCAGTCCCTAAGTTCCCACTTGATGTCGTTCTGGAGTTGCCAGCCTCTTTCTTTGGTCTCTCAATGCTAGGCCATTTTCCCAGCACTCGAGGACACATGACATGACCTGGTCCAATCAGAGTCTTAATAAAGAGTTTGGTACCTGGGACGGGATGTCGCCAATTATCTAAAGCCGAACTAGGTAACCAGCTAAATCAAGGTGAGGGATGGGATAGGCAGGATTCTCCAGTCGCAGACTCTTCTGGGAATCAAGGCAATTGATTATATTGCTGTATCTTGGGACTCAGGCCCTGTGAGCCGGTTCTTTGGGAGAAGTGATAGAAACACATCAGGGTCTTGGAATTTGTTAACTACCTCTTCATGGCTGCAGGAAGGGACCTTAAGAAAGGCATAAGCTGCCGGACCAGTTGAGCATTGACCTATAAAGCAGGAAGTCACAGTTCAATTCCTGGTCAGGGCACATGCCTGGGTTGCTGGCTCCATCCCCAGCAGAGGGCATGCAGGAGGCAGCCGATCCATGGTTCTCTCTCATTGATGTTTCTGTCTTTCTGTCCCTCTCCCTTCCTCTCTGAAATCAATTAAAAAACATATATTTAAACAACAAAAAGGAAAGGCATAAGCTGCCAGGCGAACTAGGCATCTGAAGGTATACAAGAAACAGCCATCCGCTTTGGTAACAGCAGCTCACGTTCCCTGCGTGCCACGTGCCAGATGCTTTACATGGATTTTCTCATTCCACGTCTACAGTAATCCCATAGAGCGGATCCTGTTGTGATCCCCACTTTACCAATAAAGAAACTGAGACCCTGGAAGATGCAGTCACCTGACCAAGACTAGAAACTGGCTGAACTGAAAAGCAAACTCCTTACTGTAGAGGCCAAGCTTTTAACCAGCCCTGAGCTGGCAGCCAGGCAACTCTGAAGGGTCAGATGACACGTGCCTTGCAGAACCACAAGAGCCAGATTCTCTGCTTCAATCAAGTTGCGTGAATGGAGATTCAGGAAAAGATAGTAGGACTGGGCCCTGGGTGGAGGCAAAGAAATGGGGCAGAATGTCCTCTCCTGCCAGAGAGAGGCAGTCATTTCTACTCATGTGGTATTCCCTGGGACATGGTCTGGAGCAAGGACAGACACCCCTATTGTTTCAGGGTTTTCTTTTTTAATTTTTTTCAATTACATTTGATATTATTATTTTATACTAGGAGCCCAGCGCTCGATTCAAAATCACGCGGCGCTGCCCACCCTTGAATACCAGCCCTGCCTCCCTCTCCAGTCCTTGAAGCAGCCTGGCTGCTGCTGATCAGGCCCTGCCTCAGCACAGGCGTGTGGAGGCTTCTGCCGCCCCGCCCCCGGCCCTGAGCACGCAACCTCCTCCTGTCTGGTCAACCCATTACGGTGTCTGGGTTAATTAGCATATTTCTCTAGTATATATTTATATTAGTTTCAGGTGTATAGGTTTATCCAAAACTGGGGAAGAGACTGGAGCCACTGAACTGAAGGTGGAGGTGAGGTGGGAGAGAGGGGGAGGATACAGACAGGAAGGCTGTGGCCAAGAGACAGGAGTCACAAAGATGGGCTCTAAGTTCAAGGGCCGGGCCTCCATCAGACCTGGGCCTGTGGAAACAGAATTGCCAGATAGCAGGTCTACCAGCAACTAATGGGAATTTCTTAAAGGTTTTTATTGCCAAGGAAATGTTTATAGCCCGTAAAAGGGGCCTAGACTCCCCCAGCCTTCACAGAAATCCTCGGGCTTCTTCCACAAATGTCCCAAAACCATATCAACAGGAAGAGGCTGCCATATGGGCACACCCACTCAGGCACGACCACGGGACATCCTACTGCAGAGCAAGACCAAGGGCTCCCAGACTGGTTGACTAGAAACCCACTCCACCCCCAGGGCAGGGAACCCTTGCCAGCCCCTACCTCTAGGAAAAAGTATACAATTTGCATCAGTGACTGCTCTATTTGTGCTGAAATATGTGACTGCAATTTTTGTGCACTTATTAAAATACGTGACTGTGCAATTTTCCCTTCACTCTTGCCCAAAATGGCAGTGACCGGCTGAACCTGTTTCTTCAATTGTGACATGGGATAATATTCCTATTTACCACATGGTAGTGTTGTGAAGATTAAGTAAGTTACATAAACAATGCTTAGATCTCGTGGCACAGAGTAAGTGCTCAATTAGTGTTGGATGTGAGTTGTGTTGTGGTGGCCTGAGTGTGTAGGAAATAGTTAAATTTTTCAATAATTTTTAGATTGTCAGAAGGGAGCAGTCACCCATGGACTTAGGAGGGCTGGAGGTGCCCTGACAATCCTGGAATTGGGACTCAGTGAGCTGTGAGGCACCCTTTGGATGCAGTAGCTGGATCTGATTTTTGCTTGTTTCCCTTGGGGAAAAGGTGGGTAAGTGTGTTTTTGTATTTTTTTTTATGGGTAGTAGAATTAAATTTGAATCATTCTTTAAAATGTGTAAGAAGGGCATGTGTGTGTATGCGTGTTCCCAAGTGGGGGGCAAAGGATGAAGGGGAATGAACATCCATGGGATGTTGTCTAATATCTGAACCCCATTTTGTGACACTGCCCCCCGGTCCCCTCCCGGCCAGTCATTCATAACAATAGAAATGCAAGGACTTGTATGTTTCCGTTTTCCTGGAATGAAGGTGCTGAAAAGGAAACAGTGAGGGAAGTTAGAAAACAGAGGGAGGGACAGGTTGTGGTGAGCCATGACTGCCAAGCTGTAGGATGTAGACTTCATTCTTTTATTCAGAAAGGTAAGGAGGTGGAGGTCCTCCTCCCACACCCCTCTTTGGTGATGTCCCACAGCTCTCACAGTCTGTGCTCCGCACCTGGTCCCTCCTGCCCCACGGTTACCACCTCTCTACCCCTCTCGGCGGGGCCTGCCCTGAGAGGCAGGTGGCTACCCCCACATGGCCTGTCTCGTGCTTCACCTGTTTCCTCCCGGCTTTGGCACAGCCCAGGGGACACAGCTGGTATAAGTACCTAACTGACAACAAACGCTGATTTAGCACTGCTTTATTGAAGAGATTTTCTCCTAGAGTTCTAAACACAAAATGAATGCTGTTGGGGCAAGTGCTTCATAAGCATCATTTCATTTAAATGAACCATATGATAATGTTTACACGGGAAGCCACACTTGAAATTGAAGACTCAGTACAACCTTTATAACAAAGTATCAGTCATAACAAAACATAACTATTCATTCTACAGATTATCATTTTCCCCAACATGACCACTGGATATGAAAACATTGTATAGACATCTAAGGAGCCCCTTAATTTTTTTTAGAAAAATGACACAATAATACAAATTACATTTCCATTTCTTTACGAGAAACAAACTATGACATCCATTTTGAGAAAGCACCAGTCAACCCTACCAAAGTAATGACTGCACACTTTTGCTCCTCAGAATTGGCAATCTTATACATTTCATCGGTCTCCTGTAGGAATGAGTGAAAATGGTTTTATCAAGTGCCTGTGTCAATGGGTGTGTATTTTATATCGTGCTCCACAGTGAACACAAGAAAATGAAAAACACACACTCTTATGTGAATGAAACATACGGATGGAAAATACCCTTAGATAGTTAGCACAAAGGCAAAATCAACCGATTTTTAGTCAGCACTAGTGTCTTAAGGATAGTTTCTTTATTAATACTTGTTATGGAAGTGTTTTAAAGGCATAGGTATAAATGCACATGCAAACAGCTTGCCTCTCTCTGCATACCCACTTCCCTAGCTTTGCTTCTCCATTTCAAGGGCTCAAGATGCTGAGCCCTTAGCTACATGGGCTGTGGTCCCTAGTAAGCGTCCTATATATAAAGGGGTAATATGCAAATCAACCGAATGGCATAATGACCGGTTGCTGTGATGCGCACTGACCACCAGGAGGTAGACACTCAATGCAGGAGCTGCCCCCTGGTGGTCAGTGCGCTCCCACAGAGGGAGCACTGCTCAGCCACAAGCCGGGCTGATGGCTGGTGAGTGCAGTGGCAGTGACGGGAGCCTCTTCTGCCTCCGCAACAGTGCTAAGGATGTCTGACTGACGGCTTAGGTCTGCTCCTGTGGGGAGCTGACCTAAGCCATCAGTCAGACATCCCCTGAAGGCTCCCAGACTGCTAAAGGGTGTAGGCTGAGCTGAGGGACACCCCCACCCTCGAGTGCACAACCCTCTAGTTTTTAAATAAGAAGATCACATAATTTTTCCCCCCAAAATAAATGAGGTACAGAAAAGACTATGGAACATAGTGAGGGGGAAAAGCACACCATCAAAAACAAAAGTGTGATGTTCAAATGTACAGAAAAGCTATTTCATGACTGTTAGTAACTCACTAATGGACAGACTGGACCAGAACTGAAGAGGCAGCCAAGCCAGGGGCCCTGTGTGCCTGACACAAGTGGGCATCTTTGAGGGGTACTCTTTCGTTACGATCACGGTGACCATTTTCACAAGGTGGTAGGCTCTTCAAGGTCAAAGATGGGGGCATATTGATATCGGTATCCCCAGTTCTTAGCATTGTCTTTCACACGACAGACACATAGTAAACATTTCTGGGAACTGGGCTCAATTGCCTCCTTGCTTTCAAAGCCATTTTGGGAACTATCTATTCACTTAATTCATTCAGTCCTCTAAGGCGGGGATGACAGACTTCATCTCCCTGACGGACGGCAGTGGATGCCTAGACGTGCTGATGACGTGGATTCTACAACCGAGTCCTGGCACAGAGGAAAGGAGTGCCGCTCGCTCGGAATGCCGCCTTGAAAGAAGGATGGCACAGATGCTCCAGATGCCCCGCTCCCGGCTGGAAGGCATGCAACGCTCAGCCATCTTACCTTTCTGTGGCCAGGCTGACTCTCAGATGCCCTGCTTTAAGCCACTGCTCACTGCATGCTGGCTGACCAGGAAGGCCAAGGCCTTGCCCCTCCAACTACCTGTGCTGCCAAGCAGGCAGAGTCACGCCTTTACCTGGAATCTTGAAAACCCGGCATCCACAGTACTCAGTGAGCAAGCGTTTACTGAAAGAGAACAGCATTTTCTTGATCGTTTGCTTGAGATTTGTCTATCTCAGTATGACTTTTATTGATATCTAAAGCATTTGAAATTACTTGAGATTTGGGTTCCAAAATAAATAAACTCTCTTTGGTATTCAGGCATAATCTTAATCTGCTTGTTTCCTACTAGTACCCATAACCTTCTCAGTACTTCATGGTTATGACTGAATTAATACTGTTGAAATAATCAACTCTTATCCATTCATCTGAAAAACTTTCAAAGAACGCAAAAGGGAGAAGCCTCTGAAACAAAAGCTGTTGAAAGACAGCCAGAAAGAATGACAGAAAGAACCAGTAACGCCCCTCTCTCTACCAGTCCACGCTCAGGACTCACTCTGTCATTCAGACCATTCTCAGTGAACAAGGGGGCTTTTGGCAGGGTGGCCACCATGGGCATCCTCCCAGGAACCCCCTCTCCATACTGGGAGGTTAGCACCTCACAAAAAGCATCTCAGAAAACACCTTTAGAGAAAGGAAGAAAACCAAAGGATAACATCAAAGAGCAAAATCCTGGGGGTGAGGGGAGATTTTCAAAGCAACGTCAGTTTTCACATAGGTAGTCTTCACTGGAACACTGGCACCAACACGGGAACAGAGCTAAATTAAAATGACCCTCAAAATGTCAACACAGCTCACGTGCACCGCAGGAAGGAGGATGTCCCAAATCCACTGGTCTGTTCCTATTGGACATTCCACCTTGCCCCATACTGCTGGCAGCCCAGAGCAACAAAACCTTATTAAAAGTCAGCATATCTTGAATTATAATATCCCAGCCTACAGAGAGAGAGAGAGAGGTGCACATGTACACACACAGCAAACCTGATTTATAAAAAGAGCTTTGTGGATCAGAGTATGCCTTCACTTGGGCCAGGAATCTAGTTGTTGGCATTAGGAAAATGGACCCAAAGAATGTAATCAGGAAGAGAACTGGTTGGCAGGACTAACACTGTATTTTATATAATATTTACAAGCTAATATCCAATTGCTTGTCTAGAACTAATTCAACTGGCCAGAATCTTCTAAATACATAATGTCAAAGCCTTAAAAAGTTAAGCTCTGTAGCAAGACAAGTTAACACTATCTAAAATAAATTATATTTTTAAATACATGTAATGAAATTATAGGTCACTAGAAATTCAATTCTATAATGAATATAAAGTAATATAAACCTATTGGTAAAGTACCATTCCCAGGAAGATTTCAGCACAAAAAAGAAAAGGCTAAGTATTTGAGAATAAATGGATATGGCTTAGAAACCCTTAAACAGATTTCCGAGTACGGGTAGGATTAGTTGGTGACAACATACAAAGATCTATCTCCACAATAAAGGCTTACCTCCTTTTACCTAGCAGTGTTCCTGAAAAGTTGTGCAAATAGTTTCTATAGACAGATCCTCGTTTTAAACATGCCAGGAGGCTATGATTGTAGACACCCTGGAGTGAGCCCTGAAAGACATGAACTGTTGAAGCAGTAGCTCCCCTAGACCCTGTCTGCACAGTGCACGCCCCCAGAGGCACGTGGGAAGCATCTGCCGTGATGAGCATGCCGTGACCCTGTCTGCTTTCCTGCAGGCTCTCCTGAAGTGAGGCGCACTGTAACTGGAATGTTAGGATGGAATCCAGCATGCAGCTGACCTGGTTCCGTTACAAAAGATCAGAGAAGTTCAGAAAGTGTTTTCCAATCAAAACAAAATTTCTGTGAATATGTGTGTGTTTTTTAAATGCTGATCAAAGATGGGCAGAAGCTCTTATCCACTGTTAACTGACTTATTAAAAACACACAACTGCTTGAACTGGGCTCTGCGGGATTTAACAATCAAGTAGAGCTCCTTACCTAACTTCAGAAATAGCCCCAGATGCCACTCCACCTCTGTCAGAGCCTTGTCCCCACCCTCCAGCGCAAGCCGTTCACAGCTTTCCTCACCCTACCCCACCAAAGCAAAGTGTGCATTAGAAGGCTAAAAGTAAATTAGAAAGATGCTTGGTCTAAATATAATAATTTTTTTCAGTCTTAAAAAGAAAGAACTAAGTCAAATACATTCAATAAAAGTAACTCTTAAAAGGTGATTATTTTTCTTATTTGGTGTTTTCTTCCCCTCTGAATTTAAGACTCCACTTTAAAATATATATGCATGCATCCTTTCTAAACAATATATCCTCTATTAAACAATAAGCAATGCAACTTCTCTGGCCACATATATCTGCTATCTGCCACATAAATGAAATAAGTGCTTATATCTGCCTATTTACTCAGCATTTATAATTGCAAAGAAAAAAAAAAAAAGACTGGAAAAATTGCTGAGGAAGTTTTTATGCAAGTTTTGGGGAGGACTGGATGCTTGCAAGGCTTCACTGTAGGGTTCCATCACTGTATGTTTCCTGGAAGGTAGTGTGCAAATAAGGTATCTGAGAACATAATATATGTGTTTACAATTGGGGGAAAGGTGGAGACAATAGTGTTAATATAACTGTTTGTCAAGTAAATTAATAACCAAAAAAAACACTTTCACTTAAGGTATTAGGTATTTCAAGTGATCAAAATAAAACACATTTTAAAATCATCTTTACCACTCGAGCCAATTACTGACTTTGGCCCTTTACTAAGCAGACACAATGAATCTTCTTTTCAATGATCAGTTTTAGTCCTTGGCTCAAGGTTATCATAGCTGGATGAAAACATGATTGTGGATTTGCTCCCATAATTTAAAAACCAATAATTAAAAAAATAATAATGTTGGTCTCTTTTCTCCACAAGTTTTCAAGTAATTAGTTCAAGTAAGCTTATTTACAGCTGTTGTATATGTGACCTATGAAGTCAGCCTCCCTGGAAATGGGGCCCTACATTTCATTTTTGTCTTGAACCAGGCTTCTTGTAAATGCTAAGTCAATTCAGTCATGTTTCCGTTTTATTGGGCAGATAAAGAGAGGAAACCAGCAAGTTATGTCCAAAGGCTGGAAAACGCCTAAATGCTTCCCAACTATCTGCGAAGATGTTGTACTTGAGGAAAACCCGATGCTCCAAGCTGGTTGACAGGGTCACGTCTCTGCTCATGATGTAGATGCCGTCGTTGTGCAGCGCGCAAGTCAAGTTAAGGCCCGACTTGGACGTGTTCTCCTTGAGGTAGAGCCACTGCCGGGTGACAGTGTTGTAGGACTGCACGGTGAGCATGTCCTCGCTCTGGCTGCTCCTCCGGTTGGGCCCAAGTTCGTGGAGACACCCCCCAACGATGTAGATGGTCTCCTCCACCGACACCATCTGCTGCTTGCGAATGTGGACGTCACATGTTTCAAAGAGGGTCCAGATGTCGGAGGAGGGGCAGTACTGCAGAATGTTCATGTTCCGGTCTGAAACGAGAAGAGAAGCCAAATATGACACGGCCCCGAGGAACACCCCCAACTGCCTAGGCTGTATATAACTGCCGACCTCCCCCTGATCACCTGGTACTCAGAGGCACAACGATTTCAGACAAGCAGAGGCTGGGAACATAGTTTTGTAAATGGCTGGGAGGAGTTTCGTTTAGAATTGTCCCCACTCACTTCGCATTCACACATGTCCCCTCCCTGGGATGCTCTCAGAATCAGTAAGACCAGCTAGATGAGAAGTTGTGATCTGGGCACGTTTCCTGCTCCCTGGCACCCTTACACCTTTTATTTATTTATTCACTTTTAAAGACACTTCTTTTTTTCATGTCTGTCTTCTGATTCTTTGACAGCATCTTGTTAGTTTTCTTTAATATATATATTTTTGTTGATTTCAGAGAGGAAAGAAGAGGGAGAGATAGAAACATCAATGATGAAAGAGAATCATTGATCGACTGCCTCCTGTACACCGCATACTGGGGATTGAGCCTGCAACCCAGGCATGTGCAAAGGTCAATCCACTGAACCACAGCAGCCAGGCCCTTACAACTTTTAGAACCACCAAGCCAATCAATGTAAAGAGAATCAGAGCCTCAGAAACTTCATTAATACCTACAGACTACTGACTATTTAATATAGACAGGCTGAGCCCCCAGGGATCTATTCTTGACAACGTATTCTACAAAACCAGACAAGTGAGCAGGCTTCTTATGGGCTATCAAAAGGAAAGGACAGAAAAAGTCAGGAGAAATGCAAGTCTCACCTCTGGCTGTCAAGCCATAGAATCATTGGCAATTCTACTTCCCAATTGTTAACAGCAGAGACACACTGACAAAGGTCCTTCCCTCTCCCTGGCTCACTTCATAGGAGATGGTCATTGTGTGGATAAAATCAGACAGTAGAGGAGAGAGACTGCTTGCTCTGACATTACTTTGAATGAAAGGAAAGCACTACCTGCTCTCTTTTTAAAAATGCTTGTGAAATTTAAAATATTTAGTTTTTCCCTGCCAGAATGGCTCAGATGGTTGAGCATCCTTCCGTGCATTGAAAAGTTGTTGGCTGGATTTTCAAACCTGGGTTGTGGGTTTGATCCTCAGTTGGGGAGCCTACGGAAGGCAACCGATCAATGCTTCTCTCTCACACTGATCTCTCTCTCTCTTCCTTCCCCTCTCTAAACATGTCCTCAACTGAGGATTAAAATAATAATAATAATAAATATAAATCTAGTTTGATTTTTATTTTCTTTTTTCCTTTTTTCCTCTAGGAAAGAATAAATAGACTATTTTAGCCTCACGAGGGGAGAGAGGGAAGTGCTGAGTTATCAGAAAGAATGAACTTTCTGTGTGTTGTGTTTTATTTTATTATTTTTAAATATATTTTTATTGATTTCAGAGAGGAAGGGAGAGGTAGAGAGACAGAAACATCAATAATGAGAGACAATCATTGATTGGCTGCCTCTTGCACGCCCCCTACTGGGGATCGAGCGCGCAACCCTGGCATGTGCCCTTTACTAGAATTGAACTTGGGGCCCTTTAGTGCACAGGCCGACGCTCCATCCACTGAGCCAAGCCAGCCAGGGCTGTGTGTTGTGTTTTAAAGAAACAACACAGTCTATCAGTGTAAGACAGCTCAGCTGGGGAACTGACTGTACGCACAAGTGTACAGTATTCCCACGGCTGCAAAAGTGGGAGCAGTGGGAGCAGCGCTTCTACCTGAGCCTGAAGGACCCGCCACAGAGGGCAACAATTAAAGAGCTCCACCACAATGTCTGGTGCCAAGACAAGTGCCTCCAAAGGGTGCACAGAGGGAATGGAGAGACCAACCCGATGTGTACACATGCCCAGACCTGCAGGAATTTCAGAACTGCTATAGCTTTAGGGAACTGTCCTTCTGTTTCCCACCCACACTAATACCTCCCTGTATTTCTTTTTATTGCATCTATTGTGACAAAGCTTATTCTAGGAGACAGCCCAGGGAGTTTGGTTGCTAATCTATCAGAAAGTGCTCCTTAGTAACTTGGCTTCCCACGGCATGAATAAAGGACTTATTCTGGTGAAGCGTCAGTGTACTTCTCAGTTCCAGGTCGGAAGGTCTTTCCAGGTCTCCTGTAAACGTTTTCTCTCCTCACCCAACAAGGCTCAGACCATGAGGAGGTGGTTTGAGTTGGAGGAATGATCTTTTCTCTTTTACATGTAGAGTTGATTCTGACATTTAACAAATTACCCTTCTTCCCTTTAGTGGTTACTATTACTTTCGAATGAATTTTTTTAAGTCTTTAGTGCCTGCCCAAGAATTATAATAATCAAATAAGTATCATAAAAACCATGAACTATAACTTTCTGAATTTTAAAAGTCTCACCTAATGAAGTCAGCAGGCTGAGAACCCAATTTGAAGTCCAGAGGGTTTGTGTTGTTTTTTTTTTTTTTTTTCATAACAATTATGGCTTGTTTTATGTACAAAGAACTATTAGGAAATGCTGGGAAGAGACTAACCAGTGGAGAGGGCAGCTTCAGCGTACAAGGAACTGCCCTGCCCTCTCATCTTAGAAAACTCGTTTTCAACGCTTACACAAACATCCCTCCGTCCACCTCACCTAACCATCCCATCATGGGCATTTGGCTTGGGGAACCTGGGACAGGAATCACAGTGGGTGGCCCGAGTGAAAAAGGTACATTAGCCGTGGCTTTTGAAACTAGAAAACACACAAGCAGGGGTTTTCCAGGTCAAATCTAAAGAACACTGGCTCAGCCAGGGTCATGGAAAAACTGGGCCATCTACCAGCAGGGCACTCTGGGTCACAGTGCGGCCTGCCAGGCTTCATAGCTCCCATTCAGAAGGGAGGCCCAGAGGTCTGTGTGCGTAGGACAGCCCACCGGGCGCACGCTGTGTTACAACAGTCAGAGGGGAATCAGAATTCTTAGAAATGTTCACAAGTGACTAGCTGTACTTACTGTCTTCAGAGAAAAGACACAAACTCAGGGATACATATGCACACACAGGAATTCTCTGGAGGCTATGGTTTACTTAAGCATATAAAGTTGGCCACTGCAACCTGAACATCAATGTTCAAGATAAAAGAATTGATCCCTAGCCAGTTTGGCACAGTGAAGACAGCACTGGCCCATGGACTGAAGGGTCTCAGGTTCACTTCCGGTCAAGGGCACGTACCTCAGTTATAAGCTCGATCCTTGGCCCTGGTCAGGGAGCGCATGCAGAGGCAACCAATCGATATGTCTCTCTCACATCAATGCTTCTTCCCTCTCTCTCTCTGTCTCAGCCTCTCCCTTCCACTCTCTTAAAAAATCAAAAGGAAAATATCCTTGGTGAGGATTAACAAAAGAAAAAGAAAAAGAGAAAAGAATTGAGTGCTAGGTTTCATCCCCCCCCTCCCCCCAATTATTTGTAAAGGGAAAGCTGGTAATTATCTTCAGTGGAGAGTCACTAGGGAGGGACACTGGGAATAGCTCCATGGGAGAGGAAAACCTGGGTGGATTGGGGAGCTCACTGTTTCCCCTGCACTGCTCCTTGTCACTGCCTCTCCTTAAATGCATAGACAAACACACCACTGGTAGTAAGTGAGCTGAATGGTGGCCCTCAAAAAAATATGTCCACCTCCTAACCCCCAGAACCTTGGAATGGGACCTTGTTTGGAGAAAGGGTCCTTGCAGATCATCCTGGATTACTCAGGTGGGCTCTGAATCCAATGAGAAGCGTGTTCTTGAAAGAGACAGAAGAAGAAAAGACGCGGACACACAGAGGAGAAGATGCGTGGAAGACAAAGGCAGAGATGAGCATTAGGCAGCCACTAGCAGAGCTGGAAGTAACAAGAAAGGATTTTCACCCTGGCCGGTTGCTCAGTTGGTTGGGGCACCATCCCATGTACCACCAAAAATTCACCAGTTGGAGTCCTGATCAGAGCATATACCAGGTTGTGGGTTTGATCCCTGGTTGGGATGCATCTGGGAGGCACCCAGTCAATGTTTCTCTCTCACATCCTCTCACATGTTCCTCACATGTTTCACTCCCTCGTTCTTTCTCTCTCTTTAAAATCAATCAAAACATATTAAAAAGAAAGAAACGATTCTCCTCTAGAGCCTTCCGAGGGAACGAGACCCTACTGACACCCTGATTTAAGACTTCTGGTCTCCAGAACTATGACAGAACACACATTTCTGCTGTTTTAGGCTACAAGTTTATGGTCACTAGTTAAATCAGCCACAGGAAACTAAATCAGCACCCACCACCCTCCCCACCAAAGCATCTGTTTAGAGTTCGCTCTAAGAAGAATTAATAATAATTTTTAAAAAGAGGGAATCAGATGCTCATAAAACACCTTTCATTCAACTTCTTCCTCTAACATAAAACCCCAAAACAAGGCACATTTGTTTATGGTGAAAACAATGTTTGTCACCTGTGCTTGTATCAGCACGTGGATTTTTGTCCTATACTAAGTTACATGTGGTCGCCTACAGCTCAATGGGCCACCAGCATCACTTCCCCAGGCCTGTCCTGCCCATGTCACATCACAGAGAGGTGACAGGTTATCTCATTATGTCAAATAGAGTGGTCACTGAGACTTCAATGTGGCCCAAAGTCCTAGTCGTCCAGTTACTCCTTTTCTGAAAATTCTGGACATTCTACAGTCAGATAGAGCAAATGAAGAAATAAATTCCCTTGGAAACAACAGCTTTATGGGGGAGGTGAGAGATCAAAGGAAGGGCGCCTCTTCCTGGTGGCACGCCATTGCCTTTCTTACCGCCGCCAGGCTGTGTTCTGCCAATAACCTGTGAGAGGCTTCCTGCTATAAAGAGCCGTATAGAACGTGCTGGAGAAACTTTTATCTCCAAATGATTAACTATAAAATGCCCACCAAAAATGTGAAAAACACACATGCACAGTTCAATAACTAGCAGAACCATCTCCCACTCACTGGTCAGAAAAGAACCTTCTCATATCATGTTCTCTTGCTCCTCCTATGGTGTGTAAGCAACAGCTGAGAGCTGCGTTTCAGAATCTACAGCTCATATGCTTGTGCTCAAGAAGGGAGCAAATGAAAATCAAACTCTGCAAGGCTGTCTGGCGCTGATGCCATAGTGTTGGATGGGGGGATTCACGTGTGCTGGGGGAAAGGATGGGAATGATCCAGCCAAGTCATAAGATGACAAACTATACGGCCAGCTTTCCAGAGCAGAAATACATATTTTCTTCACAGTTCTCCCTACCCCATTCAAAGGCATCAAAGGCCCCTCCTGTCCAAACCACCCTGTCACACAGGACTCGCTTCCTTCCAGAGGTGTAAATACACAGTACGTAATGCACAAAATCACACTTGTGTGCACTGGAGTGTTTCCTCTGGCAGCCTCTGCCCTTCCCAGGCTGCCTGCAATGCTGACATATAAGTGGACTACTTACTTGGCCCCTTCACTTACCTTTGGTCGTATATCCTCCAATGACATAAATTTTCCCCTTACACTCACATGCAGAGAACTCGGCCAGAGGATTGGGTAAAGGTGCTACAAAATTCCAGGCATCCTGCTCAGGATTGTAACACTCAACATTAGAAACGACCTGCCCACCAATGGCATAGAGTTTTGAATTAACAGCCACAAGTTTGAAGTTAGACCTGAAAGACAGAACACAAGGGTTCACAAAGTCAGTTCCTCTTGGCATGAACTTATTTTAGAGAAATAAGACGATGGCAGAACTGCCAAAGCAGAGTGTGGAACCTGTTGGACAGCAGAAGAAAATCCGCTGTCCATGTTGGGTGACATTCTGCATGGGGACAGAGGAATGGCCAAAGGGCATCTCAAATTTCACTCTTGTCCCCAAAAGTCCACAAGAATGGTGCATTCTCCAAACTTTAGCAATTGAAGATAAGCATTCAATATAACAAGAACTGATCTTGCTTAGCCTTACACCAGAACCAAAGTTACTCTGTTTACTAAACTCAATTTACCAAACTCTGTTTACTAAACCTTCTTTTCAGGAGCAAGACCAAGTGTTAAGGGAGAAAAGCACCCACTCCACTCCCTTGTCACTCTACTTAGAATGTTTACCTCATTTTTCCTACTATGTGGAAATCTGGGGTAATCACCAGCACTGTTTACACAGACAGGGATAGGCAAAGTGTTTTTGCTAAAGGTTGATTCAGAGACCCCATTACCAAGAGCACACCAAAGGAGATTGCTGTTCCTCCCTCCTCCATAGGAGGGTATCTTATATGGTGATTCAAAACAGGTAAGGCGGGCAGGTAAGCACTGAACTGATTAAAACTATTTTGATCCAGCATTCTTAGGGTACTTACACATGTCAACAAATACTTATATCAACAAGTGCTCACCTATCATAGCATTAAATGACTTTTAAAAAGAGAAATATATTGATTTCAAGCCCCATATTTAGTAAGAGAATTAAACACTGCTCATAGGCTTCAGCACACGGGGAAGGAGAAACATTTGGAAGTGCTGGGCCAGTCTACTCTCTCAAGTTTACAATAGTATGAGCAGCAGCATGATGCAACAGAAAGACCTGGGGCAGAAATCAGAACACCAGGTTTGAATCCCAGCTCTGCTGATAACCAGCTACCTGACCCAAGGCCAACCCTTCACTTCCTCATCTCTCTAGCTTAGGGGTAATACCCAGCACAGGGTGGTCAAAACAATTAGAGCAATTAATTGATCAAAAATACTATACAGGAATAAGATGCTAGCATTATAGTTTCTCCATTTCCTAGTATCTATATATACAAAAGCCTAATATGCAAAGCATCCCCTCCACTGACCAGGAGTTCAATTGCTTGCTAAGACATGCGCTGACCACCAGGGGGTGGCGCAGAATGAAGGAAGGCCTCAGCCAGCAGCGCCCCAGCCGGCAGCAGCTAGGGACCCTATCCATGCACTAATTTCATGCACTGGGTCTCTAGTATGAAATAGAGACTAGACCAGGTGAATTTAGAGGCCACATTTAACATCAAAACAATAATTTCTTCAAAAGTAACAATATCCAAAGAAAGAAGGGGAGAGAGGCTACAGAGGAGCGAAGAATGTGAGAGGGTAAACGAAGAAGCACAGCGCACCAGTGGGCCATGCCTGATCTAAAGGTGTCTGATAAACACTGACGCACCAGGGTTCAGGACACATGTGAGTGATAGCCACCTACTAAAAAACTAAGATTTCTTAAAGTGCTTGTAATGTTTATCCCTAAGTAAGATTTAGTTTAGTTTTGCTTTTCAAATCAGAGGGTGAATAGAGTCCTCTTCATCAAGAAGCCCATATTGTCTATTAAGCCCAGCCAGCCATTCCATTTTTCATGCCAACAGACCTCACAGAGGCAGCAACTACTGGGGGGTCCCTGATTCATGTTGCTTACTTTTCCTGCTGCCAATGGTCCTTAAAATCTGACCATGATGCCCTCTCTATGCGTGCAAATTTGGGGAACCAAGGGAAATAAAGCTTGTAAATAAGCACTAAATTTTACCAGCCCACAATTTGTTTTTGCTCCCCATAGGTACACAGATAGTAAATTTTGTCAGATCAAAACAGTTCTTAGTATTCACCCAGCAGCATCATTTGTCCTGAGCAAACATGCAAAGGGCTTCTTTTTGAGGCTGAATGAATAGACAGTTAAAAGTAAATGCTATATCTCCAGACCCCAACATGCTCGAATTCACTTGAAGGGGAAGATTTTTCTACACTGAATGTGTGTCCAGATGAAACTGCCACCCCAAAACAGACCTCTTAATGAAGAGGCCTACTGCTAAGGGGTCTGAGCCCAGGCCTGTACAGGGAAATCTCGGCTCCACTGCTCACCAGCTATGTGACCATGGACACGTCATTGGGCCTCAGTTTCTCCACCTGTGAAGTGGGGATAAGAAAGCACAATATTGCACGTGGTTAAGGGTTGAAAAGCGTCACACCTGCAGAAACAGGTCACTTAGAGGAAATGCTTTTCTGCATGTCCTACGCCTGCGTTTCTCCACTTCAGGAGGGTCGGTTTCTCATTTGTCAGCTACAACTGTTACTGGCCGTGATGCACGCTGGGATTCTGCACAAGGTGCTCTCTCATTCATAAATTCTTGTCATTTACTGCCTCACTTCCAATTTTCTGAAAATAGTTCTTCTATTCTTCATTTCCTGAATGGTGAAGGTATGAATTCAAGCTATCAATTATTTTTAAAATTGTGGCCTCTGCAGTGTTTTTCTTAATATTGATCCCTGAGAAAACACTCAGGAGGCAAAAAGAAGAATTTTTAAAACCAAATAACTTGTTGGAGCTACATACTTGACTTACTTATAGTAAACAGAAAAGAAAGTAAGAAAAATTTAATGATTTAATTTCCACTTCACTTAGAAGAAATACAAAGCTCTTTAAATCCTTAAAAGCTAGCCCTGGCTAGTGTGGCTCAGTGGATTGAGCACTGTCCCATGCACTGAGAGGTAGCTGGGTCGATTCCAGTCAGAACATATGCCTGGGTTGTGGGCTCGATCCCCAGTAGGGGGCATGCAGGAAGCAGCTGATCAATGTTCTCTCTCATCAATGTTTCTATCTCTTTCCTCTCTCTCTAAAATCAATAAAAAACATATTCTTTTTCAAAGAATACCCTTAAAAGCTAAGTTATATAAATCATGATAAACACCAGCGCACAAATATCAATGATTGATAGCTGTATACAACTATAGGGAGGCAGAGTGGCATAGAGTACTGGCCCTGTGACTACATGCAAGTTAATTGAACTCAGCCTCAGTTTCCCCTTTGGGGAAATGGGACCAATAATAATACCTAACTCACAGAGATGCTGTGGGCATGAAACAGGAATTGACACCTACAAGTAGTGACCACAGTAAGCAGTGACCACAATACACTGCCCAGAGTCCGAGCTCAATTCATTGCTGTGAATTGCATCTGTTACTATTACAGTGAAAATTAGAGTGAAATGCCAAGGTCCTTTCTCAACCATCCAGAAGAGGATTGTATAGTCTCAGGACCCTCCAGATCCTTCTGCCTCCTCTCGCCCCTTCTGCTGCCTACTTTCTGCCACTTCTTTATGTATTAATACATAACTCACAGAGATGCTGTGGGCATGAAACAGGAATTGACACCTACAAGTAGTGACCACACTTCTCCTCCCCTGGGGACCAGGAAGAAGAGAGGGGAGAGGTTAGGAAACAGAATCAGTCATGGTTCCTACCTACTACCATTTCTGAGAAACTTCAGCGCACAAAGCAATTTAAACTATTGGCCAAAATTATATTGGGGGGCGGGGGAGGCGGTAAATAGACACATAGTTTGCTTGCTTTCCCATTACTCTCAGGCTCCACTGAACATTAACCAGAATACAAAATCTCCTGATGGCTCCAGGACTCTAGAAATGCTCTAAAATACTAAACTTTGGCTCAGAGGGCAGGGGACAGCTAAGGCTGACAACTCTGATGCCACCTCTGCCAGGAGACTGTTCAGTCTCTCTCCCAGCCTTGCTGCGGTCACACGCAGAACAGGAGGACACACGCAACTCCAATTTCACAGCAAAAGTGCAGGGCAACGGAAGGGACTAGAGGCAACTTTAGAAATAGAGAAATTAATGAATTGACCGTTGCCACAATGGCCAGCTTCTGCAAGTTATCGCTAATTAAAGTGAGGAGGGAAAGCAAGCAATTTTGTGAGCACACATGCTTTTACATGTGAAGAGCTCTGTCCCAACAACGCCCAAGATCAAATCCACATTCAGTCCATGGGGCAGTATCGCTCACCTGGACTTCAAAGCATCCTCTCAAAGAGTGATGGGGACTCACTGCCATTTTCAAGTGTGTGGGCATAGCCCTATCCATTTATTTTTGTATCTGCTGCTGGTCATACAGCACGACGTTCACAGTAGTATGAGCAGCAGCACCCTTTCCAGGGTGCAAAGGGCTTTATACATCTCCTACGCCTGGGGTTCTTGGCTGTCCTGAATTAAGAACCTGGGATTGTGGCACTGGTCAGTGCCTGGGGAAAGCAGGCTGCTCTGCATCTGACCCTTGGTCCAAGTAAAACGGTACAGGTCCGTCCCACAAGCTGTGAGTCCAAGTGAATGGAAATGCTGTGTAAAACCTGCCATTTTTACTCAAGGTTCTAAGTTCCCTGCAGTGTTTCTGAAACTTGTGTTGGATGCATCAGCCAGAAACAAGTGGGTTTCCTTTGTACTTGTCTCATCAATTATAAATTCCTGCAGCCAGGAACTAGGTCCTCCTTGTTGTTTATCCAATGGTGACATGAAAAATACTGGATATAAAGGCTGTGGTGAATCTGAAGCACACAGGATAAAATTCTGAGAAGCAGCACAGTACCATAAAATATCTATGCTCCATTTCTTGGAAGAAAATACTTTTTAG
This sequence comes from Corynorhinus townsendii, assembly GCA_026230045.1. Lineage (NCBI taxonomy): Eukaryota > Metazoa > Chordata > Mammalia > Chiroptera > Vespertilionidae > Corynorhinus > Corynorhinus townsendii. Next base: position 183,132,579 of record JAPDVU010000003.1, read on the forward strand.
GAGAAAAATTTTTAAATCTGAATGAAGATGATCACTGCCAATCTGTAAGCCGTACCTTGTAAGCTATCTAAATAGTTAGACATACTCAATAGGTACTTCCATTTTTGTTACTATTCCTAGTAGACACTTTGAGCAATCTACTTAACTTCTGGTGCCTTAGTTTCTGCTTCCCTAAAATGGGAACCTGCCTGATATAGCCCTTGTGAAGAATACGTAAGGTAATACATGTAAAGTAGGAGGAACAGTAGCTAGCATAGACTAAATGCTCAATTAAGTGTTATATATTTGTTCAGCTATGCTAAATAACTGTAGTGACTGTTATAAGATTAAACTGTTCACTAAAATGTTGTATTTTAAATGGCTATCAAATTATACATTGGCTTTTATTACAGTGACATAAAAATCTATGTCACAATTCAACAAACCATAAGTTGCGCACATCTCTTATTTTTTGGACACCATCTGAACAGCAGGAATACATAAGTGTTGAATAAGTCTTTAGACTCCATTGGAAGAGAGAGAGACAAACATAAACAAAAAATTTCAATTCAAAGTGCGATTGTGCTGTAAGAACACAGAATTTGAACCCAATTGAGGATTCAGGAAGGGACTCCTTGGTGATAGTATGTCAGATCTGAGTCAAAGCTGCGGGAGATAAAGAAGGGTACACACTCCAATATGGCATCAATAACCAACTATAAAATATAACGAAAAAAGTATCTTTGTAGGAAAAATACAGATGCTATAAAGATAATAAAAGAAACTTTTCATGAAGGATCAAAAGACCTGGATAAAGAAACCATTTTTCAAGCTGGAAAAATATTATAAAGCTGTGAATCCTCCTCCAAATTATTCTAATGCTACATAATCCTAATCAAAATCCCAACAGGACTTGACAAGCTGACTCCAAAGCTTATCTGAAGAAGATATGCAAAAAAGAGCCAACAGAATTAAAATAAAACAAAACAGAACAAAGGAGACTTTGTTTTACTAGACAAAAAAATAAGATAAAGAGAGGGTGGACAAAAGTAGGTTTACAGTTATTTGTATGGAAAAAGATATGCTGGTTATGATTATTACAATAGCTTTCTTAACACAAAAGAACGTCACTCACAACTATAAACCTACTTTTTGCCCACCCCATAGATTACCAAACTACCATAATTTTAAAAATGTGTTATTGATGCAGAAATAGCCAATCTGCCAATTTAAAAACAAGATAATTAGCATGTGATAACTGGTTTTGCAAATCATAGTGTGAAGGATTAAGGCCTCTGGGATATTTAGAAAACTTGTTATAATCCCACACTATACCTTAAATAAAAAATAAATCCCAAACAGATTCAGATCTAAGTGTAAAAAAGCAAAATTAAAAAACACATCATGAGATAGATGAATATTTATATATTTTGTTTGTAGAATCCTTTCCTATGTAAGATAGAAAGCTCAAAGAACACATAACAAATTTTACTGAAAAACATTTTAAATACCTTTATATAAGGATATACTATAGCTCTGGCTGGTTTGGCTCAGTGGATAGAGTGTCGGCCTGTGAACTGAAGGGTCCCAGGTTCAATTCCAGCCAAGGCACATGCCCGAGTTTTGGGCTTGATCCCCAGGAGGGATGTGCAGGAGGCAGCCAATCAATGATTTTCTCTTATCGTTGATGTTTCTAACTCTCTCTCCTTCTCCTTTTCTGTCTGAAATTAATAAAAATATATTTTAAAAAAAGAAAAGAATATCCTATAAACTTTAAGTCCAAAACTAGAGCCTGCACTTTGTTGGATCTGCAAAGTTTTTCTTGTTATTGTTGATTTATTTGTTTTTTAAATGGAGTAAGCTGCCAACATTTTAAAAAGTCAGAATATCTACATGTCTGGCAACACCATTTCTCACATCCATTTGGCAATACTGTAGCCAGCTGTGGCTGAGAGGTGGAGCCCTCTTGTGGGGGGGCAGTAGCTCTCTGGTTTATCATAACTCCCACCTCTACTCATTGACTTTATATCCATGGTCACTTCAGGCATTTGTGAACCTTATGATAAAAGACAAGAGACTAATATCTACATATATAAATATAACAAAATAAATATGAAAAAGATAAATAAGCCAATTTTTTAAAAATTAGCAAATTTTTTTGTATATTTTTGTATACTTACAAAAGTATACAAATGGCTGATAATCATATGAAAAGAATAATCTCTCAATCAGAGACATTCACACCAGTCACCTATCCAGGTTTCCAGGAATTTTCCATATAGAACCAACTCACATATGCCTAGATGTTCAATACAGCATTGTTTATAATGGCAAATGGAAGTGATCTAAATGCTCATGAATAAGGGAGAGATTAATTACATTATGGTACATCCACGGGCTGGAATACTACAAAGCCATTAACATGGCTGGGATGGATCTGTTTGTTGATATAGAAAAAACTGTCAGCCACAGTAATATTAAGTGGAAACATCAAGTGCTATAATAATTAGCATAACTTAATCAATTTGAGTAAAAATATACTTGTATGTTATATATACACCCCCCCATGTATATCATTTTCCCTTATTAACCACTATCAACATATTTATATGAATATCTACACTAATAAAAGAGAAAGATAACAAATTGACCATATCTTTGTGATGCCCACCAGCCAATCAGGAGTGAGTGTACAAATTAACCCAACAAAGATTGTGGGTTAATTTGCATACACAGGCGCCAAGCGGCCAGGGGCAGGATGCTTATGTCATCAACATGGCAATGACGCAGGCATTCTGCACCGCCCCAGCCGCTCCCAGCCTCGGGGCAGCATGGGAAGGTGGAAAGGCGGCTCCAGGCCAGAGCAAAGATAGAAAGGCGGCTCCAGGCCAGAGCGAAGATAGAAAGGCAGCTCCAGCCTGAGCGAAGGCAGTGCCAGCAGCCAGGAGAAGGAAGGCCCATTCTTGCACGAATCTTCATGCATTGGGCCTCTAGTACATTTATAATTTGTAAGTATTAATGTGTATTTAAATACATAAGTATGTCTCTAGATAGACTTTTTTACTCTATAATTTTTCATGTCATTTGCAGTTTTCTAAGCATGAATTCAGGCATTACTCGAATACTTTTTTTTTTTTTTTCAAAGAGGACAGAAAGGATATTCCTTGGAGTGGGGGGTGAGGGGAGAGGTACGGAAGACTACCAGAGATTTGTCAAGAAAGAAAAAAACTTTATGAGGTTTAGTGAGAGAGTTGTGGAGCTATGGGAGGCGTGCTGAGCACCAGTTGATACAGCAAAAGACACGTGTGTAGAGGTGACAGACAACCTGCTGGGCCTTACACCCCTAATCTGAGCATCACTCATAACCACTGAATGTTTCTTTGTTGCTTTAAAGTAAAGCTCCTAGAATTTGTTTAAAAATAATATTCTTGTCCAACTGGAGTGGCTCAGTGGTTGAGCGCTGACCTATGAACCAGGAGGTCACGGTTCGATTCCTGGTCAGAGCACATGTCCAGGTTGCTGGCTCTATACCCAGTGGGGAGCGTGTAGGAGATAGTCAATCAATGATTCTCCCTCATCATTGATGTTTCTATTTCTTTCTTCCTCTACCTTCCTCTCTGAAGCCAATAAAAATATATTTTAAAAAATAATAGTAATAATATTCCTGACATCAAATTTTAAATATGAAGTCATCTTAGCGGTATAAATAACGCACTAAAAGGGGCTGGAAGAAAATATGCTAACCTGTTGATGGCTGTTGCCTCTAGGAAGGGGGGAGATAGCCTTTCTGCTTCTTTATTCTTTTCCTTTCTCCAATTTTCTAGAATCTAACTACATATTATTTTTAATCATTAGAAAAAGGAACACTTACCAAAATAAACTTTACACTATAGCAGAAATAAAGCTAGTGTTCTCCCTGGCCTGGGGTGCCCCTCAAGTGAAGTAAACACGTGTAATGGCTTCCCCATTCCTATTAAGGCTTTCTTTGACAAGTGGTGAGCCCCCTGACTCCTTGCTCCATACGTCAGGGCAGGAAGCATGGGGTGCCAGAGATGGATACGAGTGGACCAGAAGAAAGCGTATTCTTGTATTCTTGTCCTTTCTTGGGTTACATTGATTCTTCTCCCACTTCTGAATGGCTCTGGGTCATCTTGGGCCCTACCATCTTTATTTCCTAACACCTCTTCCTGTATCTGCTTTGCTCCTGTTATCCTATTCCTTTCCTGACTCCTTTCTCTACCCCCCTTTTCTCTTCCTTTGTTCATGTCACCCAAGTTCATATTGGGAGGGTTTTGCAGGATGGGAAGGGAGAAGGTTAGGGTGGGTGGAAATATTCTAATAGGGTAGGTGACCACTTCCAGACTCAAGCTTTGGGTCAATAATGATGGCAATCTGGGGAGGCAGTGAGATGCAAAAGAGAGGATAAAAAATAAGAAAGACAGTCCTATACAGGTAATATTAATACAATCCCAAATATCATCTCCTGATCATAGACTGGCGCTCCAGTGTGGGAGGCTCAAAAGTCACTGACAACATCAACAAACAATCCCCTAAAGTCGGTGTTACAGGTTACCGCCCAATGTGTCATATTATCAGAGCCTAAAAAATAAAATAAAAAGGGTAAAAATAAAAGCAAAATTAAAGAACTGTCTTAAGCATCTTAGGAAACCACAACATGTTTTTTCCCACTGGGATAAAGGGCAAGAACGCAGCTGGCCTACCGACACAATACCTGCAAGGAAACCCCTCAGCTTGTAGACTTTCTTGGGGCCTTTTCTTCCTTTAAAGTTCTTAGTTCATTGGGAGCTTTGCCAGAATCAAGGCCAACAACAGTCCTGGAGGTGCCATTCCCACCTCGGCACAGCCTCCTGTGACTGCCCAGCAAATATTAGGGGAAGGAAGGAGAAGGCAGCAGAGCTCTGCTGGGAGCTTACCTCTTCTGGTTCATGGAGGCCACCTGGAGCCACTCGTTGGTGCTGGGGTTGTAGGAATGCGCAGCAGAGATCTCCTGGCTGGTGATCCTGTACCCGCCCACTATGAAGAGGTAGTTGTCCAGGATGGCAGACCCGTAACCCCGCACGTTCACCAGGTCGGGAGGAAGGTTGTTGGCCAGCGGGAACCAACGTTCAGTCATCTCCTCATACCTGAGCATGGACGGTGGCTCCCCCTGGTAGGGGTGAGGGGCCAAGGGTCCCCCCAAGAAATCCCCCAGGGCCACTAGGACAGGAGTCCCCGTCATCCGGGCCTCCCTCAGCCTCTGCTTCAGGCTGACATCCCCGGGGGCTTGAGCAGGAGAGACCAGGAGGTGGAACTGGGGCTTGCACAGCACCTCGTGGAAGTGGACGACCATGAAGCGCAGGCAGGCCTCCTGCAGGTCGGGCAGCCCGTACACCTGCGCCAGGCGGTACAGCTCCAGGCAGTTGGTGAGCCGCACCTGGGACAGCAGCAGCTGCAGCAGGGACGTGACCTGCAGGAAGGAGGCCGCTTCCACCAGCTCGGACAGCAGGCTCGCCTCGTCCATGTCCTCCTCCTCGGCCGCCCCCCCGCCCTTGTCTCCCCGCGGGCCCAGGAGCCAGCCCTCGCGGGCGCCGCCGGCGTTGATGAAGTCCAGCACCAGGCGCAGGCCCGGGGCGCTGAGGCCGCGCAGCTGCTGCACCTCGGGGCCGCCGGCCTCGGCGCGCAGGGCCTCACGCATGCCGGAGCGGTAGAGGGCGCGGAAGTAGTCGCTCTGCTCGATGAGCTTCCTCTTGCTCACCGGGTAGCAGCGGTCCTCCAGGCGGATCTGCACCATCTCCTCGGCCGACATGGCTGGGGGCGTGGGGGCCGCGGCGGGGCCCGCCAGCTCTGCGCGCTCGCCTCTCCGCCCCGCGCTCGCCGGGTTCCGGCTGGGCGCGCCGGGGGCTGGCGCCGGAGGAGGAGGAGGCCGGCCAAGGGCCGCTGCTCCAGCCCGCGCTCGCCCGGCCGATCTGGGTTGCGGCGGCACCGCCAAGGCAGCCCCTCCTCCTAGGCCCGGGCGCTGGGCTCAGTCGCGCTGCCCCCGAGCGGCGACCCTGTCCTCCTGGGCGCGCTCAACGCCAAAAAAGGGCCGGCGGGCGCGCGCCGGGCGTGGGGAGGCGGCCGTCCCCGCGCGGGCCGTCCCGGGCCGCGTCAGCCGGGAGAGGACCCAGCCCCAGCCCCAGCCCGCGTCTCCTCCCACGCCGCGCGCCGCACTTCCGCCCGCAGGACCCCTACGGCCCGCAGACTCGCGGGCTGGCTCCGGCTTCCCGGGAGGGCTGGCGGCTGCGGGCCTCGGACCCGGCGGCGCGGGAGGCGGCAAGCGCGGCCCCGCAGCCTCCCCTGTTCGCCGGGCGCGGCGGCTCTGCAGCCTGCGGGGTCTGCAGCGGTGCTCGCCCAGGGACTGGAGACGAGACGCAGCCAAGTCTGTCTCTTCCACGCTGCTTTACGAGGGGGCAAGACAAAGAGCCAAAGGGACTGGCGTGGGAGGAAAGGGGTGAAGAAAGTCCAGGGAGTCAACGAAACATCACATCTGGGATCGCCCCTCTGGCCCAGCCCCGCTTCGTGTCCGGGGGAGCTGAGGCTCACTGGCCGCCTCCAGTCGAGTAGGTGGCACCTACAGCTGAGTCTTGGACTTGTCATTGTGTAGGAGCCATCTTGCAGAAAGTCCAGCCAGTTGGCAGCAGGTTCTGCGGGGCTCAGAGCATGGGGTGCACCCGATATAAAGGCCTGGGGAGCGGAACAGCTTGTATTTGGGGCTGCGGCCCGTTATCCGATTTATGCTATTAGAAGAAAGAAGTACAACTCAACTAAAGTTAGGTCTCGTGCCTTCTTTTAAAATACTTTCTAACATATAGGAAGTCATTGCTTTCCCTATTTCGGCTTGTTGGACTAGCCATTAGGAAATGTTATCTTTGGGCAGAAAGCCTGGCCACTTTTGCTCATACTGGCCTAAAGAGGCGGCTTTTCTTGCCACCCTGTTATCCTTCCTTCCCCCCCCCCGCACTCCGCCCCCCCCCCCCCACCCTTACCCTCACACTGAGGACTAAGTACTTAAGGTAGGACTACTTCTTCCTCGTCTTCCTCACATTGCAAATAGAAAGCTCACCCCATGTAATACGAAGGATCGTGCATTGCCATGAGACATGAATTAATCCTGGGGAGGGACAGAACTGGGAGGGAGGAGGGGTGGTTCACTCTTATCTTGTAAAACATCCTGAAAACTTTCCCACACCAAGATTTGAGAACCAACCAGAATAGTCCTTAACTTGGAGAGAATATGTGCTCTGCTTTTTTTTTTTTTTTATGTGTTCGGACATTGTTTTTATTATTACAAGCTTTGGCTTTCTTCTTGAATGACAAGTTTTTAAATAACACCTTCTTGATAAGTACGGTTCCCCTGTTTCGAACAGAAGACACCTCCGACGCTGGTTAACACTTTGACTTAGGAGGGGGACGTTAAAAACCAGCGAAGGAAGTCCTATCTGTAGAACAGGAAGTTCTCTCAACACATGGTTTGGTTCCATTTGTGCTTCTCTCTATGTAACTTAGCTGCTTCACATTCAAGTGATGTCACCCATTATTTTGTTTAAAATCCACCATGAATAAGGAACTAACATTTTAAAGACACAGAAAAAATATCGAGTAGATTCTGGCCTCCCTGGGAAAAGCGAAGGAAATAAAGATGGATTTATGACTTGCCTCTTAGATTCCATGAAAAAACGTCTAGCCTTTCACCTTGTTTCACCTGGCCTTTATCGTCCCTAATAAAAGGTCATTCTCACATGGACCTTTCATGCTTGTCCTCAATGAGGGCGCAGTTGAGACATTCTAAGGTTCCTGGGGGGTGAGTGACCATGAATTTAGCAACTGCGTTGGGAAGATACAGTGCCAGGCCCAGGACCAAGCTTTTAGCTGGGGAACTTGTGCCGGGAGGTGCCCCCTGCATCACAAAGACTTGGACCTGGGATGTGTTTGTGCCTCCATCAGCGACAATGCCAGGTTCAGTGATCAGCCCAGAACAGGCTCTTAGTCTCTCCTCAGCCCCTTTAGAATCTTTCACCAATGGCACTTTTGTTTCCCAGCCGTCATAGATATGCCTCCGACTGGTATTTTCTTGCCTTTGAAAAACAGACCGAAAAAAAAAAAAAAGTCACGCTCAAAGAATGATGTGCTTTAGAAAGGCAAATCGCGCATGGTAATATTATCAGAGCAAGATCAACTCTGACAGGGAATCTGGGGTGTTAGTTTGACAACACTGGGCACTGATCCTGTAAGCTTCTTGGCCCCGACAGGATAACATCATTTAGGACTGGAAGCATCTTAAAAGACTGAGTCTTTCTAAAAGCACACAGTACGCTTTCTGTTAAACTAGAAGAGCAATATAAATTCTCTTATTTACAAAGGATGTAAAATATTATTTCTAAGCTTCATAAAAATATGGCTTATATATACCTGAAGGCGTAATTTTATAGATCTCTTATTGACTGATCATTGAATAACAAAGACAGGCCTTTGTGGTAGCTATGATTCACTTCAAGCACTTTACATCACCATCTTTTTTACAGAAGACTAGAATAATGGTCAAACAGAGTTAGGCTAGTTCTTTAAGAATTTATGGAAAATATACCTTTTAACCTAGAAGGGAGAAAAATGTAAGTACAAGATGTTTAATCTTAATTTTGCTTTAACAATAACAAAATTGGAAAACAATGTATAATGATTGCTGCTAACATTTACTGAATGTTATCCTATATAATAAAAGCCCAGGACCATAAGCGTAATGACTAGAATGACCACTCGACCAGTCACCATGAGGTGCATTGACCACCTCTTGGTCCCTCCCTGCCCCCCCCCCCCGCCCTGCAGGCTCCAATCACAGCATGGCAAATGGGGAACCATGGCGAACAGGGGAGGGTGGGGGGAGGGGTAGGACTGGGGACTGTTGAGCAGTGGCGGGCAGTGAGCAGCGATGAGTGTCCAGCAGCAAGCGGCGGCAAGCATCAAGGCGGGATGGGGGGAGCAGCGGCAATTTTGTGCGCTGGGCCTCTAGTTATATATAATAGTGCCAGGCACTGTTGGGCTTTACATGGGCTGCAATAGTATTTTCATACTCTTTCAGAGCTGAGGAAGCTGAAGTGCAGAGTAAATTTTCACACATACAGAGAATGAACTATCATAGAGCGATCACAACTTTTGATGTAGACATCTTCCTTTAGAGACATCTTCCTTTAGAGACACTGAGCCACCTGGTCAGTGTTAGAACCTGTGTGTTTGTTTTTTAATCCAGTGGATTAAAAAACAAACACACAGGTTCTAACACTGACCAGGTGGCTCAGTTGGCCATTCACCAGAAGGTTGTGAGTTTGAATCCCAGTCAGGGAAGATATCTAGGTTGTGGGTTCAATCCCGGGTTGGGTGCGTACAGGAGGCAACCAATCAATGTTTCTTTCTCACATCTATGTTTCTCTCTCTCCCTCTTTAAAAATCAGTAAAAACATATCCCATGCGGGGATTAAAAAAAAAAAACTCAGGTTCTAAACCAGTATGAACCATTCATGCAAAACTGTGTACATGCACCTGTTTTTTAGAGATGTCTAGAAGGATTTTCCAAAATGTTAAGATTATAAGATCTTGAATAGTTTTTATTTCTTTTTATATTTTTCCATTTGGTTCTTTTAAATGAATGTATAGCAATTTAATAAAAGCAAAACACTTTAAGAAAATTAATGCCATTTATATTTCTCAGACCCTATTTCTTTAAAATAATTTGCATCAATTTTATCAAGTGGTAAAATGAAAATGTTTAGTAAATACACAATTAGCATCTTTAAAATAAGGATGAAATACTGACTGTTTTTCAAACGTCTTTTGAATTTAGTAAACCTATACTATTACTTCACTATCACTTAAAAATTATATTTCAGTCCCTTCAATATTCCTAAAAAACTTTTTTTATCCTCACTTGAGAATATTTTTCCATTGTATTTTAGAGAGAGTGGGAGAGGGAAAGACAGAGAGAAATATCGATGTGACAGAAACACACCAATTGGTTGCCTCCTGCACTTGTTCCGACTAGGGCCCTGGCCACGGAGGAGACTGCAACTGAAGTATATGCCCTTTACAGGAATCAAACCCAGGACCCTTGGGTCTGCAGGCTAATGTTCTATCCACTAAGCCAAACCAGCTAGGGCTAGGACAAATTTTTTATTTGTTTTAACAAGCCAAGTCAAATTTTCCTTTCTTAAAGCATATGGAGCAATTTAAAGTACCACAGTTCTTACTAGTAAAATGGCTCTATATAAACTAGGTTGATACAGAAATAAAACTTCCATTTATTTCAATCACCTATATCAGTGCTTTTCAAACATCTTAGGAAATCATCTGGGGCACGTACTTATAAAAATAAGAATTCTGCTTCCCACACCAGAGCTACTGAACCAGGCGCTTGGGAAAGATGAGTGGCTTTTAAGGCAGAAATCTAATTTTTGAACCTCTCTCAAGAGTACCCACTTGGAAATAAGTACAATATTTCACCGAATGGCAATAGTGCAAAGATCCTGGGTATTTCAAAGCTCTTTAGCAATGTTTTATTCAGAGTGGTAGTTGCTTTCTGGTTTCTGCAATCTCATTTCACATGGGCACGTTTCAGACTAGATGTGGCTGGGCCCCATCTTTATGCCCTTGTGTAATCCCCCCTGTGCCCTGTAAATGCTTGGCTTTAAGAAGTTACTCATTCCAAGACTCAATATTTATGCAATCACCAAAAAGAATGTTTACAAAGTTTTGAAGCATGCTTTTACATTGGAATTTGTAAATTTTTTAAAAATTTTGTCTTTATTGTTGAATGTATTACAGATATCCTCTCCCCACCCCACCCTCACTGTCCCCTCCAAAATGCAACTTTGACCTTCACTTGAACATCATTCGATAGCAAAAGCATTGAACAATTGTGGATTGTTCCACTATCCCTGCAGGAAACATGAGAATGTCAAGGAATTATATCACACAAAAGAAACTACATTTGATGTGATGAAAGATGTGGAGGTTACGAGGTTAGAAAGTAGTCTTTCTGGTTTATGTTCCCAGGGCATGAACTAATCAGAATAGCTATGTACTCTCATAAAAAAAACAGGGGTAATTTTTTGTTCATCTGCTCCTTGCTTTGCCATTAGGGAGCTTGTCTTCTCTCTACCCACAGAACAGATGGAACAGTCAGATTGTTTGCAGGTAAGCAACTGAAAATTGCTTTCTATGAGTTCATTAGAATAAAATATCATTTTTAGTGTATTTTATGTGGCTTATGCAAAGTGAGGAGTTAAAACATAATGTAATTATTGCTTGGAAGAAAGTAAATGTTTTTTGTTGATGTTGTTCATCGTCACCCTAGGATATTTTTCCATTGGTTTTTAGAAAGAGTGAAAGGGAGGAGGAAAGACAGAGAGAAACATCGATGTGAAAAAGACACATCAATTGGTCACCTCTCACATGAGCCCCAGCCAGGGCTGGGGATCAAGCATGCAACCGAGGAATGTGCCCTTGACCGGAACAAACCTGGGACCCTTCTGTCTGCAGGCCGATGCTCTAGCCACTAAGCCAAACCAGTTAGGGCAAATGTTTTGTTTTTAAAGTTATTCAGTCTTTTGAATAATTATTAATATTTACATTTCTAAAACTCTAAAGATGTGATAGGCTATTATTAGGAAACAGGCGGTGAGATGAAAGTTCAAAGAATGTTAACATTTTTGTGTCAAGTCAGTGAATGAGTCATTGTGCAAAAAAGTAGGGAAGAAATACAGATCCCAGGATAGGAAAAGTTTACTTGAGTAAAAAGAGTGGTTCTTCGTGCTCGAAGCTGATTACCACTGATGCTCTGTGTAAAATGGATACAAAGAAAAGCAACAGGTTTATGTTTTGAACTAATGTCATCTTGAATACCATGGGACATAAAACATACAGTCTTCATGAAAGTACGAGGCTATTTTCACTACCTTTAATATATTTTCAATGTTTAGCATTGCCATGGAAGTAATTTTATTAATATTTATAAATTTAAAAACATTTTATCATTTTCCTAATGCACATTCTTCGCAACTCCTCTGCTTCAATCAGAGATACTGTGTCTTTATGAATCGGCTTCACCAAGAAGGCTACTTTGTAACTTCTAAACATGAATATCAGAAAGCAGATCAGACAACCCCCAACTTGAATGTCTTCACAATCTTCATTGTGAATTACAACTTTTATTTTTGATTGGACAATATACACCTTAATGGGTGTTGTATTCTATCTATGTTATGAGGCTGTTCATTTTGCAGAATCTTTGTAGTCTTCTTTTAAGAAAGCTTTTGTCTGGTCTTGGCAAAAAAATGCCCTAGCCCTGAGAAGTAACCAGGATCCATATTCAATGTTTTCAAAATCACAGCAAAATTAAAACCTTTAATTTTACTTTCAGCTTTCATGTACTTTCAAGATTTCTTTCTTCCTTTTTTTTTATTTAAGTGAAAACAAAAATTTTATACCAGGGAAAAACGATAATTGGCGGGGGTGGGGGGGAGTCTGTAGTCACACAAGTTCCTTACAAAATGATGTCTTGTTTCTGGTGAAATGGATCCCTCCTTTATCTGACGTCAAATGACTAAACTATTGTTGTCCTCAGAAAGACACTTGGCTAGGATTTCCACTTGCCTTTATATTTACTTCGTAAAAGGTGTTTGTGGTGATTCACTTTCAGAGAAAGAAGAAAAAGAGAGGAGAGAACCCATGTCTTTAAGAGGCTAAAGGACAGAGTATTGAAATGGCCTGCAAAGTGTTCAGAATTTAACACCAGCACATCAAATGTTCACCTGGGATTCAACTGGGAAGAAACGAAAGAAAAATCAATATGCAGTCAAAGGACAGCCTCGTTTTTCTAGAACGTGACCCTCCAGAGGAGTTCCAAGGAAGCTGTTTCTTAGCAACAGCCCCGAAGTCCAGAAACTGCCCTAAACCCTGATGGTCAGCTCCAGCTTCTGCCTGGACATCAGACTTCTTGCCGAATCTCCTTACCAGGGAAATGCATGTGGCGGTGGTGGCAGCAGACGTGATCTTGCTCCTAAGCATGGGGTGGACTTCAGACGCCCTCTGCTCACCCACTGTTTTTTACAGGGACTGCTGGATCCGTCGCTTCCCGGGCCTTCTCGTCGACCTGGAGGAGTCTCAGAAGATGGGAGCTCAGTTCTTGAGGTATTATTCTGAAAGCACTGGCCAGAAATGCAGCAGGAGCTGCTGTCTGAGGAAGGATGGTAAGTGTCAATGATATGCCTGAGCAAAACTAAGAGGGACCTTCCAAAATGAAGACCTAAGTAAGGAGTCCTGGGCAGAGGGTCCAGTGAACTGTTGAAGACAACTAGGTAAGATGCCCTGAGATGAGGGAGAGGAGGGGGGACGGAGAGACACTGAGACTGACTTTGCCATTTGGGACAGTGTAGGCTTGCTTTACAAATCTAGCCATGACCCCAAATGCTATGGAATCTACAGGTAACAGAGAATCCTCTTTCCTTCACTAAAGTGCTAAATGAAAATATTTCTCCAAGTGTCAACTAACAATATTCCTATAGCCCAAACCAGCATATTTAATGTCACAAATATTTATAATAATTTCCTTTTCAAAGTTCTTTTGGTGATATTGGTATCAGTTCAAAATTTTTAAATGTGTTTGCTTGTGCTGACCAAATGTGGGATGTATTAAACAGGAATTTAGATTGGATTCATATTTTGAAACAAATAGGGAGATATATGTCAAATAGAAAAACAAAAAGAAAAGGAAGAAAGGAGAGAGATTAATTTTCAAAATATCCTAACAGATATGTTTTGTCTGCAATCCAGAATTAGGGGTTTAACATCATCCATAGAACATGCCCAAAGCCTGTACTTAGGAAAATATTTCATCGTTACAGAATTTTAAGTTACAATTTTCTAAAGACTTCTTTCATTTATTTTTCATTCTTCCAAGATGTTAAAGCTACTTAGAAAAAAGCAACAAAGCAACACACCATTTTAAATTATTTCTCTTGGCTGTTCCACACTTTCTTTCCGTGGTTTGATTCTGACTTATTAATTGCCAATGCCTCCTATCCAATCATGCATGTAAGATTTTTGGGATGCAAATTAGAGTTACTTGGAGAATCTAAACTAACTGTCAAAAAATTTAAAAAAAAAGAGACCGCAGTATGTGATGCTGTCACAGGCTGTCCTCAGAAGTTAATCAGGCACAGAGGAGTGCAATTAATTTATTAAAGGGAAATCTTTTGAAAAGATAGCCAATCCAGCTTTTTTAAAAAAATACAGGTATCCCCTCATATGCCACTTTGCTTTTTAATATATCTTTACTTATTTCAGAGAGCAAGGAAGAGGCAGAGATAGAAACATCAATGATGAGAGAGGTAACTGATTGGCTGCCTCCTGCTTCCTGCACGCCCCCTACTGAGGATCAAGCCCACAACCCAAGCCCCTTGACCGGAATCAAACCAGGGACCCTTCAGTCCACAGGCCGATGCTCTATTCACTGAGCCAAACTTGCTAGGGCTCAGATTTTCACCTTAGAGATTCACCTAACTCCCAACACCTTCACTGACAGGCTGTGGGAGAGGGCATACCTTCTCTGCATTTTCTCCTGGCATCAATTTACCTCTGAGCACGAGGGAAGCCGTGGCCTCTGGACTGTCAGGACACTACAAGCATCCAGTAGACTTCCAGGATGCATCCTGTGGCTTCCAAGTTGCGACTGTCTTTCTTCAGAAGAAAGGGCACAAACACATCTCCCAGTTTCCAGCTGGAAGCCAGAGCTTAAAAACGCTGCAATCCTGCAATAGCGAACCTGCTCAGAGGGGACCAAATGTGCACTAAGGTGTACAAACTGTTCCCTACAGCATCCATTTTCTTATCAGAAACTTAACGTCTAAAATTGAATATTTTTTGTTCGTTTCCTTTAGGGAATGTGTTTGTAATCTATAAGGTATTAGCAATGTATTAATGACTTTTTTAAAAATACATTTTTGTTGACTTCAGAGAGGAAGGGAGAAGGACAGAGAGATAGAAACATCAATGATGAGAGAGAATCATTGACTGGCTGCCTCCTGAATGTTCCCTACTGGGGATAGCCCACAACCCCAGGCATGCGCCCTTAACCGGAATCGAACCCGGGATCCTTCATCCACAAGTTGACGCTCTATCCATAGAGCCAAACCAACTAGGGCTGTATTACTGACTTTCGTCTCATTCTTTCTCCTACTGGAAAAGTACAGAGTGCAGAAACATGGGTGTCCCAGAAGTAACGGGGGACAGGCACCTCCCACAGATAACCTTACACAGGAGTACAGGTTCAGCAACAGCAATTCCACAGCAGCTTTTGGCATCGCTGAGGTCTGGTAATAGTACGCCATGGCTCTGTAATCTTATTTTATTAGAGAAGTTGATACCTTTTGGCCAATGGATATTCCCCATCAAATGTTTCCAATCCACGGCAGCAGGGAAAATACGTGTTGCACGTTAGGGAGGACAGACTGAAGATCTGCATTCAACAAATATGACTTTAGGTTTTCCAGCAAAAAATCATGTATTTTAAGGAGTAATCTTACTTAGAAAAAGGGAGATAAGCAAATAATGTACTCCTAAGAGATGCTTCTAATCCCAGCACCTTCATTGAGGGGGGAGCGGGGGAGGCGGTACCTTCTCAGCATTTTCTCATGGCATCAATTTACCTCTGAACATGAGGGAAATTGCTAAAATCCAAATGCTGACATCCTTCTCTTTCTACTCTCGAAGGACACTGATTGTGCTGCTCACTGGATGTGCTTTTGCACCATAGGGCCAGAGCACACCTGCACTCAGGGTCAAGGCCAGCTGCCTTCCCGCCATCTGGCCCCTCCCAGTAATGTAGTCATTACTATTTTTGCCCTGTTATTCCCTCTTCTGATACAGTAGTTGTCACTTCATTTTTCTATTTCTTTCTCTGGTGAACTCCAGTACTTGAGCATTCCAAGAGGGCTACTGCGCCTAGAAATCTGAATAAAATATATATATTTTCTCTCTCTCTTTCTCTCTCAGAGGTTTCTGTAGCCAATTGAATTTTTCTTGGGATTTGGAAAGGATTCTAGGTGATCCCGTGTGGGAGGGAATATATGAAAGATGACTTAGAAGAAATCTGTGTTTTCTTTAAAAGGACGGGTATTATAGCTCACATGTGAATCCGATGTTCTTGAAAGAAATATGTTCTCAGAGCTCATCAAAGGGGCAGAAGTCAGGACCATTGCAGAGATACTTTGCCTGTTCCCTTCCAGTTGCCTGTAACTTGGCTGTCTTCTACCATGATCCTATGCATGACAATGTCAACTGCCTCCATATCCACTGCCCGACACTGGAAAGCTGCATATTGGAGCCTGGAACCAGTGCCATTTTATATAACATAACGGACGGTAATGATCTGTATTCTGTTTGTATTTTGAGGAATATTGTAATATCCTAGTAGAGGCACGTAACCTAGAAACTGTCTGGCAATAGCCACAAAGAAATCCCTAAATCACTATTTTTTCAGTGAACTCTGGGCACTCAGGCAGACAGGTTTTTAGCATTCCGGATAGAAAACTAAAAGGAAATTGCCTTTAGTTTGACATGTTCAGCAATGACAAGTTCCGCAATGATGAGTTTATCCCAGGTGATAACAAATCAAGTGATTGAACAAAAGATTAAGCATCGTATTTCATTGATCCATACGAGCCCTCATCAGGAGCCAAAGTAGGCAGGCATTTCTACTGCCATGGCTGAGGGTACCACTAGGAAATAAAAGAAAGCTCAATGGCAGTTCTGGGGTCCGTTGACACTGCATACACAGACTCTACCAAGGTGGATGTCAGGGGCAACGAGTGCACCAAGGCTTATATATATTAACATATCATTGGTCCCAATGTATATTTTATTTTAGAAAAAAAAAAGTTAAGTGTCCTTTATCCATGTATATAATCATCTCAGGTACAAATTAATAAACATAATAATAAACATAAAAAAGGTTATCATCAAAATAGAAAGGAGGTAATTTATCGATGTGCAGGCTGTTCTCAACATTGCAGAAGACTACAGCATGTATCTGTGCCTTCAAGCTCCTTAAAAACCTAGTTTTATGTGATCAGGTTGATGAATGTCACCCCATTAAATTTAATTTTTAAAAATCTAGTTGATGTGACAAGTCTTAAAGTACAAAGGCTCAAAAGAAGGGCAGACTAAAGCAAGCTAGATAATTCAGAGGCTTCAAGGAAAATCCAGGACAAGGTGTTCTGCATGCATCACACCCCGGGGAAGTAAGAACACTGGTGGGGCTACCACAGGGCACGTTTGGGGCTGCAAGGACAATATGGGGGAGGTAGGGTAGGCCAGGTAACGGAAGGGCTGTGGGCGGAGTAGTTAGAAAAGGTACTTAATGATAAAATGCCGTCATTAAAGTGTCTGGTGCTCTGCGCCTAGGAAAAGTCTATGCAGGATGCAGGTTAGACATTGCAGTCAGGGAGGCAGTGGATCCAGACAAGGTCATGGGAGGTGCAATGACGAGGAGGGATGGTGACCAGCATATTGGGGAGGAATTGGATAGCATTAGTTACTTTTTCGATATAGGGAGAGAGGAATCAAAATCACTTGGCTGGCAGATTCCACCATGAGTGATGATAGAATGGCGATGCTACTGTGTCAGACAGAGGCAGACAAAATGATACTGGCTTGGGGAACGTGCAGTGATGACGGGACATGTCTGCCTCAGGTAGAACACAGGAGAAACGAGATGAGAACTCAGGAGAGAGGAAAAAACTGGCATGTGGGTTCCAGTGCTATCATTGTAGCGGTGACAGTTGACGAGAATGGTCTCTTTGGAGTGGGTATGAGATGAAGAGAAAATACAGCGGAAGACCAAGAACTAAAGGTTGTGAAAATTGCACAACCAGCTGGGGCCAAGAAAAGAACCAGCAAAAGAAAGGGAGGGATATAAGAGGCAGACACTCTCCTGAGTCATGGAAGGATTTTTTTTAAAAGGGTGGCCAGCAATATCAAGGACAGGAGGGAAGCCAAAGCAATGAGACACAGGTGATCAGGACACGAGAAACTACTGATAACCTCAGAAACATAATTTTGCCAGAATAATTAGGATAGAAGCAAGGTGGCAAAAACTAAAGTCAGCAATGAAGGAAATGAGTGTAGGAATGTTTGGGGAAGGGGAGGGAGAGGGAGGAAGAGAGAGAGGAGAGGGGTACAGGGCGGGAGATTGCTATCAGGGACTATTGGAAAGCAGCTCGGAGTTTTTTCTTCTCATTTAAAATCAAAGCAATATTTACACTGGTCTGAAGTCAGAAGAAAAAGAGTTAGTTTACAAGAGAAAATACTGAAGACAAAATCAGGACCCTCAGGCACTGGAAAGGGATGAAATTTAGGGTTTTGCTCATGATTTGAATATAGTTACACTGCTCAGGGCCTATTTTTTTTAAATATGTTTTTATTGATTTAGAGAGTGAGAGTTAGAAACATCAATGATAAGAGAGAGTCATTGATGGGCTGCCTCCTGCACGCCCCCTATTAGGGATCGAGCTCCCAAATGGGCTTGTGATCTGACTGGGAATTGAACCGTGACCTCCTGGTACATGGATCGATACTCAACCACTGAGCTATGTCTGCGTCAGGACCTATTTTGTTTTTTTACTTAAAAGTGCTATATCTCTCATATGGTTACTGTTTTTGTAGCTCTTGCACTAACACTCACTATTGTTGCCCCAAAGCACTGGCAGACAGGAAGTACTCTCCATGATATAGCCATATCTGTTCATAACAGGAAATGTCCTAGAAAGTTAAGATAAATTCAAATATGGCCAGTATGTTTCTAAGCCTTTTAGAAGTAAGCAATTATCTTAGTTCAATAACTCATTCAGCAAAACCTGAGACTTCTCCAAACTGTATTTTATGGTCCTTTCTTTAAAAACAAAAAGAAGTTTTTATTGAGTTTTAGAGAGAGAGGAGGGAGAGGGAGAGAGATAGAAACATTGATGCGAGAGGAACATCATCTACCAGCTGCCTCCTGCACACACCCCTGTTGTGATCGAGCCAGCAATGCCCTCACAGGGAATCAAACTGGTCACCTCTTGCGTCCTGGGTTGAAGCTCAACCACTGAGCCACACCAGCCAGGAATATGGTCCTTTCTTTCAAAGTAAAAATAACATGAATGATGACTTATTTATCTTTCAGGTATAGATCCAGATTTGCTGGTTTTTGGACAATCACCTCCCACATATCTAAATACCCGTTCTTCATCCGATAGATGGGACAGACTAAGAAATCTAAAAGCTACGAATTTAAATAAACAACAAACCACGATGATAAACCAAATGCTACCCTCAATAGAGGCTCCATCATTAACCACACATCAAGAGTTGGTTAACGCAACCCGTACCAGGTATTCCAAGGAATTAACCACAGATTCTTGGGCAAGATTCATTTCCCTGAATGGTTCCATTGCCACAAAAATAAATAAGGTGTCACCCAGTGCTGATTTCATCAACAATCCAGATAACAAGACTGTTTCTCCTTTCTTTGTGCCCATAGACACAAAACTTTCTCATATGCCCATTCCATCCCGACTCAACAGCAGCAAGCAGTTACTGAACAAAACCAAAGGGTACAACAGCAGAAACCACACATCTGAGAACGAAGACAAAACACCAGATGGGACATCTGTGACTTCAAAGACGTGGCTGGTTCCTGTGGCCCTTTGTACCTCTGTCCTCTTTCTTTGCTGCTGTATAGTCATCCTGGCATCAGGATGCTGTCGAAAGAAGCAGGGCCAGTATAAACCAGGACAGAGAAAGTCAGGATCCAGGCAAAGGAAAAAAATGTAACATTCTGAAGGAGAACTCCTAATAGTAAAAGTTGTAAGAAATTATAAGATTTCAAGAGTATCATTTTTAGTTTTCTGTAAGACAAGGGCAGTTTCAAAAATAATTGCACAGGATGTGCCCACCACCACCAATGTCTAAAAAGACGCTAATGCTTGATAAATGGAACTGCTTTTTTATTATTTACTTTTTTTTTAATAGTGTATTCTTTGTCAATTTTCTGAAATTCTGACCTCTGCAGTTATTTAGCATCGTGTGAGAGAGCTGGTTCTAAAAGCTATACATGTATTAACTCCCTGAATCCTCATAATTCTAAGTTGGGTATACTATTGTTAGCCATTATACTACTATTATCCCATTACACAGATGAGGGAACTGAGGAGAAAAGAGACTAAGTATCTTGCCTAAAGTCACACAGCTAGTAAATAGTGAAGCCAGGACTTAACAGAAAATCTGTTCCCAAAAAAGTCCATGCTTGAAATCATTGTTAGATTAAAAGCCTCCATTTTCCTAATAAGCATGGGATACAGGGAGAAAAAATACTGTAATATCTGTCTACCATCAAGGTCAAAATATTGTTACATGTTAATAAAATCTTAGTGGTTTGAGCAAATGCTTCCTGATTTTTACATAGTTTTCTATGTTCCATTCTTCTCAATCCTAATCCATCTTCATTTTCTAAAGATAACATGCCTTTCAATAATTATGGCATGGAGATCTTTTGAGTTTTACATTAACTTCTGTTGAATAAAGCTTGGGAATTCTAGTTTACATCCCTTACTTGTATAGTTTACTCAGATGCAGAGCTTAGCACTAGGTATTTCAGCTCTGTCCACTTCTTACACCAGATTTACCTCTTAACTCTTAATAAATGTAGAAAGTTGTAACTTAAGTCTCTCATGATCTTAAACAACAGGCCCTTAATCTCATCCCTGAAACTGTTTTTAACGTGAGAACAGCCATAACCACAAAGAATATAGAAGAGAAAATCTTATCTATATATAAAATCCTAATATGCAAATAGACCGAACGGGGGAACAACCAAACAACTTGTCACTAGGACGTGCACTGACTACCAGGGGGCATGCGTGGAACATGGCAGGATAATGGAGCAGGTGAATGGGGGCACCAGACCAAGGTGGGACACCGGGTGCTGTCATCAGGGCAAGCCTCTGGTAGTTACTGAAAATTATTTGCTCCCATGCGCTGCAGTCCCGCTGGTCATTCGCACCTGCTGCTGGTGCTGGCCCCGCTCACACCCGCTGCTGGCACCCAGTGCCAGTCTTGATCACTCGGCACTGTCAGTGGGTGCGAGTGGCAGCTGTTGGCCCGATCGCCCAAGGAGCTTCTCCACCTCCCCATGCTCCTGAGGGGCGATCGGGGCAGCAGCCACTGCTCGAACCCACTGATGGTGCCAGCCCCACTTGCACATGCTGCTGGTGCTGGCCTCAATCGCTCTGCACCATCAGCATGTACGAGTGGGACCTGGGAGCAGTGCAGGCGGGAGCGGGCTGCCAGCAGACAGGGGACCAGGGACGTGGCAGGAGGGGCCAGGCAGGGGTGTAGAGGATGGGCTGAGACCCGCCCCTGTGCCCACTGCAGCCTTGTGGCCCACAGTTCCTTTCAAAGTGCACAAATTAGTGCACTGGGCCCCTAGTAAGATTAATAAAATAATACAGTTCCCTCATAATATTAATCATAAATAAGTCTGAATTAAAAAATTTAATCAGTTTGCCTTAACTCGCTATTTATAATAATACTAGAGGCCTGATGCATAAAATTCGTGCAAGGGGCTTGGCCCTTGCAGCTGTGGCTTTGTCCAGAAGGTCATCCAGATGGTTGTTCTGCTGTTCAGCCTAATTAGCATATTAGCTCTATTATATAGGATCATAAATTTGTTCAATTTCCTTCTTTATACATTGGTGGGGGGGGGGGCCGGAAAGGCCCTGCTATTTAGGGGATTATTAAGATTTAAATTATCCTAAATTTATATTTAAATAAATAATTCAGGAAGCTGTCTTTAAAAATTATTTCTACATACATTCTTTGAAGATTGTTTTTCTTTCAAATGTATACAAATTATTTAAGCTTCCCAACAAAATAGGGCTGCTAGAAAATAAAGTTTTTTTCTTCCTTGGAGTTTCTCAGAATTTTATTCATTCCTTAAAAATTGATAGTTTTAGAGAGATAACCACAATTTGGGGAAAATATATTTACCTTTGTAAGAAAACAAACTCATACTCCTCTTCTTTAGCCCTTACCTTTGACCATCAGATAGATGGAATAAACTTAGACTGGAGAGGCAACCAGGCCAGAGGCAGCCAAGAAGCATCAAACATAGCCAGGCCTGGAAGCCATGTCCTAATGGAAGTCAAAGAGACCAAAGAGCGCTCCTGAATAGAACTTAAACCATTAAGAAACAAAGATGTCAGGGCCCAGTCAACAACTAAGGTGAAGGTTGTTATACCCATCACCACAATACTGAAATCTCTCCAATATTGTAGGTAGTCAGTTTTGTTGTGGGTTTAACTATGTAATTGTCCATTATTATGAAATACTAACCAATATTGGAAAGAATATATGCCAAGAAAGAAATAAAGCACCCTATCATTAAGAAGATATGTTTTATTTATTTATTTTTGCCTACATGTTTATGCAACTTCTGTGTAACTTAAGAGTTTGAAGTCAGGCCCTAGCCAGTTTGGCTCAGTGGATAGAGCGTCGGCCTGCAGACTGAAGGGTCCCAGATTCAATTCCAGTCAAGGGTACATGCCTGGGTTGTGGGCTCAATCCCCAGTAGGGGGCATGCAGGAGGCAGCTGATCAATGACTCTCATCATTCATGTTTCTATTTCACTGTCCCTCTCCCTTTCTCTCTGAAATCAATTTAAAAAAAAAAAGTTTGAGGTCAAAAATGATTGCAGATCAACACCAGCAGTGTCCCCTAGAATCCTTCCTCATTATAAGGATGAATATGGTAATGTTCACTGTATATACTGGGTCACTTAATAGTTTAAAGGACAAGGATCTAATTGACAAACTGCTGTTTAATTATGGCTAAAATTACAATGATGGCAGCTGTTACCTTTGGAGGCAGTTTTGTATTAATTTTACAGCTCTAAGAGTTTGCCATCTTAGGGTCAAGCCTCAGTCCGAGAGCCTTCAGGTTAGTTAGCCAAACTGCAAAGTTTAAAGGTCACAGTCCTGTACAAGACCACCCTCACTTCTGACACCAACTCTAAATTCCGAATAGAGAAGGGGTTCCCAAACCACCTTCAGGTTCAATAACTTACTAGAATTCACAGAACTCAATGAGAGCTGTCATACTCACAGTTGTGGTTTATTACAGGGAAAGTATACAGATTAAAATCAGCCAAGGGAGAAGCTCATAGGATGAAGTCCAGGAAGGTTCAAAACTCACAGCTTCCCCAGAGATCAACCAAAGTCATTATGCTCAATTAATATTTGACAAAAGAGGAAAGAACATACAATGGAGTTCAATAAATGGTGCTGGAAAAATTGGATACATGCAAAAAAATGAAACTAGAACACCAACTTACACCATACACAAAAATAAACTCAAAATGGATAAAGGACTTAAAGTAAGATGGGAAACCATAAAAATCTTAGGACTTAAAGTAAGATGGGAAACCATAAGAATCTTAGAAGACTCCATAGGCAGCAAAATAGCAGACACATATCATAGCAATCTCTTTACTGATACAGCTCCTAGGGCAATGGAAACTAAGAAAATAAACAAATGGGGCTACATCAAAATAAAAAGCTTCTGCACAGCTGAAGAAACCATCAACAAAACAACGTATTTGCCAAGGTTATCTCTGATAAGGGTTTAATCTCCAAAATTTACAGGGGACTCATACAACAAAAGGAAGATAAATAATCCAATCAAAAAATGGGCAAAGGACCTAAATAGACACTTTTCAAAAGAGGACATACAGAAGTCCAAGACATATGAGAACATGCTCAAAGTCACTAAATCAACGGAGAGATGCAAATCAAAACAACAATGAGGTACCATGTCACATCTGTCAGGATGGCTATCATCAACAAACGACAAGTGCTGGCGAGGATGCGAAGAAAAAGGAACCCTCCTGCACTGCTGGTGGGAATGCAGACTGGTGCAGCCACTGTGGAGAACAGTATGGAGTTTCCTCAAAAAATTAAAAATGGAACTTTCATTTGACCCAGTAATCCCACTTCTAGGAATGTATTCCAAGAAAACAGAAACACAAATCAGAAAGGATATATGCATCCCTATGTTCATAGCAGCACAATTTACAATAGCTAAGATTTGGAAACACCCTAAATCAGTGGTCGGTCGGCAAACTCATTTAGTCAACAGAGCCAAATATCAACAGTACAACGATTGAAATTTCCTTTGATAGCCGAAAACTGACTTCTGTGCATGGGCCACGAAGTTTCAATCTCACTGTATGTGCGCACCTGCACGTGGTATTTTGTGGAAAAACCACACTCAAGGGGCCAAAGAGCCGCATGTGGCTCGCCAGCTGCAGTTTGCCAACCACTGCCCTAAGTGATCTCAGCAGATGAATGGATTAGAAAACTGTGGTACATCTACACAATGGAATTCTACGCTGCTGTAAAAAAGAAGGAATTCTTACCATTTGCAACAGCAAGGATGGAATGAGAGAGCATTATGCTAAGCGAAATAAGCCAGTCAGAGAAAGATAAATATCACATGATCTCACTCATTTGTGGAATATAATGAACAACATAAACTGATGAACAAAAATAAAACCAGAGACACAGAAACATTGAACAGACTGTACAATCTATGAGGGAAGGTGGGTGGTAAGAGGGTAAGAGATCAACCAAAGGACTTGTATGCATGCATATGAGCAAAACCAATGGACACAGACAGTAGCGGGGGAGGGCTTGTGCTTGGGGAAGGAGGTGGCAGGGGAGAGGTCAGTGGGGGAAAAAGGAGACTCATGTAATACTTTAAACAATAAAGAATTTAAAAACAAACCAAAAAAAACTCACAGCTTCTGGTGTCCTCTACCCCTGGAGGCAGGATGGATCCCTCTCCCGTTCCAGTGTCTGACATGCCCAGAGTATTGCCAACCAGGAAAGCTTGCCCGAGCCTCTTGTTTAAAGTTTTTATTGAGGCTCCATTACATAGGTATGATTGACTGATTACCTGTGGTTGATCTCAGTTGCCAGGTGCACTGATTTACCAGATGAGTCAAAGCCCCCACCCAAAATAACATGGTTGGTTTTTCTGACATGCTTAAGACTATCAGGTGTGGCCAGCCCCACCCTAAAATTCATTGTGAGCAGCTTTGCGTTAAACAAAGACGCTTCTATGAGGTATGGCATAGATTACCTCCCAGAAGCTACAGGGAGAGGCCAGACCTTCAGGAAAGGTCAAACTCTTTATTACACACTAGAAGCCCAATGCACGAAATTCGTGAAAGAATAGGCCTTCCTTCCCCCGGCTGCCAGCACCAGCTTCCCTCTAGCACCCGGGACCTGGGCTTCCCTCGCAGCCTTTTAAGGGATGTCCAATCTAATTAGCATATTATTATGCTCTTATTATTACACATCACTAGGGACCCGATGCATGAAATTCATGCACTGGGGAGAGGTCCCTCAGCCCAGCCTGCCCCCTCTCACATACTGGGAGCCCTCAGGAGATGTCCTACTGATGGCTTAAGCCCGCTCCCAATGGGGGAGGCGACCAGGCTGATCAGGGGAAGGCACCAGCCCCATCACCTCGCTGCTGCAGCCACTGCCAGTCATCAAGGTATTTTTATCAACACGGACTCCAGTCTCTTCACCGTGAAAAAAATGACAACTCTCTTTAGGCATTTTCAAGATGTGTCTTTCATAGGATATGACATTTCTTTCTTTTTTTTTAATCCTCACCTGAGGATATGTTTCCATTGGTTTTTTCCCCTTCCCTCCCATCACAGGCTCGGCCCCTGCCCAAACCTAAAGCCTCCACCCAAGGCTTTAGGCTTGGGGAGGGGGCCCCCCTGTCCCTCCCATCGCTGGCACGGCCCCTGCCTAAGCCTAAAGCTGAGGCTTTAGGCTTGGGCAGCCTCCCCCCTAACCCCCCCCCCCAACTCTGATGGCTGGCTTGGAGTGACCTGGGTGCTGAGGATGTTCCTGGGACCCAGGTACGTATGCAAATTACCCTCCATCTTTGTTGGGTTAATTTGCATACTCACTCTGATTGGTTGTGGGCATAGTAGAGGTACCGTCAATTTATATGTTTTTTCTATTATTAGGTAAGATTACTGTCCCTGCTGACATCTGCACTGTACTATTACTACAGGACTGATGATCCTAATCCACTACCTCTTCACATGTTCCTTCCAAATGTTCCTTCTTCAATACTGTTTCTGCAGCTGAGTTTTCCTAACGCTGAGTCTCTAAAAATACATTTCAATACACTCATGTATGCTTCAAACCTGATCTAAAAATTCAGTTTTATCTACTTTGCTTTTCATTCAGTATTTTCACCCAATGAAATACAACATACATACCTCTCTCCTTTTCGTACTCAAAGCCATATTGTTGTCCTTTCTAACCTACCAACTCTTGGGCTTGCTAATACCAAATCATACCTTCATTTTACACACATCTTTTGGGCAACTGTTTTAAAATTCCTTTTGGCTTTCATTTATGTCCTCTAATTCTGTCCTCTAATAAAGAAACTCAATAATGCCTTTATTTTTATTTTAAATTAATTACTTGTGGACAACTTTGGAAGTGCTAAGAAAGGACCCCCAGATATAGTTAAAAATCCTGAGTTGACAGCTAAATGGAATAGAATGCTTCTTAGGGTAGTGCTCGCTCTGTCATTTACTCCATTTACACTCCTTATGCCTCATCTCTTTCCTGAGCAATGGAAGCTCTCACTGGGGAATCAAGCAATGAATACCAGTTAATCTCCATTTTCAGGTTGGGTTTGGAGAAATGAGGCCCAGGAAATAGAAAGTAAGATGCTAAACAGAAATTAATCAAAATAAAGTGACCCCAAAATACAGGGATGGAACCAACATTTTAGGTTAGAAAATACTCCCAAGGACCTGCTTCTAATCAGAACTGACATCTGCAAAAATGTGTTGGGTGGACAGCAGTTATGTAAATAAAACACTGAGCTGCAGTGGGGCCCGGTTCTGGACTTCACTTCTGAAATAAACACAATTACAATTCAGAAGCATCCAATAAGTGCTACTGTGTAGGGAAACAATGCAGCAGGTGACAAAATAAATCTATTATATGTACTTAAATTCTAAAGTTGTTATAATAGAAGTAAAATCAAAACACGTTAGAACCAGAAGAAATCAGAGATCTAATGAGTCTAATTGCCCCAGAGTATAATAAGAAAATTTATGAATATTCATTGCCTTTGTGCATTAGCATGAAAGGAATAATTTTAACGCAGAAGTAAAACAATATATTTTTTAAAACAATATTTTTTAACATTTTCAAGTTTATATCAAATTAGATAATTATATATAGATCATAAAATAAACCAAGCATATTTTTATACATAATTCATGTCAAATTTAATAGTCTCTTTACTGAATCTTTGTACTGAGAAAGAGTATTTTCACTGTCCCCTTCGTTCTTAAGACTAACAACGCACTTTTTGTAATCTTCAATCTCTTTAGTGCCAAGGAGCTCTTCTTTAGTTACTTCCAGGTTTTTCTCTGCGGCTTTAATTTGGAGAAGTGTTTCCAGGATATTTTTTTCTGAGGAGCTATTTGTCCATATATACTCTTCCATGTCTGCTTCAGTCTTATTTTTCTCCCAGTCCTCAGTTTTCTGAAAGGAAAGAATGAGTTCTGAATTCTGAGAAATATTATCCAAAGAAAGATTGGGGTTTTTAGGGGAATAGAAGTTGGCAGAATGTGAATACTCTGTATGTACACTTTGATTTCCCCCTTTATCCAGCACCACTCTCCACCTGCACCAACAGCTTCAGGACTGCACACTGCTATGTGGACACTCCGTTTCTACTCACTAGTTCTAATTCCACTTATAACGCAATACTGTTTTCCAAGAGATACAGAAAACTCCCCCCCCCCCTTTTTTTGCAGCTTTCTAGTCCCTAAACACTAACACATCAACAGTTTACATTTCTGTGGTTAAAAATAATGAGTGGAGACTGTATTTATCTTTGTAACATGCCTGTGGGGATGACAGGAAAGACCAATTATTATAATAAAATTAAAAATATGAAGTATGTGTGTAATACACGATTTTCAGTCATAATGACTTCATATATTCTGTGGAATTTTGTTTTAGTGTTATCTTTCTTTTCTGTTCCTACAATGGAAATCATTTTTGTTACCACTTGTTTTCCTTTCCTACAAAAATTATTACCATCCTTTTGAGGGAACACTGGTAGGTTTCATGTTAATACAATTCAGCCTTATGATTTAAATGAAGATGTAACATTCTGTGAAAAAGCAAGCAATGCAGCTAATAAGTAATATGCTCTGCTTCAAAGAAGTGCTGAATACCAACCTCATTCTTTCCAAATTAACAGGTAAGATTCTGAGTTATAGGCTCTTATAAAATCATCTACTATTCTTACAACTTTAAGGTGTTAACCCCCAAAATTATAACATTTTAAAGTATTACAAAAGAGGTAGGTTTATTTCTGAAAACTCCTCTTAAAAGAGACCCCCACCTGAGCAGACAGGTCTCCAAGGCTCCTCAGAGCTACATGAGCAGCAAGAATGAGGTAAACAGTTTCACCATGCCTTCCGCCCATCCCCACCTCCATAGAAAAAGAGAAATGCACTGCAGATCTGTCCCTCAGAGAGTAAAAGAGGAGCCCTACCAAGTGCAAACAGGCCACTGGGGATGCCAATGACCCAGCAAACCCCACTGAACCCCAGGAGAGAGGCTCCCGATCACAGAACCCCCAAGAAGAAATCCTCCATTCATACTTCAAACTGAGTACCCTATTTCCTCCAAGAGAAAACAATAAGATGGAGAATGTCTCCTCTGATCACCAAATTCCTTAGCCAATATAGGGTATCTGTACTCACAGCTCCCTATACTGTCTGTCCACCTCTCTGCACTAAATCTATGGCTGAGGATGATGTCTCAACTTATGTTATACAAATATCTGGTTGAGAACCAACTCTTATCTCATAATGAGGCTTTAGGCTTGCTTGAGGGGAATGAAAATAATGTAAAATTTTTCTTGGTGTGCCCTGCCCACACAACACTGTGGCAAATAATTTCTAACAGCAAATTTGGATTTTGTGCATTAAAAAAAAAAAAAAAAAAAACCCTGAAAAAATTATCCTACCCCACCAAAATTTAACTTTAATATTTGAGGAAGAAATGAATGTCAACCACTTTTAAAAATGCTCTAAATGGTCTTATTTACCCTTAGAAATGCTTTAAACGTTCCAAGACAATGTCATGGTTTCTTCATAATTGTAATTTACAAGTGAAGCGTATTTAAGAAGTCAACAAATACACTTTATAAAGCATTAAGTAAAATAGTTACTCTATCTCATTCTTGACTGCTAGAAGACAAGTCGTTCAGAGATTTGTATTTTTAATCAAGTAATTAATAAGTTGGCAATAGGAGATTAATAGATTAATAAGTTAAAAAAGACTACTTAATGGTTTAAAAAATGTTTCACCTAGATTTATCAAGACTTTCTTAACTGCTGTGAAACAGATGCTTAAATAGGGGGTAACCAAAGTAATAATAATTTCCAACATTTTATTTATCTTCTCCTGACATGTGGTATATATGATTCTACATTGGTTTGCCAAGGTATGTGCCATAATATTGATTCCCTTAGACCTCAGGTGGCTAGGTGAGTCTGGAGCAATCACAAGTACCCTCCTCCTTCATTTATCTCAAAAATTATACTACGGTAATAGAATCAGCAAAATTCAAAAGATGGAAAAGTGTATAGCAAAAAACAAACAAACAAGATTTCTTAAATAAATTTTAAGAAAAAAGCTCAATAGACAAAGCTCCCTTTTGGTTTGTGACTGCCAAGGGACACCCTTTCAAAAAAACATTTACTGAGAACCTACTATATACTCGGCAGTACTAGGAGAAGCTCGATGTCTCTAGGCACCCTAACTAAAAACTAAATCACACCCAAACATTTTAGGTAAAATGTACATTTTTTTTGGCTTGTTCATATTAGGCATCTGCTGAAATTACCCTTCAGATGAAATAAAGAACAGAACTGGCTAAAACAAAAACCTCATTATTCAAATGTGATAATGCTGACACTGGAACAAAATGAATTTAATTTATAAGCTAATAATTTATGAGGCTCTTCAACTCTTCTAAATACAATTCTGTTTTTGTGATTAAAAACTCTATTATAGAAAATTTCAAACAAATACAGAAGTGAAGACAACAGCACTGTGAACCTTATGCACCTATCATCCAGTTTGTTGAAACTGGACAATCAACTCATAGCCAATCTTGTTTTAGATGCTTCTCTCTATAAAAGCATATAGAAAAGCACTGTTTCCTTATCATGCTTTCACTGAATTAATTTGAAGGAAGTTTCAGACTTTATCATCTTATCCATAATATAGTAGTATTTTTTTTTAAAAAGGGACTATTTAAAAAATCATAACCACAAAAACATTACTGTGGTATTTTGACTCACAAGAGCCTAACCTAGGTCAGTACATTCATTCAATTCATTCACTCTATCAATTAGCACTTCCTACATGCAGACTATTTGCCTGACAGCTGTTGCCCTGGTATCATCTTGCCCATCTGGCCACAGTTACTGGACAATGCCTGACTGAAGCAGAGCCCCTCCCTTGGAGTTTGAATCCAAAGAGAGAATTAAATTTAGCTTAGTTTTGTACCTTTGCTCCCATTTTCCTCACCTCGGCCTTCCCCCTCCCCGAGGATGACTAGTCCTATAAGATTCTGAAACAGTGTAGGTCACTCTTTCTGACATATATATAGACTGGAGGAGGAGAGGTAATCAGTCTTCAGACCAAAAAAAAGAAAAAATGAGGCAGCTGCCTGTAGAGCAATAGAGCCCACAGAATAAAAACAGCCTTTGCATAGTCTTCTTTCTGTTCAGGCCCATTCCTGAGATTTTGTGGGATCCTTGCAGTTGCATCTTTTCTGCTTAAGCCAGCTTGAGTGAGTTTCCGGGGCTTGCAACAGGGTGTCTCAACTAACACGGTGCTCAGGAGAGAGGCCTGATGATAAGAGTTTGGACTTGGGAGCGTATACAAGATAGGGTGCATCACCGGGGAGAAGGTACAGACTGGGAAAAAGAGGAAAAGGACAAAACGTGGGAAACAATGAGATGTAACTAATTTAGACTAAAACATAGCAGACAGCCCTGACCAACATGGCTCAATGGTTAGAGCACCAGCTTCTACATGGAAAGGTCTCAGATTTGATTCCTGGTTAAGCGCACTTACCTTCATTGCAGGTTTGACTCCCGATCCCGGTCAGGGTGAGTGTGGGAGGCAACTAATCGATGTGTCTCCCTCACATCGATGTTTCTTTCTCTGTACTCCCCTCCCCCTTCCCTTCCGTCCACTCAATGGAAAAACTGAGAGAGAAAAAGAGATGTGAGAGAGACACATCGCACAGGGATTGGGCCTGCAACTGAGGTATGTACCATTGACCAGAATCCAACCTGGGACCCTTCAGTTAGAGGGCCGACGCTCTATCCACTGAGACAAACTGGCTAGGGCTCTCCTTTTACTTTTAAAGGATAATTTCATGGATACTGTTAGAATACAAAATTCAACCAAGTGAAAAAATAAAATCAATGGGGAAAAAATATCCTTGGGTGAGTATTAACAAAACAAAAAAAAGAAAAAGAAAGAGACTTAGCAGACATTTCTAGAAACATGACACATTCAGTTAAAAATATTAAAGTTAAAATGGCTCAGTTTTAGTTCTAAATAAGTGGTATCTCCAAAATGTCATACTTAATAATAATTTTGAAATAAGATTTTTACATTTATGTGACTTTAAATGGCCCTTCTGGAAGTTTCCTTTTAAAAAAACACACACATTTTTCTTTAACGTCAATGTCTTTAAGCAAAAATTCATTGTTACAGTAAGGGCCTCTAAAAACAGGGTTAATGCTAACGGGATAATTATCCAGAACTTATTTCAGATATAATATCAGCAGGCTGCAGTTCCATATACAGCTTCCACAGAAAAGATGGAAATTACTGAAAAGTAATGAAAAGAAATAACCTATAATTCTACCACCTCAAGATAACCAATCAGTACTGGTGACACATTGCGCATGTCCTTCTAAATCCATTGTAAAAATACTGCTATGATTAAATTTTATTTATGATGTATAACTTATAATTCAGTCAAAATTTTAGCTTCTAAAATAACGCCCAGGATTTAAAGGGGGCAGTTGTTTAAGAGTTTCTTTTTTTAAAGTGTATTAATTTTAAAGCATAAACAATAGCATAGTCAAATACTGGGGGACAATAAAAATACCACTGTAAGCTCCAGCTGATCATTCAGGCAAAGAACTTGATATCTATTTTAATACTCAACCACTGAATATTTATAACTTTACCATTTAATTTGTAAGGGTGGATATTATACACACACATACATACACATATAGTGTACAGTCTCTCTTTTCTTCCCTC
The DNA here is from genome assembly GCA_026230045.1 of Corynorhinus townsendii. Classification (NCBI taxonomy): domain Eukaryota; kingdom Metazoa; phylum Chordata; class Mammalia; order Chiroptera; family Vespertilionidae; genus Corynorhinus; species Corynorhinus townsendii. The sequence goes on from JAPDVU010000003.1 coordinate 183,165,107, forward strand.
CTACGGTGAGAGAACCTGCTCTGACTACAGTCACCCTAGAGGAAGCACCTTGCATTCCACAGATCCTGTTCTCTTTTCCACAGCTGGATCGATTCTTTCACTTTAATTCAAACAGTAAATACTGATTGTACAACTACTGAGGCAGGCACTGCGCTGGCCTGGAACTGCCAGTCTAGGAGGAGACTTGGAGTTGAGTAGAGGCCAGTTAGATGAAGATTGTGATCCCGGTGGAGGAAAAAAACGATAAAGGCCTAAAGGACAGAAGAGCTCAGTACATTCGGGGAACTGAATTCAGGCCCGAGAAGGAAAGTGGCATGGGATGAATCTGAAGAACTATTAGAATACTTGCTATTCTAAGCACCTTTCATATATTAACTCCTTGAACTTTCCCAGCAATCCTATGAGGTAATACTGTTAGCCCATCTGTTTTACAGAGCAGGAAACTGAAGCCCAGGGCAACTAAACAATGTGCCCGAATCACACTGCTTGTCAGTGGCAGAACAACATGTTCCAGGGAACACAGAGACATGGTAAAAAGAATATAAAAAGAACAAAAGAATAATTTAATTTGAACCTATTTCTTTCTTTCCCTTGCAAGCATAAATTCAATACAAAGAACAACATATAATAATAGCTAATTCATGCCCTGGTCAGTGTATTCTAACAGAAAGCAAAGAAATATCTGTTCCACTAAAAACACACATTTGTCACCTTCTAACATCTTATTTACAATTCCCTTTGCCTAGGACATGAATCACAGTAATATTCCACTTCTCATGATTACAAGAAAGACATTGTGCTATATGAGGGAAAACAGTTTCACCATTAAAAATTCCCTGAATTATTTGAAAATAATAAAAAAATAAATATGCATAATGAATAAAAAGTTATTGCCAATTTCTTTCAGTTACCACAGCTAAATTTTTATTTAATATGTCAAGAAGTTCAATTCAATCCAAATCAGTTTTTAAAAATTTTACTGATTGTTGATATGCCGGACAGTACTAGATGCTGGAAATAGAAAGATGAATAAAATGTACAGTCCTTGTCCTCAGTGATGTTGGAGTCTGATGGAGTTAGGCAGACATCCACACAAACAATTACCCATAAAAGTAACTGAAGGAGGGAGGAGTGGAAAAGGATGGACAGGAAACATATGAGAGGTAACATCTGAGATGGATTAAAGGATTCATATGAATTTGTAAGGCTGATATTTTGAAAAAAAAAAAAAAGATTATAAGCAAAGAGAACAGCATATGCAAAGTTATGAAAGAACACATTGTGCTTATTATGGCTGAAGTATAAGATATATAACCCACATTTCCTGAGTAGCTGATAATGAGGTAGCAATGACTGTGAACATTTAATCCTAGGTAAAGGGGAATCACTAAAGGACGTTATAAAGAAATATGACACAACAGACTTGTTTTTTAGAACAATTACTTTAACAGGAAAATCAATAAGGCTATTGCAGTTTTTTGGGTAAAAGATGAAGATCCATACCTGGGTGGTAGCAGTAGGGATGAAGAGGAGAAAATAGTTTAACAGATATTTAAAAGCTAACACTGAGAAGACCTAGTGACTAGACCTCAGGGGAGAAGATAAGGGAAGAAAAGAGTATAATATAATGTTCAAGTTCATAACTTCAGCCCCGGGGTGAGAAAGAACACAAACTTTCCTAAAAGTCTTTGAGTACGTGGTAGGCTCTTGAACATGAGAAGTAAAAGGAATTCTTGCCTGAAGGCAAAGAGACATGGGCAGTGTCGCCCTCACTGTATCATTTTCCCATTCAGGAATCTAGAACAGTTGCCATAGCCTACCACATCAAGTCAAAAATATATTTTCTGTCATATGTCTGTCTCCATTTTCTAGACCTCTCATTCATATTTCCATCTGCACCCTCAGCTCTAATACTAGATACATGTTTAAAAAAATCATCTTAAAAGAGGTATACCAACCTTCTAATCAGTTTCTTTATTAGCAACACTCAAAAACTAAGGAACTTATTCACAATCAGAGCTCAGCATCAGAATCACCTGTGGAGTCTAAAATGAAATGAGCCCGAGCCTCACTGCTAGATTTTGCTTTTATAGGGGCCAATCATCTGTAGTTTTAAAAAGCTTCCTTCATGCCTGCGGAAGGGTCCCGGGTACATGCCCAGATTGCAGGCTCAATCTCCAGTAGGAGGTGTGCAGGAGGCAGCCAATCAATGATTTTCTTTTATCAATGATGTTTCTATCTTCTCCCTCTTCCTTTCTCTCTGAACTCAATAAAAATATATATTAAAAAAGAAAAAAACCCAAACAACTGAGTACATGCCACACAGACTGTTTTGAAAGGTCAAAACATCACCTAATTTACAAACAAAATGATTAAACATTCACACAATCACTTACCCAAGACTCATGGTATAAAACTGTTAGCAGATACATTGCATAATCATAATTCTGCCTCTTTAAAGGGCACCTTTAAAAGAGAGAACAGGAGGAAGTGAAAATTCTTAAAATTCAGTACACAGAATTATTTGCAAAATATATAAATACTACATATAAAAGAATAACTTACATTCAGATATTCCTTACCTGCTTTATAAAAATTGTTCTTAGAATAAGAATAATCTATGTAATTATTCTTATTTGTGTGTCAGGCTACTTCCCACCCCCAAGCTGCCCTCTCATATGTGTGTCAGGCTACTTCCCACCCTCAAGCAGGATATAAGACCTAAGTGATTGACACTTCCAAATGCTCTGAAACTGACAGGAAGGGGGAGAAGATAGCTGCCCAACTGCTTTCTCTAAAAGCAGGTCTTTTATATTTTGACATAATTTATAAGTAACCATTTAGTAAAATCATAACAATAATCTTTCTTTACCTCAAGTGACTTAATTTATACATTTATATAAAATAAATTTAATGCTATTTTTTATGAATTCTATGCTAGCACTAAAATTCTGCTTATTTACACAAGTACCTTGATAAATTAAATTTCAAGTTAATTTAATAATTTTAATTGTGAACTATGATATTTTTATATACTTTGACTTTGTAAAAACCTGTTTAAGCATTAATTGCTAGCAAATTATACTTTTGTTTTCTTCTAATCTCTTATCTGAGTTTTATATACATGGATGTATTGAAATCAAGGTTAAAAATCACAACAAATAATTTAACTCATCAGGCAAGCCTCTCCATGTATACAAAGATACCACAGTAATAGTAGGCTAGTGTGAGGACATTAAAAATATAGACTAGACAACTTCTCTTGACCTAACAAAGCTAATATAAATTGATATAAAAGACTATCCTTATTTTCAATGTAATTTCTTTAAAAAGGACTGCCAGGGTATGGGAGAACAATAAAGCAACACATGGCCGATGGACTGAACTTTTCTTTCTTTTACCTGTCTGTTTTGATGGTAAGCACATCTGTGGTCTTGCAGTATCGCTCTCCTACAAGTTTAATAAGTTTCTTCTTTGCATGATCATCTAAATTCAAACTGGAAAGTTTAACCTTAAAAATACAAGAAAAAAGTTATTTGAAAAAGGTTATTTCATATACTTAGTTTAATGAAAAAGCAGTATTAACATTATTTAAATTAACATTAAAATGAGCAAAAGGAATCCTTTTCAAACTCCTTTCTATACAGAGTTAGCAACAGCATGCATTATGAAGCCTGATCTTACTCATGGAAGAAAAGGGGGAAGCAAACTGTTTGGTGATCATTGAAAGTTCTGGGCATTAGTACCTTTCCTGAAAGAATCAATGGCATGTCTCTTAAATAAATAAAATTAGGCTGCTTATGAGCAGCATTAACTAATAGAATTAAACTGAATTAGTATTAGTAAAGTTGAAATATAAGGAATAAATTGATAAAACACAAGGAATTTCTAGCATACAATTATGAGACCCCCTATCATTCCAACTAGTTTAGGGGCATTTATTTTAAAAGCTACAGATCTCTCATGAAGGGAGCAAAGGATCAAAACATTTGAAATGACATAGCTCATTATTTCTCAAAATAACAATACTAGCCCCACAGACTTCTAAGAATTATTTCTTTAAAAAGACTGTCTATTGAATACATTCAGGAAATGTTGAGTTAGATTGGATTCCCTAGAGCAGGATTTCTTAGAGGAGGTAATATGCTAATAAACATTCTGAAATTTCAAGATGCAGGGTTGTTATGTAATGAATAGAGGCCCGATACACGAAGATTCGTGCAAGAATGAGCCTTCCTTCCCCTGGCTGCCGGCACCGCCTTCCTGCTCTGGCCCAGAGCCGCCTTTCCATGCTGCCCAGAGGCCTGGAGTGGCTGGGGTGGTGCAGAAGGCCAGCGTCGTTGCCATGGCCTTCCGCCCTGCCCCCAGCCACTCAGTGCCTGTGTATGTAAATTAACCCACCATCTTTGTTGGGTTAATTTGCATACCCACTCCTGATTGGCTGGTGGGCGTCAGGAGGTACAATTAGCATGTTACTCTTTTACTAGGTAGATTCCCACATTTATTTGACCTCAGATTCTACTTTTTAAGGGACAGTTCATGGAATTAGTCTTCCTTAAAACATACTTTGGCAAATGATAAATTAAATGAATATACTCATTAATTTGCAGAAAATTATGGCATGGCTGAAGGTATTATCTAGAGATGAACAGGCTTGACATAGGAGAATAAGTTAGACACTAGAATACAGTTAAATAGGGTAAACTACAGATTATTTTTCCATGGAGAACACTAAGAATTAGAAAGAGTCATAACTGAATGAAGAAGAAAAAAGGCTAAATAATAAATAAGATTTTGAAATCCCATCTATTTCTTTTCTCTAACTTCCATAACCCTACACTTCCCTCAGGACACCACAGCGGAAGAGCTTATTTACTTTTCCATTTTTCCCACTAGACTGCAAACTCTTGAGGGTAAGAATGATGTCTGTCTTGTTCTTGGCAATGGCCTACCCCTTAAAAAGCATGCAACACATATTTGCTGAATGAATACATAAGTGAAAACAGGAGAGAGTATACTGTTTTTTTAAGCACTGTGAATTTTTATTTGAACTAGAGAAAACAGAAAACAAGTAAATGCAAATGCAGTCTTAAAAGAATACTGATTATTAAATATCAATCCAATAGAATAGTTATATGTTGAAGACAATGTGAACTTCCATAGTCTCCTGGAAAGAATATGTATCAACAACCAGGTTATCAGCTTGATTGGTAAAATAAGCAATTTTATGCTGATTATTAAAAATATGGAAAATTATTTATAAGAAAACCATAAAATGGACCTACATTATGATCATAATTATGAAAATATATGCACATATGTATAGATACAGTAGAAAGAAATGGTTTTTACATTAGGATAGTGAGAATGTAGAGATTTTTTCCCCTTTTAAAACTCCCTTCAATGAAATCATGTTTAATAATAAATTTTAAAAACATTTATAAAATTTAAGTGTTCCAGCTTTTCATATGAGTAGTCAAAAAATGGCAGCAATGTTGATCATTATTGTAACAACTGCTTTAAAACTTGTTTACATTAACATTTTAATGTTCAAAAATTATATAGAGTTTATGCTAGAAACTCATGAACATTTCAGACACAGCTGTGTGGTACACTCACGCCACCTGCTAGCACTCAAAGGCACTGCAAAACTGGAGTCTAACTGGATAATGATCTGATTTTGAAGTTGAGTGGCATCTGTCATTATTATTTTTTCCAAAATTCAAAAGAATCTTTAGGCCTTTCTTTTTCTCAAGTTGCTATACTTTAAAGAATCAATATTGTACTATTAACATTATAACCAAAATAATGTTGACATTTAATATAGGAGGCTGTGGTTATTACATATGTATGTTTCTTCAAATGCTCATATTTAAAAGCGCTATATTAATTGAGCAATGCCTAAGTGTGCAAAATAGTTTTTCTATTTATAAGAATAGTGCAGCTAGTTAAAGAACTCTGGTATTACACAAAAGACAAGAATTGTGTTTGATTTTTAGATTTGCTACTTATTGGCTAACTGACTTGAAACAATTCATCTGATTTTCCTGTTTCCTCATTTATAAAACAGAAAGGATCCAGAATTTTTGTTAGGAATAAGTCAGATTAAATAAAAGAAAGGACTTTTGTAAAGAATATGATTGATTTCAGAGAGGGAGAGGGAGAGATAGATGCATCAATTATGAGAATCACTGATTAGCTGCCTCTTGCATGCCCCCTACTGGGAATCGAGCCCACATTTTTCCAACACTCTATCCACTGAGCAAAAACCAGCTAGGGCAAAGAAAGCACTTTTTAAGTAAAGTCCTATACCAATATTAAGTTAGTTTTAATTCTGAACTACTTTTAAAATATCAATAAATATGTACCATCTTTCTCTGAATTAAAAAATTTGAGTATCTCTAAATAATATTTGATTACCTTCACATGAGTCAGGAGGAGAGGACATAAGGGAGCATGATATGATATAAGTGGTATCTGGTGGCATACTTCAAATAAAGCAGTGAGGTTATTGTTTTGTGCAATAACATAAGCAAACTTAAACTAGAAGGAAATTTAGATGTCTATTTTAGTACTGAAGACTAAGGCCCACAGAAAGTAAGGTGAAACTTAATTTCCTGACTCTTAGTTCAGAGATTCTTTTATCATATAATACAGAGCTCAACAGCTATTTATTGTTGTTGGTGTTATTATTATTAAGAGGAGTAACGTTTATGAAGTTCTTAAAAATGTATCAGGTATCATCACTCCACAGGCACTTTATATTAATCTGTCAGCAAAAGGAATGATGTCAGCAGAGTAGAATTTTAAGTTTTCTCTTTTCCTTTTGCTTATCTACACTTTCCAAAATGTATACAATATATATTGTCTTCTGTGATTATAAAATATTTTCAATTTCTCTAAATGCATAAATAAACTGCTATGACATTTACATTAACTATGGAATAAAAAAGGCTGAAACGCTTCATAAATTCTTTTCATAAAGATGGCATGACCCTGATACCAAAACCTAGCAAAAAAAAAAAAAAAAAGGGGGTTAAATTACAAGTCAATCACAGCTGTATCACTAAAAAAATTACAGTCTATTTGTTAGCATATAATGTAAAAATGGTTGCAGAGATTTTTAACAAATTTTTGCTATACTTAGAATGCTCTGTTTAAAATACAGAATACATGAATAAATAAATGGAAAATAGACAAATTTCCCATATAGAAGAATTCCAAATAATTTATGTGATATTTTTCCCTCAAGAAGGTGGAACATCACTCCCAATTCCTTAAGTGTGGGCTGTGAAAAGTGACTTCCTTTGAAAGAGTACAGTATGGAAAGGAAGAAAGAAATAGTAATTTTATAGAGGAAAAAACTGGCAAATACGATCGCAGCCAGGTGATCTAGGCTAAGACATGGGAAGAGCCTACACCCTTGCTACCATGTGATGAGAATGGCAATTTTTTCTGTGATTTTCTTCCCTAAAACACATACCAGTCTAACTATGAGAAAAAAGATTAACAAATCTCAATGGAAGTCATTCCAGAAAACTAGTATTTTTCCCAATTGTCCATGTCATTAAAAACAAGAAAATTCTGAGAAACCATTACAGCCAACACAAAAACTAAATGTAATGTGGTACTCCAGATGGGATTATAAACAGAAACAGAACATTAGGAAAAAAGTAAAGAAATGCAAATAAAGTATGGAATTAAAGAAGAATGTGTCAAAATTGACTAATTAGTTGTAATGAATATACCATAGTAATGTAAGATGATAACAGGAGAAACTTGATGCGAAATATAGGGGAACTCTGTACTATCCTTGAAACTTTTCTGTAAGTCTGAAACTTTTCTGTAAGTCTAAAGCTATTCTAAAATAAAAAATTTAATTTAAAAAAGGTACATCGGGTAACTGCCCCATGTGAAAAAGATGTGTTGTGAATATCAAGACTCCTTTAACGAAGGGAACTAATGGTGGTTTCAAGTATAACTTAGAAGTTACTAGAGCAGAGACTTGCAACTGCCTTGGCATATGGCATTCCCTTGGTGAATGAGGGCAGGGAGTTGATGTTTCTCCAAAGCCATATGAGATAAGCACAAATGATCCTAAATAAAATACTAACAAAGCAAATCAGTGGTAGAGTAAAAGAATGATATACCATAAATTGATCAGGGTTCAGTAATTGAAAATCTATTAATATAATTCATTACTTCAATAATTCAAGAGAGATCATTCCAAAACTGCTAGTGAACTAGAAATAAGATACATCATTAACATAATAGACGCTATTATCTCAAACTGAAACCCAATCTCACACCTAGAGAACAAATACCAGAGACACACCCATTAAAAGTTAGAACCGCACAAGGGACTACAGGAACACTGTTTGATATTTTATCTAATGCAAAAGACAAAAAGAGAAAAATCAAACTCTAGATATTTAAAAAGAGAACTAAAAATACCATTATTTATCATTTATTTCCTAAAAACTTTCCAAAAGAATAAACTAAAAAGTCCTAGCACCCAGATTCTGGTCTCTAAACACTAATGTCCACTAAAAGATATCAGAGCTCCTTGGAGAAATAGCTAAATCAGGTCTAGGACAAGAAATACATGAAGTGAGTTGGGGTCCTTTTGTTGTGTCATAATGCAAGGAAATGTTCCCATGCAAATGGGATTATAAAAAAGGACACAGGAACCAACTTAAAAGAGTTACCACAGGCCAAAGTTAGGATAGACCCTGAACATTGAAAAGAGTAATGGTTTTACTTAATCAAAACTTACTGAACATATCCACCTATTCAAGAGAAAAGCAAAAAAACAGGTAACTTCACAATGGGAAGATCAGGTTGTCAGCCTCTTAGCCAAGTGATCAGTTTTAGCATATTAAGAATGAGGCAACCAAACATTGTGCCCTCTCATGTACTACAATATAAAATACATGGCAACATCTACCAAGTGTCCCCATCAAAATATCTTACTGTACTCTAATCAGTTCCTTACATCTAACTTCCACTTATATGAAGTATAAGAGATAGAGAAATAAAGTAAATGACATTAGGACACATTCAGACAAACTGAGGTAGGAAATGCTACAGGATAAAATACTTTATCTCTTTAACAAGTCTATGCCATGGGAGAATGAGGAGTAAAAAGAGTAGGAAGGTCCTTTGCTGTTGGAGATTTAAAAAGACATAAGAAACATGACAGGCAAATGTATTAATCTTTGACTGGATTCTGATTTAAACAAAAGCTATTAAAAACATTCTGGTGAGACTATTTGGGAAATCTGAGTGTGGAGTCGATATTTTAAATAATATTAAGTAACTACTCTAACTTTTGTTAGCTGTACTAATTATATTGCAATTATGTAAGAAAATCTTTTTCATTTATAGAGATAACACTGAAGTATTTTAGTGTAGTAGTAATTTTAAAGAAACACTTAAACCAAAAACACAAAAACATACATACACATGTATTTTAGTACATGAAGCACTCGATATTTTGAATTTGTCAAAAGGTGCCATGTGTGTTTATTATACTACTCTATGTCTCCATACATTAAAAATTTTATATAATAAAAGGTTAAAAAACAGAACTTGGCAAAGTAGAGAAGTGAAAAGTTAAAAAACAAGCTATGCCATTTTTTTATAAGGGTGACAAGATAGTTCAATGAGGAAAGAATCATCTTTTCAACAAACAGTGCTAAGACAGATGAAAATCTACATGCAAAAAGAAAAAAAAGTATCATTGGTTGAACATCAACTTATAAACCAGCAGGTCAGGGTTCAATTCCCAGTCAGGGCACATGCCCAAGTTGCAAGCTCCATCCCCAGTGTGGGGCGTGCAGGAGGCATCTGATCGATGATTCTCTTTCATCATTGATGTTTCTATCTCTCTCTCCCTCTCCTTTCCTCTTTGAAATAAAAATGTATTTTAAAAATATTATAACAAAAAATGGACCCCTACTTTACACCATATACAAAAATTAATTTAAAGTAATTCATATACCTAAATGTAAGAGAAAAACTATAAAATTCTTAGAAGAAAACATTGGACTCAATCTTCATGACTCTGAATTATACAACGGTTTCTTACATATGGCACTAAAAGCACGACACCAAAAAAATAATACATACACTAGACTTCATAAAAATAGAAACTTATGTTCTTAAAAAGACACCACCAAGAATGTGAGATGACAGTCCATGGAATGGGAGAAAATATCTGCAAGATATATGTCTAATAAAGAACTGGTATCCAGAATATATAAAAAACACACTGAACAATGAAAACAAAAATTACTCAATTAAAAAATGGGCAAAGGATTTAAATAGCATTTCTCCAAAGAAGATGTACAAATGGTCAATAAGCATGAAAAAAATGCTCAACATCATTAGTTATTAGGGAAATGCAAACCAAAATCATATTGTATGATTCAATTATATGAAATGTCAAGAGTAGGCAAATCCACAGGGACAGAAAGTACATTAGTAGTTAACAGGGTCTTGGGGGTGGGGAAGAAGTGATGAAAATTATGGTGATGAAAATTTCTGTTAGGCGGTGGTGATGGTTGCACAACTCTGTGAATATACTAAAAACCACTGAGTTGTACACTTTAAAAAGGTAAAGTCCATAGTACGTGAGTTATATCTCAAATAAGCTGCTAATAAAAAGAAAAATGTAGTATAAAAAGTCAAAACACCATCAAAACAGGCAAATGACCCCCAAAAAAATCTTTCACAAAGGAATAACTGCTTACCCTCATTAGAATTCAGACACAAATTTTAAATAAAAGATATGTATTTTTTACCTATAAAATTGATAGGTAATAATAATACCTAGATTGGTGGGAGTAACAAAAAAACAGGCTTTCTCACAACCTGCTCGTGTTATATTTGTTACATTTCCTGTAGTAATTTACAATATATAATCAAAAAAACTTTTACAATATATATCAAAACCAGCCTAAAGGTCCCATAATAGGGATAATTTAAACAAATTATGATAGATCTATGCTGTGAAATTACTTGTTTGTATCTCCCATTTCAGTCTCAGAAAAAGGACCATGTCTGTTAAATCAACACTATACTCCAGCTTCAAACACTATCTTGGTATACAACATATGCTATCTTATGTAGTTATCCTATATAATAAAAGTGTAATATGCAAACAACCGAACAGTGGAACGACCGGTCAGCAGGGAGCGAGGCCAGTGAGCAGGTGACACCAGGCCAGCCAAGGCACGTGCCAGCGGAGAAAGGGGATGGAGATGGTGGGGAAGGGGGGGGAAGAGTAGGGGCACAGAGGGGCAATGCGGGGGGTGGGGCCGACCACTTGCCAGCCAGTGCTGTCCCCTGATCGGCCTGCCCAGTCGCCTCCTACAGAGGGAGGCCAGACTGCAGCTTAGGCCTGCTCCAGGAGCAGGCCTAAGCCATCAGTTGGACAACCCCTGAGGACTCCTGGACTGCAAGAGGGCACAGGCCGGGCTGAGAGACCCTCCCAAATGCACGAATTTTCATGCACTAGGCCTCTAGTTAAATATAAAAGAATTTTTAATATCTTTGGGAAATTTTAAATTCATATTACTAAATGAAAAATACGTATCATCCCATTAATATACAAAAGGTGGATTGCACATACACTAAATTGAGCTCTCACAGTCAACAGTGGTTATTTATAAGTAGTGGAATTACAGGTAATTTTATTTTATACTTCAAACACTATTATATTGTTTAAATTTTCTATAATAAATAAGTATCAGTTTTAACCATCTCTTACCCTTAAGGTTACTACTCGTGCTTTGGGGTTTCGAATAGATGGTCCTGCTGAAACATAATCAGCTGTGTCAATTTCAATTGGAAAATGCTTCTCACATTTTTCATCACTGTCTAGTGCAGCTGGCCACTCAGTGCAGAAATCTGAAAATTAAAAAAATTATCTCAATTATAATTTTGCAAGTAAATTCTCATTGATATGCATGCTACCAGACAAAACCAAATTACTGAGCAAGATCACTCTCAGTTTACACGAAATGGAAGAACAGATTCTACTCTGGACTTCATAGATGTATCATCAACTCTCATCCCTTTTCTTCTTAGGTGAATCATATTAGGGAATTTAATTAAGAGAATGATGTGAATAGTTCAGGTTTGGTGGGGAGCAGTTTGTTGAGTTAAAAGGGAACTGTGACTTGATGAAAGCTTATTATAGCTTTGCACACACCTGTTTTAATTCCTCCTCACCAACTAACACCATACAGTTCAGAGGGCCCAGAGCAATACTGTTTTTGAAAAGGCAATAGATAATATTATTCACTTCCAAATGAAGATTACTAAAGATAGCTGAAGGGAATTAAAAGAAGCTCTGAAAAAGCTCTAAGAGAAAACCAAGATATGGTCAACAGTCTTTCAGATATTGAGTTGAATAGGGCCTGTTTTATCCAAAAGCCTAGGTCATCCTTAAATGGGTCCTTATTGCAATTCATGTTTCTTCTATGTGATTTCTGAGCCACTGTGACTAAATGTTAACAGGTACAGACTTGTCCTCATTTTCAGGCAAAACAGCTAGCCTAGAGAGGAGGTGGAATTGGGTCTGAGACCTGGGTCACAATAAGAAATTCTAAGTGGGAACATGACCCACTATCTACCTCCACAACACAGAGGTATAAACTCGGGCATCAACTAAGGAGGAAAAAACGAAACAACAACCTTAGAAGGAAAGGAAATAGCTCCCAGCTTCTCACAGCTTTCAGTAATGAGGGACTCCTCAGGTAGGTAGTGGATTTCATTTTGCCCTATTCCTATTAAGTTAGGTGATAGAGGGAGGGCACAAGCTTGGGATGAAAACTCCAGGCACTATCAGGTTCCCCTCAATGGAAATCTCATTCCTTAAACAGCCTCATTCTAAGAATAGCTAAAAGTAGTTGGTTCCACAGGTCAAACATATTAGACCTCAGAGATCCCTGCTTTCTCCATAAAAGCAGGACTGCAAGAGAGACTGGTCACAATCATAGGCAGACATGGGAGCTCTTCTAGATGATGGTCTAAGGAACAGTGAAAGGTACTTTGCCAACACTTTCCCCAAGCTCACAATTTTCTTAGAGTAGGTATTTTATTTAGCCCCCTTTTAGACTTTAATATCAGAGTCAGTAAAAGGTCATTTTTTAGAGAGACTGTCCAAGATCTGGGACTAACTATATGTTAGCAAATAAGTGTATACAGCTCATACTATTCCCTAAACACCCTGTTTAAGAGAAATCAATATTCAGACACCTGGAAGGGAAAAAATATCTTTGCAATTAAGAACAATTTGAGCCCTAGCCAGTTTGGCTCAGTGGAGAGTGTCAGCCTGCAGATTGAAGGGTCCCAGGTTTGATTCCGATCCAGGGCACGTACCTCTGTTGCAGGCTCCTGGCCCTGGTTGGGGGCATGCGGGAGGCAACCAATCAATGTCTCTCTAACATTGGTGTTTCTCTCTGTCTCTCACTCTCCTTTCCACTCTATCTAAAAACCAATGAAAATATCCTTGGGTGAGGATTAAAACAAAAATAAAGAACAATTTGACATTTAAACAAAATGAATAAGATTACTGAGGTAATTTCATTCCTATCATGGACTAATGCCAACACCTACACTACAAGATGCAACACTGCCAAGCAAATACTTAATAAGAAAGACTAGTTTGGGGAATTTTATGGGTTTCTGAGTTTGTACTGAATCTTTTTTAAAAACTCTGAGTAAGTCATTTCAATCACCAGATGATAATTACAGCCTTTATATTAAATGACCTGATTACATGTTTAAAAGAATGCAGCCAACTGGAAAGTAACTAATAGGCCTCTATTAGCCTTTATTCATCTGATAGGTAGAGTAATGACTAGACTTCAGGAAACGTTGGTTTTTTTACTTAACTTCTGCCACTGATTATTAAAATTTTGGTAAATTACCTAACTTTCCTGTACTTCAGATTTTCCATCTGCAAGTTAGATATAAAATCTAAACTGACCTACTTTGAAAGAAAACTGAGAAGAAATATTTGAAAAGCCTTTGAGTTATTTGGAAGATACAATCTATATCCAGAAGCTGGCAGAAGTATAAAGGCAAAATTAAGGAAAGATTAAAACACTCAAAAGCACTGTAAAATACAATGCTACTCTTCCGAATGTGCTGTACGAAAGCCTTACATTTAAAAACTATATAGCACTTTAGAAATATCTCATTACAACGATCAGTCTCCAAATTATAAATGCACACTTAAAAATGTTTTAAAAAATTGCAATTTATCAGTGTAATGCATTTGTCACCTGGACTTAGAAAGGATTCAAAAAGTGATATATGATTTGTTCTAATGAGCACAAATTTGTGTCAGTCACTAATGGATACAGAAACATATAACCTAAAGGGATTGAAAATCACTCTAATGTCCCAAAACTGAACACTATATAAATGAGAGGAGATAGAAGAGATTTTCTTTCTTCCCTCACCTCAAGAGCAAGATAATTATTCCTACTTTTCAAGACCTCTTTATCTGTCCTTCCTAATATATTTTTTTTAAAAATATATTTTTATTGATTTTAGAGAGGAAGAGAGAGGGAGGGAGAGAGCAACATCTATGATGAGAGAGAATCATTGATCGGCTGCCTTGTGCACACCTCCTATTGGGGATCCAGCCCACAACCCAGGCATGTGCTCTTCACTGGAATCGAACCAGGGCCCCTTCAATCCTTAGGCTGATGCTCTATCCACTGAACCATACCAGCTAGGGCACAAAGGTACTAACTATTAAATTAAACTACACATTCAATCACTAATAGTCGTGAACCTAAAACAATTCAAATTTGCTTATTCTAGATATAGTCCAATGTAAATGAGATAAGAAATTAGAATATGTACTTTTATGAGAGCATACATAAAACCATGAGCAAAAAAAAAAAAAAAAAAAACACACACAAAAAAACAAGTTCTTTGTCCTTAGCTTCATGCATGTGGAAGATACAGTTTCAGGTGTTACATTCAAGTCTTCAATTCATTTTGAGTTGATTTTCCTGTTAGGTGTAAGATAGGGTCCAGTTTTCTTAACATCGTTTATTGAAGAAACTATCCTTTTCCTGTTGTATATTCTTGGTCCCTTTGTCATAAAAATTAATTGACCATACATGAGTGGGTTTATTTCTGGGCTCTTCATTCTGTTCCAAAAATCTGTTTATACCAGTAACAAACATACTGTTTTAATTACAACTTTGTAATACAATTTGAAATCTTTGTTCTTCTTAATGTTGCTTTGGTTATTCAGGTTCTTTTATGGTTCCACACAAATTTTAGTATTGTTTATTTCTATTTCTGTGAAAAATGCCATTGGAATTTTTATAGGAATTACACTGAATCTATAGAGACAGTATGGGCATTTTAACAATATTAATTCTTCCAATCCCAGAGCACAAACTATCTTCCCATTTATTTGTTTCTTCTTCACTTTCTTTCATATTGGTGCATAGATCTTTCACTTCCTTGATTATTTCTAAGTGTTTTATTTTTTATGTAAATGAGATTTTCTTAATTTCTGACAATTCATTATTAGTATATAGAAACACAATTGATTTTGTATCCTGTGACTTTACTGAATTTATTAGTTCTAACAGTTTTTGGGTGAAGTCTTTAGGGTTTTCTATATACAATATCATGTAACCTACAATTAGAGACAATTTTACTTCTTTTATAATTCGGATGTCTTTCTTTTTCTTATCTAAATGCTCTGGCTAAAACTTCTATGTTGAATAAAAATGACTTGTCCTTGTATTGTCCTGAACTTAGAAAAAATGCTTTCAGCTTTTTACTCAAGAGTATAGTATCAGTTGTGCCTTCATTATGTTGAAGTATATAGTTTGTTGAGAATCTTTCTCATCAAAGGATGTTGAATTTAATCAAATGCTTTTCCTACATCTATTGAAATAATTATATAATTTTTATCCTTTATTTAGTTAATGTGGTATTATCACACTGATTTGCAGATGCTGAACCATCTTTCCATCCCTGGAATATATCCCACTAAATCACGGTGTATGAGCCTTTTAATGTACTGTTGAATTCAGTGTGCTACTATTTTGTTGAGGACTTTTGCATCTATATTCATCAGAGATATTGGCTTGTAATTTTCTTTCTTGCAGAGTTCTTGTCTGGCTTTGGTGTCAGGTAATGCTGGCCTTGTAAAATGGATTTGAAAGTGTTCCCACCTCTTCTATATTTTGGAAGAGTTTGAGAAGAATTGGTATTAATTCTTGTTTAAATGTTTAGAATTCACCAATAAAGCTATCGGGTTCTGGACTTTTCTTTGTTGGAAGGGTTTTGATTTCTGGTTCAATCTTCCTACTAGTAATCAGTCTGTTCAGACTTTCTACTTCATCATGGTTCACTCATGGTAGTTTAAATGTTTCTAGGAATTTATTCATTTCTTCTACATTTTCCAATTTGTTGGTGTATAATTAATTATTCATAGTAGTCTTTTATGATCCTTTGTAGTACTATGTTATCAGTTAAAATGTTTCCACTTTCATTTATAAATTTATTTTATTTGAGTCCTTTCTCTTTTGTTCTTGGTGAGTCTAGCTTACGCTTGCGTATTTTGTTTATCCTTTCAAAAAACCCAGCTTTAGTTTCATTTATCTTTTCTATTGTGTTTTTTAGTCTC
This sequence comes from Corynorhinus townsendii, assembly GCA_026230045.1. Taxonomy (NCBI): domain Eukaryota; kingdom Metazoa; phylum Chordata; class Mammalia; order Chiroptera; family Vespertilionidae; genus Corynorhinus; species Corynorhinus townsendii. The sequence continues at coordinate 183,181,785 of JAPDVU010000003.1, forward strand.
TATTTCACTTCTTTCCATTCTGATCTTTGTTATTTCCTTTCTTCTACTAACTTTGGGCTTAGTTTGTCTTTCTTTTTTTAGTTCCTTAAGGTGTAAAGTTAGGTTATTTGAGATTTTTCTTATTTCTTAATCTAGGCATTTATTGCTATAAACTTTCCTCTTAGAACTGCTCTTGCTAAATCTCATCAGGCTTGGTATGTTGTGTTTCCATTTTCATTTTTCTTTTGATTTCTTCTTTGACCCACTGTTTGTTCAGGGCATGTTGTTTAATCTCCATGTAGTTTGAATTTTCCAGTTTTCTTCTTGTAATTGATTTCTAGTTTCATACCACTATTGTCAGAGAAATTGCTTGATATGATCTTAATCTTCTTAAGTTATTAAGACTTGTTTTGTGACCTAAAATCATCTATTCTGGAGAATTTTTCCTGTGCATTTGAGGAGAAAGTGTATTCAGCTGCTATTGAATGGCGTGTTCCATAAATGTTAAGTCCACCTGATCTAATGTGTAGTTTAAGTCCAACATTTCCTTATTTTCTTCTGTCTGGATGACCTATCTATTGTTGAAAGTAGGGTAGTGAAGTCCCCTACTATTATTGTATTGCTGTCTATTTCACCCTTCAGTTCTGTTAATACTGCTTTACATATTTAGGTGCTCCAATGTTGGGTGCATAAATATTTACATTGTATCCTCTTGATGAATCAACCCTTTTATCATTAGAAATGAGATTCTTAATTTTGTGTTCAAAGTCAATTATGTTACAAAATAACCACTTACCTTTAAGAGCTTCACAATGCCTTTTAATTGCTACAGGAGTCAAATGCAAAAAATTGGGGATCTAAAGTAGAGAAATTTAAAGGATAAATTAGCTTACTGTCTTAAAAACATGAAAAAAGATAATTTGCTCATACACCTAAATTATAAGCTCAACAAGCCTTATAATAAATAAAATGAGGTAGTTTCTTACAATATTAATTGTCACAGGTGCTGTGAATTCAAGAAATAAATTCCTGCCTTAGCCAGTTCTGCTCAGTGGTTAGAATGTTGGCCTGTGGACTGAAGGATCTGGGGTTCAATTCTGGTAAAGGGCATATACCTCCGTTGCAGGTTCAATCCCTGGCTCAGGTCAGGGCACATGCAAGAGAACCAAAGGATGTGTCTCACATTAATGTTTCTCTCTCTCTATCTCTCCCCCTCCCTTCCACTCTCTAAAAATCAATGGAAAAAATATCCTCAGGTGAAGATTAACCAACAATAACAAAAAGGAAATTCCTTGATATATAGATTCAGTACCAAGTATTTTAAAATGACAACAGTGGAAAAAATTAACATCATTTATATAGTATTCTTCCTGCCATGAATCTACAGGTGTACATATTTCCCTCATAGAACTGAAAGAACACGGATTATTATTTAATCATCCTAATTCCCTGGGATTACATAGCACTGTGATACATTTTCCACTTTGTACTTAATAGACATTTTAGAACTGAATGAATAAATGAAGCTAGCAAACCTTAACCAAACAAATTTAATGAAGTTGGAAATATATACTATATGATGATTAAGAGCCCACCTAATCATTCACAGGACCAATTAGAAGTTCGGGAAAAGTCAGAGATTTAATTCCTTCAAATAAATAATTATATTTACTATATATTTCTTGAATAATGTTAAGCAATTTAAGAGAAATTTTAGTTAAACAGACTCATTTGGAAAAAAAGATTTGAATAAGCAGAAAGTTACTTCAAACATTATGCATAGAATCTTAAGTGTTGATCAGAAAATGTTTATTTTAATCAAGAGAAAATAGTCAATGAAAATTGGGACTATGGAGTAGGTGGCTTCATTTTTCTATACTTTTATTTTTAAAACAAAAAAATATAATCTTAAAATCATAAAAGGAAAAAAATAACAGCTAATGCTTACATAACATTTATGTAGGTACTGTTCTTTTTTTTTTTAATATATTTTTATTGATTTTTTTTTACAGAGAGGAAGGGAGAGAGATAGAGAGTTAGAAACATCGATGAGAGAGAAACATCGATCAGCTGCCTCCTGCATGCCCCTACTGGGGATGTGCCCGCAACCCAGGTACATGCCCTTGACCAGAATTGAACCTGGGACCTTTCAGTCCGCCGGCTGACGCTCTATCCACCGAGCCAAACCGGTTTCAGCTATATAGGTACTGTTCTATGCACTTTGCATATATTAGCTCAGTTAATAAACTTATCTAATGGCACTCACTAGAAGTGAACCACTTCACTGGATGAAGTATACAGGTGATTCTTAAAAGGGATGGTATACATTAAATGTTTGGATTCTTATGTTTATTAAAATGCCATTCACAATCAGTAGCATTATTACAAACATATTGCTACCCTTTCTCACCAATGATTATTTTCCGAAGACTTTTCTTTAAACTAAATTCACTTCTCTTTCATTAGAAGGAAACATTTGTTTCTGCAATGTTTGTTTTCTTAAAACATTCCCATTTCCAAATTTCATTTACCCCTGCATTCAGTAGCAGATAACCTCTTCTCCATATTACCATCTCATTTTTCACCATCACCTTTCATCAAAATTTTTTTTTGTTTTTCAGAAAGACTCTCATTTAATGGAAAAGTTTGTTAATGATAATTCCATGGTATGTAAAAGGAAACAATCTAAGATATGCATTCCCAGACTAAGCATACTTATATCTTCTTTAAAAACTTAGTTTATATATTACTGTGGATGCTACCAAATGAAACATTTAATATGACCTATTTTGCTTCAAGCAGTAAACTTTAAGGACAGTAACAATAATATTAAATAATATTCTGCCTTTTTGAACAGAAAAAGTGAAACCTTCACCCCAACCCCCAGTTCTCAATCTCAAATTAGATTATTTCACTTAGTTCCATTTGAAAGGTACAATACAGAAAAGATACAATCTATACTAATAAAAGGGTAATATGCTAATTAGAATGGACGTCTTCTGGACAAAGCCACAGTGGCGGAGGCCAAGGCAGAGGCCATTAGGGGCGATCAGGTTGGCAGGGGAGAGCAATCAGGGGTAATCAGGCCGGCAGGAGCAGGCAGGCAGGTGAGCAGTTATGAGCCAAACGTCCCAGATTGCAAGGGATGTCCAACTGCCAGTTTAGGCCCATGGGATCAGGCCGAAACTAGCAATCGGACATCCCCTGAGGGGTCCCAGATTGGAGAGGGTGCAGGCTGGGCTGAGGGACCCCGCCGCCCCCCCCGCATGAGTTTCGTGCACCGGGCCTCTAGTAGAAAAGAAAAAGCCAAAGGGAAACCATAGAACCAATTAATGGCATTCTTTTTTTTTTTTAAATCCTCACCCCAGGATATTTTTCCACTAGAGGCCTGGTGCACAAAATTTGTGCACTTGCGGGGGGCGGTCCCTCAGCCCAGCCTGCGCCCTCTTGCATCTGGGAGCCCTCAGGGGACGTCCAACTGATGGCTTAAGCAGTCAGTCAGATATCCTTAGCACTGCCGCAGAGGCGGGAGAGGCTTTTGCCACCGCTGCTGCGCTCACCAGCCATGTTCTGGCTGAGTGGCACTCCCCTTGTGGGAGCACACTGACCACAAGGGAACAGCTCCTGTGTTGAGCATCTGCCCCCTGGTGGTCAGTGCGTTGTCATAATGACTGGTCATTCCACAGTTTGGTTGATTTGCATATTAGTCTTTTATTATATAGGATTGCTTTTTAGAGGGAGTGGGAGGGAGGGGGAGAGACAGAGAGAAAGAAAACATTGATATTAGAGAGACACATCCATTGGTTGCCGTCTGTACCTACCCCAACCTGGGGTCAAGGATCCAGCCTGCAGCCTGCAACTGAGGTACACACCCTTGACCGGAATTGAAGCCAGGATCCTTCAGTCTGTGGGCTGACACTCTATCCACCGAGCCAAACCAGCTAGGGCAAGTTACATTCTTAAATGCCTAGGATTCTTTTGAGGGTATTTGTGTGTGTGTGTGTGTGTGTGTGTGTGTGTGTGTGTGTGTTTTTACCACAGATAATCAAAATATAGCATCCATTATTACCTGAGAAAAAATTTTAAATCAAACACAAGCCCAGCTGGTGTGGCTCAGTGGTTGAGAGTTGACCCATGCACCAAGAGGTCATTGATTGGATTCCTGATTAGGGCACATGCCCAGGTTGTGGGCTTGATCTCCAGTGGGAGGCTGAAGTTCCTCTCTCATCAGTGCTTCTATCTCTCTCTCCCTCCCCCTTCCTCTCTCTCTAAAATCAATAAAAACATATTTTTTAAAAAATTAAAAAACCCACAAGAAGCTGCTATACACTAAACCTTGAAGTATAAGAGGTGTAAGGGCAGTGGGAGGAGGATCACTATTTATTTGAACAGAACTCTTAGCCAATAAATCAGTAATTTATCTTACCTTTAAAAGTTCTAGATTTCCCTCCTTTGTCATGGGCACCCCCATTTTTACTGGGTAACCCATTCGTACAGGAAGAGGTACTGCAGAGGGCTTAAATGGTGCTGCAACAGGATAGACACTAGGCCAGTCCTGGTCAACAGCCATTTTCTCTGTCCTGGG